>OZ018320.1:61383886-62613019 GCA_963969495.1 Ceratothoa steindachneri
TAACGGGCACCCACTCAGAAGACTGTCCATTTACCACCACCCGTTGCCGTCTGCCACTTAGCCAGTTCTCGATCCAGCCGGCTACCTTTCCGTCAATGCCAAGCGCTCGCACTTTCCGGAGAAGGCGGCGGTGTGGTACCTTATCAAAGGCTTTCTGAAAGTCTAGGTAAACCACATCCACCGCCTTGTCCCGATCGTGCTCACTGAAAACGAAGTGGAAGAATTCCACAAGGTTCGTCAGGCATGACCGTTGCCTTCGGAAGCCGTGCTGGGAACTCCTCAGTAGCAGGTTTGACTCTAAATACGACGTTATTTTCTCCACCATCATGCTTTCCATGAGTTTACCGACTATCGAAGTCAGACTGATAGGTCGGTAGTTTGACGGATGGCTGGAGGATCCTTTCTTGAAGATCGGAGTCACCTCCGCCTCACGCCAGTCTCTAGGAACGCATCCGGTCCGGATTGACATGTTAAAGATAGCGCACAGATGTCGTGATACTTCATCGCACACTTCCTTCAACACCTTGGGTAGAAACCCGTCCGGTCCAGGGGACTTATTCGTCTTTAGGTCAGCGATCTTTTTCTTTATTTCTCCTTCGGTGAAGTCCATTGCCTCCAGCTTTTCCCCCGAGTAGGAATCCGTGGGCTGGGAAATGGGACCACACTCTTCAGTAAACACTGAAGAGAAGTAGTCGTTGAGGAGGTTACCATTTTCTGCATCTGAATGCTTTAATGTCCCCTCCTCATTCCTCAAAGGGCCAATCGTTCGACGGATTGGTTTACGGCTGTTCACATATTTAAAAAACTCCTTGGGATTCTCTTTACAGAGTCTCGCCACTCGGAGTTCCTCAGACCGCTTAGCTGCCCTTATGCTGGACTTCACTCTCCTGGCTAGCCTCCGGTATTCGTCAAAGTCGCCCGAGATCTTCGATTGCCGGTACACATTTCTCTTCTCCCTAAGCAGTTGCCCGATTTCTCGATTAAACCACTTTGGTTGAACAGAAGACCAACGGGGGCATTTCAGAGGGATGAAACGCGATTGAAGACTCATGAATGTGGTTTTGAAACTATTCCACGAGTCTTCAACGGTATCGCACACTTCTAGCCTCACGTCAGTCAGTCCAGCTCGAAGGCTCGCAAAGTCTGCTCTTCTCAAGTCAAGTTTCCTTGATTGACTGGCAACAGACCTTACCTTCGGGATCTTGACGGTAAATCTAACTAGCTGGTGATCACTGCCACCGAGCTCTTCGCCTACAGAGACATCCTCAACGATATCATCCTCAGAGGTGAAGACCAAGTCGAGGATATTGTCTCCTCTCGTCGGTTCTCTGACCCATTGAGTGAGGAACTCGTGGTTGGCGAACTCCAGGAGTAGCGCGCTATCGCCACAGGCTGCTCTGGTTTCCCAGTCAACTTGTCTGTTGAAGTCGCCCATAACGATGCACACTCTGCCTTGAACAAGCTCATCCAGCAGCTGGTACAGTTCCCTGTCCTTCTCAACGGGTTGGGAAGGGGGTCTGTAAAGCACCAGGGTCCTGTATCTGACAGGACCTATCTCTAGGTCAACGCCTAGGAGCTCGTGATCGGATATAATGTTGGAGTTCGTAGATTTGATTGTATCCTTGACATACAACATTACACCGCCACCCTCTCTGTCTGGCCTATCTTTGTGGAAGAGTTGGTAGCCAGGAACCGTGAATTCGCCTTCAAAGTCTCGGTTTGAGGTTTTTATCCACGATTCTGTTATGGCTACCATTTCGGGTTCTTCCGTCGCTACGAGGCCACGGAGCTCAGGAAACTTGTTCCTGATTGACCTCGCATTGAACAGAAGAACTTTCAGGGAGTCCCCGACTGTAGGACTCCCTATGCTCTTCCGTTTCCCGGCTTCTTTGTTGGCGAGGCACCCCTTTTTGCGACCTCTGAGAAGGTCGTTCCTGGAGTGACACGGGCGTACTGGCGTACGTCCGCCCTCACTCTGGGCCGGATACTCCTTTCGGTCCTCTCTACGACATTCTGGATCATGTTCGACAGAAAGGCCTTTCCTTTAAAGGAAAGATGTACCCCATCCCTTTGGTAGAGATCATTTCTACCATAAAAGGTGCGGTACGGGTCCACAAAAAAGACCCCCTCTGCCGTACACAGAGAGAGAGAGAGAGAGAGAGAGAGAGAGTGAGAGAGAGACTTGGGCATAAGTCGCCGGAATCAAGACAGCCTAGCACTAAGCTACTTTAAAATAAGAATATGAAATCAAAAGGATAAAATAGGAAGATCACAACAATTAGAAAGCAATCTTCGGCGTCAGGGGAAGGTCCCCCTCCCCCCAAGGCAGGAGCGTGCGAACTACAAAGAAAACAACGATAACAAAAAACAAAAACAAAAATCTAGTTAAATAAAAGGAAGAAGGCCAGCCTTCACCCCAAAGTCTACAAGTCCACCAGTCAATGTGCACGCACTCGTCCCGAGTACAAGGGACAGGCGGTAGCGACCCCGCCCATCCCGGTAACGGGACAGGTTACGTGCGTGAAGATCCCCCAGACTGGGACATTCAACAAGAATGTGCCGAACAGTCTTAGGGAGAACGCAGTCTTCACAGTAGGGCGCTGGCGAGCGCTCCATTAAATGGCGGTGCGTCCCGCGAGTGTGCCCAATTCGGAGACGACAGAAAGCAACCTGAAGCCCTGGCGGCATTGTCACGTAGGTCCATGGGAACAGTCGCGGCGCAATGGCATGCAACTTCAAGTTCCCTTAGACCCTCTCTCATCTTATTTACCAAGTGCCAGTATTCCTGCTATGTAGTCGGTGTGAGAAGGAGCGAAACGCTGGTCCGGTCGCAGAGTCCTCGCGGACTCTTTGGCGCCCTCATTCCCCGCAATTCCTACATGTCCAGGAACCCAGCAGAAGATAATATCGACATCCGCCCGGCTCGCCAAAACCGTGGCGTCAAGGATATCGCGAACCAGAGGATGCGGAGATTCCAATGCCCCGAGAGCACTCAGGGCACTTTGTGAATCGGTATAGATGACAATCCGGTCTCCGAACCGGGCACGTCGCGTAATATCCCGTACCGAGTGATGTTTTGCCACCAGCTCAGCCATGAAGACAGATGCAGCACCTGGCAGAGCCCCGCTGAATTTAAACAGAGGGGATCCGGCGTGGAAGACGACCCCCTCTTTGGACTTGGGGCCATCCGTATACACTGTCACGGTTCGAGCGTGACACGAGGTGTGCTCCAAATAGGTCCAACGCAATACTCCCGGCGCTGTACAAGCTTTGGGAGCAGAGGCGTGGCGACAAGTAGCCAAATGTGGTACCGTCCAGGGTGACGTCCTTTGCAGAACCAGGGGTGCCACCGGCCCTCGAAGGAGTTTCCTAGCCCTAAACCCAAAGGGCTTTGGGTATTACTGGCGTCTCTCGGCGGCATAGGCACCGTCAAAATCAGCTGCGGATGCAATGAGAGCTGTTGGCGATTGAGGGAGGCGCCGGGCTTGCGCGTACAGGCGAGTGATGCACTGTAGGCGGCGTAGAGTCAGTGGCATCTCCCCAGCATCGACCAAAAGGTTCTCAATGGGGGAAGTGCGAAAGGCACCGGTCGCAAGGCGAAGGCCGGTGTGGTGGATTGAGTCTACCTTCCGCAATAAACGCTCGGCTGCGGATGCATAAAACTCGCATCCGTATTCGAGCTTCGAGCGAACAAAGGATCGATAAAAAAGTAAGGCAGTAGCCCTATCAGCGCCCCAAGCGCTGAGAGTCACGGAACGGAACATATCCATGGCGCGGGTACAAGAGACCCTAAGGCTGCGAATATGAGCCTCTCAGGTGAGGTGTCGGTTATAAACAAGACCAAGGAAACGGTGAGATTCAACCACTTCCAGGCGTACCACTTTGAGGAAACAAATCTGGATCTGGGTGGAGCCGTGGGTGGTGGCAGAAGTGCACCACCTTAGTCTTGGCCAAGGAAAACCGAAACCTGTGCGCTTCGGCATAGCGAGAGACGCAGGTTAATGCCTGTTGGATTCTACACTCCAGAGTTGGCATCTGCCATTGATGCTCAGGGCAAAGAGTGTGACACTGAAGACACTTCCCTGCGGGACTCATCTTCCTGCTCAATTGGGACGGAGAGGGCTTTCCCCACCCGTAAGCGGAATCGATGATTTCGCAAAAATTCAGATATAAACATTGGGAGGCATGCCCTCGACCCTATCGTATGGAGAGTCTCAATGATATCATATCGACATGCGATATCATAGACCTTCTTCAGATCAAAAAACACCGTGTCGTAGTGCTGTCTACGAAGGAAGGCCTCGCAGATTGCATTTACCAGTCGGAGCAGAGCATCCAACGTGGAGTGGAACTTGCGGAAGCCGCACTGTGCAGAAGACAGATGGCCTCCGCTGTCCAGGCAAAAGGCTAATCTAAAATTTACCAATTTCTCCATCAACCGGCACAGGAACGCAACTCACTCACAGTAAACCTGTTTATAAAGAATTCTCCACTTCTGGAGGTAAAGTCCAGTCGACGGCCTTCCGCGACATCACGACGTGCATTGAATGCTGGCGGAGCAGCATCCCGGCTAGAGAATGCGGAAAAAGCGGTCGTAAAGGATTCCGCCACGGACGCGTGGTTCGAGATTGCGGTCCCATTCTCCTGGAGAATGGGAGGGGGCTCTTGCGAGAACTTGCCCCGAATCCTTTTGACTCGCCTCCACACCTCTGCCAGAGGGGTCTTCTCGTTAAGTGAAGACATGTATGCCCGCCAAAAACAACGGCTAGCGTGCTTCGAAATATACCGGAATCTAGCCCTAGCCTGACGAAATTCAACGACAGTGAAATCATTCGGGCGGCGCTTATAGCGCATGTAAACATAACGCTTTTGTTTGAGGACCGTCTCACAATCGGCCGACCACCACGAGAGTGATCGGCGGGCAAAACGGCCAGACGTTCTGGGAATAGTAGTCAGGCCCGCAGCGATGAGGTTCCCGGAGAACAACTCAACGGCCTTATCTACCGACCTAAACTCCTAGACTCAGATAGAGAATTCAGTCAATTCCTGAAATGCAGGCCACCGTGCCCGCGCAGTGATGCGTAAACTCATCCACATTCAGGACGCCTCTTTCAAGCTCTTTGATCAGATCGGCAAGGACTTTCCCCCTGGGATTTATTGAGTAATCTCCCCAGAGAGGATGTCTGCCATTCAGATCTCCAAGCATGAGGAAGGGCCTCGGAAACCGTGCCCTGACGCGGCGGAAGTCCCCGGCGTCGAAGTCAGCTGACGGTAGAATGTACTCAGAAATAATAGTATACCTCCTATCCAGGTGCAGCTGCACATGCACTGCCTGAAAGGAGGTATCTACAGAGAAAGGAAGAATGGAGACATCATGCCGGGTGTAAACCGCGACCCCCAGCCCGGCCATCCCGTGGTGGTGGGGTCACAAGACCCTTATACCCCGGGAGGAAGGGCAGGGGGCACGCGCCTAGCATGGTGTCTTGCAAAAAAAATAGCTAACGGCGAAGGGGACGAAACGAGCCTCCGCAGCTTCTCCCAGTTGGCCCGGAGTCCACGGCAATTCCATTGGAGAAATATGCCCTCTACACCTAGCTCGGAGGAGACGCGGATGTCCTCCTCGAACAGAAGACACTGAATGGAAAGACCGTACGCTTCCCGGAGGCACAACCCCGGGTGCTATTGGCCGGAAAAAGCGCTGAAGGCGCTGTCGCCTTCAAGGACTTATTGGGGGAGGTTGGGATCGCCATGCGAGTCTTTTTCTCCCTCTGCCTCGAAACCTTAGGCGCGCGTTGCGGCTTCGGAGGCATGGGGCCCTCTTTTCGAGGAGTCATTGTCTCCAAGCCACTTGCTCCACCTCTAGGCGTGGGTGATGGAGCCGAAGCTCCTTTGTTGCTGTCCTCCTTTCGGTGGAAAGCTTTAGGAACCCCTGAAGATGGCCTAGCGACTAACCTCAGGGGTTTTGCCTCCTGTGAGTCTAACGACTCTGTGGAGGCGCGTGACCGTTTCGCCTTACCGGAAACGGTCACGCAGGGGAAAGAGGGGGGAGCCCTGGGTTTAGCCGGGGCTGTGTGTGAACCCTTTTTGCCACCAGCTTTACCAGGGGAGCGCACGGGTTGAGTAGAGCCCGCAGAAGGGCTCCGAATGGGCGGGGAAACAAGCATGCTCGTTGGCCAGGATGGGCCAGGAGTAGAGGGTGCCTTTCTAACTATTGAGGCGTATGAAGTCCAGGCAGAGCCCGGCGCGCCAGGACCAAGTCCTTAGCCTCGCGGACTGAGAGTCGATCCTGGGCCTCAACGGCCAGGATTTCCTTCTCAAGGAGATAAGCACCACATTGCTTTGAAGAAGCGGGGTTCAGCTCTCCGCAATTGACACACTTGGACACACATGATTTAGACTTATCGTGTGTGGCCTTAGAGCAATTTACACAGACTTCGGGTGACCCCGACTTTGCACATCTACAAGAACGATTTGTATGGCCGAAGCGGTGACAGTAATAGCACCGCCGCGGCATTGGCACGAATGCCCTGGTGCTTATGTCAAGGAGATAAGCACCACATTGCTTTGAAGAAGTCTAGTTCAGCTCTCCGCAATTGACACACTTGGACACACATGATTTAGAATTATCGTGTGCGGCCTTGGAGCAATTTACACAGACTTCGGGTGACCCCGACTTTGCACATCTACAAGAACGATTCGTATGGCCGAAGCGGTGACAGTAATAGCACCGCCGCGGCATTGGCACGAATGCCCTGGTGCTTATGTCAAGGAGATAAGCACCACATTGCTTTGAAGAAGTCGGGTTCAGCTCTCCGCAATTGACACACTTGGACACACATGATTTAGAATTATCGTGTGCGGCCTTGGAGCAATTTACACAGACTTCGGGTGACCCCGACTTTGCACATCTACAAGAACGATTCGTATGGCCGAAGCGGTGACAGTAATAGCACCGCCGCGGCATTGGCACGAATGCCTACACGCGGTAGCGGTACCAACCGGCACGCACCGACTCAGGGAGCTTGTCACAGTCGAACGTGACGAAGAATGTAGGGGTGGGTCTCGAGGCTCCTTCCTGTTTTCTCATCACACGTTTGACCTTGACCGTGCCATGGTCGGCCAGCTCTAAGGTGATGTCCTCTATGGAGTAGTCAACGAGTTCCCTCGCCTAAACTACTCCTTTCACAAAGCTCATGGTAGAGTGCAGGCTCACACTCACCGGGGTGCCATGAAGTGTCCGAAGAGCGCTTATCTTGGCCGCCTCGGCGGGATTCGCCGCATTAGTCAGAAGGCCCCCCTCCGAGAAACGGGTCACCTTCGGCTCTCTACCAATTACACTAGCTAATCCTCTCCTCTGATGGATCATGTTGCCCTTGGCCAACATGCTCCTATCCGTGGAGCGAATGACAAGCAGCGTTTAAAGCCAGCGGGCTTGAAAATGCCAGGTAACCTCTGAATGAGGGGCCCCGATGTCATCGAGGCTCCGCCCTGTGCGCTTTTGGTCTTAATCAAGGGCTCCGCAACCGGGAGGGGAGGGGGGCAGAGGGGCCGGATGTGCCGATTTTGGCTTGGTCACTTGCCAGAGTAGCAGCAGACCCATTTGTCTCCGCAGACCCTGCGGATGGAGAGGAGCCCCGAGTCTTCTTTGTCTTTTCGGTCTTATTATTTTTCTTTTTTTGAGAGGAGGGCTGGGAATGAACCTGCTTCTCACCTCTGCCAGATGGCCCGGCCTCAGCCAGGTCCTTCTCCTAAATGGAGAAGGTCCTGGTGGTCGCAGGGGCACTGGGCAGAAGCGATCCCTCCCCTCCTTGTACTGCCTCAGAAACCATAACTGTTTGAGTAGGACCTTGCATAGGGGCAGATTTGGGTTCGGTGTTTGGCGCCGAGCCCGGATTACTCCCCATGGAAGGCCCTACCCTCTGAAGCTAGGTTTCCTCAAGAAATATGTCTATCACAGGAGGGGCCTCCAGTTGGCCATCTCCTCCCAGGACATCGCAGGTCCCCTTGGCAGTGTCGCCAGTCTTGTATGGGGAGGCACAGGCCTTGACCCCGGCAAGGTTTAACATTCTTGCCAGCAGGTCTTTTGAGGGGAGCAACCGAAGGGGCCTGGCTTCCCTCTCCCCCCTAAGGGGGTTTGCCTTACCGAGCTTTTTTTTTTTTTTTTAATTAAGGGGCTATCTGGCGACTGCCGACTTAGGCATTAGTCGCCGTAAACAAACAACATAGTTCTAGGCTACTTTAAAAATTAAACAGGAAACAATAAAAAGAAATAACAATAACAATAAAGAAGCAATAACAAAAACAATAACAACCACAACAAACCGGGTTAAATGAAAGGGAGAAGGCCAGCCTCCCCAAAAAAGTCAATAAGTCCACTAGTCATGGTGCACGCACTCGTCCCGAGTACAAGGGACAGGCGGTAGCGACCCCGCCCATCCCGGTACCGGGACAGGTATCGTGCGCGAAGATCACCCAGACTGGGACATTCGACAAGAATGTGCCGAACAGTCTGGGGGACGACGCAGTCTTTGCAATAGGGCGCAGGCGAGCGTTCCATCAAGTAGCGATGCGTCACACGAGTGTGTCCGATTCGAAGACGACAGAAAGCAACCTGAAGCCGCCGCGGCATTGGGGGATAGGTCCATGGGAACAGTCGCGGCGCAATGGCACGCAACTTTAAGTTCCCCTCGACCGTCTCCCATCTTCTTTGCCAAGCAGTCCGAAGAGCTGCCCGTATTCCTGCCATGTAGTCAGTTCAGTGTGAGGAAGAGCGAAACGCTGGTCCGGTCGCAGAGTCCTCGCGGACTCTTTGGCGCCCTCATCGGCGCGCTCATTCCCCGCAATTCCTACATGTCCAGGAACCCAGCAGAAGATAATCTCGACATCTGCCCGGCTCGCCAAAACCGTGGCGTCACGGATTTCGCGAACCAGGGGATGCGGAGATTCCAATGCCCGAGAGAACTCAGGGCGCTTTGTGAGTCGCTATAGATCACAATCCGGTCTCCGAACCGGGCACGTCGCATAATCTCCCGTACCGAGTGGTGTATTGCCACCAGCTCGGCCGTGAAGACAGAAGCAGCGCCTGGTAGAGCCCCGGTGACTTCAAACAGAGGGGATACGGCGTGGAAGCCGACCCCCTCTTGGGACTTGGAGCCATCCGTATACACTGGCACGGTACCAGCGTGACACGATGTGTGCTCCAAAAGGTCGAACGCAATACTCCCGGCGCAGTACAAGCTTTGGGAGCAGAGGCGTGGCGACAAATAGCCAAATGTGGTACCCTCCAGGGTGGCGTCCTGGGCAGAACCAGGGGCGCCACCGGCCCGAGAGCTATATCTACCTCTCGAAGGAGTTTCCTGGCCCTAAACCCAAAGGGCTTAGGGTATGACTGGCGTCTCTCGGCGGCATAGGCACCATCGTGATCAGCTGCGGATGCAGTTAGAGCTGTTGGCGACTGAGGGAGGCGCCGGGCTCGCGCGTACAGGCGAGTGATGCACTGCACGCGGCGCAGAGCGAGTGGCATCTCCCCAGCATCGACCAACAGGCTCTCAATGGGGAAAGTGCGGAAGGCACCGGTCGCAAGGCGAAGGCCGGTGTGGTGGATTGAATCCACCTTCCGCAATAAACGCTCGGCTGCGGATGCATAAAACTCGCATCCGTAGTCGAGCTTCGAGCGAACAAAGGATCGATAAAAAAGTAAGGCGGTAGCCCTATCAGCGCCCCAAGCGCTGAACGTCACGGAACGGAGAATGTCCATGGCGCGGGTACAAGAGAACCTAAGGCTGCGAATATGAGCCTCCCAGGTGAGGCGTCGGTCGAATACAAGACCAAGGAAACGGTGCGACTCAACCACATCCAGGCGCACCCCATTAAGAAACAAATCTGGGTCGGGGTGAAGCCGTGGATGGCGGCAGAAGTGCACCACCTTAGTCTTGGCCAAAGAAAACCGAAACCTGTGCGCTTCGGCATAGCGAGAGACGCGGTTCAATGCCTGTTGAAGCCGACGCTCCAGAGTTGGCATCTGGGCCGCGCCAAAAGAGATCGAAAGGTCGTCCACGTAGAGCGTAGCGAGAACATCTTCCGGCAACACCGAGGTGATGCCGTTGATGCTCAGGGCAAAGAGTGTGACACTGAGGACACTTCCCTGCGGGACACCCTCTTCCTGCTCCTTTGGGCCGGAGAGGGCTCCCCCCACCCGTACGCGGAATCGACGATCTCGCAAAAATTCAGATATAAACATTGGGAGGCGTCCCCTCGCCCCCATCGTATGGAGAGTGTCCATGATACCGTATCGCCATGCGGTATCATAGGCCTTCTCCAGATCAAAAAACACCGTGGCGTGGTGCTGTCTACGAAGGAAAGCCTCGCAGACGGCATTTTCCAGTCGGAGCAGAGCATCTGACGTGGAGTGGAACTTACGGAAGCCGCACTGTGCAGAAGACAGATGGCCTCCGCTGTCCAGGAAATAGGCTGATCTAACATTTACCAATTTCTCCATCAACTTGCACACGCAAGAGGTTAGAGAGATTGGGCGGAAACCGGTCGGAGTAGAGTGATCTCTCCCCAGGCTGCGAAAGGCGAGCACAGTAGCGATTCGCCAGGAGTCTGGGAGAAGACTTTCCACCTAGATCCTGTTGAAAAAATCTAAAAGAAAGGCCATGCCTCGCTCACCCAGGTGTCGAAGCATGGCGTACGGGACATCGTCCGGACCATGGGCGGTGTCCGCGCACGAAGCGAGAGCGGAACGCAACTCACTCACGGTGAACTTGTCTTTGAAGGGTTCTCCGCCTCTGGAGGTAAAGTCCAGCCGGCGGCCTTCCGCGACATCACGACGTGCATTGAATTCTGGCGGAGCAGCATCACGGCTAGAGAATGCGGAAATAGCGGTCGCTAAGGATTCCGCCACGGACGCGGGGTCTGAGATTGCGGTCCCATTCTCCTGGAGAACGGGAGGGGGGTCCTGCGAGAACTTGCCCTGAATCCTTTTGACTGGCTTCCACACCTCAGCTAAAGGGGTCTTCCCGTTAAGTGAAGACACGTATGCCCGCCAAGAAGAGCGGCGGGCGTGCTTCGAAATATACCGGAACCTAGCCCTAGCCCGACGAAATTCAGCGACAGTGAAATCGTTCGGGCAGCACTTATAGCGCATGTAGGCATAACGCTTCTGTTTGAGGGCCGTCTCACACTCGGCCGACCACCATGGGAGTGGTCGGCGTGCAAAACGGCCAGACGTCCTAGGAATAGTAGTCAGGCCCACGGCGATGAGGTTGCCGGAGAAGAACTCAACGGCCTCATCTACCGACCTAAACTCCTCGACTGAGATAGAGAATTCATTCATTTCCTGAAATGCAGGCCACCGCGCCCGCGCCAAGCACCACCGAGGTGGTCTCTCAGGCGGCAGTTGCCCTGAAAATGATATTTGAATGGGAAAGTGATCACTACCATGGAGGTCATCGACCACCCCTCAATCAAAATTAGGCTGTGCATCCGAAGAGCACAAAGACAGGTCAAGGCAAGAAAATGAAGCGGTTCTCGGACAGTGATGCGTAAACTCATCCACGTTTAGGACACCCATCTCAAGCTCTTCGATCAGATCGGCAAGGACTTGTCCCCTGGGATTTATGGAGTAATCTCCCCAGAGAGGATGCCTGCCGTTCAGATCTCTAAGCAAGAGATAGGGCCTCGGCAACCGTGCCACGACGCGGCGGAAGTCCCCCGCGTCGAAGTCAGCTGACGGTGGAATGTACGCAGAAATGATAGTATACCTCCTATCCAGGTGCAACTGCACAGCCACTGCCCTAAAGGAGGTATCTAAAGAGAAAGGAAGAACGGAGACATCATGCCGGGTGTAAACCTTGCATCCCCCAGCCCGGCCATCCCGCGGTGGTGGGGTCGTAAGACCCTTATACCCCGGGAGGGCAGGCAGCGGGCACGCGCCTAGCATGGTCTCCTGCAAAAAAATAGCTAACGGGGAACGGGATGAGGCGAGCCTCCACAGCTCCTCCCAGTTGGCCCGGAGTCCAGGGCAATTCCATTGAAGGAATATGCCCTCCAGGCCTAGCTCGGAGGAGACGCGGGGGCCCTCCTCGAATTAAAGACCCTCACGGGAATGGCCGTACGCTTCCCGGGGGCAGAACCCCAGGCGCTGTTGGCCGGACAAAGCGCTGGAGGCGCTGTCGCCTTCGAGGACTTATTGAGGGAGGTTGGGTTCGCCATGCGAGTCTTTTTCTCCCTCCGCCTCGAAACCTTAGGCGGGCGCTGTGGATTCGGAAGCGGGGGGCCCTCTTTTCGAGGAACCCCCCTCTCCGAGCCACTCGCTCCACCTCGGGGCGTGGGCGAAGGAGCCGAAGCTCCTTTGTTGCTGTCCTCCTTTCGGGGGACAGCTTTAGGAACCCTTGAAGATGGCCTAGCGACCATCTTCAGGGGTGTTGCCTCCTGTGAGTCTAACGACTCGCTGGAGGCGCTTGGCCGTTTCGCCTTGCGGGAAACGGTCACGCTGGGGGAAAAGGGGGGAGCCCTGGTTTTAGCCGGGGCTGGGTATGAACCCTTTTTGCCACCAGCTTTACCAGGGGAGCGCCCGGGTTGGGTAGAGCCCGCAGAAGGGCCCTGAATGGGCGCGGAAACAACGGTGCTCATTGGCCTGGATGGGCCAGGAGCAGAGGGTGCCTTTCGAACTACTGAGGCATATGACGTCCCAGGCAGAGCTGGGCGCTCCAGGACCAAGTCCTTAGCCTCGCGGAATGAGAGTCTATCCTGGGCCTGAACGGCCAGGATTTCTTTCTCCAGGAGATATGCACCACATTGCTTCGAAGAAGCAGGGTTCAGCTCTCCGCAATTGACACACTTGGCCACACACAACTTTGACTTATCGTGTGCGACCTTGGAGCAATTTACACAGACTTCGGGTGACCCCGATTTTGCACGTCTACATGAGCGATTCGTATGGCCGAAGCGGTGACAGTAATAGCACCGCCGCGGCAGTGGCACGAATGCCTTCACGCGGTAGCGGTACCAACCGGCACGCACCGACTCAGGGAGCTTGTCACTGTCGAACGTGACGAAGAGTGTAGGGGTGGGTCTCGATGCCCCTCCCTGTTTTCTCATCACACGTTCGAACTTGACCGCCCCATGGTCGGCCAGCTCTAGGGTGATGTCCTCAATGGAGTAGTCAACGAGTTCCCTCGCATAAACTACTCCTTTTACAAAGTTCATGGTAGAGTGCGGCGTCACACTCACCGGGGTGTCATGAAGTGTCCGAAGAGCACTTATCTTGGCCGACTCGGCGGGATTCGCCGCATTCGCCAGAAGGCTGCCGTCCGAGAAACGGGTCACCTTCGGCTCTCTACCAATTGCACTAGCTAATCCTCTCCTCTGATGGATCATGTTGCCCTTGGACAACATGGTGCCATCAGTGGAGCGAATAACGAGGAAGCGTTTGAAGCCAGCTGGCTCGAAAACGCCAGGTAACCTCTAAATGAGACGCCCCGATGTCATCGAGGCTCCGCCCTGTGCACTTTTGGTGTTAGTCTTGGTCAGGGGCTCCGCACACGAGGGGGTAGAGGGGCCGGATGTGCCGATCTTGGCTTGGTCGCCTACCAAAGTGGCAGCAGACCCATCCGTCCCCGCAGCCCCCGCGGATGTAGAGGAGCCCCGAGTCTTTTTCGTCTTTTTAGTCTTCTTTGTCTTTTTCTCTTTTGGAGAGGAGGGCGGGGAATGAACCCGCTTTTCACCTCCACCGGCAGAAGCCCCCAGGCCAGATGGACCGGCCTCAGCCAGGTCCCTCTCTGAAATGGAGAAGGTCCTGGTTGTCGTAGGGGCACCTGTCGGAGGAGATCCTCTCCCTCCTTTTACTGCCTCGGAGCCCTCAGCCATTTGAGGAGGACCTTGCATAGGGTCGGATTCGGGTTCGGTGCTTGGCGCCGAGCCCAAATTCCCCCCCATGGAAGGCCCTACCGTCTGAGGTTGGGTCTCCTCAAGGACCATGTTTATCACAGGAGGGGCCTCCAGTTGGCCATCCCCTCCCAGGACATCGCAGGTCCCCTTGGCAGTGTCGCCAGTCTTGTGTGGGGAGGCACAGGCCTTGACCCCAGCAAGGTTTAAAATTCTTGCCAGCAGGTCTTTTGAGGAAAGCGACCGAAGGGGCCTGGCTTCCCTCTCCCCCCTAAGGGTGTTTGCCCTACCGAGCCGCTTTGATGGGGAGCGGCTGGCTAAAGGCTGCCTGCTGGCTTTCTTGGCAGTCCCCTTGGAAAGAAAAGAGGGGACTGCCGCTGGGAAAAGGGAGGTGCCCGAAAGCACCTCCAGAGAAGGGGGTGAGGGGGAGTCCCCTGCACCCGTAGGCGAAGGAGAGGAGTAAGCCTCCTCTCCGGTTAGAGAAATATGGAGGGTCCCCTGTGCAAGCACAGGGGGGGGGGAATCTCTATTTTTTTGCTGGAACTGCCCGAGGGCGGCTCCGTCGATGGAACAGGGGAAGTTGAGGGTTGGGTTTGTTTTTTTTTATCTTCCTCATTGGGCATGGTGACCCTTTTTTAAACACGGGATGCAATCGCACACACCTCTCGCAGTAGCCCGCACTGCGAGAGGTGCTTACAAGCCCGGCAGAGCCAGGCGCTGCCATTTGGGACCACCCCTCCCGCCTGGTGGCCTGGCAGTCCATCGGCATGGCGGCTCCACCTTAGACACGGCGTAAAAAATATAGATTGTGAAGAGGAGAAGAAAAGGGATGTGTGGAAGGTATGGGTGGGGATGAAGCAGGTTGTTAAAAACCAGCCACCCCAGACTGGAGCGCAGGGGTTAGGGAACTTTGTCCCCCACCCCCTCAGCCCCGATGCGGGACGGTTGGCTGAAAGGAAGGTCAGCATCTACCCTGTGAAATTAGAGGCTGACCAGAGAAAGTTGTGGGAGAGGTTGTGTGAAAAGAGAGGAAACAAGTGTTTTGAAGGAAGGAAGAGAGGCTAAGCTGGGGCCGGACGGAGCGCTGGATCCCATCAGCACGGCGGCCAGGATGCCTTACCGAGCAGCTGAATTTTTTTTTTTTTTTAATTAAGGGGCTATCTGGCGACTGCCGACTAAGGCATAAGTTGCCGTAAACAAACAGCCTAATTTAGGCTACTTTAAAAAATTAAACAGAAAACAATAAAAAGGAATAACAATAACAATAACAAAGCAATAACAAAACAATTACAAAAACAACAACAACAATCAAATCGCGTTAAATAAAAGGGAGAAGGCCGGCCTCCCCCAAAAAGTCAATAAGTCCACCAGTCAAAGTACACGCACTCATCCCGAGAACAAGGGACAGGCGGTAGCGACCCCGCCCATCCCGGTACCGGGACAGGTGTCGTGCGCGAAGATCACCCAGACTGGGACATTCGACAAGAATGTGCCGAACAGTCTGGGGGACGACGCAGTCGTTGCAATAGGGCGCAGGCGAGCGCTCCATCAGATAGCGATGCGTCACACGAGTGTGTCCGATTCAGAGACGACAGAAAGCAACCTGAAGCCGCCGCGGCATTGGGGGATAGGTCCATGGGAACAGTCGCGGTGCAATGGCACGCAACTTTAAGTTCCCTTCGACCGTCTCCCATCTTCTTTGCCAAGCAGTCCGAAGAGCTGCCCGTATTCCTGCCATGTAGTCGGTGTGAGGAAGAGCGAAACGCTGGTCCGGTCGCAGACTCCTCGCGGACTCTTTGGCGCCCTCATCGGCGCGCTCATTCCCCGCAATTCCTACATGTCCAGGAACCCAGCAGAAGATAATCTCGACATCTGCCCGGCTCGCCAAAACCGTGGTGTCACGGATATCGCGAACCAGGGGATGCGGAGATTCCAATGCCCCGAGAGCACTCAGGGCGCTTTGTGAGTCGCTATAGATCACAATCCGGTCTCCGAACCGGGCACGTCGCGTAATCTCCCGTACCGAGTGGTGTATTGCCACCAGCTCGGCCGTGAAGACAGACGCAGCGCCTGGTAGAGCCCCGCTGACTTCAAACAGAGGGGATACGGCGTGGAAGTCGACCCCCTCTTGGGACTTGGAGCCATCCGTATACACTGGCACGGTACCAGCGTGACACGATGTGTGCTCCAAAAAGGTCGAACGCAATACTCCCGGCGCAGTACAAGCTTTGGGAGCAGAGGCGTGGCGACAAATAGCCAAATGTGGTACCCTCCAGGGTGGCGTCCTGGGCAGAACCAGGGGCGCCACCGGCCCGAGAGCTATATCTACCTCTCGAAGGAGTTTCCTGGCCCTAAACCCAAAGGGCTTAGGGTATGACTGGCGTCTCTCGGCGGCATAGGCACCATCGAGATCAGCTGCGGATGCAGTGAGAGCTGTTGGCGACTGAGGGAGGCGCCGGGCTCGCGCGTACAGGCGAGTGATGCACTGCACGCGGTGCAGAGCGAGTGGCATCTCCCCAGCATCGACCAACAGGCTCTCAATTGGGGAAGTGCGGAACGCACCGGTCGCAAGGCGAAGGCCGGTGTGGTGGATCGAATCCACCTTCCGCAATAAACGCTCGGCTGCGGATGCATAAAACTCGCATCCGTAGTCGAGCTTCGAGCGAACAAAGGATCGATAAAAAAGTAAGGCGGTAGCCCTATCAGCGCCCCAAGCGCTGAACGTCACGGAACGGAGAATGTCCATGGCGCGGGTACAAGAGACCCTAAGGCTGCGAATATGAGCCTCCCAGGTGAGGCGTCGGTCGAATACAAGACCAAGGAAACGGTGCGACTCAACCACATCCAGGCGCACCCCATTAAGAAACAAATCTGGGTCGGGGTGAAGCCGTGGATGGCGGCAGAAGTGCACCACCTTAGTCTTGGCCAAAGAAAACCGAAACCTGTGCGCTTCGGCATAGTGAGAGACGCGGTTCAATGCCTGTTGGAGTCGACGCTCCAGAGTTGGCATCTGGGCCGCGCCAAAAGAGATCGAAAGGTCGTCCACGTAGAGCGTAGCGAGAACATCTTCCGGCAGCACCGAGGTGATGCCGTTGATGCTCAGGGCAAAGAGTGTGACACTGAGGACACTTCCATGCGGGACACCCTCTTCCTGCTCCTTTGGGCCGGAGAGGGCTCCCCCCACCCGTACGCGGAATCGACGATCTCGCAAAAATTCAGATATAAAAATTGGGAGGCGTCCCCTCGCCCCCATCGTGTGGAGAGTCTCCATGATACCGTATCGCCATGCGGTATCATAGGCCTTCTCCAGATCAAAAAACACCGTGGCGTAGTGCTGTCTACGAAGGAAAGCCTCGCAGACGGCACTTTCCAGTCGGAGCAGAGCATCCGACGTGGAGTGGAGCTTACGGAAGCCGCACTGTGCAGAAGACAGATGGCCTCCGCTGTCCAGGAAATAGGCTGATCTAACATTTACCAATTTCTCCATCAACTTGCACACGCAAGAGGTTAGAGAGATTGGGCGGAAACCGGTCGGAGTAGAGTGATCTCTCCCCGGTTTGCGAAAGGCGAGCACAGTAGCGATTCGCCAGGAGTCTGGGAGAAAACCTTCCACCCAGATCCTGTTGAACATATCTAACAGAAAGGCCATGCCTCGCTCACCCAGGTGTCGAAGCATGGCGTACGGGACATCGTCCGGACCATGGGCGGTGTCCGCGCACGAAGCGAGAGCGGAACGCAACTCACTCACGGTGAACTTGTCTTTGAAGGGTTCTCCGCCTCTGGAGGTAAAGTCCAGCCGGCGGCCTTCCGCGACATCACGACGTGCATTGAATTCTGGCGGAGCAGCATCACGGCTAGAGAATGCGGAAATAGCGGTCGCTAAGGATTCCGCCACGGACGCGGGGTCTGAGATTGCGGTCCCATTCTCCTGGAGAACGGGAGGGGGGTCCTGCGAGAACTTGCCCTGAATCCTTTTGACTGGCTTCCACACCTCAGCTAAAGGGGTCTTCCCGTTAAGTGAAGACACGTATGCCCGCCAAGAAGAGCGGCGGGCGTGCTTCGAAATATACCGGAACCTAGCCCTAGCCCGACGAAATTCAGCGACAGTGAAATCGTTCGGGCGGCGCTTATAGCGCATGTAGGCATAACGCTTCTGTTTGAGGGCCGTCTCACACTCGGCCGACCACCATGGGAGTGGTCGGCGTGCAAAACGGCCAGACGTCCTAGGAATAGTAGTCAGGCCTACGGCGATGAGGTTGCCGGAGAAGAACTCAACGGCCTCATCTACCGACCTAAACTCCTCGACTGAGATAGAGAATTCAGTCATTTCCTGAAATGCAGGCCACCGCGCCCGCGCCAAGCACCACCGAGGTGGTCTCTCAGGCGGCAGTTGCCCTGAAAATGATATTTGAATGGGAAAGTGATCACTACCATGGAGGTCATCGACCACCCCCCAATCAAAATCAGGCTGTGCATCCGAAGAGCACAAAGATAGGTCAAGGCAAGAAAATGAAGCGGTTCTCGGACAGTGATGCGTAAACTCATCCACGTTTAGGACACCCATCTCAAGCTCTTCGATCAGATCGGCAAGGACTTGTCCCCTGGGATTTATGGAGTAATCTCCCCAGAGAGGATGCCTGCCGTTCAGATCTCCAAGCAAGAGATAGGGCCTCGGCAACCGTGCCACGACGCGGCGGAAGTCCCCCGCGTCGAAGTCAGCTGACGGTGGAATGTACGCAGAAATGATAGTATACCTCCTATCCAGGTGCAGCTGCACAGCCACTGCCTGAAAGGAGGTATCTAAAGAGAAAGGAAGAACGGAGACATCATGCCGGGTGTAAACCTTGCATCCCCCAGCCCGGCCATCCCGCGGTGGTGGGGTCGCAAGACCCTTATACCCCGGGAGGGCAGGCAGCGGGCACGCGCCTAGCATGGTCTCCTGCAAAAAGATAGCTAACGGGGAACGGGACGAGACGAGCCTCCGCAGCTCCTCCCAGTTGGCCCGGAGTCCACGGCAATTCCATTGAAGGAATATGCCCTCCAGGCCTAGCTCGGAGGAGACGCGGGGGCCCTCCTCGAATTGAAGACCCTCACGGGAATGGCCGTACGCTTCCCGGGGGCAGAACCCCGGGCGTTGTTGGCCGGACAAAGCGCTGAAGGCGCTATCGCCTTCGAGGACTTATTGGGGGAGGTTGGGCTCGCCATGCGAGTCTTTTCCTCCCTCCGCCTCGAAACCTTAGGCGGGCGTTGCGGCTTGGGAGGCGGGGGGCCCTCTTTTCGAGGAACCACCCTCTCCGAGCCACTCGCTCCTCCTCGGGGCGTGGGCGAAGGGGCCGAAGCTCCTTTGTTGCTGTCCTCCTTTCGGGGAACAGCTTTAGGAACCCCGGAAGATGGCCTAGCGACCATCTTTAGGGGTGTTGCCTCCTGTGAGTCTAACGACTCGCTGGAGGCGCGTGGCCGTTTCGCCTTACGGGAAACGGTCACGCTGGGGGAAGAGGGGGGAGCCCTGGTATTAGCCGGGGCTGGGTGTGAACCCTTTTTGCCGCCAGCTCTACCAGGGGAGCGCCCGGGTGTAGTAGAGCCCGCAGAAGGGCTCCGAATGGGCGCGGAAACAGCCGTGCTCGTTGGCCTGGATGGGGCAGGAGCAGAGGGTGCTTTTCTAACTATTGAGGCATATGACGTCCCAGGCAGAGCCGGGCACGCCAGGACCAAGTCCTTAGCCTCGCGGAATGAGAGTCGATCCTGGGCCTGAACGGCCAGGATTTTTTTCTCAAGGAGATATGCACCACATTGCTTCGAAGAAGCAGGGTGCGGCTCTCCGCAATTGACACACTTGGCCACACACGATTTGGACTTATCGTGTGCGACCTTGGAGCAATTTACACAGACTTCGGGTGACCCCGATTTTGCACGTCTACATGATCGATTCGTGTGGCCGAAGCGGTGACAGTAATAGCACCGCCGCGGCAGTGGCACGAATGCCTTCACGCGGTAGCGGTACCAACCGGCACGCACCGACTCAGGGAGCTTGTCACAGTCGAACGTGACGAAGAGTGTAGGGGTGGGTCTCGATGCCCCTCCCTGTTTTCTCATCACACGTTCGACCTTGACCGCCCCATGGTCGGCCAGCTCTAGGGTGATGTCTTCTATGGAGTAGTCAACGAGTTCCCTCGCATAAACTACTCCTTTTACAAAGTTCATGGTAGAGTGCGGCGTCACACTCACCGGGGTGCCATAAAGTGTCCGAAGAGCACTTATCTTGGCCGCCTCGGCGGGATTCGCCGCATTCGCCAGAAGGCTGCCGTCCGAGAAACGGGTCACCTTCGGCTCTCTACCAATTGCACTAGCTAATCCTCTCCTCTGATGGATCATGTTGCCCTTAGACAACATGGTGCCATCAGTGGAGCGAATAACGAGGAAGCGTTTGAAGCCAGCGGGCTCGAAAACGCCAGGTAACCTCTGAATGAGGGGCCCCGATGTCATCGAGGCTCCGCCCTGTGCATTCTTCATCTTAGTCTTGGTCAGGAGCTCCGCACACGAGGGGGTAGAGGGGCCGGATTTGCCGATCTTGGCTTGGTCGCCTACCAAAGTGGCAGCAGACCCATCCGCCCCCGCAGCCCCCGCGGATGGAGAGGAGCCCCGAGTCTGTTTCGTCTTTCTTGTCTTTTTCTTCTTTTTAGGAGAGGAGGGCGGGGAATGAACCCGCTTCTCACCCCCGCCGGTAGAAGCCCCCAGGCCAGATGGACCGGCCTCAGCCAGGTCCTTCTCTGAAATGGAGAAGGTCCCGGTGGGCGCAGGGGATTCATCCGGAGGAGATCCCTCCCCTCCTTG
The DNA here is from genome assembly GCA_963969495.1 of Ceratothoa steindachneri. Classification (NCBI taxonomy): domain Eukaryota; kingdom Metazoa; phylum Arthropoda; class Malacostraca; order Isopoda; family Cymothoidae; genus Ceratothoa; species Ceratothoa steindachneri. The sequence continues at coordinate 61,404,608 of OZ018320.1, forward strand.
TCCTGCCTGAGAATCCACAGCCGTTTGATGAGGACCTTGCATAGGGGCGGATTCGGGTTCGGTGCTTGGCGCCAAGCCCGGATTCCCCCCCATGGAAGGCCCTACCGTCTGAGGCTGGTTTTCCTCAAGGACCATGTCTATCACAGGAGGGGCCTCCAGTTGGCCATCCCCTCCCAGGACATCGCAGGTCCCCTTGGCAGCGTCATAAGTCTTTAGTGGGGAGGCACAGGCCTTGACCCCGGCAAGGTTTAATATTTTTGCCAGCAGGTCTTTTGAGGGAAGCGACCGAAGGGGCCTGGCTTCCCTCTCCCCCCTAAGGGGGTTTGCCCTACCGAGCCGCTTGTACAAGGGGCGGTCGGCAATGGGCTGCCTGCTGGCTTTCTTGGCAGTCCCCTTAGAAAGCATAGGAGGGACTGCCGCTGGAGATAGGGAGGTGCCCGAAAGCACCTCCAGAGAAGGGGGTGAGGGGGAGTCCCCTACACCCGTAGGCGCAGGAGAGGAGTAAGCCTCCTCTCCGGTTAAAGAGGTATGGAGGGTCCCCTGCGCAAGCACAGGGGGGGGGACCTCCATCTTTTCTGTGGAGCTGCACGAGGGCGGCTCCGTTGTTGTTATAGGGGGAATTAAGGGGAGATGTTTATTTGTTTCATCATTGGGCATGGTGACCCTCTTTGTTTTACGGGACGCAATCGCTCACCACCTCTTGCAGTAGCCCGCACTGCAAGAGGTGCTTACAGGCCCGGCAGAGCCAGGCGCCGCCATTTGGGACCACCCCTCCCGCCTGGTGGCCTGGCAGTCCTTCGGCATGGCGGCTCCACCTTGAACACGGCGTAAAACGGATAGATTTTGAAGACGAGAGGAAAAGGGATGTGAGGAAGGTATGGGTGGGGATGAAGCAGGTTGTTAAAAGCCAACCACCCCAGACCGGAGCTCAGGGGTTAGGGGACATTGTCCCCTCCCCCCTCAGCCCCGATCCGGGACGATTGGCTGAGAAGAAGGTCAGCTTCTACCCTGTGAAATTAGAGGCTGACCAGAGAAAGTTGTGGGAGAGGTTGTATGAAAAGCGACGAGGTAGGGAAGAAATCGGGCTATCTGAAGGAAGGAAGAGAGGCTAAGCTGGGGCCGGACGGAGCGCTGGATCCCGTCAGCACGGCGGCCAGGATGGAAAATCGCCGCGCCCCTTACGGGGCCGAGCAGCTGAAACGAGGGGCGGTCGGCAATGGGCTGCCTGCTGGCTTTCTTGGCAGTCCTCTTAGAAAGAAAAGGAGGGACTGCCGCTGGAAATAGGGAGGTGCTCGAAAGCACTTCCAGAGAAGGGGGTGAGGGGGAGTCTCCTACACCCGTAGGCGTAGGAGAGGAGTAAGCTTCCTCTCCGGTTAAAGAAGTATGGAGGGTCCCCTGCGCAAGCACAAGGGAGGAGATCTCCATTTTCTCGGTGGAGCTGCCCGAGCGCGGCTCCGTTGATGAGGAAGGGGAATTGGAGAGAGATTTGGGTTTTTAATTTACATACATGGGCATGGTGACCCTCTTTTTTTACACGGGGTGCAATCGTGCATCACCTCTCGCAGTAGCCCGCACTGCAAAAAGGTGCTTACAGGCCCGGCAGAGCCAGGCGCCGCCATTTGGGACCACCCCTCCCGCCTGGTGGCCTGGCAGTCCATCGGCATGGCGGCTCCATCTTAGACACGGCGTAAAATTAAGGATAGACACTGAATTGAGAAGGAAAAGGGATATGAGGAAGGTATGGGTGGGGATGAAGCAGGTTGTTAAAAAAAAACATCCCGAAGCGGAGCTCAGGGGTTAGGGAACATTGTCATCTCCCCCCTCAGCCCCGATCTGGGACTTTTGGCTTGAGAAGAAGGTCAGCATCTACCCTATGAAATTAGAGGCTGACCAAAGAAAAGTTGTGGGGGAGGTTTTATGAAAAGCGACGAGGTAGGGGAGAAATACAGGGTATCTGAAGGAAGGAAGAGAGGCTAAGCTGGGGCCGGACGGAGCGCTGGATCCCGTCAGCACGGTGGCAAGGATGGCAAATCGCCGAGCTCCTTACGGGGGAGCTTCCCGAGAGCGGCTCCGTTGACGAACAAGGGGAAATGGGGAGAGATTTTGGATTTGTTACATTTTCATTCATGGGCATGTTGACCCTATTCGTTCCACGGGAAGCAATCGCTCATCACCCTTCGAAGTAGCCCGCTCTGCAAGGGTTGCGTACAGGACTTGGCAGAGCTTGACTACCCCTCTCGCCTGGACGCCTGACAGCTGGCAGTCCCTCAGCATGGCGGCTCCACCTTGGACACGGCGTAAAAAAATAAAAGATTGTGAAGTGAGAAGGAAAGGGGATGTGAGGAAGATATGGGTGGGGATGAAGCAAGTTGTTAAAACTCCACCATCCCCAACCAGAGCTCAAGGGTGAGGGGACATTTTCCCCCACCCCACTCAGCCCCGATCCGGGACGGTTGGCTGAGAAGAGTGTCAGCATCTACCCTGGGAAATTAGAGGCTGACCAGAGAAAGTTGTGGGAGAGGTTGTATGAAAATCGACGAAGTAAGGGAGAAATACAGTCTGTCTGAAAGAAGGAAAAGTGTCTAAGCTGGGGTCAGACGGGATGCTGAGTCCCATCAGCACTGCGGCCAGCATGGCATATCGCCGCGCCCCTTACGGGGTCCTTAATAATCAGAGAGAGTGCATAAATGGTTGGCGAGATTTACTTGAATAGGCCGAGAGTATCGTTCAAGGTTAGTTAAAGATGAAACAACAAAATATAATTTTATTTACACAGATCAGAATGGGAATAATAATAGGCAAAGGGGAATTATTTAAACTAAAATAGTCTCTTAATAATTATTATAAGGAGGGATTCTCAAATGAAATTAATTAAATAATGTTACTAGGCTCGGATCAAAAGGGGGAACTCGACAATACTAATAATGGAGAGGGTTTCAGTCTTACGAGTCGATGATTTCGAGGAAGGTCTTTCTTGCGATGAGGCGAGTGGGGCACAAACCGATTAGGCAAGTGGTGCGCGATCCGAATGAGGCAGGTAGGGCACGATCGGAACTTCAAAGATCACGTTCGACAGGGAATGTGCGAATTCTCGTAATTCCACTGGAAGAGGAAATTTTCTTCAGTTCGATTAAACGGAGGGAGCATGTTGCGCAAATTCAAAGGCTTGCCATTCACAGAAGTTACCAATTGACTAGGGTAGAATCACGACTGAGAAAGTCTGCTATCTGATGAACGCTCACGGGATGAGACGATAAGGGAGGCTTTGAGTTGCGGGCTGGACTCCTCAAACTACATAATAACCTGAGTATTTGTATGCCCGATTCTGAGTGGGAAGGGGGAATTTGGAGAAAGTAGTCACAAGCTCCAGACATCTTAATCCGGAGGTGAAGTCGTTCATCATTTAGCAGCGGGGTGCGAGACAGATCGGCTCTTTCTTCTCCCCTCGTCACTGGGGGGTGGGGGGGCTTTGGACGAGTTCGCAGGAATGGGGGATATTTTATATTTTCCCAATGCATTCAGGAGTCGAAAATTCGTGAATGTTCAAACAGGAAATGACGTCGTCCATGGAGGAATACCATCACACGTGGTCTCCAATAAATTGGGAAGGGGGGAGGTCAGAGGTTTTTCTTTTACATTAAAGTACAAAGAAAATAGTGATATTAATAGATGTGATCTCTTAACTGAACAAGATATAGGCAAAAATTATTTATTTTTTATGTAAAGCTTCCAATACAAGCCACTAGGTTCATAAACGATAAGAGTTTACAGGATGTCATGCCAAATCTGTGGGTTGCATTATGAATAATGCCTTCAATACTTATTACTGTGGCTGCTGGCGAGAGAAGTTTTATTAAACTAAAGCTTATAAAAACATACTTACTGTCATCCATGCCTTAAGACTGAATGAATTCTTTGGCAATTTGTTTATAGAAAATGATATTGCAAAGAATATAAATATAGATTTGCTGATCTAACGGCTGGAAAAAAAGCTTCGGGTAATCTAATTGTTCATACTGTCCAAAATCCAGGTTCAGAAAAACAATATTGTTGATTGTTTGTTAAAAAACAACCCAGGTAATAAACTCATTTCTATTATTCTGTAGTTTTAGTTTTTTCCTCGTGAAAACTTTGATACTTATATTTAAAAAGGGCGCCGAATATCTGCTTCCCAGGGCACCAGCAACTATAGGGCTGGATCTGCCGAATGGAATAGAAAATAATATTTGAATAGTAGGACATCCACAATAAGTGGCTGTTTACAGTATTTCAATCAGAAATTAAGAGTCAGTGTAAGAAAATCCTTTATTTTTTATTATTTATATCATTCATAAACTATATAAATAGCATAATCCTGCATTTTAGATATTACTTATTCTCATTTCTTACAAGTTTACGCAATGTAATTTTTACCCCAGCACAGCGTGAATTCTTCATCATCGGGGTAAGCCTAGGCTTTTTCTTTGACGATATGCAGTAGCTCACTTTCCAAAGGTCTGTTATTAACTGTTCTTGTATGCACACAAATAGTGTCTTCCTTAAATTGACGTAAAATGTTACTCAAAGATGTTACGGGCAGGGTTAAGGCCAGCAACACTAAAAAAAATAATAAGAACCTCGTTATGAACACGAGGTAACAGAACGCCAATTATAGGCTAAGCTGGACTCTATGCCAGTCTTAAAGATCCCCAAATGTGTACAAACAGTCAAGTAACAATAAGTTACATCAGAGTTCAAATTATGCCAATCAATCTTATAAGATAATTCATAATCCTAGAGTTTTCCTTTATATATAGCATAGCCTAGTATTGGTAAAGGGAAAACAAAGAAAATATAGAAAATTAATATATTAAAGTTTATATTATAGTTATTATTATCAGCAACAATGAGAGCAGTTTGAATAGTAAGTCAAAATTTGTAATTTGGCAGTTCTCCTTTTACTTAATTAAAGTTATAAATAAATATATGAGGTTTGGAGAAACATGAATATCATATTTACAAATATACATTTTATACAATAAATACAGATAAAAAATCTTAATAATACTTATCAGACGTTTAGAGAAAGGTCTAAGGTATATAGGCGCCAAATTTGACAACTATAAGAGACTTACATTGCAGTAGTAATGCACTGAAAAATCACACAAAAAATAGAGCACATTAATTGACTAATTACACAAAATCTAGAGCAAATCAATTCTAGTAGGAGCACGTTAAGTGGTTGGAGGTGAACTGCTTAAAATTAAGGAAATTTATACTTAAATAAGTATTGGTAGCAAGTTAGTTTGTTGTGTGGGAGGAGGTTAGTTAGTTGTATTATGGGTAATCACTAAAGGAGTTGGAGATTGTTTTTTCGATATTACATAAATATATACATTACAAATAAATATATATTACATTACCCATAAACATTACAAATATATTGCAAATAGATACACAATTACATAAATATATACATTACAAATAGATACACAATTACATAAATATATACATTACAAATAGATACACAATTACATAAATATATATATAATGAAACCTTTTAACTAGTAGTATACAGAACAAAGATGCTCTGCTATCATCGATATCTATTATTTTTTGTTCTATCAGGCTTAGAGGTTGCTATTTCTTTCCTACATCATTTACCAGCCCTTTTTGCTAGACATCCTTGTTTTTTAAATTATTTATCTTAATTACATTATTCGTTTGAGTTGAAAATTGTAGTGTCCTTGAGATTTCTTTCTGTTTAAATGTGGTTTCAGTAAAATATATGTACTTTTATTTGTCCAATTTTGGGGGGGACTAAGATCATACGTTTACCCATCTCAACTTTGAAATGAAAAATCACGTTATTTACACTTTAAATGAAATTTAATATATGAATTTGTAACTAATACACCACCTTGTAACTAGAACACTCATTAGGATACTAAAAAACACTCCACATCGACCACGACTAGACTACAACTGGACAAAAGGTTCTGGGAGCCTGGAAGAGTTCTCTTCTCTCATCGTTTCGTATTCTGGGTAGTCAGGTGATGGTTTTTCCTCTTAAGGTAAAGGAAATTTAGAGGTGGATTCACGAAGGCTTTATTCGGCGGGACCGTAGACTTGTATTACAATTAAGAACAAAATTGCTAACTGCCATCAGCGACAAAATGCTGCTCTATATATATTTTTCCTACTAAATCTTAAGTTATACAAAATAAACCAATCAGCGTTAAGCAGATTTTTATCAACAAATTTTTGTGAATGAATAAATGCAAAGAGAATTTGTAGATAAAGAACAGCTCTTCCAACCCTCCCCCTCTCCCTCTTTGGCCCTCATGGAGTGTCCAATGGTGGGGAAGGGGCGAGGCCCGGTACTGTTTTGTAGTCCCCCGTAGCCACACTGTCTAGACCCCAAATTGGCTCCAGGCACTGTGAGTACGGCGGATAGGAGTGAGACGGAGAGAAAGAAGAAAGTTTTAGAAGAGTACAGCAAAGAAATATAGTAGGAGACAAAAGGAGGACTTAGTTATTCATGTGATCTACAGCTTAACGTGGAATCCGAACCACAATATGTCGCTTATCTCTAACTAAAACTTTGCAGTTCATCGTGACTCATGTCCCACGAATCCCACGTATATAATGTGAGTCCCGTATTCGAATGTGATAGTAAAAAAGAATAGTTGCTGAAAGCTGAAGGAAGTAAGAGGTTTGCAAAGAGATGCTAGGCCCCTGGAGATCTGGCTTATCTCTGTCCATTATAGATAGTTATAGCTAGCGTGATAAAGTTAGAAAATTTTGATTCGCGTGAATATCACGCATTACTGTTTTTTGTATATGTATCTATTTTTAATTTGTCTATGTAGCGTTTGTATATAGGAGGCGTTCAAGCCGTTATTAGTAATTATTCCTACTAAAAACTGATGTAGGTTTCTATCTCTCTATCTATTTTTTTGTATTCCTATCCTAGTTATAATTGACTATATGCTATTCTCTGGTGATGCTTCCCTGTCATAAATCGAATATGCTTGCTGTGTTTTGCTCAACTTGCTGGAAAAGAATGCCACTGGCTGGGGATACCCATCCACCATCTGATCAAGTCCAGCACCAACTGCAAATTGAGATCTGTCCGCCCTTAATTGGTAAGGGGAGTCATTTGGTAACACGTGGCGTAACTTGATAAAGTTTTCCAGGGCCTCTTTGGTAGGTATTAAACGCTTCCCTAACAGTATCATTCTAGACAAGCTCTTCAGCTTTAGGTTGAAGTTGTGAGAGTTCAGCTAGAGGAGCGGCAATTGCAGCAAAATTAGGCATCATCCGTCAGTAATAGCCTAACATGCCAAAATATCGATGAAGTCCCTTATAATCCGTCGGTAATGGCATCTCGCTGATCTCCAAGACCTTCCTCGCTGGAAGGCATATTCCTGAAGTTGAGACATGGTGGCCTAAGAAATCAATCTCCTCCTTCATAAATTCGCACGTTTCCATCAAAATTCTTAGTTTGTTCTCTGCCAATATTTTAAAAACCTATTCCAAATGTTCTATATGATCGTTTATATCTTTAGAGAAAATCAAGATGTCGTCGATATAGACGAAAACGAATTCCAAGCCAGGAAATAAATTGTCCATATGGCGTTGGAACGTGCAGCTTGCACTCTTTAGACCGAACGATGGTTTCAAAAATTCCCACAGCCCAAATAAAGTTGAGACAGCAGTTTTCTTAATGTCCGCTTCATTCATCGAAATTTAATAATATGCTCGGACTAAATCTAAGCGAGAAAAAATTGTTTTCCCATGGTGATAGTCAGCCATACTTTGTATTCTTGGCAGGGGATAACAGTCTGGTTTCGTTACGGCGTTCAGTGCTCGAAAATCACCCACAATTCTATATTCTCTTGGGGGTTTCTTCTGCACCATATGAATGGGTGAAGCCAATGGTGACTTTGATGGCCGCACCACACCTTCTTTCAACAGAGACTCGAATGTTGCTTTGGAAATTTGTAATTTCCCCATTGAAAGTGGCATTGGGCGAGCGAAAGTTGGTGGAGCACTATCAGTTTTGATAGTGTGCACAACGGAGTTAGATGGGGAACAACAAATATCTACACATTTTGGGTTGTATATGGATTCGTTTTTACGCAGCACCGTCCTGCAATTGGGCAGGAGATGGGAGAGGTCATTAATAATCAATGAAATAACGGGTGCACTGGAATGTCAATGAGGATACCACGGTCTGGTCACAATCCACTAAAAGGTCAAACTGAGTAAGAAAATCTTTTTCTAATAATTGCGAAGTAATATCTGTAACTACAAACATCCATCTAAACGACTTTATCTAATTGGACTTCAACATGCCATTTTATATTTCCTCCATTAGCAGTCGCGATATTAATACTTGAATTACGCATGGCATAAAATTGCACTAGATTAAACGGAATTATAGACACGTCGCACCTGTATCTATTATAAATTCACTTCTCCTCTTATTAACTTTGGCAGCGACAGTGAGTAGGGTCGGCACGCCGGTCGTCGCATTTAATGCGCCCTGCCCTTCTCGTTTTCCGAGAGAGCTGAGGACGATGGTCTAGATGACTGTTGCATCTGAATGTTTTCACTCCTCTTTGTCATTTGCACCACGGTTTACAATATTTTGCGTTTGACACAGAGTATAAGTGTGAACGGCACACCATAGGTTTTTGGTTATGACGGGAGGGTCGTAATCTTAATGGTACACCTTTTTTATTATTTTCATACTACACAAAATTCGATTGATTACCATCGGAGTACGCACCGATAAGCACTGAGCGCGCACTTTTTGTATACGGCACCCTATTTACTGAATTACTACACCTGTCAGTTGCATTCAGGGCACTAATATCGGGGAACGCACTACTACTTCTGGTTTCACCATTATTTATATTAAAGGACTGTGTCCTGTAAAATAGCATTATTTCGTCAGACAGTTTTCCAATTGGGCGAAAGTCAGGTCCTTCTGCGTGCCGATGATTGGAGCAATGTTCAGAAGTAAGGACTAGATGAACTTGTCTTTCACCATGTCTTCGCCCACTCCAACTTGCAGTGCTGTCTTACGTAGCTCTTCGAGATTTACCGATGGTCACCCAGTGAGCGGGAATGATGCTATCAGCTTCGAAGAAGTCCTAAGATTTCTGTCCGTAGAAGAGAGAAGTTCTGAGATGAGAGGAGCACAGCTGGAAGACGATCGACTGTCTCTGGAGGTAGGGCAGCAAGGATATGGTAAAACTTTGTATCCTCCCGCAGTATCCTCGAAATGTGTAAGTGAGCTCCCACTAAATTAAAACATTAAGTGACTGCTGCTTCATTTAAGACAAAAGGTTTATAGTGATTGAGTTTGCAAGCTCGACTTCTTGATGTGGAAGAAAATGAGCAGCTTGTTGCCCGCTTTGTGAATCCATCTTGTGTTATGATCACAATGCTTGTTCGACGCAATAGGGTCACCAGTTATGGGAGCATAAAAGAGATTTCTTCTCTCGTAGTTTCGTAGGCTGGGTAGTCAAGTGATAATTGCTTCCTCTTTAGGTAAAGGAAATTTAGAGGTGGATTCACGAAGGCTTTATTCGGCGGAAGCGTAGACTTGTATTAAGAGTAAGAACAAATTTGCTAACTCCCATCAGCGACAAAATGCTGCTCTATATATACTTTTCTACTAAAATTTAAGTTATATAAAATGAACTAATTACGTTAAGCAGGTTTTAACAAAAAATTTATGTTTAATTTATTCTATCAGCTCTAAGACTAATTCTACGTTTTAAACATAGGCGCTGCAAAAATTGGCCAATTAGTATTATGATAGATTTTAGGAACAATTTACGTTCAACCACTTACAAATATAAGTGTCACTGAAGTTGATTCTTCCTTATTAACTGCCGAGCATTTGACTACAACGCATTGCTGTACCCAACGGATAAATCACTTTTTGATTTTGCTTAGGAAAGGACGTTGAGCATCGCTAACAGAAAACAGCCTATTCTGGAATTTTTTTTTAGGAATTTCACTTCACCCCTCAGAAAGAGAGAGATAGTTTTTTCATAAGTAATTCATTTTTCGTCGCGTGTGAGTCCAGTCGCACGCGACTAGAAGGGACGCTACCAACGCTGGAATCCCCCAACTCAAATGAACTTCACAAATGACTTAAGTGCAAAAATCCTGATTTGCATCACGCTTGCAAACGTGGCTAACGCGGTAAAGTCTGGGGGCTATAATCAGGTTCTAAACACGCTACTGAAGGCAAACAACCTGCTTACGCACCCGAAGAGCCTTTGGACGTGAGTTGAGGAACCTCGAAGAACCCTTCAAAGAAATACCCCATATAAGTCGTTACGTCTATGTGTCTCACCTAGTGACATAAAATTAAGTGGGAAGAGACGAAAATCTTGTCTCAAGCAAACAGGAAGAAGAACCGAATGTTCTTAGATGAATAAACATCCCGTGAATGGCTGAGATTGAAAGATTACTAACTTGTACTGACAATGTTAAACTTAAGGTTATCATAGCTCAAATAATGTTTATTGGGTAAGGCTTTGATGAAAATGAGGAAATACTTAGTCCGAGAGTATTAAAGTTTATTGGTTTAAGAGTGATAGTGGAAAAGAAGTTCGACGAGAGGTGAAATGCAGTATTAGGTTCTGAGGCTAAGGTTAAGTGCGAGTTGGCTACAATATGTCCACTGGACTCAAAATATTAGTCGATACTGTTCTGAATAGCAGTGATTATAGAGAGAAGCAGGAGCGATGAGACTTTTAATTAAGAGTCTAGTCTTTCTTCGTCCCGGTATCTATGAAGGTCAAAATGTGTAAAATATCTCGAGGTGTACATTTCTTGGATAAGTAATTGCTTTGGGAGCCAGGATGTATTGCCTGGTGCAATGAAGAGTGAACTAATGGAATGGGTTGTAGCAGGCTGGGAGGTTAATTAATCGCTCCGATTTGGGCAGTTCAACGTAGCTCAAAAGAGGGAGGGTGAATCCATTTCTGAATACGCGGCTTGGCACAACCATTAACTTTTTCATTAAAGAAAAATGGATGATAAACGTCACAGTTAATCTTTAAAAAATACATGCTCATGCAAGAAACTTTCCGACAAGTCATTTGAATCGTCACACCGAAGAGTTGAGCCACCAATGACGTTGTCGATGATTTTGTAAAACACACATATGATAGCTAGTGAGAAAAGCGCCATGTGAACGAAAATCTTCGAGCAGTGTCTTGAGAAGCCGACCCACTTCCGGCGATAACAAGAGCGATGGGTGGACCGATCAAACCGAGGATAGCGGCGGAAGCTCCACGGGTCGTATGAACCAGACTAAGATTCCCTTCCGTCGGCGGCGCGTCTGATAAGGCAGACTTCCTTCCAGGACCTCGGGGCAAATCACTTCTGGCGAGGCCCGTATAGAATATCAGATGCGGGTCTCAAGAAATTAGTATCAGCCAGCCTCTTGAACGTGACGCGTAAACTCTCGATTCGGCTCCCTACCCCTCGAGCTCGAAGGCAAGAATTCTCTCCAGATTAAACGATAGTCTATTGGCAAGTGAATATTACGTGTACACTCCAACGGAATTTTTGTCCTTTCAGTCCCCATTTTTGTGTGCCATAATTGAAAGGTACAATAGGAATTGTATTGTTTTTGTATTTTCTCGCGTGATTTGGGGTGCTTAAGGGATAGGCGCCAGGCTCTCGCTCAATCTCAGTGAGTGGATTTATTGCAACTTTGCGTATGGAATAAATTTCGCTTTGGGCGAAACCTTTGCGTTTGTGTTTATTTCGTGTTTTTTGTGTTGCGATTTTATTTTAGATCAATGAAACCCACCAGCACTCCCCCTTTGTATTTAAGTAATTCGAGTAAATTACAGTTATATTCGGGCTCGCCACTCCATTACGTTTTCCTTTGTGGTGTTTTGTTTTCTTGCGTAAAAGTTGGTAAAACTTGACGGCATGTCTTCCTTAGACATCTTTAAGTGACAAGGTGAGTCTCTTGGACTCGGTGGAAAAGAGTTATTAATCTACATTCAAGATGAAGAGAGAACAGAAATAGAAGAAAGAAGAGAAACAGAAAGGGAAGAGACAGAAAAGAAATAGAAGAAAGAAAAGAAAGAGAAAGGGAAGAGAAAGAACAAGAAGAAAGGAAAAGAATTCGTCTTCATGAATTAGAAATGAGCAGGACCCGGATTGAGACGCTTTTTATCAATTCAAGGACCAACATTCACCAAACAGCGTTCGTAAAATTATCCGTATTTAAAGAAGGTGAGGATTTTGAGTCTTATCTGAATCACTTTGAGAAGATTTTCGAGGTTAACTATTGCGATATTGAGGCTGAAGTAGTAGGCAAATTGTTGCCACTACTGAACACTCAGCTCAGGAATATATTCATTTCGCTTCCATCAGAGGCAACAATTGACTACTCTACGTTGAAATCAGAATTACTGGCGGCCTACAATATGACTCTGGATTTCTACCGCGTAAAATTCCGGCACTGCCGTATACAGCCAAACCAAACCTACCATCAGTTTGGTTATACTTTACAATGTTACTTTAATTTTTGCCTGGATGTATCTAAAATCCCCATGACTATGGTGCTTTTGTCTACTTCGTCTTGAAGGATTAACTTTTGGCTTTAATTTCCCTCCAAATTAGATCCTTCTTGAAAGTCCGGAGGTCTTTTACATTCAATGAATGTATCGAGGAGGCCGATGTTTATGCGGCTAGCCATAACAGCTACCCTAAAGAAGGAAAGAAGGCGGAACCTCCATCTCCAAAATCCAAGGCTTGCAAGACTAAATTTACTCCCCACAACGGAAACAAATTTGTCAAAGTGACTAGCCCTTCAAAACCTAAGCAGTTCTTCTCGTCCGAACAACGTAACGTCAAACCGTTCTCGTATAATCCCCCTGCTTCTTCATTTACCAGGAGGCCTATTGTCTGTTACTTCTGTGGTATTGAGGGCCATGTGATTATCATTTGCCCTTAGAATTCGCAACTTCGAAGCGACCCTTGTCATCATGTACACCAAATCAGTGCCACGTCCGAGCCACCATCGTCGCAACCATAATTTCCTCTCCCTTTGAGCATTTCGAATCCCGCTGGCCACCAGGTAAACTTTTTGTTCGATAAAACTACCCCTGGGTGCCTCAAATTCGAAACAGGAGCAGTAAACGGCTGCCGAATCTCCACCCTCATACGCGATACAGGGTGTACCTGCATCATAGTTTCAGATAAGCTACTCCCACCTGTAGCATCGGGTTATGACAAATTTACAGTAGTGCACCACACTTGGGGCATGCAAATAGATTCCCCATTGTCAAGTGCTTTATTGAATGCACTTATTTTACTGGCTGGGCAGAAGTGGTAGCAGCATCTATTAAATTATGCACTATCTTAATTGGCCAGTCTACGCTTGTATCATCGACCCCCGTGGCTCAACACGTGATCACCCATTCCCAAGCGGAAAAAGAATTAGAGACCCCCGTATCGATTGAAACCACCTGCGTATCAGAATTCAAGCATGTAACGAACGAGGAATTCGCGAAGAATCAGAAGGAATGCGATTATCTTCGTTCACTTTGGGCAATGGCCCCCAAAAGCTGTAATAGGCCACTAGAGGTGGTAAGGTGATCTCTTGCCTCGTAAAGGATGGCCTACTTTATCGCGCTTCCTCTGAAAGCGATAACCCCGAGTTTAGAGCGTTATGTGTTCCCCGATCCTACGTTCATCTCATGTTCAAGTCCGCCTACGATAGCTTTTTTTCAGCCAATTTTAGCCATACAATGAAGGCACAGAGAATCTTCAAGTATTTTTATTCGCTCGGGGTAACAGACAAAATTATACACTACTGTCGTTCGTGCAAAATCTGTCAAAAGACGGCCATAAAGGGGCGAGTTAAACCCGCACCTTTACAGAAGGGACCTCGTATCTCCGAACCCTTCTTCCGAGTGGCAATCGATTTAATCGGTCTGATTCACACCCCGTAAAGTAAAGGCCATATTTACGTGCTAACCCTTGTCGACTTTGCCACCCGGTTTCCTGAGGCTGTGCCCCATAAGAAAATCGACAGTATCTCCTGCGTTGAAGCACTCGTTACAATCTTCTCTCGTGTTGGTTTGCTAAAAAAAATACTATCAGATCGTGGCTGACAATTTATTTCGCAGCTAATGGAGTATGTAGGCAAGCTGCTTATGATAAAGCCGTTGCTTACCACCCCGTTCTACCCCGCAGGAAACGGTATGTGCGAAAGGTTGAACGGTACTCTGAAGGCAATTTTAAAGAAATTCTGCGCCGAACAGCCCAGAGAATGCTACCGATATCTCCCAGTAGCCCTCTTCGCATACCGAAAGATCCCGCACCGTACATTGGGGTTTGCACCCTTTGAACTATTGCATGGACGGAACGTTCGAGGCCCCTTAAGCATCTTAAAGGAGCTCTTCACTAATCAAAAATTGGATGAAGAAATTCAATCCTTCTATGCCTATCTGCTGGAATTAAGGCAGATACTAGAAAAATGTGCCGAGATCGGTTTCCAGAACGCCGATGCTAACTTGGATAAATACAAAACGTACTTTAATTGTAAGTCCAAGGAGAGGAATTTCAATCCCGGCGAAGAGGTCTTATTGTTACTTCCGAGTGACAATTATAAATTACTAAGTAAGTGGGAATGACCACTGACTTAGGAAGAAAGCTATTCCATCTGAATATGTTAGAAAGATACCTCCGTCGTGCGAGTGCTAACCATATCGTGACAATAAGCGTAGAATCGGCCATGGAGTCAAGCTATCTCTTAGATCCATTAATCGTCGCACAAGTTGCCTGGGTGAAGCAAGATGAGTATCCATTGCACGTCTTGCCAGACGCCACTGATTCTCCTTCGGTCGAAATGAGGGTAAGCGACCAGCTTTCGTCCACCCAGAAGAACTAGCTGCAGGAACTACTGGGTCAGTTTACTGACCTCATTTCCGAAACTCGTAGTTGTGCTGCTTATTTCGAGTAAAACATTCTATTTGTCATCGCGCGCAGGAATTCAACCTCTCCACAACAACGTTAACTCGAATTTTGATAAAATATTTGTCTCTACACACTTACAGCATTCAATTGACACAAGAACTGAAGACGGCTGCCCATTTGAAGCACCGTACATTCGTCAATTGGGTGCACGAGCAAAGACAAGCCGATGATGATTTTTCGCAAAAATCTATCTTTAGTGATGAAGCCCATTTTCATCTTGGTGGATTCGTTAATAAGCAGAATTGTCGCATTTAGGGTAATGAAAATCCCAGGAAGATTGTAGAAAAGCCACTGCATCCACAAAAGGTCACTGTTTGGTGTGCATTTTTTGCTAGCGGAATCATTGGGCCGTATTTCTTCGAAAATGATGCCGGGAATTCTGTTATGGTAACAGGCGAGCGGTACAGTGCAATGATAACCAACTTTTTATGGCCTGAATTGAATTCTATGGATGTCGAAGATTTGTGGTTTCAACAGGACGGCGCCACATGACACACAGCTAATGCAACAATGGCTTTATTGAATGAGGAGTTCCCAGGTCGCATCATCTCTCGAAACAGCGAGGTCAATTGGCCACCATGATCGTGTGACTTGGCGCCTCTAGATTTCTTCCTTTGGGGTCATCTCAAAAGTAAGGTATATACCAACAAGCCAACAAAAATTCAATAGCTGAAAGATGAGATAATAAGGCATATTGGTGAGATCGAGGAGCAACTATGCAGAAACTTCATGAAAATTTTGACCATCGAGTGGTGGTGTGTCACCGAAGCCTTGGCCGACATTTAGGCGATATTTTTTTCTACACGTAAGTGCCATGCCTCAAATAACATGATCCAATAGTGAAATCAATAATTTTTCACCAATAACACTATTTTATTTACTGCTAACTTCGATCCGTCTTGATGCAACACCCTTTATATATACTCTGATAATCTTTCTTTTTTCAAAATTTATAAATCATGTACCTTATTATTATTTTTTTTAACATTTTTAATTTATTTGCATTGTACACCTCCTTGTATGTATTATATAACCCAAGGTCGCTATTGAAATGAGGCAAACGATCCTCCATTTAAAGTCACGGTAATAATTGTGATTATAGTCAATTGATGTTTATTTCTTATTATTTTGTATAATAATTGTACTTTGCGCGCTGATGTTGCACCCCCTCCCCCAAGCTGAGTTAGTTAATCCCTTTTGTTACTAGTCGGATGTCACTTCTTCTAGAAGCTCCATCTTGGTAGGGAAGGAGATGTCATAGATATAGAGAAATGCGCCATTGGGACGGAAATCTTCGAGCAGTGCCTTGAGAAGTCGACCCACTTCCGGCGATAACAAGAGCGATGGATGGACCGAGCAAACCGAGGAAAGCGGCGGAAGCTCCGAGAGGACGTGTGAAACGGGCTAAGGTTTCCTTCCGTCGGCGGCGCGTCTGATAAGGCAGACTCCCGTCCAGGACCTTGGGGCAAATAACTTCCGGCGAGCCTCGTATAAAATATCAGATGCGGGCCTCAAGAAATTAGTATCAGTCAGCCCCTTGAACGTGACGCGTAAACTCTCGATTCCGTTGCCCACCCCTCGAGTTCGAAGGCAAGAATTCTCTTCAGATTAAACGATAGTCTAACGGTAATTGACTATTATTCTGGAATCGGATCCATTGCCGTCCAGCGTAGTACTCCCTCGATTCTTTCCCTCGAGGTTAAACGGAGCGATTGCAATTCCCATTTTGCAATCTCTCTCTCCGACAACTCCCCAGAGCATATCACTAAAAGTAGTCTTCACGAGTAACTCTGTTCGCGTATTTAGTGTCCCGTTTTATTTGTATTGTGGGTCTTAGTTTGTCGGCGCGCCATCCGCCTCCCGTTGTCCCTTTAACTCCCCTGCTCATCTGACCTTAAAATTGTAAATTTGCGAATCCATTCTTTCATTTTTAATTTGCCTGGAAATTGTAAAGTATATTTTTGTTTCAATATAATCTCTGCCCAGAACTTGTAAGAAGTCATATTAATTCGGCCAACCGCACTCTTGCTTAATTTTATTGATATCCAAGCGCTTCGGGGTCTCGATTTAACTAAATATAAAAAAAAATCCTTTTTACTTTACTAAAGTACCATAAAAGCTATTCACCATTGACCTATAGTAATTATGTAGTCTTCAATTAATACTTATTGACTCCAATTATTCAATTATAGTGGGATGAATAAAATAAATTTGTAATACAATTTAATTGTAGAATTAAACATATAAAGATAGCAGAATTTCACTGTAAACCAAGTTTAAACATCAAGAATAATAATAAAGTTAATACTAATGCAATACTATTATTAGTATAAATAATTATGACATTAAAATTATCAATAATAATAATATTTACATCAATAATAATCATAAATTATAATAATTTGAAATAAAATTGAAATGATAATTATTAATGCTACTTTGGAATTTTTTGGTCCTAACAGTTCTTAAAATTATTAATTCACCAACTCTGCAGGCAAACTCTTCCACAAGTTCACCACTCTTACTGAAAAAGATTTTTTTTTACAGTCTCACATACACCTTTGACTTTTTAAAAATTTTCGAACTATATCTCCCAATGGCAGTGATCCCTATCTATTTCAAAGAATCTACATATATCTACTCTGTCTATTCCATTAAAGTTCTAAAAAATGAATCAGTAAACCTGCTTTGGAAATCTTTTTCATTAATTTGCATACTACTGATGTTAAGCTGATAGGCCTATAGTTAATAACCTCCTCTCTCACTCCATTTTTAAATATAGGGACCTCCACAAATTCAAGTGAACGAGTGAAAATTTAAATCAAACAAAGGCTTCTCTGCTTATTTCTTTAATTAAGGGCCTAGGGTAAATTTCATCCTTTCCTGCTCCTTTATGTTCATCTAAACTTAAATATTTTCAGCAATCTGTTTATCAGAAAAGGCGACGGTATTAACAAGTTGTTATAACTAACAACATGACAATTGACAACTTAACAACAACCAGTATACAATTCCATAATTTTGTTCCGTAATGTCTGGTACTGCTGCTCCGCTTCTCAGATCATATAGCAATGATATATCGAATACATAATTTATATATTACAGTTTAGTTTATTTTGATGCCTAAAAAAAGGAAAAATCATTATAAAATATTTTGATTTGGAGAAAACTAATGGGAACGCAAAAGAACAAAAACAACAAATCACTAAAATTATGTCATTTCGACAGAACACACCGCAGTGCCAATTTTCGTAGCGCCAATCACTCCTTCTTCGGCCTCTTCTTCTTTTACATATTAACAAAATATTATTATCTACATTGTGAGATCGAGGGCGAGTTTTAATTTCTTTCTCGTTCCGAGGTAAACTAGAGAGTATTATTTTCACTTGAAGTAACTCCCTACAGGAAAGGTTTAATCACTATAACATTTGATTTGTGCTCTGCATACATACGGAAACAAGGGATTCTCTCGGCACTTGGGTCCCGGTAAGATGTACCGGCTGTATTTTTATAAATTAATTTTTATATATTTTGTGTAGTTTTTATGGTTGCTGCTACACATATGTCTATATATAAACTAAAGTTTAATTCGTGTCAATAAATGTTTATCTCTCTTATTCTTAAACATGTATTAAATTATTCTCAAAGATATTTATTGGGAGAGCATTTTAAGGCTGCCAGTATATGGCAAATAATCAAGCCGTTGGCAGCAATATTCAATTCAAACCACTTATGCTTAATTGTTACGTTCGTAACCATTTGATTTACTGTTCCCTATTCAGCAAGCTCGGAAAATACGCCTAAATTGGTTAAAGATTGAGTAATTTGAAAACTATGTAAATATAGTTTGATGGATAACTGTCGATTTTCTAATGTTAAAAGTTGGTCAAATGGACAAGTTTTCTGGCGACGTTAAATTACCTCTAAAATAACGTATGGTTCTGAAGGAGGGGGACATCAAAGTTAAACGTAGGTACTTCAATATTTATGAACTAAAAAATTGTAACGCAAGACTAAGTCTTATATATATTTATACAAATATTCTAAGTTTTGAGTGATGAAACCTTGTTTTTTTTCTCTTCTAGAGGTTTAAATATGTTGTTTTAAATATTCAAATTCATAAATTGTTCCGAACTCATTAATTTGGTTGGGCGAAAAACCATCTAACTCTATTTTCCCCAGAGTTTTGAATGTACATATTTTACAATAGTGATTATAATCAATTCACATAACTTTTGATTTTTCCCAAACTATTCCCAAGTCCAACCATCCATACATTAAATATATTATATATCCTGTAAATTATATCGACCAAATCTTATATTAAAGATATCCAATATATCATTCTATAATTTTCTACTCAAATTTATATAAATATTTATTCGAATATATAATTACTCTAAACATACATTTATATTTGATCAAATTCATTATTTTCATTGTGTGTATTTCCCATTTTATCCTTGCTCTTTGGTTAACTTCTATTTCTTTCTCGTTAATCATCATCATCATCATCATCATAATCATCACTAACTCTATAATTTAAGAAGGGGATTTTTTTGAGTATTTGAATAAAATCTTAGTTTGGTTATGACTTATGTTTTTTAATCAACGTTATTTCTAATAATTATTTTATAATATCAAAAAACAAAATGGTGAAGTTCAGAAATAAATATAAGTATTGAAATTTTGTGAAATTTTTAAAACCCAAAGAATTACAAATGGTGTACTTCAGAGAATTTATTTTTATATATCTTCTTCTATAACTATATTTTAGCAACGTGATATTTTGAAAAGAGGGAAATTTAGTTTAGAGTTCCTTTTAAAAAAATTTTATAATTGGCGAAATTCAGAAAATTTATTTATAAATTTAACCATGGCTGCTTTTGGATTTAAAATTTTAATCTTAGTAGCGAAGCCATTGCCTGGTTTATAAATAAATAGAGAAATACTAAGCAATGGCTTCGCCAGTCCCCCAAACGGGTTTGAGCTTGCGCTTGGCTACTAAGGTTAAATTTTTATAAATTTTCTGAATTCGCCAATTATAATAATTTTAAAAAGGAACTCTAAACCAAATTTCCCCCCTTTCAAAATATCACGTTGCTAAAATTCAGTTACAGATTATAGAAGATATATAAAAATAAATTTTCTGAACTTCACCATTTGTAATTATTTTTTCACCTGAAACTGCTTTTATATACTAAAAAATAAAAAAATTCCATCTATTCCTCAATTTTAATACATTTTCTGAACTTCACGATTTGTAATTATTTAAAAAACCCCCGCAAAAAACATGTCATTTGTCTACTAAGGTAAAAAAAACCATTTATTAATTTTTCACCCATCTTCAAAAATCCCGTTCTTAAATTATAGAGTAAGTGAAGATATCCAATACTTATTCTCAACCGTTTCTACGCACTCATTGAGCACAAGATCCAAAATTACATACAATGTTATGATATTGGTTAACAAACTTTTAATATAAATAACATTTAGTATGTGGGTTAATATAATATACTAAAAAATAATGGAATAGCCTAGATCGCTCAAATGGCGCCAGTAACCGCCAGTTTCATTTGGAAACGAAGCTTATGAATTATAGTTAATCCATTAGCAGAATTAAGTTAATGGAGAAGTTAAAATATTGTTCCAAATCCAGTATATATTTTAATTTTATGGCATCTATACATCAACTAATAAAATAATAACGGGGATGAACCAAGTCGCCAAATTTATTGAAAACAGCGCAACGAAGTTTTTGAACTCTTATTAAACTTGTTGTGGATTTAGTCTACTAAACGCCAATGAATTTTGTTTAACTGTTAAAGAAAAGAATGAGTTATCTGAATAGGCAGGAAAAGACCAAATGCTGGAAGAGAAGTAGATAAAGGTCCAAAATGGTACACATCAAAGTGGGCAAGATTTCACAAAGTAAGTATATACCGTTGATTCGTCTGATCGCACAATTATGGCAATTCTACCATTTATTTGGTCTCGAAGATTAATATTTCATACGTGTTCGTAGGCTTTTTTATTGCTTAAACTGCAATGACGCAGTCATGACATGCAGTTAAAAGAGGTATGGTTTGTCTCGACGCTGCAACTAGCAGGTCTGGTGACATTCTTCGCCCACATGAAGCAGGTGACTGTATGGCATGCATGAAAAGCGTTCTCCAAGTGTGTCCGATGCAGCGTCGAGGAGGCAAACCAGTAATATTTTAAACGTTTCTAGTCCTTTTGGTCGCAAAATTCACGAGGGACAACTAGTAGGGACATCTGAAGAAACTTGTTGATTGTATCAATATAATCATCTCAAATCTGTTGGGTAAACGCCTCACTACTTAAGAAATTTCCACTGATCACACTCCAGTGACCGAATTTGTCAGGATCATCGTTTCATTAAGCGAATTTCATTTTCCTATTTTCTAAGAGGTCGTCTTTTAGGTTTCTTTGTGAATAAAAGTGTCCATTTTAGGATTTATTTCATTTACATTTTGTAGTTTTTTTTAGAGAAGCATAAACCCCATTTATTCAGAAATTTTACTCTTTTTTACTAAATCTGTCCCTCGTGTTTGAGCTTTAATCTAAATATATTTTTTTGTAGTCTTTCTAGATCCAATCTTTATCTTAATTCATCTCGGTTTCTGCGAGACTTGGTGTGTTTCGAGCACAAGTTTTACTTACAAGTTTAATTTTAAGAAGAGATGATTAACTAGTCATTGTTTAAAGCATAGGAGCTTGTCGCTCCGGAACTTGTATCCGAGATAAGGTTTAAATAGCGCTCTCCAGCCTTCTTTTGCTCGCTATTTATTTCCTTTTCTATGCGCCCATCAGAAATAACAAACTGTCTTTAATATATTTAGGTCTGTTCTAAAATTGATCGTTTATTCTCTTCACTATAACTTCTGCAAATATATTGACTATCATTTTAGTCTTTGAATAGTTAATTTTCAGTTCATTTATGAGATGGGCTGGTGCTGTATGTAGTATCATTTACTTTAATTCTTCAGAACCTCAAGAAAATCACCAAAAAATATAATCAGCAGAGCGAGGGGGGAGGGGATTATTTATTAAGTTATCATTATTATATGGGTACATATAATCAAAAGCAGGTGGACTTTTTAAATACTAGCATAGTCTACTAAACTAGAAGCAAGGTACCTGTATGACTTTGTTTGCCCCATACGATTGTACGACTTCCTTCAGCCAATCACAACCCTCGTCTGACGGATTTAAAGCTTACCAATTTGTCTCGAGTTCCCTCAGTTCTTGTATCGTTTACATTCCCCCCAAAACTAGTGTTTTCTCAGCCCGCCAGATAAGGTCGTTACCAACAATGTTCCTATTTTCAAAGGAATTTGAATGTAAAAGTGTAATTTCCCCTTTTCTTTGTATTTCCAGTCCCCCGTGAGCTCATAATCGCTGTGTGCATCTTTTGCGGCTATTCTCAGTGTTCTTACCAATTTTGTCCATACCACGTATTCATACACACGTATCGATGTTCATTCATTATAAACTAATACATTTAGGTTGTCTACATATCAGCCATTTGTATTCGATTTCAATTGTCATTCTTAACCTGTATTGCTGATCTTCTTTCTGTACAAGCAATCGCATCCATAGAATATATATATATATATATATATATATATATATATATATATATATATATATATATATATATATATATGTTAGAATACAGCTACAAAGGAAAAGTCAAAAACGATCCTGAGTGCCTTGCGTCTATATTCTTAAAGACCTTTTCAAGGAATGAAAGGTCTTTAAGAATAAAGACGAAAGCCCTTGGAATCGTTTTATCGTTTTTAACTTTTCCTTTGTGGGTCTATCTGCATAAATATGACTCACGTGCACTTTGTGAGCTTTTTTCATATATATATATATATATATATATATATATATATATATATATATATATATATATATATATATATATATATATATATATATACCCTTTCGGAATGTTAATAAAACGCGGGCATATGGTCGCTGTATGGTATATTTCAGAATATACACTTGATCTAATGCCTAATTGGCCCCTCGTTACTGCTGCAATACGCCTAGGCATCGAGTCAACCAATTTCTTGCAAACGTCAGATGTAATTTTAGTCCATTCTTTATTTTTAAAGAATGGACTCATAATAGCTTTACCAAGGACTACCATAGGTGTTCAATGGGGTTTAAGTCCAGACTTTAAGCCAGCCAGTCCATAGGACTTTACCCATGTTGTTATTTTTTGTGAAGTGCAAGAAAGCTATAAAAGGTATCTAAATTTCGGGTTTTTTTTTGCATTCGAAAAGGAAGATTAAAAAGTGTATTGCATATGAAGATTGTCATGAATAGGAAGGAGGTTTGGGCCCAGTCGCACCAAGCTTACGACCTGTTTCCGACCACCGGCGACCACCTGATCGCCGGCCAGTTGCAGATAGTCTTTGGAAGTCGCTGGTAGTCGCTAATAAGGTCGTAGCTGGTCGGTCGAGCAAGAGTGATCTCCGGTGGTTGTCGATGTTACATCGAAAACCACCTGCGACCAGTTTGGACGGCAGAGATTCCTCCGGAGGTCGTTCACCAGAGGAAGATCGTATGAACACCGGTGGCCGATCGGTTGGCGATAATTAACCGTTAAAAAAGTGGTTGCCAACTGGTGGGCGTCCAGGCGTAGGTGGTGGCCGATCCGACGCACGTGGTCGCAGTTGGTCGGCGACCAATCAGGAGCGGTCAAAACTTAGTACTGAGCGACCCGTTGCCCAGAGGTCACCCACCACTCGGCGAGTGGTCGCCCATTGATTAGCGATTGGTGGGCGACCGATCGGCCACTGGTCTCAGTGGGAGTCGCTGTTGAAGTCAGACATCTTGCAACTGGCAGCTGACCGCTCTACCACCAGTACAAATCGACCCGGAGCGTCACGCTCGCCACCTCTGCCTGCCGCCTCCCGCTCACTTATGCTTCTACCGCTTCTACCTGTTCTTGCTGATTCCAATAAGTTAATTACAGTATTTTAGTGACTATAAAACGTACTTTTTTATGTAGGTATTTCATTGATTTGTGATTGTACTTCCCAATAAACCTGTGAAACACGAAGAACGATTTAATGCATATACATTTCACCCATTCACTGGAACTTTTAATAATTTTGTATACTCTTTGTTTACAGTCATGGTTAAGAGACGCGTCAATACCGGCCATGCTGCCACCGAGGTTCCCTCTACCGTGAACCCTGCCCCCGAGGTCCCTGCCTCAACTAGCCTGACTCCACCCCTGCTTGAGCAGTTGCCCCAAGATGACTTATTCACGGAGGCCTCCGGCGATTCTGACGATGTTGGGACAGACCCCGGCCTCACTGGTGACAGGCCTACTAAGGCAACCAAGTTAGGCTACTTGACGTAGGACGAGAAGGATGAACTCGTCACCTGGTTTGATGCTCACCCAATCTATTATGACCAAACGCGAAAGGACTTTAAGACCAAGAGTTTGAAGACCAGGGTCATGGATGAGAAGGCCAAGGAGATGGGCCTTAATCGTAAGTGATTTGTTGTCACTCACATATGTTTAAAATTTGAAACCATTTTTTCTTACTCGCTCATATCGGGCCAAATTATAATTTATAGAATTTGTTGTTCCAAATAACCAGAGTAATTCAATTTGTTATTGAAACTTTATACTCATTCCAATATAGTGCTATTCAAAGTAATACTTTGTCATAACATTTATTAGTTCATTGAGAGGAATTTGATTTTCGTATTTCATCGGTCTTAAACATCATGTTAAAATTTAGTTTTCTTGTTTTTTTTACAGCCACCTTGATCTGGACTTGCGCACAATTTACGGCAAACTGAAGAAGAGGAAGTCTGGCCAGGCTGCGAAGCCATTTACACCCCTTTAGTAATGGACGATGACCAGCTTCCGTTTTCTGGATTCACACCTCACTCTGCGCACCGAGAGTCGTCAGTTGGGGGTAAGTGTGATGAAATAGCTTTTTTATAATAATGTGTAAATGATAACTGCCTTTAAGGCCATGGGTGAGCCTGGGTCCCTATACTCAATTGTTGCTCTGTCTCGAGTCGGCTAACGTGCCACCGCACACTCAGGCCCAGCCATACAAATACCAACTACCACCACCACCACCACAACAAGTATACCCTGGTTATAGCCAGGCTCCTCCAGGAAGCTCTACGCCTATCCCTGGGCCGTCACAGGCTTGGTTACTCCTCCCTGGATGGTCTCCACGGACGAGCCACAACCTTTCTGGATTTTCCAAAATATTGAGGGGTGTCTTCGCAGGCGTCGACTACCAGCCGCCCAAGAGAACCGAAAACAATCCCCCAAGGGGTCCGCCGTAGATTGCCCCCTTAGCCTTTAAAAACTGTATTATCTTTGAGAAAATAAACCTGACCCATGGAAACAATTTTTCCTTGTCCAATGATAGCACACCTGTCCTGCCCTGTTTATGATTTTGCTTAATAAATTTAATATTTAAGCAATAATTTAATAATTACTTATTTTGCATGAATTTCTTAATAAATATATGATATTAAATGCAATACTCTTTTCAATACTATTTCTTATTACTATATATGCTATTTGTCTATAAGTAGTAGTACTATATAGATTACTTTCATATCTTTAGTAGTAACAATATTAATACCATGAATTAGGTCTTTATAATTTAAGCATTACATTTTATTTTACTTAATATCTTTATTATGGCAAAGTTCATGCTCTTGAAGCTTTAAATAATGCGCCCTTGCCACGGTACAGCACCAACTCCACTGAAGTACTCCTTCAGGTACATCCGGAGCTCCTTCCCAGCCAAGTTGTTTCAGTAGGTGTCAGTGGTGGCTCGTCTCAAGTCAGTTCAGCGTTGTTCGTCCATGCACCAGAGACAAGGTTGTGATCTTCCGTCTCCCGGTCCACAAAGGCGTTGTGAGCTCTTGGATTGTTTCGTGTCATGAGATTGTGTAGGCAGACACATGCTAGCATGGCAGACTGCACTCGCGTTGGGTGGAGTTGAAGTGTGGTGAGCAGGCAACGAAATCTATTTGAGAGTATTCCAAAAGCGTTCTCCACAATCCGGCAGGCGCGAGACAGTCTGTATTTAAAGATTCTTCCTCATTTGATAGATTGCTCCTGGAGAATGGATTCATGAGCCACTTTTTCAAGGGAAAGGCATCATATCCAACAGTGAAGTACGGGGTAGGTCGATCGCCACCAGGAAGTTCGTCGGGCGCGGGAAGTCCAAGGGAATTGGACTACAAATCCTCTCTCAGCTTGGACCGATTGAAGACAGCACATTCTAAGGTGGAACCGTTGCTTCCGACATCAACCCACATGAACCTGCAGTCCACATCCACAAGTCCCAGCATAATAATAGAGAAGAATCCCTTGTAGTTGTGATAGACAGATCCTGAATTCCTGGGCACTTTGATGGCGATCTGATTCCCGTCAATTGCCCCTACTGCATGAGGAAAGTACCAGCGGCCACAAAAACGCTCGCTGACCTCACGCCATCTGTCCTCGATAGTTGGCAGAGACACGACTTCATGGCCATACTCCTGGATGATTGCCTCACAAACAATAAGAACAAACACAGATATTGTGTTATGAGGCACCCGAAAACTGTAAGCGAGACTGTGGTAACCATCGCCGGCTGCCAGGAAGCGGAGAGTGACTGCAAGCTTGAGTCCAGGAGACGGGGGTTGTTTGTAGTTGGTAGTTATCTTCGTCAGCCTTGGAAGACCCTCACTAAAATCTCGTGAAACATTGCAGATTCCATTCTCATATAGTTTCCAAAATCACCTTGTCCTTCTATCTGCAGCTCTTTCATCAGGTTAGCGTAGTTGCCGTACTGTACACGTTGATATATCAAGGGACGCATCCAATATCTCCGCCTTGTGCGCTTGAACAGTTGCCTCAGACGATACAGGACAAGGATAACTGCAATGACATCCTGCTCTTCTTGAAGTGCGAGTTGTGCGAGAATCACTAGTTGGTGAGGTACTAGTGGAGTGCCCATGGTGTTGACCCTACTGAGGTAGGCAGAGGTGTGTGAAGGGCCACCATAATTCGCCCTATATATCGGGTCATTATAAATTGACGACCGTTGTCCGACCGCTGCCTGACCGCTAACCGATTGGTGTGCCACCCATCGCCAATAAGTGAGCGGCCTACGAAGGCTTGTTGCGAACGAGAGGTGGTCGCTGGAGACCTGTCAGAAGTTTGATAGTCGTGACTAGTGGCCGACTACTTGGCTACGGGTGGCTCACTACTCGTAGGTTGTCGGCGCCTGATTCCACCCGGACTCCTACTAGTGGGCTACTAGTCGACCACTAGTAGTCCACCGGTTGCACGACTACTCGCCCACCACCTGCGACTACCTCTTTTTAGGTTTTGTGTTGCCGACCGATCGCTTGATTTTCGGTCGCAGGTGGTCGGAAACAGGTCGTAAGCTTGATGTGACTGAGGCATTACTGAGATATTAAGTTTTAAAAATGCAATGCGTTGTTTTTTTTTGGGGGGGGGGTCCACCCAATATATATATTTATATATATATATATATATATATATATATATATATATATATATATATATATATATATATATATATATATATATAATGTGTGTGTGTATGTATCGAAAGAAGGGGTTGATGCTTGTAGTGAGATGTGAGATGAGAGGTTGATGCTTAATTGTGGAGGGGGTCACCATTTTCAAGTTGGAACGATATTCCTTCTCTACTCTATGAATCCAAGTTCAGGATTTGAGTTCGTTTGAGGGTGTCGGCTAAATAAGTTCTTATTTGGATTTCAAAACAAGTTGATTCAAATAACTTTATTTTGTACTTGAGGTTTTATAAGATGGATGGCTGGATATTGTGAGTCTATACACCAAGGTGGAAGGAGCACAAAGTGAAAACTAGGTGATTTGATCGACTTTGCGGAAAATGTGGATAATGCGAGTCTGTGTTTAATGTCCGATTGTTTTATGTGCAGAGAAAATGGGCGTGACCAAAGGGGTTTCTGGGGAAGAGCTTTGTCTGAAGTGAATGTTCGTTTATGTGTGTTCGAGAGAGAGCAGAGATTGTCTATCAAAGGAATTTTATAGATATACGTGAGAAAAGGAATGTTTATAGGATTCAGTCTAACAAATTGGCATTAATAAACAAAATATAATAAAATGGTTGAATGATAGTATTGTGGGAAAGGATGTTTTTGTGATTAGAAGGAAGATAATATGACCAAGGCGAAATTAATGGTCACTCCAGTCGGAACACGTGAGTCTGTACAAGAGTGTGTGTAACATTTGTGTAAATGAATCGCTATATATAAATATATATATAATATATATATATATATATATATATATATATATATATATATATATATATATTATCATTAATTTCATTGTTAAGTGTCAGTGATACATTCTAACAGTTTAACTTTGACCGAAATAATATAGAGATAGCCATCTATGCCTCTGTTGCCTCGCGAATTAACCACTGTAACTCCTTTCTCACTGGAGCCCCTAACACTACAATTCGTCCCCTTTACCTTGTCCAGAACTTTGAGGCTCAAGTTCTCTGTTGAAGATGGTTTTATTCGTGTCACACCCTTACTCTGTGAACTGCACCGGCGTCCAATTAAATTTGGAATTATTTTTAAAATCCTGTTTTTCGATGAGTGGAGTTTTGAGTCGAGCTCTTCACGGGAGACCAAGGTGAATAAATTGATATTGGGAGCTGGAGTAAGGGGAATTATAGTGCGACGGTGGGCAGATGGAGATCGCATCCCAGAGCAAATATTAACTCTATTTTCAGAGAAAGGTACACAAAGGGCGGATGGAGAGATGGGGGAAGGAATTTGGAAAAGCCTGGGAGATGAGAGTCGAGCGATGAGTTTTGTTTGTTTTCGTCATGGATTCTACCGGTATGTCTCTCGCAGGAGGATCGTAGGAGGCCTATGTACGCACGATTTTTGATACAATAGGCGAGACAATCTTATTTCATCACCATACCTCGAGTGGGTGTGAAACAAAGGCGCCTGACACATGTTCTTCTGTGTTTTGGGCCTCAAAGAGCGTGCTGGAGAGACAAGTGTAACGGGATCCGCGGAAAGAGGTCGGGCGAAAAGCACCGTGAGTATCTAGGTAGTGGGAGAAAGTGTAAAAAGGAGCGTAGTGATAGGTTGAGGTATTAATTGAGTGAGACTCTGGAGCTATCCGGGAGAAGTGAAGCAAGATCCAGAGATCAGTCCAGGG
Source organism: Ceratothoa steindachneri (assembly GCA_963969495.1). NCBI lineage: Eukaryota > Metazoa > Arthropoda > Malacostraca > Isopoda > Cymothoidae > Ceratothoa > Ceratothoa steindachneri. The sequence continues at coordinate 61,433,895 of OZ018320.1, forward strand.
TCAATGGAGGAAAGTCTGCGTTGATGTGACCGTACGACAGGACAGGTTAGGTTAGAGAGGTTAGTTTGAGAAGTTTGAGTTAAACGGAATTGAATAATACGATAATTAGAGATAGCATTTGAGGAGTCGACTAGATATTGATAGAAAACGAGATCTAGAATGTTGTTGTGGGTGTGGGTGGGGAAGTGAGGAATTAGAAGAGAAAAAGGTTCGAAGACTTCAAGGAGTCATTGATGTAAGCTAGTGATTTTTAAAGATATTGCAGTGGTAGAGTATCACCAGGATTATTGAGGACTTTGAGCAAGCAAGAGATCAGATGGGTAACCAGGTGTTCTGTAGATGTTTATGACTTTAAGCGAGAGGCTTAGCGCAAGAGTAGCAAGAACTACTTCGAAACGGTTGGGGTAGGAGTGGAGCAGTATGAGTGCGGAATTAGTTTCGCAACATTTACTTATGTATAGTTATATCCTAATGCAATATTTATCAATTATATTCCTAAAAATATTGATATAATACTTTTAAAGACATTCCTAGCCAAGTTATTCTAAGTTTTCGTTATTTTTTGCTTACTAGTTTTCAACTGTTATTTCTACTAACGTCCTGGTTATCTAGCTAAAATATTGAGTCATAATTTATATTAGTGAACCCGTTTACTATTTATAATTCCTGAATGAGTTGGCTACATAGATGTAGGTCTCGGTTAAAAAGTAAAATGAAGTGTTTCTGTTTGTCTTCGTACAATCTATTCCTAAGTTCCGTGTTTAATTTCGTCGCTCGACGCTGCATTCTAATCATACAATGCTTTTTGCATACATATATGGAGGCTAGAATTGCACCACATACTCCATATTCCATATTAGGTCATATATGCGTTTTATATAACGGGACAAGTAAATCTTTCGATTTAAACGAAAGAATTCTAGCTATATTTCCTGAACTACATGCGATTTTTGTGAGCCTAGAGTGCATTGTTTTGAAAATTTGAAATCACTTGAGATTATGACATCGAAATCCTACTAAATGTTGAGTGAGTTAAAAAATCCACTTTCTTATAATCTCGTCGGAGGTTATCATGACCTAAGTACAGGGTGCAGCAGAACCGATTGAGCAGTTTTAAGGAGTTATAAAAAAGTAAGGAGGGTATATAGAGAAGAAATGTTATTATAGTCGAGGTTAACAGTACATACCATTTATAATCCCTAGGTTCTGAAAATAATGTCACGAAGATGGCGGCAGTTAACAGCAACACACTGTTGGAGTCGATCTCTGAAGCTTCGTACAGCACGTTCGCACATACTGCGGGGTATGGCGTTAACTTCTTCAATAATCCGCTCCCTTAGCTGTTGTAGAGTGTGAGGGCGACGTTTAAACACTTTTTATTTCAGATATCCCAAAAGAAAAAAGTCAAAAATGCTAAAATAAGGTGCCTGTGCAGGCCACCCTAAATCACCCCTTAGAGACACCAGACGTCCAGGAAACATTCGTCTCAAAACATTGAGTGAATTTCGCGTTGTGTGAGCTGTTGCCCTATCCTGCTGGAACCACGCGTTCAACAATCCCTCATCTTCAACAATCTCCTCCATTCTGGGCTGCAGAAAATTATGCAACATTGAGACATAACGTTCGGAATTCACGGTCACGGTCATTCCTTCCTCCTGAAAGAAGTAAGGGCCTATCACGCCAAATTGTGATATGGCACACCACTCCGTTAGTTTAGGAGAATGTAGCGGTATTTCCTGAATAATTGGGGGGGTTATTTTCAGCCCAATAACGGAAATTTGCTTATTCACAGCCCCACAGAGTTGAAAATGTGCCTCATTGCTAGTGAAGAAAGCTGCCTCGGGAACGATCTGTGCAAGCATGTTTTCACACAGATTTTGGCGGTTGGCAAAGTCTGCTTGGTTCAATTCTTGAGCCATTATAATTTAGTAGGGATGGAAATTCAAATCTATATGAAAAATCCTCCTAAAACTGCGGTCGGAAATTGCCAAAGCAACAGCATGCCTTCGAGCAGAACGTTTCGGCGACTGCACGATCGCTGCTCTCACCATATCCACATTTTCTGGTGTTCTGATGGACCTGTGTCGGCAATGTGTATCTCTTCTTAGTGTGCTACCAGTTGCCTCCAACTGCCTAACCCAGTTAGTGTGCTCCCGTCCTCACCATGTTTGCTACTGAAATGGGGATGTCTATGGAGCAGAGCAAACCACGCGCACCTCCTTCCTTCCTCCGAGCATTGACTCCTCAAAACTGCTCAATCGGTTCTGCCGCACCCTGTATATTCCTTGCACTTGTTCACGGTGAGTTGCATCTTCTATTCTTTCCCACCATTTGACTATATATTCTATGTCTTTTTACAAATTTTCACAGTCACTATGGTATTTTACACGAGTACCAAGTTGCCTGTAATCAGCAATTTTTTTTATTGTAAATAAAAATACATGTCAAGATCGTTTATATATATAAATAATGGAAAAAACAAGGCTTCAAGAAAAGATCCCTGAGGAAAACCTCTTGTAACCGAAACCCATGATGAACTATTTCCATTGACAACAACACTGCATCTACCGTATTCCAGTTACTCTTCAATTCATTTCAGTACGGTGCCTCTATTCCGTGTGCCTTTGGCTTTATAAAGTCTTTTATGTGGAACGATGACAAAATCTTTTTGTAGTCGAACTAAATTAAATATACAGATTAGTACTATCTTAACTAAGCGTTGTAATGATTTCTTGAAAAATCTAGGAAATTAGTTAAGAAAACCTTCCCCTAATTTTTTATTCGCCTGTAGATTTTGCTTTCATTATAACTATTATTTTGATTATTCTGATACAACCTCCTTGTTAAATGTAATTTATTTTATTATTATAATGTTTATCGACATGTTTTGGACAGAGTATGAAGAACTTTTTTTCTAGAACGTCTAAACCAAGCGGGGCCACGTTTAAACTGGCGCGGGAATGAACATCGTTGCTTGCCAAATAAATGGTTGGCCAAAAAGTCTTGACTCACTTAGGAAAGCAAAAGAAAACAACAAAATTTTATGGAGCAACACCAACATTTTTTTCTTCAAAATAAAGTCCATCGTTTCCTACAATCTTCTTATAGCGATCAGCCAGCATTCCAATCTGTCCCAGATACCTGTCAGCTGGCTTTGAATAAAAAAAAACTGTAAGCAAGCTTCCTTCAGTCCATCAAAGTGTTGAATCTCTGGTCTCGGAGGAAGTGTGCTATTGAGCGGAATATGCCATAGTCATTCGAACCAGCATCGGTACTGAATGGTGGATGTGAAAAAACCTTAATACCGTCCATTTGTTTAAACTTATCCATAGTCAACCTGGCAGTGTGTGACCTCATAGTCTTGCTGAAACAAAGCCTAATCTCGATTAATCAAAGCAGGATACTCCTTCTTTAGTTTGTCATACACGCGCTATAGCTGACTGCAATACAATTTAGCGTTGACGGCACAACCATGTGATAAAAAGCTAGAAATGCAGTACTCCTTGGAAATTCAACCAGATAGAGTTCATGACCTTCTTGTCAAACCGCTTCCGTTGTGGAAGGGATGCCGGTTGTTCACATCACGGAATCCATTTCCTCTCCCGATCGTGATTAACCAAGTGCACACACTTCTCATCTGATGTGACAATTCGCTACCAAAATCGGCTGTCCATTCAGTTATTGAGAAATTGGCTGCAAATCTCTATTCTACGGGGAGCTAGTGCTTCGTTGAGGTCATATGAATCCAATCGGGGCTTGTTATGAACAAAATTCATTTGATGCAATCGGATCAGCAGAGTCTGATGGGATAACACTTCAACAACTCTCAAGAGATCACGGTTATATGCATAAGGTTCAATTTTCAATGCTGCCACTAAAGCCCCGCTGTCAAAGGTTGATGGCCGGCCGGAAGGTGGGTGAGCATCAAGGGTAAGATCCCCGGATTTGAAACGTCTGTACCACCTTGAGACCTTTGCCTGACTGACTAAGCTTTCTCCTTCATATCGCAAACTTCCTTCACAGCAACTCTTGTAGAAAACTTTTGCTTGTTAGAGTAGCGAATCCAAACTCTAATTCCACTTTCTTCCAAACTCATTTCTGTAGGTTGGGGCTTAAACAAAGATAAATAAATTGCGCATGAACAACACACAACAGCGTCGTATGGAGAGTGGTAGGCGAATTAGTAAGTTTAATCTAACCTAATATTAGTGTTGCCCTATAAAACTTTGTTGTTTTCTGTCCACTTCCTAAGTTTGTCAGGACTTCCTGGCCAACCATATATTTTCCCTCTTTAAATTTAATGATCTAATTATTTTAGGGGATGAATTCGTAAATTATTTACGAGTACTATTGCATGTAGTGTGTTGGAGCATGCTACGAGATATGGGGGGAAACCAAATGACTACATAGTCTAGGGTCACTCAGCAAGCTGCTAGGTCTTCTGGAACTCTTACATAGAGTAATCGGTGATTCCGATTTATCTAGCCAAGAGTCCATTTATAATATAATAACTAACTAAATGTTAATAACCCTGCTAATTATCTTCATATTTTAAGGCGAAATGCAATGTTTACAAAGTTGTCAATAATGAATGAACTTTTAAAAATTAAAATAAATGAATTTTTAATATAGAAAAAAAACCCATTTATTCAGCAAAGTACGAGGTTTCCATCTTATTGATAATGTTCGCGTATTGTTCAACTAAACTTTAGATAATTTTCTTGAAGAACTCATTCGGCTTTGATTGAATATATATTTTTATATCCTTTTTCATCTACACAGAGTAATATTTGTCATTCAAATGATGTTGTAATGACTAAAATAAATGGTAATCAGATGGTCCAATGTCAGGGGAATATAAAGAAGGTCGGAAGAACTTCCCAACTTAAATCAATATGTTTTTCTTGGGGCAAATGAGCGACGTGTGGGTGTGCAGTGTTAATAAAGAGGACGACACTGTTTCGGCTGACCAGTGAAGGATCTTTTTTTAAGAGAATTACTTAAACGTTGTTATTGTTGAACATTTCATCCTATAGTAACCGTTTGATTATTATTGAGGACTTCATAACGAATAACTCTTTTCACATCAGACCAAATGCAAAGCATAAACTTCTGATGTTGGAGAACAGGCCTAAGAGAAGGAATGGTGTTTCGTTTGCTATCAAACTATTGTTTTCCTTATAATATTGCAATAAATAACCCACCTTTACAGGAAAATTATGTACACAAATAGATTAGTCATTTTGAGTCAATAGAGATGAAACATTCTTCATAAGTTGTAAAAGTTACAGAATTAGGAACCAGTAAAGACTGCAGGAGCTACTCGAGGCCAGCTGAAATATCTTTCAGGGTGTTATCTGTGGAACCCAAATATATATATTTGAAACTTTAAATAGGCTAAGGCATTATTCATTTTTTTTATAAATAGCTTGTAGTAAACTATGAACAATTTAAACAGACCAAGTAGAATTTTCTTCTAAAGACGACATTATTTCCTTGACAACCTAATATACAGCCACTGCCAAAGGTTTTCTGACTCCTGGAACTATTCTTATTCTTTGGGAATGTCAATGAATATGTTAGTTTAGGTTTTCACATACAGCCACTGCCAAAGGTTTTCTGACTCCTGGAACTATTCTTATTCTTTGGGAATGTCAATGAATATGTTAGTTTAGGTTTTCACATATGTGTCCAATACATCTGAAAATGGAAATAAAAGTAAAGCTTCGTTATAACTTTTCGAAATATCTAAAATTACGATGCTATTAAAATGTATGAAATCCTGATATCAGGAATCATTGTTACAGTCAAAATGTCTTCAAATAACAAATCATATTTATTTATAAATATGTTATTCCATGTTGACAGGATTTGATAATGACATAATAATTTCAAAAACGTAACTATACCGTGGAGAGTAGAAGTTTGATACGCACACTACACGAGGAGGGGCCCAGCTGTTGACAAATCGCCCGGAGGGTCGGCGAATGACATTGTGCTGTTGAAGAAGTGTTGAAGAAAATCTGAGAAAGTTGAATGATCCAAGACCGACCTCGTCTGGACGACCTAGAATCAGTACGCAACGTGAATACAGGTTTATATGTCGCATGAGCCTTTGGGACCGTTAAAAAAACCGCTGTTCATCTGAAACATGAATAGACACAGAGCAGCTAGGTTATTGCATCAGTCAGAATTGTCAGTTGTATAATGCTTGCACAAGGCCTGCATTCATGTAAAGCCCGCCAAAAGCCACTGTTCAAACTTCAGCAGGAACGACGTTGACTGGCTTGGGTACGAGCTCATCGCAACTGGACCAATGGAATATGCGTCAGTGGAAACGTGTCTTATGGACGAACGACTCCACGTTCCAGTTGTTCTCTACCCCAGGCCACGTTTGAGTCTGAAGGAGGCCAGGGGAGCAGTCGAATTGAGAGTACAGAGTGCCAAAAGTAAAGCATGGTGGCCTCTTTGTAATAGTATGGGCCTGCATGTAAAGTTCAGGAGTTGGTAATCTCACCATTTTTGATGGCACAATGAATTCGGAGAAGTAACAGTACCAAGCATTCCTGAGATATTACATGCTGCTCTAAACCCGAGACCTCTCCAGCAAAACCCTGAAGGTGATTTTACAGCAGGACACTGCCTATGTTACAAGTCTGCCTCAACCATACAGTGGTTTCGAGAGAAATCTAGAATATCATCTCACGGTCATCTAATCGTTGCCAGATTATCCTTCATTGAAATCACCAATATCTTAGTGAATTACTCGTCGCAACATATTAGTTTTGTTAAATATTTAATGAGCTGCTTTAAGGAAACAATTTTTCTTGATCCTTTGAAAAGGAAGGAGTCTGAGAAAATTACAACGGACCATTGTCAGGCAATCGGGAAAAAATAAGAGAAAGTTTGGACTGAAGGTGAAGACTACGCAAATTACCTGCTCAAGTACAAAACGGCTGATATTTCGCTCGGTAAAAAACTAGAGAATGTCATCCTTGAATTAACACAAAGCTGGTTTTCACGAAATTAAAAAGCTCTCCCTCTCCATAAATTCACCAAATTTCCTGTGACCCTCATCGTTAGTCATCAAAAAACTGATGATGACGGAGGGTAAGATCCACTTTTCAAACGCAAAAATTTTCTTGTAAAGAACAACAATACTCGTAATTCGATCGAAGCAAACTGTGCTGTTATATAATTGCTCGTATTTTTAACCACTTTGCCTGATTTGTGGTTCATCCAAAGTTGAGTTTATCTTCTACTGGGAAAGTGTAATTTACGATGTACAAAAGTTAAAATGATAGTAAGAGGATTAAGCACAAAGCTACGCACACAGCTATAAGGATAAGTGGAACGTGGGGAAACTCCCACAGCTGACAGAGGTAAAGTACCTCCCTTTCCCAGTTCCCCAAAGTCCCTTTCAAACCGCAAATGGATCTCCAATCCAAACTTTCGAAAAACAAAACTAACTTAGCAATAGGATTGGTGTGAAATTTCACATGATATTCTTGGTGTGTGACATTTAGTGTACAATCTTAGGAGCTGACTCACTAGCTCATTACAATATAGTGGTGGATTTAAAGTATATCGGCCAAATGTAGAATTTAAAAATTCTACATTTAGCAAGGTATTGGCCGATATATTGTTTGTAATTAAACAATTCAAACACTTGGTAGAAGGCGCTTCATTTTCCATCATTACTGACTCCAAAGCGATCATTAGGGCAGCTAACTCTCTTAAAACCAGGCCATCTCCATGGAAAGCCCGTGCATATTGAGCTCATTATATTCAATACACTAATGATGTACGCCACACAGCGGCATAGCTAAGCCTAGTACGTTCTCTCCTGGTCGCCCTTCAATACTTGCAACACACCATACATCTAAATAACTACACGCAATCAATCAACAATTGCAAATGCAATCCAAACAAAACAATGCCTCAATATCACAATATGATACACTAATATAATTCTATCCATTCAACAACTATTCGTTCACCATCATAAATTATAATGATTGGGCTAAATCTCAATGGACTTCTATGCAAGAAACTTATGATACTTCACTGCAATTTCATAAGGTTTCTCTACCTTCTTCATCTCAATCCATCATCTGTCACCACCTTATTTTCGAAAACTAGTCTTCAACGATTATCATAATTTACCTTATTTGAGAAATTGTTCCACCTTGAGATCCACCGCTTTACATAATTCACTGCACTAGGCGCCAGGTTTTAATGTGAACATATTAAGTGGTTTTCCGACCTTAAAAGAGAGTTGCAAGTTTCTTCTAATCACAATTGGCCGCTACATCAAACCGATTGAGGTATAGCCACTTAAGGATAAAACTATAGAATCTACAGATGAAAATTTCTTCACACACATTTTCTATTTCTCCTAGGAGGTATAGAATGGGACTGGCCTTTGAGTTGACTAAGTAGTCCTTGCTGGCTCCCTGTAATTATGTAACTAGGAATCAGATTGGGAACTCTGTTCTTAAAAGATTTCACACGATAATTCGATCATCTTTCTTAACAAAAGTACCTCTTAGAGATGATTGCAAAGAGTTCCATCAACTTTACTCGCAATACGCACTCCTGCAAGCTGAAAGACAGTATTTTATCCTATCCAATCAGTAGATCACCTATTTCACATTCTAGGTGATTATTTTACACCACTTACAGTGATCCTTTACAACACAGGTTCATTCCAAAACACGAAGAAGCTATGATCCCACTCGGATCCCTCATCTCCAGACCTTTGGGCATCAGCAAACCTATTTTATCCAGGAATTAGAAGGTATACATGAATTCTTCAAGGACACTGACATACTTCATACTTTTTAAACAACATACAAAAGTCCATACATCCACACAATGTCTTAAAAAGACGCAGACAGGCCAACAAACTTCAAGGTAACTAGAGAAATTCGAGCACACCGCCGCAACAGGCGTTCATCGAACTCCATGTCATCCTTACATAAAGGAAACTCAGATATAATCAAACACACAAGTTCTTCATACACAACCAAATAATATAGTCTGATGGAATATGCGAGCAAACAAGACCAAACATATTCCAAAAAACTCAAATTGAAATCTACATCATAAGTGGTCTGACATTCCTTGTTCTCAATTTCAAATAAACCCATTTATATATTTTTCCAATTGCTTTGTCACTCCCTCAAAGAATAATTGAAGTGTCTGAGGACTCGGAAATACTTCGAGGAATCAATGTAGCATGGAATTGCTTTGTTTCATTATTTATTGCCATTAGATTCTATGCTCTTATTTCCTAAATTTTCCATTTCTTCAGCAATCATTTTTGTATATGTTTTATAATTACGTTCTATGGTACATATAACATATTCCTGTCCCCTGTGTCTAACATTCTTCTCGTACTGTGTACTTGTTAGGATTTACTTTGCTTCATATCTCTGCATTGATGACCTTTTCATTACTTCGATTATAGGATATGTAATTTGTCAATTTTGGTTATAGCTGTTCTTCATGACTGTTTTTAAAATAAATGCGAAAAAATATACGTCGTGGATAAAATAAATATAGACAATATAAGTAAATTGATCTAAAATTAACAAAAACAAATAAATAAAAAGATCCGAAGTGGACAAGAAAAAGAAAAGATCCGTAGTGGAAAATGAAAACAAAATAAAACGTAATAACATTCACATAAGGAATAAAGGCTCACGTGGAAAAATTGCCAGACGTACTGGCACACATACTCTTCAACTAAAATAACACTTTTATCTACCTAAACCCTCTCTTACTATGATACATCCATTCTTTTCCTATCTTTGAAGTTCTTTGAAGTCTTAAATTCTCTTCATACGAAAGAATTTTAAATTCTCTGAGCCTCTCAAATGCCTGTGGAGATGAAGCTCCGCCCATCTCAATCAGGCTCTCGGCTCAGCCAACCGGCCTAGATAAGGCCACCTCCATCTCACTCACTGGCTTGAATATAAAACCTAATACTTCAATATACCTTCATTCATTCAGTTCAAGTTCAATTCAGTTGTCATTGCTACAATCCAAATTCATTCAGTCAAACATTAAGCGTACAATCATTTACCCTCTCTTCCACTTCGTGTGTTCATAATTTATCTTAATTCAGACTTTTGAATATCATCTCAAGGTTTTAAAGGTTTTATTACTTACACGTTCCCAGACTCCTATTGTTTGCAATCAACAATTTCCAACTAGGTGAAGTACTCACGGCAACACTATTTTTATTGAATTATTAATGAAGTTATTTTTTAGGATTTTTCTCTCGATCCTGTGAAAAAGGAGCGTACCGAAAATACAACGGACTTGTTTTAAGACAGTTGGGCCAGATCCTGTTTTAATTGTAGTGTACTTTTACCTACGTAGCGACTTTTGCAACTTACACAAAAAATTTAGTAGACAATCAAAATCTGAGTAGCATGGGGACTGGGGAGTCTCTCCTTATGAGACGTGTATGTTTTAATGGCGACTGTATTAATTTGGATATGGTAAAATTTTCTGTATAGATAAACTTTTGCTTACAACTATTTTAAGTCCAAGATTATTTTATTGGTAAGTGAGCCTTTGTGAGGTATATTAGAACAGGAATAACAATTATTTAAGTTAGAAAACGATTAATCGATTTATCAAGCAATGAGGCTGGGAATAAGTTAAATTTACAAAGTTCTTTAATGTAAGACATCTATTTGTGCAAATAATTCCAGTTAGAACCTATTTTTTTCACACGGTGAGTACTACAGATACAGATGATATTTTATATGGGTTTGATAAACACAGGAATGGAAAGGTTCTTATCTGAACGTGTAATCTTGATGTCTAGAAACGAAAGGGAGTCATTAGTTTTATAGTCGATTGTAAATTTGATGTTAGGATGGTGGGAATTTATGTAGTTTTGGAACTGGAAAGAAAGACTTAATATATTTTATAAATGATAGGTTTAAACTGTTGTGGGTATTTGAACATCTAGTATTTTTTAGTTTACACAATAAGGCATTAGAAAAGTCAGATTTGTTTGGCCCAACAACTGTTGGGCCGAACAAATCTGATATTATATGTAGATTGGTTTGCATCTTATATGCATTACAGGTTTCCGAACGAGGGCTATTTCTAAATAGTGACTCAAGATTAAAATTAATCATATGCAATAATGGACTTTACTAAACTCGTTTTTAGGAAGAAACATACGATAGGTTTCAAAAGTTGCAAATATTATAGGTGAGTACACCAATTACCGAAAGGATGGGGCGGATTGGGAATCGATCATCTGGGTTTTGAAAGGCTATAAATTATACCGGAAGTTAAATCTGAAATGAAAAAACTATGGTAATGTTCTTCAAATAACCATTTAGACTTAAGTTTACGCAGAAATCTATTGATTTTCTCCTGTATCGTTATGACACTTTAAAAAGTATTTGCATTTGTTTTAAGAAATTTAGCAATACTACGCCGCTGCTTTTATCTGGCTCACATATTATTAAATCAGGATGTTTTAAGCTCTTTAAAATATTATAATAAGAAAAACTGAACACGTGACTAAAATTCTTAAACTTGTGTAAGTATGAATGAGATATGGACTTTATGTTATTAACAACAGAAGATAAATTAGATGGCCATAGTAGTAAGCTCCGTATGAGTGAAACTATGATTTCAAATTTATGAAAAAATCAATGCGGCTATTTTTAAATTAAGGCAGTTGAAAATCTAATCTTAAAGCCAAAATTTTATTTCGATCGAGTGTTAAAACAGTCACTAAATTTAAAATTCAGAATTACTTTATCTGGATCTATTTCGATTGACTAAAGATTGACTAAATAGTTATAATCTTAAAAAAATGTTAATTTTTAAGGTGATTGATATTATCACTGGTCAACAAATCTTTTTAAAGTCTCAGTTGCATAAGTTCTTTTACTGTTTTTGACGTGAAAATTCAAATCTGAAAACGGCTCAGCTCTACATGCTCTAATTTTTATGCAATTTTAAGTTTTTCATTCTAGCAGTTTGTGGTTAAATTATTTACTTAAACGTTTATGTTATCAACAGAGATATCAAAATTGTTTCGTTTTTCTTTCAGATCTGATCATGGCTACAAAGAGACGTCAATGTGTAAACAACCCGGACGCTTTCTGTCATATTTGTGGATGCTTCACGCTTATTCGTCAAAGGCGTAATATAACATCAGTCAGTTGTGACGAGTGCTTATAAAGCGTACTTTGGACTTACTCTTGGCGACCAAGACAAGAAATGGGCCCCACATACTGTGCGTCATAACTGCGAGGAAATGCTGCATGACTGGACAAAGGGTTTACCTTTCGGAATTCCCATGACCTGGCGAGAACCGATGGAGCACACAACTAACTGCTATTTTTGTCTGGTTAATACAAAGAGCATTAGCAAGAAATTCAGACACAAAATCTCATATCTTAGTATCCCTTCAGCAATCCAACCTACTCTGCACTCTAATGAGCTCCCAATCAAAGTTTTTAAAGGATTTCTTCCATCTAAAGATGTGGGTAGTGACCAAGAGCAAGAGAATGCTGATGAAAGTCAAGAAATACTTTCAGAATCCAGGGATCCTTCTTATGAGATCCCATAGTCATTAACTCCTCAACAGTTTAGCCAGCCAGAGATGAATGACCTTGTGCGTGATTTGGGTCTCTTCCAAAAGGCAGCTAAAGTGTTTGCTTCCAGGTTGCAAGAACAGAAACAGCTGAGCCACACAATTAAAGTTTAATACTTGTGAAATCAGGAGCAGGTTTTTGTACCATTTTTTACAAAGGAGAATAACTTTGTTTATTGTCATAATATCTAGGTCTCAGGTCTTCTCCAGGAATTATGGATGCTAGTATACAGTCCAAATGACTGGCGATTATATCTAGATAGTTCTAAGCGCAGTTGAAGTGTTTTCTAATTCATAATGGTAATGTTTATGCAGCTGTTCCAATTGGACATTCTGTCTATTTACGAGAGGAATATAATGACATTGAAACTGTGATTGACCTACTAAAATACCACGAGCACAACTGGACAATTTGTATGGACCTCAAAATGGTTAATTTTCTCCTAGTTCAATAAAGAGGATTTGCAAAGTATTCCTGCTATCTTTGCATGTGGGACAGCCTTTCTCGTAGGTGACGAGAAAGGCTAGCGGTTCCATCAGGACCTCAAGACCATGGAAGAGCGTTACCAAAGGAGTTTGGACAAACATATAATTGCAGATTACTGCTGGAGAATTAAACGAGAATGCCCTGAGACTGTCCACAAACGCAAGAGCTACAAGTGAAAATTCATGCCTGAGTATACTACAATTGAACTTTGCCTCCTCATAGTAACAAATGTCTTATCTACCAATCAGTCTTATACATAAAAACTATAACCATTGTTTATTTAGGAAAGTGTTTCAAATAGTGATATTAAATAGATTTATACTAATACCCACTTTTCCAAATATGTCCTTTAAACTATTCAATTTATTATTAAATGGCAATGTTATACATTTGTTGAAGTCATTATCAGGACCATTTTTTCTAATTTGTATTACCCCAATTGGTTCATATTATCGGCCCATTTTGCAGCTAGGAAAACATTCTATGGTAATAAGCCTTCCCGCACTAATGACTTCAACAAATGTATAACATTGCTATTTAATAATAAATTAAATAGTTTAAAGGACATATTTGGAAAAGCGGGTATTAATCTAGCCTTTAAATATAATAATTCCTTAAACCAATTGATGATTGCCAGGAAGCCCAAAGAACATCATAACATAGGAGTATATGCAATACCATGCAACGATTGCCATAAAGTTTATATAGGTGAAACGGGGAGAAATCTAGACAAGAGATTGTATGAACACAAAAGAGATATTAGAGTGGGGAGCGAAAGCAGTGGAATATTCTGCCATGTTAGAGACTTGAATCATTCGATCGATTTCAATGGAAGTAAAATGGTATTTAAATCGGCTAACTATGTTCAGAAAAGAATCGTAGAATCGAGCTTGATATCGTCAGTTCCTAATTTTAATCTATCTGATGGTCAATTTTGTTTTAATCCTGTAATAAGAAAGCAAATAAACAAAATAGTAAAATGTCAGCCCTTCAATATGTTTAGGCCTAACCCCCCCCCCACGATTAGCCACAAGTAGGAGATGGGGGAAAAAAAGGGGATCTTTTACGACCTGACCCTGTGTTATTATGTTTGTATGCCCTTATCTTATATTTTCTATCCAGTGTCAGTTGAAAAAGGATGTGAGATACACCGAAACTGTTCTGAATTAAATTGTCGTCGGAGAATGTGGTTTAATTCCTCATCTTTTCTTGCGATATTGCATTAATTTTCATCATATATATATATATATATATATATATATATATATATATATATATATATATTAGAGTAGGGGAAAACTCCAACTACCCCTCGGCCTATTCCTTGATAGGAACTTTGAAGTTCTAGAATGTAGCGTTGAGAAGTGATAAATTGTTTGCCACATAATTTAAAACGCATAAACTTTGGTACACACAGTAATTGTAGGATTGACATACCGTAAGGAGGTAGAGATAACATTCAGACTTCGCTTACAATGGTATCTTCGTCTTATGAATGTAGAAATTAGGATATCTTTCGGAAACCTCAGACTTTGTATGAAAATCAAAGCAAGGACCAGTATTTGGAACATGTTATTTAGAACATGTATATTTGGACTATATTCATCATCAGCCTACAATGGAGTAGTTAATCAAAAAGATACAAGTTAAGAATGCATATTTAAAATGGGAAAGATCGTAGAGAAGAATATATATATATATATATATATATATATATATATATATATATATATATATATATATATATATATATATATATATATATATATATATATATATATATATGTGTGTGTTGTGGGTTAGCCGAGATTATATTCTTTTTTATTTATTATGATTAATAAATATGAGTAGTACGTTCGTACTTCAGTGATCGCTACTGGATCGATCTCTAAGAGCGCTTTTCTTAATCTTTATTCTATAGAATGAATAAAAGGGAAGTTCTTTTTTTAATATACCAACTACTGCCAACGCAACTCGTTTAAGGATAATTTAAAAACTTCAATCAAAATGGACTTTTACTGAACATTAATTGAAGCAAACAAATTACTATATACACGGACAAGCTACAAATAAAAAAAAAGAAGTTTTTTCATTCACGCTATCAATACTCGATTCTTCGTAACTTTAGGGGAGAAAATTTTACTTTAAACAACTTCTTATTTAAGATATACAAATACTCTAAGTTAAAGGCACGGGGACATAACAATACAATTGATTACCTACATTAGGTAGTGCTTATTATCCAAAGCATCCAACGGAACTACCTTCGTTAAATATGGCCCAGGGAGGCGTCGTGAGTGTAGTTTGTTGGTTTCTCACTAGATGGCGTTGTTGGCTGAGGAGTAGGCGAGTGACGTCACGCGGAAATTTGAGTATGCAAAGTAGAATCAAAACAAAAATGCCAAGGATTCCTTGGGTTAGTCAGACGTTGGTGACCTTGAAAAGGTTTTATTCCGAAGCAGGTGGACTATGTTTGATGTTTTTCTATCTAGTTTGGGGTTGTCAAACTCAGATAGAGTAAGATCCATTGATGATCTTTGAGGACTCGAGCTGTGTCGAGAGTATTTGTAGTTTAGATCATTTGACAATCCTTGAATACCCGAGCTGTGTTGAGAGTATTTGTAGTTTAGATCCTTTGAAGATCCTTGGGCTCGAACTGTGCTGAGACTACTCGAACAATCTAATATTGTCCAAGAAACTGCAAGTCTTTCATAACTTGCAGTGAAACTCTCTACCGGTGACTTCTCTATCTCTTTACGAAAACGAAAAAGCCTCATTTTGTCCTATCGACCTGTTTTATACGTCAATTACCCCCGTGGGGTAAGGGGAGGTGTAGGGGACTGGCAAGGTGAGACCTAAGGGAGCTCCCTCTTTTTGGTGTCTGTTGTTTCTCTTACCTCGGCATTTTGAAATTAAAGAAAAACCGATCCCTATTGATCCGACAGAAGTGTGGTATCAATTCTTTCGTACTTTAGTGTCGTGTGGTTCTGGGGATAGCGTAATACGAGGTCGACAGCTTGCATTTTTGACTTTCGTGTTTATAAATAACCCCTCGGCAGGTCGGAATTTTGAGTCAAGGTCAGGAATCTGTCTCCTAAATTAACAATTTTGTCCGTTCTAGCGTGTTACCGGAGAGCGGTTAGAAGGGCACAGGAAAACCCAGGTGGCCTTTGTTATTACTTCATTATTTCTCCTCGTCATGATGGAGGCCTCAATATATATGTACACTCGCAATTTCTTAACGGTTTTTGTTTAACTCCTATATCTCTACAATATATATATATATATATATATATATATATATATATATATATATATATATATATATATGTGTGTGTGTGTGTGTGTGTGTGTTTGTCTGTTATAAATTGCAAATATTAAAAAAATAAATGAGCGAAAATTTTTCAAAAATAAGTTCTATGACTTACCAACTTGAGTGAAGGATAGGGATAGAACGATAGAAGAAGTGGAATTAGAAAGATTGAAAGGTAAACTTGGACACTGGTTTAAAATAATTGGAATAATGGACAACAAACCAATTCAATAATTTACTGGTGGGTCATTAAGAAAATTGTTGTACAAAGATGTTTTTAAAATGAATCCAAAGTCGAACTAAAATTAATGTTAAACGGAGACTAAGTAGAATTTAATTGAGGATTCAACTTTTGGATAAAGAATGATTCCAAAATATCATGATCCAAGGATTTATTGACAGAACCTAAAATTTTGAAATTTCAGGAGTTGCAAGAATTGAAATGGTATCTTACTAAAGAAAATTCTCGATTCTTTTGAATCGCGCAAAATCCATCATTGCATATGATTAATTTTAATCTTGAGTCACTATTTAGAAATAGCCCTGGTTACGAAACCTGTAATGCATATAATATGCAAACCACTCTATAATACTAATTCCACAGGTGTTGGGCCGAACAAATCTGACTTTTCTAATGCCCTATTGTGTAAACTAAAAAAAGACTAGATGTTCAAATACCCACAACATTTTAAACCTATCATTTACAAAATATATTAAGTCTATCTGTGTAAAGGGAAACGACTATATGCCATTAAATATTGTTTTAATTGTCGTGTAGTTTTACCTACGTAGCGAGTTTTTAAACCCCCATGCAATAACTGGACATGAATCAGCACCTGAGCCAAGAAACCGGAGTTTTAAAGGAAAGAGAATGTGATATTGGAAGGCAAAAATTAGTAAGTATTGCTAAGGGCAGCTCAATTAATGCACTATTTACTCAGAAGACAGAAACAGGGCAAGGGAATTTTCAAAACATCGAGGCCTGGAATCGAAGCGATTCTCCAGAGTGCTGGCCAGATGCTCTACCACTGAGCTACCAGGTACAGCAAATCAAACATACCCAAAGCGTAATCCTTTCAAACCCAATATCTCCTCAAGTTAGAAGATACTTACAACGGATTCTTATTCCATATCTTTAACCTGCTCAAAATGTAAAACTTAACTCTCTATATGACAAATAGGGTCTGGGGATAATAACAACTATCAAATGACTTTTGCCATATTTAATTTACCCCTTTCAATAACCTTTTTGAACTGAGAAAAAAAGATACATAAATCGTTCATTGTAGGATATATACGATTTTAACACAATTCATATTACTCAAATGGTAGCTTCTATAGAAACTGCTGTTTCTTCCTTTGTAGTCCATAAAATCAGTTTTCTTTCCTACACGTCATAACATATTAGTGAGGGTGTAGCTTGCAAAGACAAAGAATACAAAAGGAGGATTAATTTTATATTAATTAGTATTTTCTGAGAAATTTTGGTAAGTTCTCTTACATCAGGTACTGTTACCCTAGCCATTAACTATCCAATTAGTAAAAAATGATCAGTAAATTTCACATGAACAAAGATGGCTTTAATTGCCACAAAAAGCCCGTAAAAAAGGAAAAAATACTACCCTTATTTCACCCTTAATGGTGTTTGAAAAGTCATTGTGCACTTGAGTCTTTGAGTATCACTAATATATTTGAAAGGCAGGATTTTCCTTAGTCGATAGATACACGATCTTTAAAGGGCCATGACCTTGAAGAGAACCAAACAAAAATGCTGTATGGTATTATTATTATTATTAAATAGATGGGAATTTATCAGTACACGGTTGCCATACGAAACGGTATGGAAGACCTCGAAACACGGATTTAAACAAAAGGGAGCTTTAGTCAATTGTAAACACCACTTCCTCACAATGACTGAACCTGAATTATGTATATAAAATAAAACTAATTATATATTTGCACATTAACTTTTAGAGCACCCTGTATTATATGACCTCGTGTTAAAATTGAAACTTAGTCGTAAACAAAAGCAGGATTGTACATTTAAATCGGATCGAAAATATTGATTCTGTACCACAAATTTCAAATATTCCTGAATGTTAGACTAAGATCCAATTGTTTTTGTTGTTGACGCAGAGAATCGAAGTCCTGAGGGAGAAAAATTCAGGGTGGACGCAGCGAGTTTAGTAATTTGAAAGAAAACTGAGATTGAGCTCAGTGTAGCAAGAATTCAAGGCAGAACCCACAGAAAAACAAAATGAAATAGAATTTATTGGAGCAAAGAAAATATGGAGTAGGAAATTTTATTTGATAATCAAGAATGAAAAAGGTTTTATTTTATTTAAAGAATGTTGAAACAATCAAGAAGATTTCCACCAGAAAGATTTTGAAAAGAGGCTCATGGAATAGTGTACGGAAGTATAAATGTCTGTCAGGTACATTGAATGGAAAGCGGAATGCAAAGTGCGAACAGATGAATAAGGAAATGAGTAATAAAAATAAAAATGAAATTGGGTAGGTTGTGAGGTCTATTAATATAATCCATGAGACTTAAGTTGGGTTTGAGATGGCTGCTATTAAAACGTTTGCTAACAACCCCTACATACGACAAAGCAAACTCAAAGTCTTCTGATAGAACGCAATGGTTGAAGATAAAAGAGGACAGTTCAGGAATTATAAAATAAATATGGTAAATGGGAATAAGAACATTCGACGTTCATACCATTTTGTAATTTTCCCCCCAAAACCCGGCAAAATTAGTTTTGAAAGTGTGGAGAAATTGAGGATGTATTTTATTTCTCTCAAATTGGAATCCCTTGGATGGAGACGGATTTTCCCAATTAACTTCCTTTGGGAGCGTCCTTTCATTCTTTAAGCTGCGGATGTACAGTGGCGGCAACAAAAAAAGTGACATTGAATATTGGCAACAGAAATCGATACACAAAATCGCTTTTACTATTTTACTTGCCAACAATCCAATGAAAATGTGCGGAGCTTATGCCGCAAGTGGACGACTCTCCTGGGCTAAGACAACAGAACTGCGCTCTATTGGAACTCAGTGTCTCGTTTGAGCTCGTACAACGAGGTTTTAGTATATGGCACTCCAGCGTGCTGATTATCTGCATTCGTGCCTACATTTGACGTGCTATAACTTCTGTGCAAGTGGATACAATTGGGTGGAAAAAGCTTTCTATGACAGAGAAAAGCCGTGCCTTGACCCTATTACAGCAGGAAAAGTCTTTTATTGATGTAGCAGCAGATTTAGTAACCTCAAAAATACGATTCATCGCCTAAAACGTGCAGCTGAGTTATTGCCACCAGGTACCATACCAAAGAGGAAGGAGGGCATTGGTGCAGCTAGGAAGACATCTTCAAGGACTGATAATATCCTAAGGCGTAAAGTAATGTCAGACCCTTCTGTAACCTCCGCTTCAATCAAGAAAAAACACCCAGACCTCCTCCAGAACGTTGCCCTCAGGACCATCAGTCATCGCTTACAGAAGGACTTAGGCCTACCGTCTCGCCGCGCTGCCAAGAAGCCACTTCTTACCAAGGCGATGAAGATGGAAAGGCTCAATTTTTGCAAGACCTATAAACATTGGACAGCTGCCCATTGGAAGAAGGTCATGTTCAGTGATGAGAGCACCTTTAGGCTGGTCAGAGGAGAGTCAAAGATCGTGCGTCGTCCCAGCACTGTGTCTCGGGATGACCCGAAATATACCGTGAAAACTGTGAAGCACCCTGATAGTGTGATGGTGTGGGGTGCCTTTAGTGGAAAAAAGGGCAGAGGAGGTCTGTACTTCCTTGCCAAGAATGTAGCCATGAGGGGGACTAACTATCTTGAAGTTTTGAGGCAGCACATGCTGCCATTTTGGGAAATTCATCAGTGTGAATTTTTCATGTATGATGGTGCCCCTGCTCACAGGTCCCAGTTAGTAAAAAGGTTCTTCAATGATAATAATATTAGTGTTTTGGAGTGGCCTGGTAATTTCCTGGACCTAAATCCTATTGAGAATGCTTGGAATCTGATGAAATCCAAAGTTCAAGTGACAGCACCCGGCAGCATCAAGGACCTGATAGAATCACTGAAGCAGATCTGGGTTACGATCGACCCCACCTACTTCGCAAACCTCACTGAATCAATGCCCAATCGACTCAGGATGGTCATCAAGTGCAAGGGCAACATGACCAAGTAATAACTTTCATGAAATATTCATAATAAAATATGTAAGTTACATTTTTCTGTTTTATTTTCCCCGAATTGTCACATGTCACTTTTTTTGTTGCCGCCACTGTAGAAGGGGAGGGGGACTTTTCTGGTCTATTTGTCGACGGATCTTTCGCTCTACTATTTTTTCCCATCTGCGTGAAAGGCCAAAGAATTTCTCAGAGATATTATGATTTAAGGTCGAAAGAAATAATTGAAAAGATCTATATTCGTTAACGAACGCACCAGTCACAGAGGTTCGCCACCAGTCCTTCTTTTCGATTGGGAAAAAAATATATCTTCGCCTCTTCATTTAATCCCTCATTAAGAACCAAATTCCAGGACGTATCCAGAGGAGTTTTGACTCCGTATTTTTGAGTACATGTGCTCTATATGCGAACTTGTTTTAAAGATTTTTGATAATTCATATGAGTGTTCATTAGGTTGATTTAAGTTTTCTATTGCGGTCGTTATCGCCATGAATAGATTTAGTATTTCTCATCCTTGCATTATACACTTTTTTCAAAGAAATAGGTC
The DNA here is from genome assembly GCA_963969495.1 of Ceratothoa steindachneri. Classification (NCBI taxonomy): domain Eukaryota; kingdom Metazoa; phylum Arthropoda; class Malacostraca; order Isopoda; family Cymothoidae; genus Ceratothoa; species Ceratothoa steindachneri. The sequence goes on from OZ018320.1 coordinate 61,455,079, forward strand.
TATTTTAGTATTTATTATTATATCACATTGGTGGGATTGCTATTAGATTGAACATTTTGATAGACAAAATGTATATGATTAAAGGTACAAAAATAATTGTATTGTGTTATTTCCCCTTTACTTTGTGCCATTACTTGCGTGTTATTACTTTTTAACTTTTTATGTTCTGGGATGTATATGATTCAACTCGTTCCTGAAGTGGGGAATATTTGCCTTTTATTCTCACAGTGACCTGTTTTTAATTGTGGTTGCCTTATTTTATTCGTTTCACCGCATTTTTACATTTCTTTCAGACTACTGTGTAAAGTTTATGTTTATCGGTTACTATCGCAATAGTTAGCTCATTTCTCAATTAATCAGGCATGTCTGGGGGATACTTCTTATCTTCACCAAGCAAGAGACTGTCTCAATTATTCAAATCTAACAGTTCTGAAGAGAACCGAATTAATTGGCTCTTTTGGCTCTCACTTTGGCCGTCCCTTGGTATTTAAGTTACCACACGAGAGATGGGAACCCACGTGTACTGCATCGGTAAAAGCAAAGTTTAAAATATACAACACACTTCTTTTGATTCGCCTGTCGTTAATGAAGAGCGTCCCTCAGGCATGCTAGGTACGCTGTGAAGATGGTTAACTATTACTATTAAAGAGTTCATTTACATTAGCTTCTATTCACATAGTTCACCCCCAAACTACCTTGAGGTGCTTTCTCATCTAAAATGTTGAAGAAGCCTCAGAGTATTGCTTTCCTTACGAGCAGAACGTTGACTTCCGTATATACACACTGTTCAAAGAACAATGACCACTATATTTTATTTGCTATAATTACCTTCATTAAAAAATATATATTAGTAACAAATTATTTTGCTTCCTACATATAGCAATTTACAGAGAAGAGCAGCTTTCAGAATTTTGGAAAAAATAAATATTTTTATTTGATCTAAAAGAGGGAAGTTACTTCTGTGTACTGCTGTAAAAAGTGAACTACAGTATTGAGGGGAAGGTCGGTAATATGTGGGAAGCGTAGTTCGAGTTCCCCTTGGCTAATAAATGTGCCAATCACAAAATGAATTACTTGCATCGTCGACCATCCGTTGGGTTCTATTTAAATGACCTGAATTTTGGTAGGAATAAAGTTATTTGGTATGGTTTTGAGAAGAAAATCTGTTTAGAATCACTAACAAAGCACAGATACTCTGAAATTAGGGAAGGCAAACGATATAGCCTTCTCTCTAGCGGAAGTATTTTTCGCATCGGTAGTTGCGCGCAATTTTGCGTAAGTTTTAAGTTAATCCTTTGTATTGATACACTAAAATAGCTATAAATCGGTTAGAACACCAGCAGCAGACCACAATCAGACTATATTTAAATGTCATCCAACTTTATCGATATTATCTCGACCTTTGAGTTCTCAGTCGCTCGACATAGGGAGTGGATTCTCATTCCCCAATCGACGACCTCGCCAAAATTTCGATTTTCTTATGCAATAGTGGCATGGTCAGCACCAAATGTTGTGGCCACATTTGGCCCTACTGGTACTAAACTGTGTAACTGTATATCAGTAAGACCTCAGTGCTTTTACCTTGATTCACTTACAAAGCCAACGAGAACATGGAGTGCACCTAGTGCATTTGGGGACTGTTTAATGGATACTTTTACTCTGGAAGGTTGCAAGGAAAAAGATTGGATTTTTTTATCTATTACAAAAAATAATTAATTTAACGATATTAAATAAATATTAGAAACATTTTAGCAACACATAAAAGATAGATTTAATTATTCACCTCAATGAGAATTGGAAAAGTAAATAATTTGTTATTCGTCTCTGAATTTATTCCCTTCACTCTACGCAATGTGAAAACGCTGTAATTATATGTGAATTGATAATTATTATTTTTGCCTTATGTTAAAATTTGTGAAAAGGTGGAGTGAATTACGTAATCTTTGAGTTCGGTGTGTTTTTTTGAGAAGCGCGAATGACAACTTGCCAGGCAATGCAGACTGCGAAATGCGGCGAGGATATGACCGGGCCCCATTAGCCGAGGACCAATACCATGAAGAGCGACTCTTGAAGGAAAGGGATTAACTTTGGCTTGATTGGACTGAACTGATCTGGTGTGATTCCTGACAAGCGGCTTTTATTCCTACCTTAATTGGGGAATATGACATAGCCCTTTTTTGTTGAAGCATTTCGTGCTCATGGAAGTTTATATGATGCCTAGGTGGATTTTAGTGAACTTTTCGGCGGCTGGTGCACAAGGATGCACGGGAGTGAGGGGGAACCTGCATTTTTGAGCATTCACAGTGTACACTTGTCTGAGACCAGCAAAGAATATCCTTGTGGATTCCAGACCAAGTGAACCAGGATGCAAGCGCCATTTGAGAGACTTTAATCCCTATCTATTGAGATGGGGGAAACACCCTTTCCACCACAAGAAACTTGGAGCTACCCCTGACACAGCACATTGGGAGCTGGGGGATGAAAGCTACCCGAAGGCGGCTCCAAAATGGATAGAGGGGAAATTCCTCTATCGGCCGAGGATAGTGAGAGGGGAGTCAGTGCACTAAGATTGAGTGGTGAATTAAGGGAAGCATAATTTCTCATGGCTGGATAAGTTGTAATTCAGTACTTCTACCCTTGATGGCCCTACTCTGACTCTGACAAGGAATTGGCTGTACCCCCTGTGATGACGCTAGGACGAGCATTATACGAGGGACGATCAATAAGTTTTGCAATTCGGATATAAGAAAACAAGATATGAGGAAAAGTGTTTATTATTTTTCAAAATAACCCCCCTCGATTTCAATGCACTTGCGCCACTTGTCCCTGAGGCTTTAAATTCCCGACAACCAGAAATCTCCCGACTGCTGTTAAATCCACTCCTGGAGGGTGAGCTAGGGGCCAGATCTCGACTGTATGGGGGATGGTTGAACTCCTTGAATTTGCACTCGCGCAGGGCAGCTTGTGCAACTCTGGCCTTGTGGAAAGGGGCAATGTTGTGGAGGAGCAGGACACTGCGTGTCAACTTGCCGCGCCGCTTCAGACGGATGCACTTCTTCAACCTAGCCAGTTCCTCGGCGTAATATTGGCCTGTGATGGTCCTTGCACGAGGTGCATAGTCCACCTTTAAAACTCCCTCAGAATCCCAGAAGATGATGGCCATGATCTTGCCGACTAAGGGTTGAGTCCGGAACTTGATGGGGGTCGGAGAGCCTCTGTGCTTCCAGGCCATGCTTTCGAGCTTGGTATCAGGATCCCAGTGATGGACCCACGTTTCATCACCTGTCACTATGCGTGACTCGAATCCCGCCGGGTCTTGGTTGTACAGAAGCAGCAGCTCCTCCGAACTTTGACGACTTTAAGGTTGATCATGGGGCGTGAAGTTTTGTGAGGTTTCTAGGGACCCAACGGGCAGAGACCTTGGTCATGGCCAAATTGTCGTGGATGATGTTAATAACACTTCCATGTGATATTTCAAGTTCTCGCTCGATTTCTTCGACCTTGACCCGTCGATTTTTGAGGATCATCCTCTCCACACGGGCCATATTGTCCTCGTTAGTCACGTTTGACGGGCTTCCTGGACGGGGGTCATCTTTAAGGGACTCACGACCATGTCGGAACTCCTCATTCCAGCGAGCAATGGTTGCATAGGAAGGGGCGGTGTCGGTGTACACTTCAACCATGCGTTCATGGATCTCTTTTGCATTCTTGCCTTCCTTGGTCAAAAATTTGATCACTGCGCGGTGCTTAACCTTCTCCAGTGTTGAAAAATTTGTGACTGACAATCTGCGATCAGCTACTGCTTCTTAAATAGACGAGGCAGGAGCGTGCGGCTGCAGGTCCTGACTTGTCATATCATGTCCTAACACTCCCACAAACAGCCATCTCCCTTCCTCTGAATTTCCCTACCGATTCGCAAAACTTATTGACCGCCCCTTGTACGACATAGTTGCCACTCTATGGGAACTCCAGAATAGATCCGACGCATGGCGTGGTTTGCAAGTCAGAGCGACAGATTCGGCTTAGTGACTTGCCTCGGACATCTGGGGCTCATCAAGCCAAACATACAATTTTAGATAAGCCAGATACGCAGTACAGAACGGGCAGTATATGAAGGGGCCAATGAAAGGGGAAATAAATATATTATAGTGGAGAGGTGGTATGAAAAAAACAGGTACACGCACCAGCTTCCCCTAGACCAAGACCTAGAGTAGAATGCCCTCTATTTTGGTTTTATCATTGGGGGCACTGAGGACGGGAGGACGTTCTTCTCCTCCAAGTACAAAGCATGCAAGCTCCCTGTGGCGCACTAGGAACCGGAGGTGGTGTTTCTCCGCCTTGTTTCAGTGGTAGCAGGGGGTTTCGCCACAAGATACGCAATCGACCTTCTTCCAGATAGAGAACAGGTTGATGGAAAAGTCGTAGAATAAAGTAGCTCTACAACATCCTCAGGCCCATTCAGAGAGTTAAAGTTAACCCAGTGAGAGGGCCTCCCTAATTTGGAGTCTCTTTGGATGAGAACAGTACCTCCTGGTACCAAGTGCAGGTAGACAAAACATTGTGGGGATAGTCGTAGAATGAAAAAAGTAGCGCTGAATGGAAGCGAGGTGAAAGCGCACCAACAACTTTCCAAGGCCCCATCAGAAAGCTTAAGTCATACCAGTAACAGGTGTTCCCTAATTTGTCTTCGGGGCTGGATGACGTCCGGCAACTACAGGTATCAAGTGTAGCAGGCTAACTCTTTACTGGTAAGCTCCCTGGGTCTCCTCTAGGTTAGCTCCTTTTGAGTTAGAAGCTGCCATCGACGCTGACACTTGGAGGTGGTAGTGGACGTTATTAACGTCTGCTTAAAAACTAAATATCGTCCCGTAACTGGACGGGATTGGGTTATATCTCGCACAATCGCAGCAGTTGAAGCAAGTGCGCGCATACCTCTCATTATCGTTTATAGGTATATAGATCTCAAAGATGGCTTCTCACTCTCTAATCCATAAAACTGGGTCGCTCCCCTAGTGCAGATAAAATAGTATGCGCAATCTGTTAATTGAGGAATGGAGTAGAATCCTCAGTATTCATCTTTACATAAGATTTGAATCGTTTCTTGGAAAACGCACTGAGTTCAGTGTAGCGTGTAACTCATCCTTTATTCAAAGTAACGACCAATAAAAGATTTTTGCAAAACCATAGACCGAAGGACCAAATTCGTCTGAAACCATTCTTATAGGCTCTACTTGTACTTTTAGCAGTAAATGATATGCCTTTAGGATCTATTTTAATTTACTTTGATTCACCTATGAATCCACCAAGTCAATTTGGAGGTCGTTGAATAAATACTCTTCGATCTAGAGAGTTGCAAGGAAAGATAGGGTAACTATGGCTTTATTAAGATACACGATGAATAATTAATTAAACCAGATTAATTAATTATGCAAGAGGAAAATGGTATCACTCTAAAGGAAATTTCTAATGCAAATTAATTCGCTATTAATTAATATACTGAATGTATTGCTACACTTTAGGCACTGTGAAAACACTAATTATATAGGAATTTATAACTATGCTTTTCACCCTTTGTGAAAATATGGGATAACTCGCGAAGTGGAATAAATGGTCTTTGAGTTCGGTGAAACTACAAGAGAAACGGGCGTGGAACACTTGCGGGACAATCGTCGTAGCAATTTGAGGAGTGTTGTCGTTGGGGAAGATAAGACGCTAAATTAGCGGCGACTTTTTGTCATCGTAAGCAGTGTTGAACGGCATCTCAGAGGCAAGTATTATGTCTTCTGATGGTGCGCAGGAACTTGGATGAACACTAGCTTAACTGAACTCAACTTGCGCCTCTTGACAAAATGGTTTTATGTATACTCGCCACATTGTGGGATTCTGTGAGTCGCCAGCTTGGAGAAGGATAACGTTCCCAGAGCACATTGCTTCCACCGAAAAAAAGATAAGAACAATCTTATCTGCAAAGCACTGAGAGAGTATTGCTTCCTTTTTTCTTTCTTTCTTTCATTCTATCTATCTATCTATGTATCTATCTCGCTTCCAGAAAGAGCCGAAAGCTCGGTTGCATGTTTTCCTAGTTGCTCGGGCATACCGTGTGCAAGTCCTATGTAAAAAGTCAGCAACTGGCGTCCCCCTAAAGGTCTATAAAGGAATTAATAGATTGTGTAACATTTCACAAACAAGCATTAGTATTGAGGATTGAAACTGGTACCTTTATTAAATTTTTGATCGTAAATAAATTAGGGAGTATTTTGGGCGCCTCTAGGATGCCAAGGAATTCCTCTAGTTTCAATACGGTGCTCGTAGTGGAGACATTAAATAAACATTTTGAAAATGTTTGAGCCATGGAAGATAAAATTAATTTACCTACAATAGAAGACAATAAATTTCAATATAGAATCTATACTTTCATATTTTCACATAAATGAAAATGAAACTCTTATTTATATTAAAAAAATGAGAATTTTCCAAGTGCTTGGTCGAAATAAACTATATCCAATCTAATTGAAAGGGTTAGAAAGCAACTATTAAGAAAACTCCTTAGTATAATTAAAAAAAAATATTAATGAAGGAATAGTTCTTGAAGATTTCAAATAAGCAAATGTAACACCAATTTTGGCCACAAGCTAGTTTCGTTCTTTATTTTTCCCATCCCTTTTCCTATACACCTTTTTCTACAAGGTTTTGCTAGTTTACTTGCTACGCGGTTTCTAAAATATATAACGGAAGATAGAATTCCGATGGCAAGGTGAACGCCGCTTCCGTGATATTTATTTTTTAAAAAGTGACGTCACGAAAGACCTAGAGAACTACTGGCCAAAATATCCCTTATAGACAATCCTGAAATTAAGAAAAAGTCATAACCAACAGACTGACGCAAATACTTTAGCATAATTACCACAGGAAAAGTCAGGTTTAAGATGTACAGTAACTACAGTACTTATGGTCCTCTCCTTGCTGTTTAACAATTTTCATTGAAGTAAAAAACCTTTTTCTCTCGCATATTTTCTTAATTTTGTGAGTGAAGCAAACAAGCACCGCAGGCTTAGAATAGACGAGAAGGGTGATAAACTAGAGAACTAGAAGCACAACTTCTGCGAAAATAAAATTTTCGGATCTCTTGTAGATCCTTTCTCCCTCCATCTTTAGAGTTCACTTTTCTTCAATAAAGTTGAGTTTCTTATGCCAATTTAGGTTAGTCTGATAGTAGTATTATATTAGCTTAAAACTCGGGTGGGGTGAGACAAGAGATCCAATTTTTCATATTGTATTTATCATTTTTCATATAATCCATTTATAATGAGTAGTTAGTTCATTTTAACTAAACTCAAGATTTGAGTTAACATTCGTTATTTCAAATTCGCTAAATAGACCATATAGTGAAATATTGTCCGCAAGTCATTTTTCTCCAGCTCACCATTCATCAAGCCAAGATAGTGGATATAGGCCATTCTATAGATCCCAAATCGTCCACATCCACATCTTCATTTTAGAATCTTGATAACTTGTCTTATATGGGTCGAGGCCGCAATAGTTATAAGATAAGCTCGCATTTATCTTCAAAATAAGAGATCTGGGAGAATGGAACAAACCACAATCATTTATGGCAGAAAAACGCAGCCTCATATTGTTTCAGATTAGATTTTGTTATGAAGTTAAATATGGCCAAGAAAGCGGCCTCATATTTTCGATTTTCAGATAAAATTCTACAGCCTAATACATCAGATTTATCCATTGTGGTGTCTGTTGGTTAAATCTGCTCTCTGGAAGCGAAATTGCATTCGAGATAAAGAATAGGATATTTGTGTGGTTTATGATATGATGTTAAATATACGAATAAGTCTCTTTAGATAAATCAAATTTCGTTAAATATAGCATCATAAATATGGAAGGCAAGCATTTAATAGCATCATATTTTCTTTCTGAAATCATGATTCATCGCAATTGATCACGAAACACTAGTAAGCACCCTTAACAATAACTTTATAAAATCCATAATTATAAGTATTTCGCACTTTAATACAGGAGTGTACCAACTGTCACACGAGGCTAGTCATGAAAATTCATCTAGCCCGCATAACCCGCAGCAAACTTATATATATATATATATATTCTATAGGTTTGCTTCTAAGAAGGCCTATTTTCAGGTTGAGGATAAATCCAAAAATGAGACATGTAAAATTTCTCATTTAATTAAATACAACGTTTCGGGTACCTTACCCATCTTCTGGTCTATAAGATAGATTTAGAACAAGTTTAAAATTACGAAAATTATAATGCACACAAGGATTGGAAATAAATTATTTAGTTAATGGAAATTTTGACAAATCGTTTGAAAACTATTGAAACTTTAGATATAGATCAATTATGGGTACTTTAAATATGGATAAATATAACACTAGTTGATGCAGTTATTGGTTGACAGAGATATTAGTCACTTAATGAAGCAGAAATAGAAATAAATTATTTAGGTAATTTTAAATGTGAAAAAATCATTGGAAAACTGTTGACGCTAAATATAGATGCTATAAATATGGATAAATATAAAATACTAATTGGGGCAATTGATTGGTACACAAAAATATTAGTCACCTTTAGTAGACGGCAAAAGCGGAGAGACTGAGGAAAGATTATAGAAGGAACCGATTAAAGATTAGTAGGTTTTCAAGAAGTTTTGAGTGATTTATGAAATGAGAAGTAAAAAAGCAGTTGAATCAGAATTTAAACTGGGATTTAGTTGTTTTATAAATAATGATTCAAGAATGCAGAGGAAAATGGAGTCCTTTGCATGTCCTATAATTTGAAAGTTTTTGTGGGAAATTTCTGTCTTACATTTAATTAAATGATCTCGAATGGGAGAAACCCTCCTTCACCGTGCTTTTAGCTTTCATCTGATTATTTTCTTGTTCATTTAGAATTCAGTTTTATTATGGGTTATTTTCAAAGGAATTGTTTCCAGCCCTCACTTGTACAAAAATGTATCCGTCAATTTTTTTATAAAATATACCATCCTCCACAACAAATTTCTTCTGTCCACAAGGATGTCCACTATTATCTTCTCCCTGATATTGACCCACTCAACCTACCCTTACGCCAAAAACATAATAAGCTTTTGAAAAGATTTTACACAAATACCAACTTCAAAATAGTTTTCCTTAACAACTTTCATATTGGACAATTTTTCAGAACTAAAGACAGACTCCCACCTGAAATGAGCTGTTTAGTTGTCTATAAATTCATTTGCCCCAGGTGCCACCGGGGGATCTACATTGTCAGCACTGTTCGCTCACTTGGGGCTAGGGTCTATTCTCATCTTGGTATTAGCTCTCGCACTAGCTCCACCTTGATCAGTAAAGAAACTTCTCCCATTCGAGATCATTCAATTAAATGTAAGACAGAAATTTCCCACAAAAACTTTCAAATTATAGGACATGCAAAGGACTCCACTTCCCTCCGCATTATTGAATCATTATTTATAAAACAACTAAATCCCAGTTTAAATTTTGATTCAACTGCTTTTTCGCTTCTCATTTCATAAATCACTCAAAACTTTTTCACAACCTACCAATCTCTAATCGGTTTCCTCTATAATCTTTTCTCAGTCTCTCCGCATTTGCCGTCCACTAAAGGTGACTAATATTTTTGTGTACCAATCAATTGCCCAAATTAGTATTTTATATTTATCCATATTTTTAGCATCTATATTTACTGTCAACAGTTTTAAAATGATTTTTTCACATCTCCAATTAATTAAATAATTTATTACTATTTCTGCTTCATTAAGTGACTAATATCTCTGTCAACCAATAACTGCATCAACTAGTGTTATATTTATCCATATTTAAAGTACCCATAATTGATCTATATCTAAAGTTTCAATAGTTTTCAAACGATTTATCAAAATGTTCATTAACTAAATAATTTATTTCTAATCCTTGTGTGCATTATAATTTTCGTCATTTTAAACTTGTTCTAAATCTATTTTATAGACCAGAAGATGAGTAAGGTACCCGAAACGTTGTATTTAATTAAATGAGAAATTTTACATGTCTCATTTTTGGATTTATCCTCAACCTATATATATATATATACATATATATATATATATATATATATATATATATATATATATATATATATATATATATATATATATATATATATATATATATATATATATATATATATATATATATATATATATATATATATATATATATGGTGTTCGGGCAAATTTGACAATTTTTAATGTTTTATTTTCTTTAGAAACATGTTGATTTATCAGTGAACAGTCAACGGTGTTGGAGTGCATAATACAGAGTCAAGGTTTAGTTGAGCAAAGGTTAAAAACATGGACAGGAAGTGATCTGAATATTGGAAAATATTTCCCTGCATCTTGATGATTCGCACCTGGTATCAAAGTGCCGACATCATGACTCGTGTTCAATCTTCTGTAAACAATGTTAAGGCTGTCAGATGTGACATGGAAGTTACAACGGAGATTACAAAGCCGTGGCAAGCAGAAAGGAACACATTAAGAGCTCTGACTGCGTCTGCACTCCGGAATTCATCCAACAACTGAAGAAACAATGTGATGGAAGACCAGAGTAAGGGAATCCGGTCTTTGGCGAGAGAAATGATTGCAGGAGTCATCACCGTGTAGCTAGCCCTGAAGGAACCCCTTCGATACCACTCGTCCAAAAGCCGCAAGGGACGAATTCTGACTTCCAAGTCTAAGAAGACCCGCTTAACAAAGGAAAGAAAGCCTCTGAAAAAGTTGAAGCATCCTTTTGATCTTGAACGATCTCGTTCGTCTCAGATGAAAGAAACTTGTATCAGAATTAGGTGTAGCACAAGAACAAATATTGGCGTGCTTATAATATCGATGCGACGTTCTACCTATCATGAAGACAAAGTTTACCCAAATCGTGATGGCCTGTCGGCGTGTCTACAGTGAGGGTGAGGCCATGCCACCCCATGTGTTTTGAGCAGGGTCTTAGGCTCAATTGAGATGGTCATTTGGAGCCACTGGAGATTTTGGCCAAATCTTGGCTGTATAGGGTTGTGCTCGAAGGCACTACCTACGGAAATAGTTAGAAGTGGTCGTCGGAGAATATCTACGACTGTATCAGCCCTATTTTATTGCCTCATAGATCAACCAATTGTAATCCAATGGATTACTATTAGTGGGGCACAGTTGAGAAAGACGCCACCCGCTCTGCCTGCAACCCTAATCTCGGGCTGGTGGCCAAGATTAAATAGGTGTTTGAATATCTTTATAAGGACACAGTGATGAACGCATGCTTCATGTTTAGGAGCCGTCTTGAGGCTGTGGTGGAAGCTGAGGGTGGCCAGTTTAAATAAAGTAGTTTCTAGCCATAATCTATATAGTTGATACTTTCTAAAATTTTTTAAAGTTTTTGTTAGTTGAGATATTGCGTATTTTTTATGTGCAAACCGTCAAATTTAGAACGAACACCCTATATATATATATATATATATATATATATATATATATATATATATATATATATATATATATATATATATATATATATATATATATATATATAAAAAATATATATATATAAATTTATGAGTGGAAGGGAAACTCAAAATTATCTCCTCAATATAGCATAAAACTAATCCCATTAACTACGTTCAGGAAAAGAATGAGATAAGGAGAGATGCACAATAATTTTGTTTGCTACAACGGAATTTTTTGTGATGCGTCGAGATTTGTCCTTTACCGAGAATCAACATGAATTCTACAACCACCACTAAAATTACTTCTTCTATTCCGGTGCAGGAATCTGTTTGAAATGATAATCAGAGTGGCTTGAATGTATTGGCATGCATCGATTTAGGAAACACATCTCTGCCACCCTGAAAGAAGAATGCCAATATTTTAAAGCAGTAAAATGAAATTACACAGCTGCTTTTGGATGCAGCATGATATTCCATGAAATCAGGCAAAAAGGCCGAAATGATGTGAAGAGCAGCATGATACCAGCTAATTTACTTGACTTAGTCCCTCTAAGGTATATCCATAGAAAGGTAGTCGAAACTACAAATCATTCTCAGAACTCGCTTTTTCCAAGGGTAGTTGCTAGTCGTAAAAAAATAACCTAGAGCAAAAGTCGCTTAAATATCTCTCAAAGTTAATTTTGTGCTATAATTTTTTAGATATTGAAAAAAAAAAGAGTACTACCTCTACCAGGTGGAGGGGAAAGGGGAAATCCATCTTCGCCGCTTTGCCATATAAGAGCGTCATATCTCCTATCATTCTCTTGCTCAAGTAAATTTGCTAAGACATGAAACGCTTCTCCAAATAGGAGCAATAACACAATCATCTAATTTAAGGAGTAGTAAAAGTGGTTTGGCGAGAACATTTGAGATCATTTCAGAGCATTTCATAAATCCGAGTTTATCTAATGTTTACGCGCCTAGAAGACTAACCCTACAAGTGAGACTCGCTTCTTTCCTTGTCGGTAAGCATGGAAACTTTCTGCTGTCAACTCCTCCCTCCTCAAAATGCCTTGCCGCATCGAACCCTATATCTCCATCAGCTGGCACTTTTCATGTCTCATAACTTCACCGTACTTAAAAAACATTTAATCACTTCATGCCTTCACAAAGTTTAATATATGTATGTACGGTGAAAATCATAAATACCAATTCTTACATCATAACTTGTTTACAAGGTGGTAAAAGTGAAGCTACTAATAAATTCAGTACATTAATAGCGATTTAATTCTTATTAACTATTCTCACTGAAGTTCATATTTTATGTGTTGCTATATGTTCGCATATTTAATTGATATAGTTGAATTATTTTTTTATGTAGTAAAGCAAAAATACTTGCAACATTCTAGAGTCACAGGATGCAAATTGAACCTCCTGAATATTCATTAAGAACCGGAGAGAAATCAAAGCAAGTAAATAGAACCTACTAGCACCTAGTTTACTGGCACTGGTGGCTGCAAAATTAGTATACAGAACTAAAGATATTTTGTGTCCAGAACATAGCATATTTAGTGAACATAACTAGGCATATTTAGAAGAAAGAACTAGGTATTTTCAGTGTCAAGAACTGGATACATTTAGTATCTAGAAATGGCTACATTCACTGTAAAAAACTCTTCCCATTCCGTGTCCAGAATTGGGCACATTCAGTGTAAAGTATTGTGTACATTCATTCTCTAGAACTGGGTATATTTATTATCTAGAACTAGGAACGTTTAGGGGCCAGAACTGCGATATTGAATGTGAATAAGTGGGCACATTTAGTGTCCAGAACTGGAACATTTAGTCTTCAGAAGGGGAACATTCAGTGTAAAGAGCTGGGCACATTTAGTGTCCAGAACTGGAAAATTCAGTGTAAAGAAGTAGGCATATTGAGTGTCCAGAACTGGGACATTCAGAGTTAAGAAGTGAGCACATTAAGGGTCCAGTACTTGGACATTTAGTCTTCAGAAGTGGAACATTCAGTGTGAAGATCTGGGCACATTTAGTGTCCAGAACTGGGATATTCAGTGTGAAGAAGTGGGAACATTAGGGATCCAGAACTAAGACATTCAGTGTAAAGAAGTGGGCACATTTAGTGTCCAGACCTGGGATATTTAGTGTAAAGAAGTGAGAAAATTTAGTATCCAGAACTAAGATATTAAGTCTTCAGAAGTGGGAAATTCAGTGTAAAGAGGTGGGCACATTTAGTGTCCAGAACTGGGATATTCAGGTTAAAAAGGGGGCACATTTAGTGTCCAAAACTGGGACATTTAGTCTTCATAAGTGGGACATTCAGTGTAAAGAGCTGCGCACATTTAGTGTCCAGAACTGGGAAATTCAGTGTAAAGAACTGGGCACATATAGTCTCCAGAACTGGGACATTCAGTGTAAAGAAGTAGGCATATTTAGTATCCAGAACTAGGACATTCAGTGTAAAGAAGTAGGCACATTTAGTGTCCAGAACTGGAATATTCAATGTAAAGAAGTGGGCACATTTAGTGTCCAGAACTTGGAAATTTAGTGTGAAGAAGTGGGCACATTTAGTATCCAGAATTACGACATTCATTGTAAAGAAGTGGGCACATTTAGTGTCCAGAACTTGGACATTTAGCCTTTAGAAGTGGAACATTCAGTGTAAAGATCTGGGCACATTTAGTGTCTAGAACTGGGATATTCAGTGTAAAGAAGTGGGCACATTTAGTATCCAGAACTGGGACATTTAGTCTTAAGAAGTGGGACATTCAGTGCAAAGAGCTGGGCATATTTAGTGTCCAGAACTGGTATATTCAGTGTAAAGAAGTGGGCACAATTAGTGTCCAGAACTGGGACATTTAGTCTTAATAAGTGGGACATTCAGTGTAAAGCGCTGGGCACATTTATTTTTCAGAACTAGGATATTCAGTGTAAAGAACTGGGCATATTTAGTTTTCAGAACTAAAAAAAAATCAGTGAAGGAAGTGGGCACATTTAGTATCCAGAACTAGGACATTCAGTGTAAAGAAGTAAGCACATTGAGTGTTTAGAACTGAGATATTCAGTGTAGAGAAGGGGGCACATTCAGTTTCCAGAAATAGGATATTTAGTGAAAATAAGTGGGCACAATTAGTGTCCAGAACTGAAACATTTAGTCTTCAGAAGTGGGACATTCATTGTAAAAAAGTGGGCACATTTAGTGTCCAGAACTGGGATATTTAGTGTAAATAAATGGGCACCTTAAGTGTCCAGAACTGGGACATTTAGTCTTCAGAAGTGGGACATTCTGTGTAAAGAGCCAGGCACATTTAGTGTCCAGAACTGAGTTATTCAGTGTAAAGAAGTGGGCACATTTAGTGTCCAAAACTGGGATATTCAGTGTAAAAAAATGGGCACATTCAGTGTCTAGAACTGGGACATTTAGTCTTCAGAAGTAGGACATTCAGTGTAAAGAGCTGGGCACATTTAGTGTCCAGAACTGGGATATTCAGTGTAAATAAGTGGGCACATTTAGTATATAGAACTGTAACATTCAGTGTAAAGAAGTGGGCACATTTAGTATCCAGAGCTGGAACATTCAGTGTAAAGAAGTGGGCACATTTAGTGTCCACAACTGGGATATTAAGCGTAAAGAAGTTGGCACATTTAGTATACATAACTAGGACATTCTTTGTAGAGAGCTGGGCACATTTACTGTCTAGACCTGGAATATTCAGTGTAATAAGTGTTTACATTAAGTGAGCAAAACTGGGACATTTAGTCTTCATAAGTGGGAAATTCAGTGTAAAGAGCTGGGCACATCTAGTGTGTAGAACTGGGAAATTCCGTGTAAAGAACTGGGCACATTTACTGTCGTAAACTCGGACATTTAGTGTAAAGAAGTAGGCATATTCAGTGTAAAGAAGTGGGCACATTTAGTTTCCAGAAGTAAGATATTTAGTGTAAAAAAGTGGGCACATTAAAGTATCAAGAACTGGGACATTTAGTCCTTAGAATTGAAACATTCAGTGTAAAGATTTAAGCAAATTTAGTGTCCAGAACTAGGATATTTAGTGTAAAGAAGTGAGCACATTTAGTATCCAGAACTGGGACATTCTGTGTAAAGATGTGATCACATTAAGTGTCCAGAACTAGGACATTCAGTGTAAAGAGGGGGACACATTTATAATCGAGAACTGGGATATTTAGTCTTCAGAAGTAGGACATTTAGTGTAAAGAGCTGGGCACATTTAGTGTCAAGAACTGGGTTTTCCCAGTGTAAAGTAGTGGGCACATTTAGTATCCAGAACTGAGACATTTAGTCATCAAAAGTGGGGCATTCAGTGTAAAGAGCTCTGCACATTTACTGTCCACAACTGGGATATTCAGTGTAAAAAAGTGGGCACATTTAATATCGAGAACTAGGACATTTAGTGTAAAGATCTAGGCACAGTTAGTGTCCAGAATTGGGATATTCAGCGTAAAGAAGTGGACACATTTAGTATACAGAAATGGGACATTCAGTGTAAAGAAGTTGGCACATTTAGTACCAGAACTAGGACATTCAGTGTAAAGAAGTAGGCACATTTAGTGTTAAGAACTGAGACAGTCACTGTGAAGAAGTGAGCACATTTAGTCTCCAGAAGTAGGACATTTAGTCTTCAGAAGTGGGACATTCAGTGTAAAGAAGTGAGCACATTTACTATCCAGTGTGAAGAAGTAGGCAGATTTAGTGTCCAGAACTAGGAAATTTAGTCTTCATAAGTGGGACATTCAGTGTAAAGAGATGGGCAGATTTAGTGTCCAGTACTGGGATATTCAGAGTAAAGAAGTGGGCACATTTAGTATCCAGAACTGGGACATTCATTGTGAAGAAGTGGGCACATTTAGTATCCACAACTGGGATATTCAGTGTAAAGAAGTGGGCATCTTTAGTATCCAGAAATGGGACATTTAGTGTAAAGAAGTGGGCACATTTAGTATACAGAAATGGGACATTCAGTGTAAAGAAGTTGGCACATTTAGAATCCTGAATTAGGACATTCAGTGTAAAGAAGTAGGCACATTTATTGTTAAGAACTGGGAGATTCACTGTAAAGAAGTAGCACATTTAGTGTCCAGAACTAGGACATTTAGTCTTCAGAAGTGGGACATTCAGTGTAAAGAATTGGGCACAGTTAGTATCCAGAATTGAGACATTCAGTGCAAAGAAGTAGGCACATTTAGTGTCCAAAACTGGGATATTCAGTGTTAAGAAGTGGGCAAATTTAGTGTCCAGAACTAAGACATTTAGTCTTCAGAAGTGGGAAATTCAGTTTAAAGGGATGGGCATATTTAATGTCCAGAACTAGAATATTCCTTGTAAAGAAGTGGGCAAATTTTGTATCCAGAACTAGGCCTTTCAGTGTAAAGAAGTAGGCACATTTAGTGTCCAGAATTGGGATATTCGGTATTAAGAAGTAGCAACATTTAGTGTCCAGAACTGGGATATTTAGTGTAAAGTATTGGGCACATTTAGTATCCAGAACTGGGACATTTAGTTTTCAGATGTGGGACATTCAGTGTTAAGAGCTAGGCACATTTAGTGTCCAGAACTGAGATATTCAGTGTAAAGAAGTGGGCAGATTTAGTGTCTAGACCTGGGACATTTAGTCCTCAGAAGTGGGACATACAGTTTAACGAGCTAGGCACATTTAGTATACAGAACTGGGACATTCAGTGTAAAGAAATGGGCACATTTAGTGTCCAGAACTGGAACATTCAGTGTAAAGAAGTGGGCACATTTAGTACCCAGAACTAGGACATTCAGTTTAAAGATTTGGGCAAATTTAGGTTCCAGAACTGGGCCATTCAGTGTAAAGAAGTGGGCATATTTTGTGTCCTTTACTGGGACATTCAGTGTAAAAAAGTAGGCACATTTAGTGTCCAGAACTGGGACATTTAGTGTAAAGAAGTGAGCACATTTAGTATCCAGAACTGGGACATTTATTCTTCAGAAGTGGGACATTCAGTGTAAACAGCTGGTCACATTTACTGTCCAGAACTGGAATATTCAGTGTAAAGAAGTGGGCACATTTTGTATCCAGAACTGGGACATTTAGTCTTTAGAAGTGGGACATTCAGTGTAAAGAGATAGGCAGATTTAGTGTCCAGTACTGGGATATTCAGAGTAAAGAAGTGGGCAGATTTACTATACAGACCTTCGGACATTCAGTGCAAAGAAGTGGGCACATTTAGTATCCACAACTGGGATATTCAGTGTGAAGAAGTAAGCACATTTAGTATCCAGAAATGCGACATTAAGTGTAAAGAGCTGGGCACATTTAGTGTCCAGAACTAAGATATTTAGTGTAAAGAAGTGGGCACATTTAGTATTCAGAACTGGGACATTCAGTGTAAAGAAGTGGGCACACTTAGTGTCCAGAACTGAGACATATAGTCTTCAGAAGTGTGACATTCAGTGTAAAGAATTAGACACAGTTAGTATCCAGAACTAAGACAATTAGTGCAAAGAAGTAGGCACATTTTGGTGTCTAGAACTGGGATATTCAGTGTAAAGAAGTGGGTACATTTAGTGTCCAGAACTGAGACATTTAGTTTTTAGTAGTGGGACATTTAGTCAAAAGAGCTGGGCACATTTGGTGTCCAGAACTGAAATATTTAGTTTAAGGAAGTGCGCACATTTAGTGTCCAGAACTGGGATATTCAGTGTAAAGTAGTGGTCAAATTTAGTGTCCAGAACTTTGACATTTAGTCTTCAGAAGTGGGACATTCATTTTAAAGAGCTGGGCATATTTAATGTCCACAACTGGAATATTCCTTGTAAAGAAGTGGGCACACTTAGTATCCAGAACTAGGCCATTTAGCGTAAAGAAGTAGGCATATTTAGTGTCCAGAAGTGGCATATTCGGTGTTAAGAAGTTGCAACATTTAGTGCCTAGAAATCGGATATTCATTGTTAAGTCTTGGGCACATTTAGTTTCCAGAACTGGGACATTTAGTTTTCAGATGTGGGACTTTCAGTGTTAAGAGCTAGGCACATTTAGTGTCCAGAACTGAGATATTCAGTGTAAAGAAGTGTGCACATTTAATGTTTAGACCTGAAACATTTAGTCCTCAGAAGTGGGACATTCAGTGTAAAGAACTGGGCACATTTAGTATACAGAACTTGGACATTTAGTGTAAAGAAGGTGGCACATTTAGTACCCAGAACTAGGACATTCAGTTTAAAGATCTAGGCACATTTAGTGTCCAGAACTGGGACATTCAGTGTAAAAATGTGGGCACATTTAGTGTCCTTTACTGGGATATTTAGTGTAAAAAAGTAAAGTAGGCACATTTAGTGTCCAGAACTGGGACATTCAGTGTAAAGATGTGGGCACATTTAGTATCCAGAACTGGGACATTTTGTCTTCAAAAGTGGGACATTCAGTGTAAACAGCTGGTCACATTTACTGATTAGAACTAGGATATTTAGTGTATAAAAGTGGGCACATTTAGTATCGAGAACTGGGACATTTAGTCTTCAGAAGTGGGCTATTCAGTGTAAAGAGATGGGCAGATTTAGTGTCCAGAACTGGGATATTTAGTGTAAAGAAGTGGGCACATTTAGTATCCAGAACTGGGACATTTAGTCTTCAGAAGTGGGACCTTCAGTGTAAAGAAATGGCAAAATTTAGTGTCCAGTACTGGGATATTCAGAGTGAAGAAGTGGGAACATTTGGTATCCAGAACTTTGGACATTCAGTGTAAAGAAGTGGGCACATTTAGTATGCACAACTGGGATATTTAGTGTAAAGAAGTAAGCAAATTTAGTATCCAGAAATGGCACATTCAGTGTAAAGAGCTGGGCACATTTAGTGTCCAGCACTAAGATATTTAGTGTAAAGAAGTGGGCACATTTAGTATTTCAGAACTGGGACATTCAGTGTAAAGAAGTGGGCACACTTAGTGTCCAGAACTGAGACATATAGTCTTCAGAAGTGTGACATTCAGTGTAAAGAAGTGTGCACATTTAGTGCCTAGAACTGGGACATTTAGTGCTCAGAAGTAGTCACATTTAGTATCCAGAACTGGGACATTCAGTGTAAAGAAGTGGGCACATTTAGTGTTGAGAACTGAGTTATTTAGTCTTCAGAAATGGGCACATTTAGTATCCAGAAATAGGAGATTCAGTGTAAAGAAGTAGGCACATTGAGTGTCCAGAACTGGTATATTCAGTGTAAAGTAGTTGGAACATTTAGTGTCCAGAACTGGGAAATTTAGTCTTCAGAAATGGGACATTCAGTGTAAAGAGCTGAGCACATTTAGTGTCCAGAACTGGGACATCCACTGAAAAGAAGTGGGCACATTTAGTGTCTAGAACTGGCACATTCAGTGTAAAGAAGTGGGCACATTTAGTATCTAGAACTGGGACATTCAGTGTAAAGAAGTGGGCACATTTAGTATCCAGAACCGGGACATTCAGTGTAAAGAAGTGGGCACATTTAGTATCCAGAATTGGGACATTCAGTATAAAGTAGTGGGCACATTTATTGTCCAGAACTGGGACATTTAGTGGTAAGAAGTCGGCACATTTAGTGTCCTGAATAGCCGAACGGTTAATTGAATTTGTTACAAAATTGGCTCAAGATAGAGGTGTGTCAACGAAGCATGTAAAGTGATCGTGCATGGTAGGAGTGATTTGATACATTTGTGGGTGGGTGTATTATAATAGATAAGTGTTTTTCATGATCTTCTATTTTATTTTTTTTTCATTTCTACGGTAATAATACATACCAACCTCAATTCGACCAGAATAGCGAAGAGAATGACAGAAAAATCTGCCATATTTAATCCAATTTTCTATGTAAAACATTTTAAAAATCGAGGTATTGCTTCTTACCTTATTCTAAACTTGAAGCTTTATTGTAATAAACCTGAGGCTTTTTAATTAGTCTTGCTAAAGCGTACGTATCCCCCGCAAACCTTGTTATTTCGTGTCCTAAATATAATTGAGGAAAAAGCAATTGCAGATATTTGCGTTTAAGGCTTGTTTACATTCAGAACCAAATGCAAATATTGAAAGTATTCGAATATTGGAAATCGCATCAAATAAAGCCAAAAATTTCACGTCGGCATGATATGGTGAAGAAATGTTACCGATAATTATCATAAGTTATTACCATTGATCTTCTAGTGCAATTTAGAAACGAGAAATGAGTTTCTCGTGAATACGGTAAAAGTTAATTAAGTTTCTTTGTATTTTCACAAGAATCTCGTTAGTATCCAGCGAGGGCAAAAGTGGCTTCGCAGAATATGACAAGAATGGGGCCTAGTACATAGGCAATTTCTACCTAGGACGGTGTCACCAAACAGGGAGGTTGACTGCTATTTTCCAACGCTAAGCTGACAGGTAAATCACATACAGGAGCAGAAAACCAGGGCAGGGGCATGCGAGGGTAGAGGTTGGATGAGTCTCTCAGGGCAAAAAGGACAAAAGGAAAGGGAAGTTACTTCTCTTGCCCATTTTTGAGTTAGTTGGTAGCATGAGAGTAGAAGATATTTATCAAAGTTCTCCTCTGTTTAAGCGAATTTGTTTTGAAGATGGACTTTCTTAAATCATTTGTGACCACTATCTCATTACTATGATTGACCACAAATTTTGAGCGACTTGGGTTAAATTGGGTGAATTCAATTTCCTAACGGCCAATTTGTACACTTTCTATTAGGAAAACATCTCTCAGTTTCAGATATGAAAATCAAGATGTGTCGATAGAATACGGAGTGAAATAGAACAGGAATCGATAACAAATTACAAAACGGACACTTCAAAATTGCGATTTTATGAAAGAAATGGAGCGAGACGGTCAACTTTCAAAATTCCAATACCTTCATCTTGATTATTTCCTTCCCGTCTCAAATCAAAATGATTTAACGAGAAAATATAACACACTTTCCTTGGATTTGTTGATATCATTCCACTTTCGCTTTTATCGGGTCTTGTTGCTAAGGGCAACGCGGCAACAGAAATGAACTCTAAGAGAGAGGGAAAAAACATATAAATATCATCTAGCAAATCCTTTAATAAGAATAAGAGAATTTCTAAGCAGAAAAATATGACAAAAATATATAGAAAATTAGTAATAGCGATAAACAAATATTTAGAAACTAATTAAGTTCGAAACATTCTTAAACACTGTAAAATAACAAATAAAACTAAGGCTACAAATTAAACTAAAATGATAGAGTACAAAAAAAATTAGGATATGAAATAAAGATGAAAAAATCTATAAATAATGGCACACAAACGAATAAAAATAATGAGGTAAAAGCTACAGTGATGGCAAGAATTTGGGAAGAAAATATCAAATATGAGAGTTAATTCCCACGGGAGGTTTGGCTTCCCGATTACACCGCTTCAATTGAAATTTGGCAGCCAAAATTAAGCTAGAGTGAATTTGCTTTTTTACTTTTCCTTTCCTAAGGTTGAGTCTGCGGATTCCATCCACCAATACTTTGGGTATTGAAAGCATTCGAATGGGACCAAGCGACGCAAAGAAGCTAGTCGTAATTTGCCAAAGGATTAAGAGGTTCCGAACTGCGAAACCCGAATTTACACACGCGCTCATCTTATTTATACATGGAAGACTTAGATGTGTATTAATATTTTTATTTCTGCTAAAAGGGTGTAAGACATGGGGGTTTTATTTAAAAAATACGGAGCTTCGATTTCAGCCTAGTTCGTTTTCACGAAGAGGCCTAATTTTAGGTTTAAAGATGAGTGAGAAATTGGTATTTTGGGAGGGAAGGGTGGATTTGGATGCTCTGAGGTGAGAACGCAGGTGACTAACAAAAATCAATGTTCCATCGTAGAATATAGTAAAGACACTAGTTGAAATAAAAGATAATTAATGTCGGAAATTTTTTTAACCTGTTTTTACATTCATTTAAAATACCATTGTATATAAAAATATATAGCTAGACGTACATACAGATTAACATGCAGTTTGGAAGGGATCGATCTTTCCATCAATGACATATTCTGTTTCTCGTCAATTTATTATCTTATTCCCCAGTTTCATTTTTCATGGTGACTCATTTTTTATGAGACCATTTTTGGTTAACGAATGCAACATAACATTCTTGATGAAAACTAAAGCTTCAAAAGCGATCCTAAAAGTGCTATACTCGTTATTCTTTAAAAGATTACCGTTGGACAAGCTAATGTAATATTTTAATGGTTCGAATACCAAAAAATGTTTAGAATTTTTGTCTTTCCTTGATATATGCCTTTCGGAACTTATCCAATGAACATCGCTTTACGTTGGCTCCCTTAAGACTAGTCGGAACAACCAGGTCAGCTTGATCCTTTGAATCTTGTTTAACCATTTTGAGAAAGTGGAGGGTATATGATGGTAGACAAGATCTTTGAGCTTTAATTGGGCATTTCTTGCACCCAAAATTTTATTCATCTTGGTTCAATGACATACGGATGTGTATCTTACATTAATGATTCACTTTTCATTTTCGAGTAAAGGCAGCTTTTATGCAGTTAAAAAGTCGTAAACACGGAGTTAAAAAGAATAAGAAAAAGATTATATAAAAAAACAGAGAAGGAATGGGGAGGAGAAAAACAATATTTTAAATCGGGAAACAAAAAGAATTATCAGCTTGCTCTAACAAGTGTGAATAAGGAAGAGTGATAAGAATAAAATCATTCTTCTTTCCATAATCGAACCAGAGAGTATCAACCTAGAATGCCTTTTAGAATAGATGTTGCGCTTGATAAACGAAATTTCAAGATGTTTTGTTTTTCGTCGTGTGAAGAACGACACGAGATTTAAGGTGTGTACCAAGTTATCTGAAGCCCAACCTCCTTCTATATTTCTTTCTCAACTCACGTTTGTCATCTTCCTTCTCGTAAAACGTATCTACAGCTTAGGGTAAAGAGTTGAAAAAAGAAACAATCCTTTAATTGAAGCGCTCTTTCAACACAACTTCTGGAAAACAGAGACCAAAAATCGAAAAGAAATTTTCCTTCAAATAGTTTTCCAATTTTCTTTGAAGCGGAAAATAAACTGATTAACGGTAAAGTTTTGATGTTTTTTTAAATTTTTCCACAGAGTAAAAACTAGAAATGCCTCCGCCTTCTATTATTTCAGTGGTTTTCAACTTTTATTCTAAGTCTGGCACCCTCAGCTTCCCACAACCAATCTTATTTATCGTCACTTTTAATTGAGTTTAAATGCAAATTACTTTTATATCAAGATAAAAAACATCAAACAAGGATTACTTAAATTTCCACTCCCCAACGGAGGATGTTGAATACAAAAACTTGAGGGGGAGAATCCCCGTTAACGTCCAAACATTTGTTTTTGCCTCAAAATTGCTGTAGTTTTAGAAAAATAAATGAAATAGTATTATTAAAAAAATATATATAAAAGTTTTATTTCTAAGACTAATGGTAGAATTCACCCTGTGTATTTTTTTCCGCACTTATATATATTTGATATATTTCTCATGTTTTCTAACAAGAAGCATCAATGCTAAAAACAAACAGAGATAAGCAGTATTTTTTACATCTGAAAGAGATCCTTTGACTTGTAATATTTTCATCGAACCTGTTCACACGACCCATAAATGGAAACTACCTCGGACAAGGACCAATATTTTTTTATCTTTATATTGACTGAAGTAACTCCAATGACAAAAGAGATTGGGTGCATACCATTAGCATTTGATAACAGGATTTCATTGTTTTGGTCGTTCTACTTAACGATTGCAAGTGCAGATGATGTTTTCATAGACAAGGCACCACGTACCTCTTTCTCATTCCTTTTTGAGTTTCTAATGACCCCTTTCTGTGAGTTTATCCAGAAGAGCAAAGACAGTGGAAAAATTTCAAAATACAAATTGTACGATATACAGATGGACAGAGTGAAAAGAAGCTGCAGAACCACCTATGCTCAAAGCCAGTATTTTTGTTGTTCACGAATTGAATTAAATAAGCTGAATGAGTGCAGGCAGAGCACAATTTGTAACAAAATATGATTGCTTAGAACCATGCGTCCCATAATACAGTACCATCATCGCATCTAGAAACCTTTTCAAAATTATGAAGAAAGGGTCTGTTCAATAAACAAAGTAATTTGCAAGTTGATTAAATTCATCATTTTCGGGAGTTGCAAAGTATCAGAGGGACGAAAGAATTGTTAAATTTCTAAAACTCGGTTCCTTCTCATAGCACGACCTATCATTTCGTTATGTACAACTTCCTTTATCCCCAAGAACATCCTAATATGCTTGGGGCTGAGATAACCAGTTAAAAGAAGAATGGTAATGTAGACATTCATTTCTTGTTGTGTAACATTGAGAGAATGATTTCATTGGATTTGCATATTTATTAGACATATTAGCTAATAGTGTTACAATTTCATCAGTAAAACCCGATTCCCAGCTCTCCACTATAGACATTTTTCAAATGTATTTTCATTTTCTCCTAATTCAGTAATGGTTTTCGAAAACTTCTCAGTTGATTTAAAATGCCTCACCTTTTTCTTCTTTAGAACTAACACATGTACTGACGTTTGTTTCTTCGGGTCCATTGTCGAAATCTTCTGTTTCTGCCATGAGATGTGTCGTCGTGAGATGATTCAAGTTTCTAGCATTTTCATCAACATTGTTACTCCGTTACTTTTTCATCATTTGAAAATAATACAACTATTGATTAAATATCAGATATTCTTGGAAAATCTTCTCCGTTATCATCACACCCAACCTCTTTATCTTGAATTTTCCAAACATCCAGAATCTTCTCAATCAAAATATATAAATCAAATGATAAGAAATGAAAGGTAAAATTTTTAGCCTTTATTATAAATTTTAAAAACGGTATACATAAATGCTAATGCAATAGAAATAAAGTAAAAATGTTCCGAAGTGATGGACCGCTGCTACAGACCATACGCCATAGTGATCCGTACTGTTCACTTATAAGTAAGTGCTACTAGCAGTTTGTGATTTCAATGGTAATTATAAATAATCTCGTTCCAAAATATTATTATCAGCATTTTCAGTTGACTTTTTTATAAATCGTTACACTGAAATCTTTTGTCTTCTCTCAATTTTATTGTGAATTATAGTCCTTTTTATTACACTGCTAAGAATAAAAACATGGCGACTTTCAACTTACTTTTATTTGCAAACAATTAAATCCAGGATTATGGTTGCCCCAGTGTTGAAAGAAAATGATATCTGGAATAGATGAAATATTTTGTTCGAGGAAACAAATATATATTTAAGCTTTAGAAAGCTATGAACGATCGTCCAGGTACCAACGAACGTAGGTACCAATGATCTTTCAGGTCAGTGGTAAATTAACCCAATAAGTAAAATAAGCACGTGCTTAGGGCATTTGGGGAAGGAAAGGCACCTCGAAATTTTTCATAGCTGAATTTAGCATTTAAATTATTAAATTAATTAAATTTATAGCAGTTTTCAAAATTTCCTCGAAAAATAAATTCTGTTTATAAAGCGTTCTCTCTGGAGGCCATGTTTATTCTGTAAAATAAAGTACACTGTCCTTGCAGAGTGAAAGTTATACAAGCTTTGAACAAGTCTACTACGCGTTTGAAACAGCGCAAATGACGAGCAGTAGCTCGTAGGTTCTTAGTTTAGTTGCCAACTGTCACTGGTGTTAATTGCATGTGCATTCATTACCTCATTCTTGCTTTAAGTTGCATAATGACTATTCCAATATTACACTCAGCTCTGGCTGTTTAATCTATTAAAATATAAGTACGTTTTATATATTTTGACTGCGTTTAACGTGGATATTTTTTTTTAAGGGGATAGTTTCGGTAAAAATACTATCTTTCTTATTATTATCGCTAGAGTGATGAGATTTATAGAGGCTTATAAAAAATTGAAATATGAATCGAACCTATTCGAGTGACTTTTACTGATTTCCCGACAGAAACCGAGATGTATGAAAAAACACGAAAATTAATAGCATTTTGAGGGGTATATTAAAATAGCTAGGATCCGAAGTTTTCTCGTATTTTTTTTCTTGCAAGTTGGATTATGTAGAGAAGGCTATAAACAAAAAATATTTTGTGGGTTTCCACAAAATTCGTAAAGATTATTATTTCATGGCTACTTTTGTAAGATTTTCCAAAAAATCACAAAATATACCGATCTTTTTGTGTTTGATGTTTTTTTCTCACAAACTTTAAATGATATCGTAAAACAGCTCAACACCTTTGCAGAGCTTGAAAAGACGAATCGTATGCACTTTGATTCATTGCTTTCCGACCAATACTTCGGGATCCTTAGTGATTTAGATATACCGAAATTTCTAAAAAAAAAAATCAGAGCCTATTTTTGGTAACTGGCAATGTGTACGCCAGCATTAGGGAAGTTCCCCTTTCTCTATAACTTTTTTATTTTTAAAGCTAGAGTCCTGAAATTTGCTGCACCTATAGAGAATTAAAAACAAAACCCCGTTTTTGTTACTGTTATTTTTTTCTGATTTGGCGATATAAAACAAAATAGCCCGAAATAATATGAACCACCTCTCCCGATTTTTACAGGGTATATTCAAATCGCAACGCCTCCTTCATTTTTCATTGTAGAGCAATGATTAAAAGTGCATTCGCTTCATCTTTTTAACTCCTACAAACTATCATTTTTATTAAGACATCGTATTTAGTTTCTATTGTATAGTGCTTTTATCATTTTATGAAAAAATAGAAAAAACAATTTTTTGTGTTTGATGTTTTTTCTCAAAAACTATGTGATATCTTTATTTCCTCTATTCAGTTTAAAGAGCTTGAAAAGACGATTTTGTAAAACACAAGATTCAGCAGTAGACTAGGAATAACATTGTCCGTATTGTTCTTCCTATGATATGTGTAGCTGTGTTGATTGCCGAATAATAATTCAAACAAAATAATCTATTTATTTCTGTATTTAACAGACCCTAAGAACCAAGATATAATGGATTCAGTTAAGTGGTGCACAACAATTGGGAATTGAGCGCAAGATTGCAAAGGTGATTGATTTTTTTATACAAGTTCCACAACATGATATACAGATTCTGGGGTAAAACCAATATCCGTCATCAGCATTGGACACAAATACAGCAAATACGGTAAAAAACACTTTGATCATTTCAGAATCAAATTATGAAGTGTCACGAGCAGGTTCATCTAGCAAATGTTTCCTGACCAATCTTACTTTGCCTGTAAATTCTCTTGATACGGATACCTCTATTGCAAATGTTGAGTCGAGTTACTTTACAATACATTCTAAAGTTCAGAAAATTGATGAAAATGGAAGTTCCATGGAAGGGTTCAGTGACTGGCGAAATACTATTGTAATTTATAAGCTTGAGAAAAGACTTACTCATCGAGACTAATTTCTAACATATTAAACTTGCTGAAAAGGTGCGGGATTGAAGTCACAGTTGGAGAAATAAAGTCGAGGAAGAGTGTGATTACTAGGAACATGTCTTGAGGCGTGTCATAATTGTTATTTGTACGTTAACTGAACGTGGCTTGGCTTTTTGAAGAACAGAAGAGAGGTTCGGATCATTGAAAAATGGGAATTTTTTAGGACTGCTTGAACTAATAAGCCAGTTTGATCTATTTTAGCAGGGCACATCTTGAAATATGGAAATTATTGCAAAGGAAAACCTTCTTAAGAATCTGTCAAAAGACACCTGTGAGGAACACATTCAACTAATGCCACAAAAGGTCCAATCGTTCTTTGTTGACTAAGTTAAATCTTCTGGTTATTTTAGTTTGTCTGTTGATTCAACACTATATTTACCATATACCGATCAGTTAAGTGTTGTACTTAGGTACTTGAGAAATGGACAGCTTATTGAACGTTTTTTAACATTTCTGGAAATAGAAAGTCACACTCTGAGAAAATAGCAAACCAAGTGATGCAAAACATACGTGAGCTATTTTTTTAAATGTAGGGGTCAGTCGTATGACAAAGCTGCTAACATGTCTAGGGGTTATGAGGGGATGCAGCAATTCTTTTTAGAAACAAACAAGTTTGCTATATATGTACTCCTGTGCAGCTCATTCACTAAATCTGGTTGGCCGAAGGGCTGTTGACTGCTGTCAAGAAACTGTTAATTCTTTCTCTACAATACAATTACTATATATTTTTTGTTCAGCCTCAACCAGCCGGTGGAAAATTTCTCAAGATCTTATTAAATATGAAAGTCCTTTGAAGTCACTC
Organism: Ceratothoa steindachneri; assembly: GCA_963969495.1. NCBI lineage: Eukaryota > Metazoa > Arthropoda > Malacostraca > Isopoda > Cymothoidae > Ceratothoa > Ceratothoa steindachneri. Next base: position 61,483,780 of record OZ018320.1, read on the forward strand.
TCTGATACAAAATGGTACTCACATGCTATGGCAACAGCAGCAATTTGAAATCTTTTATTGAAATTTCAGAAGCATCAGAATATATAGCCGAAGACCAGTAACAAAAGGGAGACGCTAAAATAGAAGCAAATAATATAGCAGATAAGTTGCAAGAGCTATAATTCGTTTTATGTTCAATTTTTGGAAAGAGATTTTGCAGAATTGTCACAGAGTAAGCAAAGTTCTACAAAATGAGGATATGAACATAAAAACATGTGCAGATCTGTATGTATCATTAGCTAACAACTGTGTACTACACGAGATGAATTTGAAAAATATGAAAAAGATGCAAAGGAAATGTTACCAGATGTTGATTCCAAGGCAGCTACAACTCGAAAACGTATCAGAAAGAAGGTACTCAATAACAAAAAATACACCAGAGGTATATTTGAATGTCATTTATAAATTTATTATCACCACCATTTACACAATTGTTGAAAATTTGAAACTGAGATGAAACGAAGAGGAGAGATATGCAAAGAAATAGCAGAGATTTTCTTTTCTAAATTATGTGCCATATAATGTCACTTCATCCTCTACTAACAATGAAAGGTATCCTCAGTGCTGTAAAAAGCTGATTGATTCTTACCTAGATTACTTCAAAAGTAATTTTTCAGCTGAGCTTCAGCAGTTTGATTTATATGCGCACCAAATGTTGAGTGCAACAGAAAATATAAAAACAAGTATCAGTCATGCTGAACTTTATAAAATAACTGTAGAAGACAATATTCAGTGTGCCTTTTCAAATGTAAACTTTACCTTCTCTATATTTTTAACATTAATGGTTACAAATTGCTTAGCTGAGCGTTCATTTTCACGGTTGAAATATATTAAAGATACTCTCAGAACAACTATGCAACAAGGGAGGCTGGATGCCTTATCTCTATTATGTAGGGAAACGGATGTGTTACGTAAGATTGATTATAAGGATCTGATCAAACTTTGCAAGGGAGAAAGTAGAAGAAAATTATTTAATTATAAATAAAAGGGAACCATACATAAATAAATATTATTTTCCTTCTTACTCTAAGTTTTGTTTGATTTCGAATTTATTTTATAGTTTATTATTGTTTATTTTTTGATTACAAATGTATTAGAGCACCAAAATTCTTTACTGCTTAGGGCCTCTAAAGGTCTTAATCCGGCCCTGGTTCAGGTGTTAATTAATAGCATACACTTATAGGGGAGGATCTTAAATTGGCCACTTCAAGATTTTAAAGTAAAGTTTGTTTTAGTTGCGAACCAAAGTCTGCTTCTTTGGTTTCTCGGTGTTAGCCTTCTAACGTCGCGGTATTAGGTTCGATTCCGGTATGAGCGGACAAAAACGTAGTGATTTGGTTATCAATTAATGGACGCACTGTGCTTTTTTCTCCACTGGGCTAGGTAGATCTTACACTTTCCATCCCACACATAGCCAATTACAACACAGGAAGGTGTACAAAGAAATTAGAAGGGCAGGTCCAAATGGGGAAAGAAGCCTAATGACCAAAGTAGACAGCGAGATAAACCCGGAAAAGTTCTGGCGAAGCAGTAAGAAATTAAAGAAACTACCGAGATAATGGAGAACGATGACTACATAGAGGACTCGGCGGTTCTTGAGGAAAGATTCACAAGATTATGGAAAGAAATCTTCTTAATAACACCAGGGCTACAAGGAGCTACAAGGAAAATAAGTACCCTAGAAGACCTTACGGTCCATACAAGGAGGGTACTTTTGGCGCAAGCTTCGAAGGTGTCCGTTGGCAACCTTGAAGATCACTCACGAGGATCTTAACGGCGATTTCGCAAGACTTTGTCTAGTCTTAACTTGAAATGGTCAACAGATTCACTGTTGACAACTTTCGTCGGAAGTGCGTTCCAACTACCGCAGATACTGTAAGGGAAGAATTTCCCACACAGATCACGGTGGTATCGCTTCAGTTCAAGTTTAAAGCCGTGATTTCTTGTTCTCCCCTCGCTGAGCTGGAAAATATCCCCGTAGTCCAGTCTGTCGAAGCCTCGAAGTATTTTAAATACTTCGATAAGCTAAACAGGTAGTCTCCGGGTCTCCAGCGAGAACATATCTAATTCCCTTAATCTATCTTCATAACTTTTATGTCTGATAGAGGGAATCAGTTTGGTTGCCCTAGCTTGCACTCGTTCCAATCTCGCGATGTCTTTTCGGAATGAAAGACTCCAAAATTGTACGGCATACTCCAGGTGCAGTCGGACAAGGGAGTTGTACAGACACAGTACTATCTCCTTGTTCCGATATCTAAACTTTCGCTTTATATACCCTAACATCCTCTGGGCTTTCTTCTCCACGTCAATACACTGTTTCGAGAACTTGAGGTCACTCGTGATAGTTTCACCCAAGTCCTTCTCATTGTCGCTGGATTCAAGAGCAGTGCCCTTAAGGATAGAGGATGATAAAGAGCTCGATCAGGAATTCGAAAGTCAACTGATAGAATACCTTAGTCAGATAATATCTCGGATGTACCCATAACCACACATCGACGAAAGGAGAGGGATGGCAGACCAAGGCTACCCAATAACAACATAAGAGGTCATAGAAATTTAGATCCTTTGACCTAAAGGCACCAGGCTGGAAGAACATCCCTAAAAACAACTTAGTGCATGCCAACCTGCAGATTATTAAGGGAATCACCAACTTCTACAATACTTCCCTAAATAAGGGGTACTTCTCTGACTGTCCAAAGATAGCCAAAATCAAATTTCTACCTAGCGGGAACAAACCCCTAATCAACTAGTGAATTAAAGGTCTATTTCTCTCCTAGAGTTACTGTGTAAAGTCTACGAAAAGCCTTTGGAAAACTAACCACCTACCAGCTAATCAAGCTGGAAAACCACAAGCATTCGCAGCACACGTTTCACAACAACGAGGGACGGCTACGGCACTCGCCCTTATGACGGAAAACTCCCACATTGCAGAGCTGAAGGAAAGTACTTGACATGGTACTCCGAGATGTACAGAAGGCATTTGATAAAGATTGACTGAGAGGCCTTTAATATAAGATCTTGAGCCTCTAGCACAACCCAAACCTCGGGTACATCTTAGAGAGAAGTACCCGAATACTGATCGAAGGTACAGGGGACTCTAGTTTGAACTCAAGGCCAATGCTTCACAAGCAGTTGTTTGAGCCTGCTGATGGACCTCGTGTACACACTGAATCTGCCTACAATAGTACGGGAAGATCTGATATATCTACAATTCGCAGATGACATAGCACAAACCATCCACATTTCCTATTGGAACGCGGGAGTACAAGCAAGGGAGACGACTACCGAAATTGAGAACATCAATATGTAGATACGAGAAGAAGTGGAAGATTAAGACCAACCGGCAAAAATTACAGATCCTCCCAATGAACCACCGCAAGGTCGAAGACGTCATCTTTAATGAACTTTATACATAATCCAACTAGGGCAAAGTCCTGGGACTACGCATCACCGCGAATGGGTATAAGACGCATATAAGCAGCAAAATATTCCAGCCAAAAGAGAGCTGGAGAAGATATACAAATTCCAAAGCTTCAGCGCCAATAACATCAAAAAGCTCTACACTGCACTGGTGTGCTCAGGATTGTGTACCTAGCAGTGGTAACACAGGCGGCAAGCTCTATTTATCTTAAGTTAATGAAGATAGTACAGAATAAGGCCAGCCTGCTAATAGCTGGGGTACGAAGAATGCATCACATTAGGCAGATCAAACTGCACGAAAGAGCAGGGCTGAAGCCACTCAATATGGAAGTCCAGAAGCTAGTGAGAAAGACATTGGAAAAAATGAAAGGACAAATACTCCCGACACGCGTAAATAATATCAGATACCACAACCAAGACAACACATCATTATCAAACAAGCTCTTTTCCAGAGCGGAATCATATGCTCACTGGAGAAAACAAACCAGATTTTAACATCAACAAGTTTACAGAAATAGGACAATGTCGAGGAATAGGTCACCTCCCCAGACAATACGTCTCTATATAAATATATATATATATATATATATATATATATATATATATATATATATATATATATATTAGTTGGGAGGAAAGAGATAAAAGCAACGAGAATATGTATATATACAGTTATATACACATATATCCTCTAATTTACGTACGCGTCCTTCGCTACATACAAGTACGTTCACTTCGTAAAAGTAATTCGTTGATTACGAGGTATAAGAGTGCGATTTTAATACAGGGGCCGATAGCGTTTAATGAGTTTACCAAGTCGCAGCTCAAGGATATATTTAAAAAGTGAAAACCAAAAATATAATTTTAATGAGTCACTAGTTAACATATATATACATACGGGAAATATAGGAAATGTAAATAAGGATAATATTGACGGACTATAAAAAATTGCCAATCGGGTAACGTTAATTACTTGTTAATGCGTTTTTAAATGGCATACTATAAATAAATTATACAAAAGGAATATTTAAGAGTCGAAAAGCGGGTCGATTAAAGGGAGAGAGATGCAAACAAAGGTCGTTTTACCTTAAAGAGAGTCACTTCTAGGAAGGGAAGTCCTTTTGAGAGTCGGCATGGGGAAATAGAGACGGAAAATGGTCGTGATTCTCGGCCAAATATCCTGATGGTGACGAGGATGAAAGGGACGGGGGACGAATTCACGATCCTACTTGAAGACGGACGATGGCATCTGTGCTCCAGAGAAGTGCAACTTCCAAAAATCGTGACTCTGACGTCGCTCGGCGCGAAATCTCACATGGAAAACTGGAGATCCTTGAGAGGGGTGGTTCCAGATGAGATGAGAGGAATTTTAGAGATGTTTCGAGGCTTGCTATGAACAAAGTAAACCTTGACATAAGAGATAGATCTGACTGATGAGATCCAACCTCGATGGTATACGCGAATATCAGGGACTTGGGGAAACTGAGACGCGATCTAAACCGAAGGCGACGAGATCTCAAACTCAATCTGCCGATCTTTGAAAAACTCAGAGTATTTATATGATGGCCATTTTTATGGTGCTCGATTGATGGAAGGCACAGACGTCTGTGGGAAAGCTTTCGGTGCCTAGAGGGATTAGCTTTTGTCGCCCAACATCGGTTGTAAGCGTCTCCAACGAGGTGGGGTGAGAACTTTTGGCACCCCTTTTCCCAACTACGGAGATTAACATTTCATCAGCGAGGTAAAGCTTTTAGGGCCCAGCTTAAGTGAACCTGTGAGGCGCTGACCGATACTCAAATTCTTGCTTCTTTTATTTGTCTCCTTGGTTACAGAGCTTTACTCCACGTGGAGTCATACTTAGGAGACATAGGGAGAAAAGGAATTCAAGAAACAAATGAAGCGGGTATTCTTCTTGGCACCCCTTTCCCTTACAGACAACAAAAAACAAAACATCTGTAAGTGAAGATAGAAGAACAAAAAGAAAGGAAGGGATTAACTAATCATAAGAACGAAATAATTAAAATAAATAAGAGACCAAAGCCCACTTGTAAAAACTAAGGAAGAAAGGAAGCGACTAAATTAAAGTATGAAAACATAAAAGAGGCCAATTACCTACAACTTAAGAATAAAATTAAGAAATAAACTAAAAACAAGAAATATAAGTTATGAAGTTAGCAAAGAATAAATTGAAAGCCTTGAAAGCCACGACAGACGAAAGATAAATTAAAAAAATGGCAAAGATTGATCGACCTCGTCGGTCACTTCTACCATCAGTGGACTCAAATGGAGGGGCTGAACCCAAGAAATTAAAATAAAAATAAAATAAGTAAACAAATGATGCCATCTTCACCAAAGCTAATCTCATACCCATTCATTCTACACCTTAAAATCAAATAAATTTCAACACTACTTTCTTTCCTCTTCCTTCTTCGCAGCACAATACACACTGTTGCAAGTAATTCTGCTGATGGGTATCTATATCTACATATCTTTGACGTAGAACTGGTCTCCTTGTTTCAGAGCAACTAAGCTTCTTCCTACCGTACACTGCTTCGTATCAAAAACATAACACTTTTTGGCAGCGTTCCCCAAAGAGGACCGGCCCCTGATGTCCTCGCTCTTACTAAAGATTGTCTTAATGACCTTTATTTTTTATTTCTTATCCAGTCGTGATCCGTCATGGTCAAGGCAGGATAGCGACCTACTACTATTATTAATACTAACTTAGTTTCTTTAATAAATCCATTTATATTTGTCAATAATAATATTGTTACCATCAGGTTATTCTAACCTTTGATTTGTTTGTGAACCAAAGTATTTCCTACAGTCTTCTATTTTCAAAAATTACAATTTATTTATTTTATTTACAATTAAATATTCCAGCCTTTGTGGGAAGGGGAGGGTATTAAATTGACACAACTTGACAGAAAGTCTGTATAATTGCAAAAATTTAAGGGGAGACACTTTCAATATCGTAATCGTAGGGTTGTGGGAAATATTCTAATGGCAAGTTTGGTGGGGGAAGAAGTTCAAGTTACCCTCAAACAAAGATCTCCTTTATGCAACTGTGGAGACTTAGAGTAATTAATATCAGGCGTACACAAATTTAGTACTAAGAAGCGTGAAGATAGAATCTATAGGATCTTTAAATTTTACTTACAAAATTAATTCCCACTTGATGTGTACACCTCATAAATGCCGCTTAACAATAGATTTCATTAATGTATAAAACACATGAGTTTATATTAATTCATATTTACACAAAACACGAGAGGTGGCTACACTGTCTCAATAAATAATAGCATGGGGCACAGAAAACATTGACATGAATGTCCGGAAGGCGGGTAAGAACGATTGCCACTCCGAAATGTGAATGTACCAGCATAGTCAAACCTCTTGAGTAGAAGGGTAAGGCAACTCAAAAGCGTAATTTGTGCAAAGGAGGTGGCTCCGAAATCGCGTATTTCTCATTTGACCGTTTACTGCAGGAATGCACTTGGCTATGATTATCTTATTCAATTCCTGGCCATCGGAGTCTAGTACGTCCAGCTTCTTATCAAGAGTGAAGTGGAGGTTCAGCCAAGAATAATTCCGTAAAGTAGTGTTCTGCCAGCAGGAGAACAAAGTATTTTGTACTATTTGAGCAATTTGAATTAGAAAAGTGTGCATTGGATTTTGCTGGTAGGGCCCCCCCCCTCCCTTTTCACTGACAATTTCCGAGCTCCTTCCATTATGCCGGGTGGAGCTCTTTGCTCTTTCGGATTGATATTATGACGGACAGGATCTGCTAGGGAAGATATCTGAGTCACATTAATCAGAAATAAAAAACCAATTCAAGGGGGTCAATTTAAAATTTTAGTTTATAAAACAAATGTTAGGTTTATTTTTTTAAATGTTTACATATATACAACTTTTCGTATTATCACTGCCAGAAAACTCCCACAATCTCATTTCCACACCTCATCGTGGTCTGGCACAGCCTATGCGACAATCTGACAGTCCCATGCTCATCGTTCTCCTTTGCAGTTTGCAACTTTGCAGCAATGGTTCAACGATTTTCACGGTCGAATGTACGGCGTTTTTTTTATTATCTTTATTTTCGCAATGGTTTTTGTGTATTAACCTTTGTGAAGTAAACCTAACAAAACATTTTTAACATGTTTTTTTTAAGTATTTATTGTAAATTGAGTATATTTTTCGAGAAAATTGGAAAGCGTTGTTTGTTCTTTCAAAATCATAAAATTTTATGCGTTTTTTTTTTTCGTGTCTGGTTAGAAATTTGCTAGATAATTCAGCAAAGTAAGGATTAAGAGAGTCGCATATTTCTAATTTTTATATCTGGCAACTATACTTATATACAATAGCCCAAACAAAGACAAACCATTAATTTATTTTTATCATAAGTTTCTAATAATTAATAAAATTAATCTTTTATCTTTTTAGATATCACCCATATGTATGAAATGAGTATTACAAAAAAAAAGTTCGTCAGTATTTGGAAGAATATTTACAGTTGGGATTTATATCTGCCGCTCATGAATGACGATTTTCCTTTTGCCTATTATGCCAAAAAATGTTTGACCGACGAATCAATGAGAAGAGGTCATTTAAAAGCGAATTTTAAAGCTAAGCATAAAATTTACATTAATCCATCATTAGAGTATTTCAAAACCCTAAAATTAAAGTTTTAAAAAAGATCTACATCAAATTCTCTTTTTCTGCACGAATCACAGACATGTATTCTTCAGGCCAGGTATGAAATTTATCTCCATATAGCGAAGTAAGCAAAGAACCATACTATTGTCAAATTACGTCTAAAAAAGATTTTTTTTTCTAAAAATATGGTTGCAAATAAAATCCGTACAGCATAATTAAATTATTTAATCTCTGAAACTACCAACAAATTTAAGGGAATAACTTAGGACCATGAATTTTAATCACTTTCAGTCATTACTTTGTCAAGTTCCTAGCAGCAAGCATGCCTCGGAGACCTAATACACCTGCCTATATCCACAAGCTAATTGTTAATCTACGTCAAGAGGATCATCTCTCCATCAGAGCCATAACTTAAATGGCTAAATGCCCCCAAATTTCCATACATAATATTATATCACGTAACGATGTGACAGGCTTAAGTATCAGTAGAATTTCTACTGGTACGCCTAGGAAAATGTCAAAGACAGAGGACCAAGCCATTATTCGGCTCTCAAAAAGGAACCGATACAAGACAGCAGCCAGGATTTCTAGAGAAGTAAATGAAACTATGGGAATTGGTGTCTCCAGGAAGACAGTATCACGCCATCTGACGGAAAGATCTTTAAAATCTCGAACACCAGCAGTCTAGCCATTGATCAGCTCTAAGAAAAAGAAAGTTATATTATCCTTTGCCACTAGGCACGTTCTATGGGCAGAAGACAATGTTCCAAAGTACACTTCAGCGATAAATCAAAGTACAATTTGTTTGGTTCAATTGGCAAGAGGTTCGTTCATCGAAGACCTGGTGAAAAGTTATTCGTAAACTGCGTAAACAGTAGCTTCAAGTCTGACCTGTTAGCTTGCAGGTCAGACTGAATGGTCAAGTGTATAAGGAATTTCTGCAAGCACACGCTCTGCCACAAATGAAGACCGCCTCTGTCTAACCTGCTATTTTTAATTAGGATAATGGACCTTGACACATGGCAAATTTGGTGAAGAATTCATTCTGTTAGTGTGGTCCTGTGGCAGAAGATGTCAGTGCGTAATTGATAGTAAAGGCTTACATACCAAGTACTAATATATTGTAACAAGCGAAGATATTTTGCTGAATAACTTATATCATTGTAGCTTCTCATCTACGTCTGTTGTGTTATCTGCCCGAATCATTTAAACCACCATTATTTATAATTAAAATACTCTTTTGCACGTAACTTACAGTTACATCCATCCTAACATGTACAATATACATATACAACTTATATCCATAATTATTTTCTAACAAGTCTTGTGATTGAAATTTAGTGTGCCAGAATCATTATGGCTGTTACTATATATATATATATATATATATATATATATATATATATATATATATATATATATATATATATATATATATATATTTATATATATATATATATTTGCCAGACGCAAATACATTGGATCAAAACATGTTTGCAAAACATGTTTTGGAACGAAACCTTAACACAGATCTTCACGCCCTGAAAAAATATTCTGCCTCAAAGGATGACAAAAATAAACTCAAAGCTAGAAACGCTTTTAATTCTTTTTATCTTGTCATATCCATCGTTTTCGTTTAAGAACTATTCACTATTTTTTAAGAAATTTAATTGTTTTTCTTTTTTAGGTCGCTTATTTTTGTACATATCCGCCCTTACTCCATATTCGTGACTTTCCATTCATTTCTTGGGCATATTTCTTACTTTATTGAAGTCTGCCAGTTAAATTCTCCATCACCATTTTTATCTCTTCCTTCTCCCTCTTGATATTAATATTCATCATGTGAAGTCGTCGGTGCTCATCTGAATAGCTTATAATGACACCATTCATCGTACTGACGAGTGTAGTCGGCATCAAGAGTGAATGGGTCCTGTCCGACCGTTCACGTCCTTTTTCTTTTTATTAATTTAATAAAAACCCTCAGAAAGATCTCTGATGCAATGCTCTTTTAAGAATTCCGAAGAGTTTAACAACTTCGTGGAATGTAGAAGGATTTCTAATTATTTCAGATCCTTTATAGCCAAATGATGGATCATAAATGCCAAACTCAGCCCTACTTTTTACCTTATATTTTAAAATGGTCAATGCATTTTGTATTTATTCGGTTCATTCTTCTTCCAATTTAAATTGAGCCAAAGTGTAGGCAGCACGCTAATAACCATTCTCAAAATACCTTTGACTTATTATTTAATTATTATTCTCTCATAACGCAGGCTTTATTCAAAGGCATCCTAACAAACACGATTATCTTTACTTAGAAATTAATTATTGACTATCTATCATTTCTCAGGTTCAGACATACGTAATTCATATATCTTTCATTCGATACACAAAATTATGATCAGTTAAGACGACTAATTGAAGGCGAACTTCTGAAAGAAACGTTTTTTTTTCATTTATGAGGCTTAATTCTTATTATTACAGGATACGAAGAAAAGACATTCCACTTCAGCCCAATAAAACTAATATCATTTCTCTTCTGGTGATCTTTACCAATAAAACGAATGTGGTATAAAAAATACCAACATCCCTTTATTGCACCCTGAATACATTACAATTTTGTGTTGGCACAAACTCGATTCTTAGACATGTTTCTTTGCTATTGTGATATCTTCTGTATTTTTATCGTTTCCTCCGTTCAGTGGGAATAAATGCAAATGACCGCGAAAACTCCATCCCAATTTTCACCTATCCGCTATTTCCAGGGCTCTTAAGTGCCTGGATGAGCCACGCCCGTTTTGGCATTAATGAATTTTCTAGTTCCTCTTCTAGGTGTTCCCCGCAATAATGAAATGATATCTTACTTTATTTTTTATCTATTGGGACAAATTCCCACGGGTATGTCATTAGGATGAGAGGTCTAACCTGCTCTGGGTATGTGAATACTAACATGATACGAGGGGTGATAAAAGTTATATAATTTATTTTCTCTCCTCTTTTGGGTTATTAAAAAATTACTCAATGGTCAAAAAATGTTATATTTGCGGTGAAGATCATATAGCTAATATCATTAAATAGTCTGGGAGACTTTCCTCTCTCGTTAAATGACGCCAGGTCCAGGAGAGATGGGGTGTCATCCGGTTCTTAGTGTGCCAAATAGTTAGCTGTTTGGACTACTTGATTGAGGTACCTTAACACAATATGCCTTCCACTAACTTCCACTTTTTCATGTTGAATCTCTTCCTCCAAACTTTCTAGCTGCGACTTTTCTAGTTTCACCTTTTTTACTAAAAAAAATAATGAAAGTCTACTTCAGAGGAGTCGTTAGTATGTAAGTTCACAAGTTCTGATAAAAGCAATAGTAGGCAGAAAAAAATGTTGTTGGAAAAAATCGCAGGGAAAAAGTAACAAAAACAATAATTTTAGCTACGAAAAATGTGACACGAAAGAAATGCACATATGTATAATATAAATGCCTAAAGAATATAATAAAAACTATCTTAATTCGTATAAAATTAGAGTTAAAGACTTTTACATACTGGCATCATAATTAATATATAATGGCAATACACAAATGTGAAAAAAAGAGATTTATTTAGTTTCTTAAGCAATGTAAAGTAATAAAAGAAAACTTCTAAGTCATTCATTTGTTAACAAAAAATGACATGTAAAGATGGGTAACACCTTAAATAAAATCTGGCCATTACACATAATGTATAGGCATTTTTAAAAGATTTTTCTCAATATATAGAAAAAAGTAAGGTGAATGGAAAATAACTGATATAAGGTTATTGTGAATAAAACGGGCGCACGTGCTTTAGGCTACTAAATCCTGTAATACTTCTACGGATCCTTGTAATAGCGCCCTAGCAGTAATATTTCGATGGCGGAGAGATCCTACCCCCTTTAAAAAGTCACAAAAGACAATATTTTAACCCGAATTTGCAACGCAAAAATTCTTCCAGGAGGCCATCTTGAAATGCCATGAGAAGACATAAGTTGCATATACTCGCGCGTTTGTTTTAATGTTAATATTAGTTAATTATCGTATTTAAGCATCTTTAGTCTCGAGTCAATTTGTAGAATTATCAACACTGAACATGTTTGGATAACCTGCTACCCCTAACCTTATAAATCATGGCTCAGAACTTTCGCATCCCGATTTGGCCTCGTCTATTTCCATAGTTTTAGCCAGTCTACCAAGGTTCTGGACGGGATTTCTACCTGTTCGCAGATTTCAGTTTAAGTCAGTTTGTTGCAAACAAACCAATATACAATACACAAGATTGTCTTAGGGGAGAGATGTAGGTTTGAAAAAACGTCTCCACCAAAGCCGAACTTTTTAACTTGCCCGTCGGTTTCGACACTTTTTTTTTTTTTTAATAGCTCGGGAAATAACATTGCTCTCACAACATAAATTATATTGTTCATTAAAAGTAAATTCACTCCCGTACATTGAACATGCCGCATCTTTCTCTATAAGTTTATTTTCAAAAAGGAAGTTAATAAACTTCCATAATGAAAATGACATTGTGTTGGGGGTAAAAAAAAGGCAAAGTATCTAAGCAAATAGTGAAGTGCGCGAGGGAGCATAACTTAGTCCGACTCATAGCATTTCAAGATGGTGTGGTTGAGGAATTCTTGCATTACAGAATCGGGTTGAAATTTTGCAAATTATTGGCTCTATAAAGGGTGATAGACCCTCCTAGCCATCAAAATATTACTCCTAAGACACTAATATGAAAAAAAGTTACAGGACTTAGTAGACTAAAACGCGTGCGCCCGTTTTATTCAAAATTAGCGATTATAGTTCTGACACAATATTTTTATTATTTTTAACGAGTGTTTATCATAAGTGGGTAATATTATTTTTTTTATTTTAAAGTGGACTATTTTTACAAACGTTTCATACTATGAAGAGAACGTTTTTTTCAGCAAGATCATGCTAACACTCAAACTGGAAAAATGGTACCTCATTGCTATGTGCAGCTTCAGGAACGCCTTCACTAATTATTTCACTCGATGATCAGACCAGAAAGCTGGGACAGAGTTGGTTGAAATATTCTGTTTAATCCTTAATATCAGAAAACAATGAGTTTGAATGTTTTTCTTCATTATTCATGTTTGCATAAGAAAATAAATAAAACTTTTTTTACACGTAGGAGTATTGCCTTCGTATTATTGTTTCATGTTAAAGCAAAAAGTAAGGAGGGCATGTCCCTTTAGAAGACTGGATCTGGAAAGACAGTAGTGAAGATAGTGGCAGTGACAATGGCTAGAAGATAAATAGCCGCAGATATTTACATAAACATTGGAGCCTGAAAGAGACACAACCTTCCAAATGTCAGCACCAGCATGATGGCAAATAGTACACTGGTCTCCTGCTTACAGGACACAAACTAGTACCAGGATGGCGGCCCATTCTTACAGGTAAGGCTCTCATATATACATAAACTATATTGTTAGCAAGCAAAGGTTTGATATTTTCAGGTAATGCATGTTTTGAAATACTTTTATTATTTCTTTGTTTAACTCATTTAAATAAAATGTGGTTTTGTCCCTTTGACTTTTCATATGACTTTTTATGTTATTTTTCATGACTTTTACTGTTTTTGCTGACTTTTTCTTCTTTTCCTTTTCCATCTCCTACACCTCACTTATTATTTAACTTCACCTTATTTCACCACTTTACTCCTGCACTATTTGATATATCTCACCACACTCAACTCTTACTACGTCCAAGTCCAAGTCTAAGTTATACACGTCGACAAAATAAAACGGGAATATTGCTCGATGCTACCAATTTCGATTACGGACCGATTTGAAGAGGTTAGCCGTTATTTCATGTCACGTAGCCGAGAATATTAACCTGTTATTGTCTTGCATAACCTTCTCACATCACTTGAAAAATGTGGATTTCATTTTATGCTCTTCTGCTAAGAAAGCAGCTATAAATAAAAATAATAATGCTGCTAAGTTGGCTTTCGCTAACCAACATATGCTGAAAAGTGTGTTTTTCGGCGACGAAAGCAGATTTATTTTGTTTTCATATTGAAAACAATATGTAAGATATCATATAGATGAAAGATTGAATACTACATGAACATAAACGAGGGTTAAATTTAAGAGTGACAGCGTTATGTGTAGGGCATGTTTTCAAGTGCTGGCGTCTGTCAGCTCATCCGTTTCCGTGGTAAAGAAAACGCTGCGGTATACACTAATCTGCTTCAATAATATGTGGTACCCTCTCTTCTAACATCAAGAGTACGCGAACATGTTTTCATGCAGAACATTACTCCAGGCCAGACAGCAAAGCGTTGAAGCTGTTTTGGGGTGCTTAAAATATTTATGAACTGGCTTGCGTAGAGCCCTTTTTTTGAAACTCTGATAATGCTGCTAAGTTGGCTTTCGCTAACCAACATATGCTGAAAAGTGTGTTTTTCGGCGATGAAAGCAGATTTATTTTGTTTTCATATTGAAAACAATATGTAAGATATCATATAGATGAAAGATTGAATACTACATGAACATAAACGAGGGTTAAATTTAAGAGTGACAGCGTTATGTGTAGGGCATGTTTTCAAGTGCTGGCGTCTGTCAGCTCATCCGTTTCCGTGGTAAAGAAAACGCTGCGGTATACACTAATCTGCTTCAAGAATATGTGGTACACTCTCTTCTAACATCAAGAGTACGCGAACATGTTTTCATGCAGAACATTACTCCAGGCCAGAAAGCAAAGCGTTGAAGCTGTTTTGGGGTGCTTAAAATATTTATGAACTGGCTTGCGTAGAGCCCTTTTTTTGAAACTCTGATAGAAAACGTGTGGAAGATACTCAACGATAACGGTATGGCTTGGAAAGCGACAAATGATGAAGATCTCTGGCAAAAATTGGAAAAAGAATAAAAAAATATCACGCCGAAAAATGCAAGAAATTGGTAGAGTCCTGCGGCTGAAGATGTGCTCAAGTCATTCAGAACAACGGCCTGAATACTTCTATTAATATTTTGTTCAATTGTTTTTGAGATAATTATGTTGTTTTCGGTTATAGTTGCATTTATACTTATCGTTCTCTACGTTTGGACGCATCCTTCTTCACATGTACATTACTTTCCTCCTAAATTTTTTAGCCGCTGTTCTATGAAATGAAACTAGAGACAAATTAAAAAAGTATATATTTTATGCAATTTTTATGGAAATTAAACAAATACTTTCAAATAATGTAAATGTTTGTATTCTATTCCATAGTTGCAGAGGGTACTGTAGTGTATCGGTCTTGCCATCCTTGCCCTTCTGTATCCACTCTATTCTTTGTATGGATATGAATGTGATTCTGCTGTCGCCTCAATAATACCAAATACTTGTCAGACATTGATTGATGTTGAGCTTCCTATTTTTGAGCTTGATAATGGCAAGGTTGAGGAGTACCTAATTACCATGCCTAATAAAATATATGGTGATTTCGGCAAGAAAATGTTTTTTCTAAGTTGCAAAAAAATTAGGAATATTGTTTTATTTTATCTTATCGATCTGGACACTGACGTTGTAGGTCAAAATTCTCATCAATAGTGAGTTTCAGCAAAACGCTCTTTTTTTTAACTCTGTCATACACAATTGTGGGTAATGGTAATATCTTGTTAGAGGGACAGAAACTTTATCTCTCTTTCCTTTGAGAATCTCTTCATGTACTCCACTTCCTCTCCTTCTTTAGGATTATGTGATTTATTATGAGGAAGATAAACCGCATTCCAAATTACTTGATTCAGAGCACCCGGGAGGAAAATAAAGGAAAATTGGAGAAATTTAGGAGGGACTCGTGTTACAAATCATCCTAACCATAAACGGGGTTTCAGGCCAATTATTAAATAAATTAGTAGAAAAGACGAAAAATAACTCTAAATAAAGTGTAGAAGTTCTTTCTAAGCATTTAATTTGTCTTAAACATGTTTTCATTTTTAAACAATGCAGGAAAATGTTTCAGTGTGGCTGTTTCCTTGGCTTATTGCGTTCAAAATTCAGCCCCAAATATTATTTTCTTGAATTTTGCGTTGTTTTTTTCGAGCGTTTGCATGTAACGAAGCATCTTCGAGGATCGAAATTGAAGTGCTTTTGTGAAAAGGAGACTTAGACAATATACTTTATGGATGCAATGCTCACCAGGGTACGAAAATATATTCATACAGGGTGGTATAGAAAGTCACTATTAGGAAAAATATCAGTAGGTTTTAAGATAATTTAACTTGATGATCACACTTCTATTTAAATTTTAATTAAATAGTATAGGAAAAGTTGCAACGCAATTTTATATACAGATATTTTAAGTAGAAGTATACTCATGTTAAATTTTTAACTTAAAAATCAAATTCGCTGAATATATTGTAACTTTTAAAAACTTAGTATATACAAGTGCAGCACAAAAAATGATATCATGAAAGAAATTTTATTTTCGTAATTGAATTAAAAAAATAAACTTTCATATATCCTTTATTTATTAAAGTTAAAGTTAAAAAATTCGAGTTTTTTTATATTTTAATGTTGATAATTTTGGTCATGAAAAAAAATATCAAGTAGCTAAAATTATTAGAATATTTGATAATGAAGGAAGCCGTTACCCCAACCTAATTGAAAGGCCGTATGGATTGTGTTTACACCAATTTTTCCCATACTTATAGCACAGTAAAATAATGGGCAGCACAGTTTCGAATGGGGTAAGAAGCATAATAAAATATTACTCGTGCGGAAGAAGAGGATAGTAAACGTCGTTTTGAGGCAAAAGAAGTAGCAACAAGAGTGGATGTTTCTAAAACAACTGTCATTCGCATTTTACACAACCATCTACATATGAATAAGGTGCTCGCAAGATGGGTCTCAAAACAGATTTCTTCGGTTTAGAAAACGCGCAGAATGGAATGTTACCGAGGGATTTAGTCTCGAGCGACTCTACAACTTATTATGTTGGTCGGTCGGTCACTGTTTTGCCTTTTTTGTTTTGGTAATAACATTGTAACTATTCGGCAGATTCTAACGGAATGTTAAACCCTTATGTTGTTTTACATTTTCTTTCGAATGATATAATTGCTGAGGTCCCCCAAGGTCAGCCCGGGAATTATTTCGTTTTAGAAATAACATCATAATTATTCGGCCCATTATAACGAAATTTGAAACCCTTATGTTGTTTTACATTCTCTTTTAAATGATAGAATTCCAAAAGTCTTCTCAAGATTAGTCCGGGAATTAATGAAAGTTCTGAAGGTCGTAAGGTCCTAAATCAGAATAAGTGAGAGTACGCGACTTTTTGGTCAGTAGACCTTGTTAAATCTATGTTCAGTTAAGATAGTTGATGTATTCGTTCCATTGTAACTGGAAATGAAACCATGGTGCTTTACTATGATTCCCTATCCAAAAGAGAATCGATGGAATGGCATCGCCCCGGTGAATCTCTCCAAACGAAAGGCTCGTGTGTCAACTATAACAGAGAAACTAATGGCAATAATTTATTGGACTGTGAAGATATTTTTATATTTCGATGATAAATTTCAAAGAAAATAAACACGGTTGGAAATAGAATATATTACGAGTATGCATCCGAATTGAATGAGTTGAGGGACAACATAAAAAAAACGACGTGGAAAACTCAGTCGAGGAATTAACCTCTTCCATGACAATGTTCCAGTTCACACTACGGCAATTGCAAAGAGGGTCATTCTTGATTGCGACTTTCAAGAACTCCCTCGCCCCCCTTACAACCCAAACCTATATCCCATCAACAATTAAACGGGGGAACAATGTATTTGGTGAATTGACAAAAATACATTTTCCTACCTAATTCGAGTATACTGAATTCAAATCTGAAATCAGATTCTCTCTAAATCCTACAGATTTTTCGCGTAATATCAATAACTAATATTATACAACATTTTATTCACGCATATCATCATGCCCTTAAGTAATTTTGAATCACCCTTTTGCGTTTTTTATAGTAAAGCAGGTTTTTTTGCACAAACATTTTATTGCATATGAGAAGAAACTTGAATTACACATTAGGATTACAAATACCTTAATCAAATAGATGCTAACTTATTAATGACCTTGCATCAGGCTGGAGGACCTCTTCTTGATTTCAATCGGGCAAAAATTTGCATATGTAACACTTTCTTTTGTAAGTCTTCTCTGGCTGATCTCTTCTAATCGTTCAGCAGTAGTCCGTCATTATGTGTCTATCCCAATGACCTTGGTAGCGCTCTTCCATCGTCATCAAATCCTGATGAAAGCGTTCCCCTTGTTCATTGCTCACGGCTGCCAGATTTTCTGGGAATCGATCGAGGTGACTATTTGGGAAATGCAGCTTCACACTCATGTTGCATCCCATATCACGATATGCTAAAAGCATATTAGTAACCATATACTCGTAGTTATGCGCTTTATTGTTTCCTAAGAAGTTACGAACAATGGCAGAAAATGAGAGCCAGGCTGCCTTCCCTTTTTTATTCATGGTGTTCACGAATCTAGAATCATTCAGAAGTCTTCGGATTTGGGGATAATCAAATACTCCTGCTTTTATTTTTTCCTGTGACAAAGCAGGAAACGCCGATACTCTATACTGAAAACAATCATTGTCAGTGCTCAACGCCTTGACATACTGCTTCATCAACCCCAGTTTGAGATGAAGTGGATGAAAAACGATCTTATCTCGACTTACGATTGGCTAATTAACAATGTTTGGCATTCCTGCTTCCAAAGTTTCCTAACTGGCCAATCTTTTTGGGACCGGTGTTTGTCACGGGCTCGACATTCCTACATACAGATATAGCATGGCAACTTTATATATTTCCCCTGCTGGCCACGATACTTTCACGATACCTAAGTAAATCCATGACCATTCTTATGTCATCGTGAGTTACTCGCAGATGGACAGAGTGACCGAGAGGAACTTCACCAAAGTCATTGCCATTATGCAAAAGGACACACTTGAGGCTACGCTTGGAGTATTCAAAAACACTCTCCACTCAGCAGGGCATAAGGTGCCAAGTCCCAACTCAGTAAACAGAGCAGGAACATCGTGGCAGTATACAAATTGTTTGTCCTCAGAGAAATACTTAACAAATGTACTCTCCTTTGTTCGGTAATATGATATCCGTACCGACCTGTAAAACATATGTCTTTTACTCAATCTGGAGGTTAAAAGTTCTGTAGCTTCCTTGGAAAGCGCCAAATCACTTATCAAGTCATTCAAATCCTCTTGATTGAAATAGTGAGGAGCTAATGACTGTTTAACATCTAATGATGAATCTGCAGACTCTGAATCCATTCTGTAGACATCCATATCAGGTACATCATTTTCATCCTCGGAGGAAGCATATCTACTTAAAATCGGAACTTGTAAAGACTCAGAATGAGGGACTGGCCGGATCGACAAGGGAATGTTGGGGTAGTCGATCTTGTGCCGTTTTTTCTTGCCAATCGCTTTAGTATTCACCAGACAGAAATAACAGTCCGATACATGATCCTTTGGTTCTCGACACCCTATGGGGATTCTAAAAGGAAGACTATTTCTCTTTCCTTTCGTCCACTTCTTATCTTGATCGCTAAGAGGAACATCAAAATATGTCTTATAAGTGTGGATCACAAAGTTTGATATATTGCGCCTTTGACGAACTAGCATGTAACAGCCACATATGTAGCAGAAGGTGTCTGGATCATTAACGCAATTTCCTCTTGACGAAGCCATCACTCTAACATGAGACCTGAAAAAAGAAACAATAATGTCAATATTTTTCACAATAACACCTATTAATATCTTACTACTATGTACTGTGAAGTATTTGCTTTCTACAAGCACCGTCTCTATCCTTCCGGAGGGCAGTTTTCGGGGAAACGAGAAAATAACAATTACAGAATAACCATAGCATGTAGGTAAAGCTGGATTATATATTTGAAATTAGCATGAAAAAACGAATTAAAATTGGCAGATAAATCTAAGTCACCAGAAAGTGTGATTAAAATTGTTCCCCTGTGTTATCAGTTTTCCAAACTTAATCTGAATTGAGAGGCAGAAATTTTTTAATGATAATCAGGTAAAGTAAGATGTTTTTGAGCCTTTCAGGTCAAAAGCTAATACTTTTATACAAGCATTCCGACGTTTATTTAGAGGTAAATTAAGTGTATTAATCTGCTCAGGAATTATTTTGTGAAATAGTCTAATTCAATTTTTCCATTGCTATTTTTTATCCTATTTAGGTCAAGAATCTTTGGACCTTTCCTCGTATGTGACCGATGACATCTGGCTCTCTAACTTGCTGTAAAACACATGGATTACCACCAAAATGCTTATGGATTTTTTTTTAGTTGCTCGCAGAGAACACTTTGGTACCACTCTTAGATAATGTTACAATTCTAAGACATTTCGATACCATTCTTTGGATTTCAAACTTTTGTCAATTCTTGTAGAGTTTTCCAATGGATTCTCAAACATTTTTAGGGTAAAAAGAATTGCTATTACATGGTTTTCATCTTTAAACTTTTTCGTGTCTGTTCTTGCTATTTATCTACCTTTTTCCTTAATCAACCTTATTCATTCCTTCTTCGGTGAGCTAAAATGAATGCAACTTTTATCTTTAATAATAAAAGAAATAAAAATACAAATAGCGATTACGAAGGAAAACACACCCTTTATTAAATGAGTTCAAACAGAAAAAATAATAAAAAGTCTATCCTGGCCAATGGTACGTCTTTGTACTCATCAAAGCTGCATATGAACATCAAGAATCATCTGTGCCACGCAAAGGAATCCTCAGCAACAGATGCGGCTACTTCGGAGAAAGCGAGGGACTATGAAAAATCCAAATAAGTCGCACGAACCCGGCTGATGATGCGGCAACCACGAGCGATGGGATTAAGCACAGTCACGTGACCTATTTAGCGGTCACGGATTGCTATTTCATCTGAATTGCTATTTCAATCCTACATACCTAGATTAATTAGACATTAGCAATAAAATAAAAAAAATCCTTCTCTGATTTCATTTTGGAACCTAATCTGAGAATAATGAAAAAAAAAATTAAAAGAAGGAACAAAAATTGTTAAAGCTAGGAGAAAAAATAATAGGGAAATAAATCGTTTCGATAGCTACTTAAACAGTCAAAAAACTCTAAGATAGTGATGCATAACTTTAGAGACAGGATAGTAGTCATAATATATCAATAAAAACCTCATAACTAAAGGATTAAATACTAATTTTATAACCATCTTCGTAAGATATACCAAATATTTATGCTTTTCACGTCAGCATCAAAGTTCAATGACTAGCACAGACGTTCAAATGATGACCTAAAGCGGAAAGTAAAAAGAAAAGACGAGTCGGAATAAAAACGAAGTACATCAGGAAATCTTCGTTGAAGCAGTTGCAAGATGCAAACACAAAGATTAAGATCAAAAAGAGCTCTCAAGAGCTAAACATTTGATATATTTTCCTATCATCTTTACACAAAATGAAATAGTTAAATCCCTATAGATGTTGAAGTTCCATCTCTCTTACCAAACAAAGTGAAGTTTAATTTCGGTAAATATTGTCTAGCTTGACTCCTGCATCTATAATTAGAAAGCAAAGACTAGAACACCGTAAAACAAGAAAATAAGAGATGTGCAATGAAATTTTACCATAAATTTGAAGTGATTGAACTACACAATAGGTGTACCTCTCGCACCAAAATTGCTGGATTCAATAGGCCCAAAAGATACTTCCACAAAATGGACGCGAATCAGCCCTATTAAATCCAAACATTCCTTATCAAGTATATAAAATGTAAAGATTCAATATTGTATGGGAAATAGGATGGGATTTGTAAATGTACATACAGTATGTGTAAGCAAGCAAGCGTGAGACACAGAGAGGAGTAGAGGAAAATGGTCGAACACCTGCGTTTTTAAAGCTGCCTAAGCCGTGTCTTGCGATAAAATTATCAAAGACGGATATTTAAGGAGGAGCCCGAGTAAACACAGCTGTTGACTGGAAGAGATGGCGCAGCGACAATCGTATCAAATTATACAAATAAGAGTTTATCATGTAAATGTACACACC
The DNA here is from genome assembly GCA_963969495.1 of Ceratothoa steindachneri. Taxonomy (NCBI): domain Eukaryota; kingdom Metazoa; phylum Arthropoda; class Malacostraca; order Isopoda; family Cymothoidae; genus Ceratothoa; species Ceratothoa steindachneri. The sequence goes on from OZ018320.1 coordinate 61,505,970, forward strand.
GTGAACAGGCTTCCTAGCCCCACTCAGAGGGTGAAAAAATGCGACTATAAGGGAGTTAGGTCGTCCCATGGTCATCTCCAGGCCACGCCCTCTGCATTAAGAGCGCACATATAAATAAGAAAAGAAAGAGGAAGACAGGGGATAGTAACGAATTCATTCGTGTTCACACTCCAGCCTTAAATCCAATAAGTCTTGTATTGCCCTTAACTCGTACTTGCGTTGAAAATATAGAGATTACTAGTCTCCCGCCTTGTACGCTCCGTGTCGCGACGCTTGCATCATAATATTCCGTTATTAGAATAAATAGTTTTTTTTGCGTATGTCTAGTAGAAGAACACCGTAAGATCATTTATCGTTGGAGTCAGATAAATAATTCGCCGTAACGCCATCCTTCACCTATGAACTGGAACTAGTCGCTCTCTGAATAATGTCGTAGTTTACGGAAACAACTTCAATTCACATACCATTGATTTCCCGTCCTCAGGACCTATATAACTGGTAACCTTATCGTCTACTATACTATTTACCTAACATCCCATAACTGGCGACCCCCTATAATTGGTGACCCGTCGTTCGACCGGACAGAGAAGGCATAAAATAAAGAATGGACTCGTCAAGCAATCCTTAGACAGGAAAAGGTGAAAGGGATATCGTGAACGCTTGCAGCGTCAACCGCCCATCTTCAATGAAGCAGCAGTCTCAGGCTGGTTCTAAATTGAGGAGGCCCAATTTTACATCTACGGGATAAAGAAAGAGGAGACTCGGTTCTTTTCATATTTTCGCCTAATTAGCTCCCGGGACTGTTAATCGTCTTCCGGCAGACATTATAACAGGCCGTAACTACGAGTGTATTAAGGAGTAAGTAATTCGCCTATTCGAGATGACCAAGCCCGAGCTTTTTGAGAAGCTTATCGAATCCTCCCCATTCTCAGGCCGACCCTCAACTAACTAAGAAGAGTTACGAAAGATATCCATTCAGGTAGGAGTGGGTGAAGAGCTTGTGCGTCACAAGTTCATCCAATCATTACGGCCCAATATCGCGCCTATAATCGCCACTCAGAAAGAATTAAGCCTAGCCAAATTTCGGAAAACTTGCGGATGAACTTGTAACATTCAACAGAGTGCAGTGCCATAATATAAATACATATAGAGAGTCAAGAGGGCACAGTGCCGTTTCAAACCCGTGTATGCCCCATAATAATACGAATGCTAACTTGAGAGATTATTAGGCAAGAATTGCGCGATCAGTGGCCAAAAGTAATTACAGTGTGCATAATCCACCGGGGGAATTGCGACCCTTCCATAAAACCTCAAAAACTGTAGTTTGTCGCTCGCATATATATTTCGGCAAAAAGGGTAAATTCTCCAAATTCTGATGCAGCTGGCCGAAAGGAGAAGGATCTGTGCAAATGCATCCGTCCTCCAGGCTATCTTCGCCAGCAGCACCAGCCGAAAACTAAGAGGGCATGCCATAGTAAACGCTGCCCCAGGCGTGCCGTCTACTTTCAACGTCGCCGCTAAAGTAGATAACACTAAATCTGAGTTCTTAATTGATACGGGGGCAAGTGTTTCGATTATTCCGACTTAACTGGTGAAGTCAAAGTATGCGCGATTGTGGCATTAACATTTAAAAAGCTAATGGAGGAAAAAAATCAAAGTCCACGGCGAAATTCATACGGATATAGTGATTCCCAGTCTTCGCCGATCATTTAGGTGGTCACTCGTTGTAGCAGATACCACCTCTCCGCTATTGGGCATTGACGTTCTGAAACATTATGACATTCTAATAGACTGTGCGCGCGACATGCTAATAGTTGATCGAACTAAAGTGAAGTTGTCTGAAGAACCGGCGGTAGCGTTAATAATCGATTGTCTGCAGCACCTACCGCCCCATTGCAGAGGAATACTTTAAAAATATGACCCTCTGTACGAACCCGCACCCGCTCAGCCATCCGCGTCACCGCCAAACTTAGTGAAGCACAAAATCAAAACTGGTAGTGCTCCACCGACATTTACACGGCCAAGACCTCTTTCGATGGAGAAACTGCGGGCTGCCAAAGCAACATTCGAGACTCTTATGAAGGAGGGGGGCGCGCGCCGGTCAAGATCACCATAGGCTTGGCCTATTCAAATGGTGCCAAAGAAGTGGCCAAGTGAGTATAGGGTGGTCGTCGATTTCCGAGCGTTAAAAGACGTTGCAAAGCCCGACAGGTATCCACTCCCTCGGATTCAAAGCATTACGGACCACTTCCATGGCAAAAGAATATTTTCGAGGTTGGACCTGGTTCGTGCAGACATAGAGAAAACCGTGGTCATGGCTCCATTTGGTTTGTTGGAGTATGTTAAGCTCCCATTTGGTCTCCGAAATTCCAGTTGCACCTTAAAGAGGCAGATGGACACCTTGTTTGAAGGATTAGGGTTCATTTTTGTGTACATAGAAGACATCCTGGTGTATTCACACAATATGGACGACCACCTGAAGCACTTGGAATAGGTCTTTGAAATCCTGGTCAAAATTGGTCTAAGTATATCACTGGAGAAGTGCGACTTGGCAAGGGAAGAAATAAATTTTTTAAGATACCACGTATCGGTAGGAGGTATATACCCACCGGCGAAAAAGATGAAAGAGATTAGAAACATGTTGCTACAAAAAGACAACTAAGAGCTTTTGTGATATTTGGGAATGGTAGGATACTACTGCAAGATGATCACCAACTTTGCCGCGATTGAAGCTCCGCTGACTGAGCTTGTTCGCCTGCAACAAAAGGCTCGAGAGCTCGTGTGAAACGAAGAGGCAAGTAAGGCATTTGAGAGTACAAAGTCAGCCTTAATCAGCTCCGTGAAACTCTGTCACCCGCTGATTGTTCCCAGTACGCGATAGGTGCTGCCCTACACCAGATGGTTGGTGGATCTGCGGAACCAGTGGCATTCTTTTCGTGCAAGCTAATCCGTACGCAACAACCATACTCTACACACAACAGAGAGCTCTTAGCGGCGTATCTTGCTGTCATGGACTTCAGGCACCTAATTGAAGGTCGCCACGTCACCTTGTTCACTGATCACACGCCTTTAGTTTCAGCTTTTGCATCACCACTGAGTGCCAAAACAGGCAGACAACAACGCCATTGGACAACAATTCTAGAATACATTAGTGATATTGCGTATGTGCTTGGTCAGGATAACGTAGTTGCTGACTAGCTCTCAAGGAACGTCAATTTGGTCCAAATTGACTCTCTTGACCTCTGAGCTTTGGCCGCAGCGCATGAAAATGATGCAGAGACAAAGGAATTTCATTCGCGCCTGAAACCTTACCCTTTTACCCGAGGATGTATAGCTCTGGTGCCAATTAAAATCTAAATACGCACGACCATTTGTCTCGTTGGCATCCAGGAGTGCAATCTTCAATCAGTTTCACAATCGGTCACAACCTAGAATCAAGGCGTGACAGTCTGCCCAAACATGGACAAGGATATCCGCTCCTGGACGAGAGAATGCTTCCCATATCAGCCTTTCAAAGTGAATCGCCACACAAAATCACCGATCCTCCCTATTAATATTCCTTCCTCGAGGTTTGAAACTGTACACATTGATATAGTTGGGCACATTCCCGCCGTGTACACCACCGATCCCGCAACATAAGTGCCGCAACGGTTGTGTTAGATTTCCTGGACGGGTGCATTTCCAGATTTGGAGTTTCGCTTTATGTGGTAACTGACAGAGGTGCCCAATTCGAATTAAAACTACTCACAAGCTGTCTGCCTTCTTTGGTTTCCATCTTTTTCGCACCACGGTGTACAGACCGTCAACGAACGGGATGGTGGAAAGGGCACATATGACTCTGAAGTGCTCAATAATGACCCGTAAGCAAGGTTGGCTGGTGGCACTCCTAATTGTCCTGTCATGAATTTGCTCATTGCCAAATGATTCAGGATTCTCACGGCTTACGACAGTCACGGGAAAACACACTCTTGTGCCCAAAACCTTTAGTGGCATCATCTTTATCGAAGACTGACTCCAAATTCATTGAAGAACTGGCAACCACCATAGCTTAAATCGACTTCGCGCAAGCATCCTTAGGATAAATGCACTCGGTGCCTAAGCCTTTCGTGCCCTATGATCTCAGCGAAGAAACTCATGTGTGGGTCTGAATAGACTGTTTAAGAAAACCACTTGAAGCGCCCTATGCAATAAAGTTTGGATTTTAGAATTCCCCGATGGAAGAGGGGACACTTCTCAATAGACAGGTTAAAACCAGCGAAATTACCTCCCCTGAAAATGGTGACGCGTCGAGCGATTACGACGCCCTCTGACTCAGGCTGAAGAAAAAAAGGAGGAGGTCCAGGTGCACTTCGCCGCGGAGAGTACAGAACACGCAGGAGGACGAAACCACGGAAATTCACACGGCCACGTCTATAGACACCGGAGAAAGGAACGACGAGACGAACGTGGTTTACGCTCCGGGAGACGAGTCCCGTTTGCTATAAATCTGTCGTTTATATATTTTTAATTTTATGCGGCTGTATTATAGAGAAATATTGTAATGAGAGAGGAAAAGGCATAAATATATTCACGCATTGTTGCCTATATAGCCTCATTACATGCATTACTATGTATTTGTTAGGTGTCAGTATTATATGTATGTAGGAACCTAACGCCAGATACGCCATTGGTGTATGATTATATATAAAAATGTATTAGGTATCAATTGATTAGTGTAATACGATATGGCAGAAATAGACCAATTTGGACACAGGGATTCGCATATGTGAATGTCGATGGCCTCTGCGTTATAATTGACACTGCCGATATTAGGAGTGCCTTAAATAATTTCACATGTATATCTACCTATGTAATATTATACGACTTATAAGTGATTCCATCACTAGCGAGGGAGTACCTGTAGTGATCAAACTACGCAATTGGTAGACCTCTGCTGCCAACATTGCTGGATTCAAATAGGCCCAAAGGATACCTTCACAAAATGGACACAAAATTGTCCTATTAAATCCAAGCATGCGTTATTAATTATATATAATGTAAAGATTCAATATTGTATGAGAAAAAGGATGGGATCTGTAAATGTACATATATGAAAGCAAGCAGCGTGAGACAGAGAGAAGCAGATGAAAATTATTGATCACCTGCGTTTGATAAAGCTGCCCAAAGATATTTAAGGAGGAGCCCGAGTAAACACAGCTGTTGACCGGAAGAGATGGCGCAGTGGCAATCGTATCAAATTATATAAATAAGAGTTTATCATGTAAATGTACACATCGTGCACAGGCTTCCTAGCCCCACCCAGAGGGTGGAGAAATGCGACTATAATGGAGGTAGGTCATCCCACGGTCATCTCCAAGTTACGCTATCTGCATTAGAAATGCACATATAAATAAGAAAAGAAAGAGGAAGACAGAAGACAGGGGATAGTAACGAATTCATTCGCGTTTACGCTCCCGCTTAAATCCACTAAGTCTTGTCTCAACCTTAACTCGTACTCGCGTTGATAATATATAGACTACTAGTCTGCCGCCTAGTACGCTCCGTGTCGCGCCGCTTGCATCCTAATATTCCGTTATTAGAATAAAGAGTTTATTTTCGCATGTCCATCTTTGCCTTAAGCCTTCGATAAACCCAACCAAGTAGAAGAACACTGTAAGAACATTTATGCTTGGAGTCAGATAAATAATTCGCCGCGATACCATCCTTCACCCATAAGCTGGAAGTAGACACTCCTTCATAAGGTGGTGGTTTACGCAAACAACTTTCATTCACATACCATTGATTCACCCTCGTCGACCTATATCCCCGGTAACCTTGTCGTCTACTATACCATTTACCTAACACCCCAGAACTGTCGAGACCGCTATAAGTTAAGTAATAAGAGAAAAGCACGAAAAATGAAAGATTTCAAATATTTATATTTAAAGGAGAGTATTTTGAAGAGGGCAAAAAACATCGATACTCTCAATATAGGAAAGGAATTGGGGTTAAAACGTCACAAAAGCGAATAGAACGTTTTGGTTTTATAATGTCGCGAAAAACTTTACTTTTAAATAAATAAACAAATATTCATAAAATCTAATACCAAATCCGCGCCTTTCCTCTGTTACGTCAATACTCAAGAGCCTCTAATAGTAGGTGTGGTATATATATATGGGGAGGGAACAGCCGTGCCATTTGGCTTTACTCCTCTCCACAATTCAAGTCTAATTAAGAGCGATGAATCTTTTTTTAGTAGAATCAAACCTCTTTCAACTTAAAATGTTACTTTTATCTAAAAAAAGAACTAAAGGGAGGACAAAACGGATGAAAAATGAGGATGCACAATAATAATAATATATAACTAATGAACAAGGTCTAAAGTTCCAAAGACTGCAATAGTCAACCTTGCCATTATTAGGGTAAATACCTTCGGGAAAGGGTATTGAAAAAAGGTTCGGATCAAGAGAACAGACATTGAAAAGTGCCAACCTAACCCTAAATTTACAAGAAACAGTGAAAATATACACTTCATTACTAGCACCTAACACCACCTAGTGCACTGAACTACATAGTTACGACCTCCCTCATTCAAACTATTTCATTTAGTTCTGAAGAGTGAGTTCATGCATAAGATTGAAGCCGCATTGCTTTTGTTTTTATCGGATAAATGTAGACAAAGAAAGACAGCAGATGAGTACGGAGGGCGGTCAGCAACCTGTTTACCACGGAGGAAAGTCAGCAACCTGTTTACCACGGAGGGAGGTCAGCAACCTGTTTACCACGGAGGCAAGCCAGCAACCTATTTACCACGGAGGGAGGTCAGCAACCTGTTTACCACGGAGGAAAGTCAGCAACCTGTTTACCACGGAGGAAAGTCAGCAACCTGTTTACCACGGAGGGAGGTCAGCAACCTGTTTACCATGGAGGGAGGTCAGCAACCTGTTAACCAAAATATCCATAAGCGTAGAAAACAAGGTCAACAAACCCAGGTCACGTGCTCTCAATTATTCTGACTTATGACTCTATGACCTTCAAAACTTTTAACAAGTGGGGAAATCTGACCCATATTTTTCTTTTAATAATTCCAGAACTAACCCTGGATTGACCTTGGCAATTATGTCATCGAAAGAGAATGTAAAACAACATAAGGATTTCAAATTTCGTTAGAATCGGCTGAATACTTACGATTTTATTGCCCCCCAAACCATTGAAAAGTAAAATGGATACAATCCGACCGCCCGAACTACGGACCGACATAGTGACCTCGTCGCGTGCAGGGGACTAAAAACAGCAGCTCCTTACGGCTCTTGAAAATACTCTAGTAAATTAGCCGTACTCATTCTTCTGCATATTTATAATTGGTCACTGCGACAGTTGTAGAAAAAGATGCACTCTTCTCGTCTGGTTTGGGCTTTACTCTATTATTAGCTAATTATGTGGTATATCAATCAAGTACCAAACCTTTCTGGTTTCAGGACTATTTCTTCGCAGCCACACAGCAAGCCATGCCATTCCATTCCTCAAATTTTGAGTTGCGCGAAAAGGAGCTTCTGTAGCTAACCACATCGGGTGTGTTTAGTTCCTGGATGGATTTTCGATTTGTGTTCACTTCACGTTGGCTGGAAGTGTAGAAAGAAACCCATGGTTGACTGAAAGTGTAGAAAGAAGCCCATGGCTGGCGGAAAGTGCAGAAAGAAGCCCATGGTCGACTGCAAGTGTAGAAAGAAGCCCATGGTTGGCTGCAAGTGTAGAAAGAAGCCCATGATTGGCTGAAAGTGTAGAAAGAAGCCCATGGTTCGGATCGATAGTTAAACTGTAAGCCGCCATGGAGAAATTTAAGACACCAAAAGAGCTGCAGATTGATAGAAAAAAAACTACCAAAATTATTTGATTTAATTCGATTTTTAGCTTCTTTTCCATTTTTGTTCTGCGTTTTCGCTATATTGAATTATAGATAAACAATAAATCAATCAAGCTTAGTATTAATAATATATAGGTATATGGATGGATAAATATTTTATCTGGCTAAAAGTGAAAAATATATAATTATTTTCCAGATAGATAGTGACTCTTGGAGCAACTTGGAGTCATATTCTTTTTAATAATCACTTTATGAAAATAGAATGGCAGATTTCCCTTCAATTTCGCTCGTGTATGTATTGTATATCCCTGACGAGGTTTTTCATTGTTTCACGATGAAAAATAAATGGCGATGCCATGTATTTTCCGGCTTCTAAAGTATCTTCCCTCCACTAATTTGATTTATTAATTGGATGAGAAATCGGATTAAGCGGTGGCTATATTGGGTAAGTCCTTGTTTCATCTATTTTTGGGCCCTTGATCTCATTAGCGACTCATTCTGTTGGTGCACTCATCCTGTACCCTGGTCATTCCAACCCTCATATCTCCGGCTTCGAAAAGTTAAAAAAAAAACACACCGCCGAGGAGCGATTTGATAGAGTAGTGACTGAATTCGATTAGAAATGTATAGATGGAGCACGGATATTATGGCTTCGTTTCATAATTTTCAAAGAGGTGATATTATTAAAATATGGAAATTGGAAGGTGAGTGATTAAAAGAAAAATCAGTTTGTCTTTTATAGACATTCTACAGCTCAGCCTCACTGGGAGCAGATGATTTTTACCCTGTAAGAGTAAACACCCTAGCTAGACTGCTCTTCTGGCTTCTAAATTGGGCACATTTTATTGATTACCGTATGGATAAAGTACATTGTAGCACCTACTCCGGCGAACGAGCGGAAGGACGCTTGTCCTTACCCCTTCCAGCGGCGATTTCGATTTAAGTCGAAGGCTAAATCGATCCGTGAACTCTGCCATAGTCAATCGGCAAGTATTCCCATCCGTAAACTTTGCAATAGTCAATCGGCAAGTATCCCCATCTGTGAACTCTGCCATAGTCAATCGGCAAGTATTGACATCAGTGAACTCTGCCATAGTCAATCGGCAAGTACTGACGAGCATTCTAAACTCTGAAGGCTCTACAAGTGCTCCTTAATCTGAAGCAAGAGGTAACTTGACTTCTTCCGTCGCATTCATCGTACCTCAACTGGTCCCTTTTCGGCAACGAGCACGTAAGAAATTGTAACCGTTGACGCCTGCAGATTGATCTTGAATCTGGCTTACCCCATTATTCGTGTGAACCACCCAGTTAAAAATCCCCCTCTAAATCATAAAACTGAATCTGACCTCTTTAATCCCTTAATTAACCTACTTGTATCTCGTGTGGACCTTTAACCGCGTATACACGAAAATTCTCTTTAAACCAAATATTTGTGTAAATATATATATTATTTTTGTTGTTAGTAAAGATATATTTTCGTCATTGTCTTTCTTTTGCAACTCAAAGCGTACCAGCTACCTGTTAATCTTTGGCCAACTTGCACTCTGAAATATTTGTTTTTAAAAGACCCCACAGAGTTAATAATAAACCATCCCCACTGGACTCATAACAATTTCCCCTTTCACTAACGGTCTTCAACCAACTTCAGCCCAAAGCCCAAAATACCTACGTATATATATATATATATATATATATATATATATATATATATATATATATATATATATATATATAGAGAGAGAGAGAGAGAGAGAGAGAGAGATAGTCTGGCCATTCCACAACATACATGTACGTGCGACCTCGCGTGATGGATCTCGTCGTAATCGCACGGAATTTTGTCCATGAAAGGCCGTTTTGAAATCATTCTTAAACAGGTCGTCAAGTTTTAATACCTTCCGCGTTAACAATCTTGTATCGGGATGTGGGGGTACCAAGGATATCTCTTCGTTTTAGTCACACTTTTGCTATTAAATCGTAAGTGTACGACAAATATCTCAATGGGCAATCCTCCTACAATTATTGTGTCGATGCTTCTTTCTACTCATCAAAGCTGCACATGAACAGCAATCATCATATGTGCCACGCAAGTGAATCCACAGCAACTTGGGGCCACCAAAGTGTCACTACATTAAACACACCCTATTCGTCATAATTCGATCACCAGGAGTGTTTTCCCTCGCCCCAACTCTTAGGGTAATACCGGAAAAAAATTCTAAGCCTATTAATTTAACAAATACAAAATATCACATATTTATTTTTAGAATCAGGGAAATTTAAAACATTGTATCGTGAATAAACGTATATACAGGGCCTTCCCCCTCCTCAAAACGGGCCCTAACTTTCGATAGGCCTCATTTTTTAATTTTCTTCAAGAATTGAAGGAAACTTTGGTGATGACTAATTTATTGAGTTTTAAATCATTTATCAAAACATGAGAGTCTTTGGACTTTTCTTCTTTATTCTAGAGCACGTGTTCGAGATGGCCTCCATTTAGCTCTCTGCATTTTTTGAGGCGCAGCACATTGTCCATGAAGTCCTTACGAACCGAAAGACTAATGGCTCTGATCTCCTTCCTGATGGCTTCCTTGAGTTCCATGATGGTCCTGGGTCTCCCTGCGTATACTCTGTCTTTAAGGGAGTTCCAGAGAAAAAAATCTGGGGCGCTAAGATCTGGGCTGTGAGGTACCCACTCAAAATCACTCTTGAGACTGATCACACGGCCACCAAAGTTCTCTCTCAGACAGTCTCGGGACAGGTTTGAGGCTTGAGAGCTTGCTACATCTTGTTTGAACCAGAACTTCCCTATAAGTGACGGGAACAGAGTCTGCAGCTCGCTATTAAAGGTTTTGAGGACCTCAACATACCGCTACTTGGTGACTGTCACTGTCGCGCCAGATTCCTCGAAGAAGAATGGTCTGATGATGCCTCTGGCTGAGATTGCAGTCCATACCGTGCACTTAGGAGACTGTAAGGGCTTGGTGGCTACCTCATTTGGTCTAGAAGTCTCCCAGAAGACATTTGTCCTCGAGTTTATCTTTCCTTCAAGATGGAAGTGAGCTTCATCCGAGGTCCAAAGGAGGTTAAGGAAAGTTGGAGTCTCTCGAATCTTCTCCAGTATCTTGACTGCCATAGCCTTTCTCTGCTCTTTCTCTGAGGCTGTAAGGGTCTGCTTCGTCTGTATTATGTATGCAAAGGCCTTTGCATCCATTACTAGCATTCTCCTACATGTTTCACGGGATATTCCGAGGGACTGATTTCGCTTGCGCACAAAGCGTTTTGGACTGACTCTCTTACGCTCTCCACCAGTTCAGCTGTACGCTTCTTTGGGAGTCCTGAATGGCTTGGACGGTTGTTACTGGCTGCATTAAGATTCTACACTGTCCCATAGTTCTCGAAGAGGTCCATTCATTCCCTGATTTCTGCTCTTAGAGGGGGCTTTTTAACATTCGAACTGATGCACGAAAGTGTCCTTCACTTTCTTGAACGAGCCTGTCTTGTAGTAATGTTTGACGCAGTATATTCTTTGCTCGAGCTCCGATTGAGATCTAGTTGTGTTCACAGGCGTTGCTTCTGTCATGTCCTGCAAAGTAAGGGTGATTAGTGAATGAATGAAAGATATATCACAAAAAGTCTGTGCAGGCCCGTTTTTTTCGGTGACCCTGTGTTATAGGTAGTTAGGGAACTCCATTAGTCTTTTGACAAAGACGGCCCTCCGACCTGATAGTGAAACCTACATAAACTTCAGCATGATAATTGCTGGTAAGCACGAGGTTACTAGAATCCGGTCCTCTTTTTAGGAACGCGGATGGATAGGGAGTATTTTGTCTTTTTACACCAACCAGCGAACAACGAGGAATCTTCCTCACCCATGAGTGAAGGGGATACTTTCCTCTTTAGAGGCATGTGGATACAACTACTTATTGGTTGGTTTTCTTGGAGCAGAGAAGAAGAGTAAGTATGTTGGGTTCTATGAATAAAATAGAGGAAAGACAGCGGTGCTGTGATTGGCTATATCTATTTGTGTGTGCGTAATGATCTCTTTAAGATCTACTTACAGACTGCATGGATAAACAGAGCAAGTCCACCGATCAGACGTCCGATCTCTAAATGTGCTCACGTTAGTTTCCGCTCTCGCCTGGGATTGAACCAGACACCTTGACGTTAGGAAGCCAACGCCGCATCCACTCGTCCAGTGAGAACCCCATGCTTATATTTTTATAACTACAAGGATTGTGTCTACAGAAATTCCGTGCATTTATTTAAGGCTATGTACGTTATGTGGTCTTTATCGCAACTGAAATAGTGTATATTTATATGGAGTTTTAAAAGTATGCATATATGGACTTTCTAGTACAGCAGATCAAGTATATTTGGTTTTCTAGAATAATTGTTAATTATCGGACAAACCTTTGGTTGCGATCCTGTACAAGCAAGGTTATTCCAATAGGAGATAGAAAAAATATTAGACACTAAGTATGAAGGCGAAAAAAATAGTATCAAAGGATTACGTCAAAGAATAGAGCAAAAACTAATTATATTATTATTAAAGAATTAAAAATATTCTTCGCATTAGATTACTTATATTCAAAGTTTATAAGTCCTCTGTTTAAGACATTTTATTTAATTATTAGCAAAGGAAAGAAAATATCTAATACGACGAAAAAAGCAGGTGAAGAATAAAGAGGAATAAGAAGCGAATGGAGAAGAGAAGAGAAAAGATTTGAATGGCCCATCATGAACTCGAATTAATGAGACTACAGTAAGTACAATCCGTCCACGAGAGCTTGATCGTCAGCTCCTACAAGTTCAGTAAAGTAAAATGGAACTTGAACAACTCGTACAAGAATGACCATAATTTTTAAACAATTTCTGTTTGGTATTATTTTAATTATCATTATAATAATAATAATTACAATAAGAAGAATAACTTTAATAATAATAATAATTATTTTAATAATAATAATAATAGAAGGCCACAATCCTTCATAGCTCCTGTCTATCAACTAAGGAAAGGCTTGGTAGAAGAGGTGGGTCTTCAAGGCAAGCTAGAAGACGCCGAGTGATGGGGGGGGGGGTGTAGAGAAGCAGGCAATCACCTATGTATGCAGGCCAGACGACGAGGAACAAGTACTAAGGTTACAAAACAGAGACTCTCAAGGGCCATGGTAGGGTCAGTGAGGAAGACAGGTAGGAGGGGATTGGATGTTTAATGTTTTATATATATGAGGAGGAACTTGAAGGTGGTTCTGGATTAAATGGACAACCAGGGCTGTTCAAGTAGCAGGTCATTGCAGTAGATGAATACGGGCTCTACTGTTTTGACCAAGTTAAAGGGGCGAATAGTGGAAGCATGAGATTGAATGAGAAAGTGGGGAGGGTGTGAAGGAGATAAAGAGAGCGTGAATGTTAATTTTGAGACTCTTTCAACTGAACAAGTGGAGGCGGATGCGATGAGATTAAGGAGAAAGCAGAGATGCTTTATAGGGATTAACAACACGGGTTAGAATCAAATGTCCCCTGCCCTCATTTTTGATAGTGACGGAAAGGAACCGGAGAGCCACCACGGTTAACGAAAATTGGTAATAGTTTTACAGCGAACCACAACCGATCGAGTACCCACAGTTAACACTTGAGTTTTTTCATGATTGAATTTCGGAAAGATGATCGAGAGCCATTCAGTGATGAGGTTGTAGAATACGGAGGCCAGAATATTGGAACTAGAGTACTGGACCTAGAAAACAAGACCTAGAATGAAAGAGTTGGGAAAACATCCCTAGTTTGACAGACTTGTGATACAAGGGCTTGAATGGCATGACTACTTTGCCAGGAATAGAATGCCTGGTCTAGAATGACCTTTAATCAATAAAACCAAAATTATGTTTTTCAAAAAAGCTATTTTAGTTAAAAGAGAATAATGAGCGGGTGAAAGATAAAGTGAAAGATGAATAAATAACACAAACACGAAATGAAAATGGTCAAGAATGAGAGAGGGAAAAATCCAATCTTGTCACTCACAAATTCTGGTTAGGTGGGGAGGGTATTATGAATATTGTGTACATGCACCAAATGTACATGTACTCAAAAGTACAAACTTGATTTCTACGTTCATCAAGGTCAAATTTCGGTTAAATAAATTTGAGAAAATTAATTTTTTTCCTAATCGTTGTGTAGAAGTCTAAATACCGCGTACATAGGTGTACGCATAAACACCCCGACATAAAGCTGCGCACCCTCTCGTATCACTAAAATGCACCCCTCGCCTCGAATTCTCCGTCGCCTTTTTCGCACCGCCGTAAACTCTGAGATGTCTTGAAGGCGTGAAAGAAATACCGTCGGCCCAAAGATGAAAAAAAAGCCTTTCGCGCGACGATACGGAGATAACGAGAATTCGATTCTCTCTCTCGATTCTGCTTGTGAGAGAAATAAAAGTAAGACTTCTCCTTGGAATCAGGCAGAAACTCATCATGGACCTACGTCGAGTTTGTGTGAAACTTGATCCACATAGAAAACCGTTCGCCCGTTGAAAGGAAGGAACTTCTCGGGAAATTGGTTGTTGCCATCACGGTACTTGTAGGTGCCAAACTTCTTGCAGCCCTACCCTTCAGAGTCTGAGGTTACGCAGGAACTCCCTTTGTGGATTGCCCTAGACGTAGCTAGGTAATCAGTTTTGGCTACCCACTCCAGGAGCCGAATAATCGGACAGGTACTTCAAGGAAGAAGTCCGATTTGAGTCACCGTGTGGCTCACCTTCGTGATCCGGCAAAGGATTAGCATACCACCGGTCTAGGATTACCCTCTCATTGGGTAACCTAGGACGGCCGGACTAGGTGCGATCATCGTCACCAGAAGAAGATCTTCACCACCCCCCTTCAAAAATACTTACGAACTCAAAGGTATCGTTAATTGAATTATTCCATCTCCTAACTTCATCAGTTTATTTGTGAACTAGAATTCTCACCCCGAGCCCATACCCTCGAATATTAGAAGTGCTTACTTAATTCAGTGTTTAACTCAATAATAATATTGCTTTCGTTCTGTCTGTTGTCATTAAGACGCAAACATCCCATTGAGTAATCTGCAAGTAATCCCCACAACATTTTGTAGACTTATTTATTCAGTGCAAGATTAATCCTATTTATATTTATATACGCTGTTGCTTATTTCAAATTCATGTACATTAAAGATTATATTTGTATCTGTGTGTTTAACTAATTTGGACGATCGTTTGGCAATTATTAAGCAATCCACTCGGCTTAAATCTCAATATTCCACCGACCTACCCATGGTTGGCTTTTACTGAGTGGGGAACACACTCAGGGGATCATCATCTTAGTTTTGATCAAAAGGGTACGCACCGGGGTTATTCTTATTCACCGGAAGTGGCTAAGGTAGGTGTATTGGATACGTTTCGCCTCCGCTTCACCTCGGTGCGGTAATAAAATATACGTCCAGGAAGTGGGACTGGGATTACCCACTCACTCAAACCTCGACACATTACAAATAATAAAATATCCTATTAATTCCTATGGGATTTTTAAACGTTTAAGAATTAATTTTTGTAATATTTTTTTCCTGCATTTCTAACATTTTTGATCTTGTTTAATCAATGTTAATCTAATTACGTTTTAAACCCCAAATCTCTTCTTACATATCGTTAATTTTTAACCTCAACATGCGGGGGATTCAACGCCACTAAAGCTTTCCCCCCACCTATTGTTTCGCTCACGCCGAACGCCAACCATACTGATGGTGTGTTAGGTACTGTAGCATCATGCCAATTTAGAGTTCACAGCTGGGAAGAAAGCCCCAATCACGCCCCCTCGCCATATCCCTCCATGCGCACCCATCACACTTTCTCCTTGGTCAACCCTTTCTCTCTCAAAAACTCATTCACATAATCAGCCGACATTTTACGCCGTCTTCCAACCCTTCTCACACACTGACACATTTCTATATTCTCTTCACATTTCTTTTTACATCTATCTTTATACATGTCCACCCCATATCAGAACACTTTCAATCGCAGCCTGATTCCCATTATGAACATCTCTAACCAAACAGGTTCCTGACTCTACTTGCCTTTCACACACTAAGCATCTATCTCAAGTTATTGAATTGCTCCTGCTCGAGGTGTTCCATTCTAACTCCATACCAGTCTCATTTCCATGAACCAACGTTGGCATCAGCATACTCTCATTTAGCTTTCTAAAACATTCCATACTGCACCCCGCAACATTTACTAAGCCACTAATTGTCCCAGAGGCTTCCTTACCATTTATAGGCTTGTCATCGCAATTGGTTTCAGATATACAAGATAAATTACAATGCATCCTATATAACTTAAAACTCTGCACTTGTTCAAGAGCGACACTAGTGAATCAGATACCATACGCCATTCTTATTCCACAGCCAAATATTCTTACATTACTCTTTTCTGCATTTAATTATTTTGCCACTTCCTCTCACACACCCTGTCCAAAGCTTCAATCAACATTTATAAACCTCTCTCTCCCTTTCAGCCACCTAAACCAGCTCACCGGCATATACCAATCTAGATAGAAAAAATCTCAGCTCCTCCCTCACTTGATCACATTCCTTACGTACTCCTGCACTCCATCTATAAAGGTACTAAAAGTAAAGGCGACATAAAACAATCTTGTCTTATCCCACCTCCTGCCACGTATGTCAAATCACTCACTTCGGCTGTTTCCCATTAACGCACGCTTTATTTCTAAATACTTACACGAAACGTATATGAACAGGTAGTGTTAGCAAGGACAAATTAAAGATTTAAACATATAAATTCAGCAAGTAAATGCCAATCTATGGCCAATATAACTAAGTATTTTATTATGTAAAAGCCAATTAGTAAATAACTAGTTAAGGTTAAACCTACCAATTGAACATTGTGAGTTTCTTCCCACTCTTTTGATTTATCGTTTATTAGGCAAAAGCCAAATATGTAGGGAGACAAATTTGGTTATAAGCTTAGGAATCTCAGGGAGAAATAATCCCACTTGTAGCAGCTAACATTCTTGCTAGCTCCTACAAAAGTATAATTCTCCGCGTGAGAGATTATTCATCTCGCTTCCATTAATTCATATTCATGTACGACAATTTCAATCATATATAACTCGTATGATTTCTAACAAAATTTACCCTACGTATCGTCCGATAATAATTATCCTATACGTTGTACGATATATATTTCAATCAAATCAAATCCTTGTCTGACGTATTTTAAACCAACCAATCAGCATCAACCTACCTTGCCCCAATGTTCGCTGACAAATATAGTCCACTCGTGTTCTCGTTATCGTAAGATAAAGGTCAATAAATTAACGTTATCAATATTCAACTCAATCAAATATCTTAACTATTTAAAATTAAATTCCTCTATTCTCATTCCTCATTCTTATAAACCATTGGTTGTTAAAGATCTAGGCTTAAAATTCCCATCAACCAGAGTATATATATTTATATCATACACCCATCTCTCCATATATACCCGCCTTATTGGTGCACTCAGACTAGTTTCAAGGTTTATTTTGCTGTCTAGTTACGTGAAATATATTCTTCCCACGTGTGAGATACCCTCCCAAAGTGAACTTAACAGGCTCCGTCCCCCATTTCAGTCGCCTCGATAAAAGTTTGAGTTTGTCCCTTTTGATTTCACTTAAACCTTGAATTAGCTTTTCTTTTCATTCTCCTCAGTACTCCATCTCTTATTAAATCTCCTAGAAGTATATTTTCACAACCAAAATAATTTCAGACCACACACCTCTTAATAGAAACACATAGGATGGATAGTTTCCCTCGGACCAGTATGAATTTTTCTGTTTCGACCACTACAGCCACACCTCCTCCGTCTGTGCAAGCATGCCTCTCTTTTTCGACTTCATCAACGAGTAGCTCGCCGGCAGTAATTAGCCATCCAGGGGTTATCAACCAGGATGTCAGCACCCTAGGCACCAACCACCGGCTTCCCATTCGATAAAGAATCACCTTTGAGGTCCTAATTCTTACATACAAGGCAAGGCATACATACGAAGGGCGGTCAATAAGTTTTGGAATTCAGATATAAGGAAACGAGATATAAGGAAAAGTATTTTATTAATTTTCAATATAACTACCCTCGACTTCAATGCACTTGTGCCACTTGTTCCTGAAGCTTCAAATTCCCGACAACCAGAAATATCCTGACTGCTGTTCAATCCACTCCTGGACGGCAAACTGGCATCTTCATCGTCCCCAAACGGTGGCCTTAACCTGGCGGAATAAAAAGTAGTCGCTAGGGGCCAGATCTGGACTGTAGAGGGAATGGTTGAGCTCCTCGAATCCGCACTCGCGCAGGGAAGCTTGTGCAACTCTGGCATTGTGGCCTTTGACGACGTTGAAGTCGATCATTAGCCGTGAGGTTTCTAGGGAACTAACGGGCACAGACCTTGGTCATGGCCAAATTGTCGTGAATGATGTTGATAACACTTCCATGTGATATTCCAAGTTCTCGCTCGATTTCTTCGAGCTTCACCCGTCGATTTTCGAGGATCCTCCTCTCCACACGGGCCACATTGTCCTCGTTGGTCACGTCTGACGGGCGTCCTGGACGGGGATCATTTTCAAGAGACTCACGACCATGGCGGAACTCCTTATTCCAGCGAGCAATGGTTGCATAGGAAGGGGCGATGTCGGTGTACACTGAAACCGTGCGTTCATGGATCTCTTTTGCATTCTTGCCTTCCTTGTCAAAAATTAGATCAGTGCGCGGTGTTCAACCTTCTCCATTGTTAAAAAAATTGTGACTGATGATCTGCGATCAGCAACTGCTTCTTAAATAGACGAGGCAGGAGCGTACGGCTGCAGGTCCTGGCTCGTCATAACTTGTCCTAACACCTCCACAAACAGCCATCCCCCTTCTTCTGTTTTGCCATACCGATTCACAAAACTTATTGGCCGCCCATCGTATATTTTGTGAAAGGGAGGGTGAAAAACTTTCATTTTACAATTATGGAAAATCATTATCAACCCTACATAAAATAATTACAAGTTAAAAAGAGTTACAGGAATGGAGTTAAAAAAGTTAGAAGGAATAGAAATAGAAAAGATATTGTTATCCATACCAGGGAGGTACTATTTGCCAAATACTCAAACATATAGCTTTAGAAATCGGAGAGTGCAGAAAAATGCCTTCCCTACCTACTTCTACTACCAGCCTCTGTGTCCATAGTAAAGCTATACGTGGAAAAAATAATCTTAACCTATTTATTGCCCACGGAAAACCATTCGGTCAATTCTACCCCTAAATTGTTCAACGTTATATCTAAAGTAGTTGCTCACCAAGGTTGTCCTGAATCGCAGAAGTTCAAGCTTGCAACCCAGAGACAGAGAAAGGAAAAGCATGGAAACGACATATATAATCGATTTCTATTACGTAATGAAAATAACCTGTAGCAATATACTAAGGACGTTTAGTGACGGATGAAAAATAGTCATATCAGATGGAGATAACATCAGTTTCTTTCTTTAGTTGCACGAAAAGAATTCTAGCAAAGGGGTTTTTATTTGTGATTTCATCATAATTACCTGCTGGCATTCTTGTCATGCAAGAAGTTTGAAATTATCTATAAAGGAAGTTTCTATTTTTCGATTTTGCAACATATAATAAAATGTTTTCATTAATTTAATATCTAATTGTACAAGAGAAAGCTAATTTTCAAAGTCATTATATGAAATTCTGTGTAGAAGAACGACCAAAATGTCATAAGTAGGTCGTTATCTTTCGTAAATCAATAGATTTTAATAATTTTTTGCTTGAAAGGGTAGTCAATAGAAAGAGGGTTCTTGAGCTGAATTTTATCAATAATGTCAAATTAAACAATGGATTTTGGTTTCGACTCTGCATGTGGATGAACTATTGAGTTCATTTGTATCTCATTTATGCCCTAGAAAAGAACTGATTTAAATGTTTATACGAAACAAAAATTCGCTCCGGTGACTATTTCCCTAAATTCACAATTTTCTCCCAAATCCAAGCATTCTCTTTGCTTTGTAAAGGCGAAAGAAATGCCAATTTCAAGCTGAATCCAAGCGAGAAAAATTAGAACGGCACATCCAAGCGATGCATCGCTTGGGAGCTGTTTTCAGATGAGGTGCTTTAGGCGATTGATCTCAGTTGATAAAATGCAAAGCAAAAATTTGCCTCACCAAAATGAGGCATCTATTTCCAAAGGTAAAGCGAAGATAGAAATCAAACGATGAAGGAATAGCTGAAAATTTGGAAGTAAAACTAAATGAGAAATGGAGGACTGTTGAATAAATATGGACCCTGAGATAATTAATGGAACTATAAAGGGTGAGAGATTATAAAAAAAAAATATAAGGAGATATTCATTCCGCAAATGCGAAAGATATTTTTGAAAATAATGTCGGGTGAATAATAGTGATCGGATGTCAGCAATGGTAAATAATAAAATAGAAATTAAAAATGAATCACTGAAAAGAAAGGAAAAAGTGAAAATAGGTTAAAAATAGCCAAACTAATCAAATCAATCATGTCGACATTAAATTGTTAAGGTGATTTGACAAGCAGCTTTCTCTAGCTTGAGAAAAGGATCATTCGAAGAGAACACGGCTCAATTATATCCTGATTGATTCCATTATGTAGACCATAGATCTGTAATAATAGAGTATCGCAAGGGTCGCTCATGCTTGTCACAACTCTTGGTGCACCAAGAGCTCCTACTGGATAGCCTCGAAAGTGGAAGCAATGTGGACGTTGTCTACCTGGATTTTGCTAAAGCTTTTGATAAGATGGACCACGGCGTATTGCTACACAAGCTCTCCTCCTTTGGAATCAAGGGAAACTTGGGGTTATGGATTTATACTTTTCTTCACGGGCGTACTCAACAGGTGGCGGGAAACGATACCCTGTCAGAATACCTCCCAGTTAAAAGCGGTGTTCCACAAGGATCTGTTCTGGGACCTTTCTTGTTCCTTGCTCTCATTGGAGACATAGACGCAAATGTCAAATATTCCACTACGTCGTCCTTCGCCGATGACACAAAAGTATCAAGGAAAGTAGGGCCTCAAGAGGATACTGAACCGCTACAAGAAAACCTCAATGAAATATACTCCTGGGCAGCCAACAACAACATTCTCTTTAACAAAAGCATATTTGAGCTTCTACGATATGGTAGCAACAAGACCATCAAATTAATCACCAGCTACACCACCCGCCTAAAACACCTAAAGCTCTACTCTCTCCAAAGAAGAAGAGAAATGTACCAGATCATATATACTTGGAAAATCTTCGAGGGTCTGGTAGCTAACATTGGCATCATACTAAGCCCAAACAAGTCACGAGGAAGGTTTTGCTACATTGAGGGCCCCAAAACGAACTGTCAAAGCTTAAAACCCCTAAGAGCAGGCAGTTTTGGCAGAACTGGGCCAAACGTATTCAACAGTCTTCCTTCGTGGCTTAGAGAAATGAAAGCCTGTAGTTTAGAAATTTTTAAGTGACACCAAGGCAACTTCCTGCAAAAGATTAAAGAAACACCTCCGCTGCCTACATACCATACCTCGACCCAATACAATAAGCTGGAGCACCTCATCCCCATGTACGTGAGGCAGAGCAGATGATACAGCGGCAGTTCCTGTAGCTAAGGTTCATCGACTGAAATCATCACAAGGTATCACAAGATATAATGAAAAAGTTATTAGTAAAAAATATCAAAGAATTATATAAAGACCAAAAATCACAATTGTAGTTGATTCCATATATAGAAACGTTGAATTTTGTGTACAGGGAATTACATAAATGACATCGAACGAAAAAAGTTGATGAAAAACTATATAGAACAATTTAATACATACATGGCAGTAGTAGATTCGATAGAGTGGAAGGGGTTAAGAGCCAGTAACTTATTTTGACAACAACTAGATATAAACATGGTCGAGCCTACCCCATGCTGTTTGTATCAGTAGACGAAACGCCATATCTTGCTTTCTAGGCTTGTGTCTTGACATCTAATGTAAACAAAACAGGGACACAAAAATAACTGGGAAATCTTTGCAAATAAAGATTCTCAACTTTCTCATAAAAATTAATTGCCCTCATATCAATTATAAACTCACAAGCAGTAGCACTGTATAATACAGACGGGATGGGATAATGTGAAGCTAAAACCATATAGTATAAAAAGAATAAATAAATCCATTCAAAAACAGCTTCAATCCGGTTAAAGAGCGTGATAAAGGAGATTATCCTAACTACCTCTCTGCTTACATCAAATTAAAGTTAACTGAAGCAAAGTATTGCAAATGTTTAAAGGGTGTATTATCAGGAGGATTTGGTCATTTCACAGTAGAAAAGTATGTGTTCAAGAATGGAGTATTCGTAATCGTTTATTATTCCTATTTGAGAGTATGGAAGTAAGTTAGTAAGTTAATCATCCTATCTAAGGGATTTAACTCTTTTTCACGCTCCTAGGTGAGTGCGATTTTTTCTTTTACTGTTTTACAGTTAACACTTCCTCCCCCTTCACTGAGAAATTAAAATTAGTGTCCATGTCCAATGTCTACCACAAGCTGAAAGATGTTGATAAAATTCTTAGCAGTTTTTGCTACGCAATTATTAGGTGTTGTTTCATTTTATTCAATAATTTGTTGTTTTCAAGGATATCTCGCAAGATATACATTGTACGTTCTATCATCTTTCTGGATATGTTTTATAAATAGGCTTGTCTAGGTAATTATATTAAGCTCTTTAATTTTTCTATCCTTTCTTATTTTTTTTATATTTTATCTAAAATCCTTTAATAATGTCAGTTTTTGTGTTAGTGAATTTGTCTCGATTTTTTTGGAATAAAGTTTGGCATTATAAAATAATTTCTTTTATATTTTTGTTGCAACTTCCGAATAAGATAAGGATCATTCGCTTGATCATTTAATCTAATATATTTTGTTGCTAGTCTAATATATATATATATATATATATATATATATATATATATATATATATATATATATATAGTTTGCTATTATTTACTTCTTCACTTCTTCCTGTAGCATATTTTTGTGCTTTGTTCAAATCTGTTATTCGTTTTTTGAGGTCGGAAGGCGAAATACCGATTCAGTCGAAAATGAAGTAAACTTCGATTTTGCCACATTTTGACTTACGACCGAAAAAAATACAGAACTGATTTGAACAAAGAGCAAAATATAGTTCAAGGAAAAATAACTTGAGCTAAACTAACCTAACCAGCAATTTTTAAATTACTAGTTTTTTAAAATATACAAACCTTTTGTACCTACTTAACAATGGGAGATCTTCTACTTCCAAATGCCTTCTAGCCTGTGTTATTCTGCATCTTATTTCTTCATATTTTTCCAATGACATTATAATCTGTTGAACCCTTTTGGGTGGGTGCTTTTCGCCTTAAGACCACAAAAATGAAGAGAAGATTTGTATAAATAGCCTCAAGAAAAACTTTCAATGCACGATTTCGATAACTGTGAACCTCTTTTACAAGATGTTCAAAATATAATTCACATCCACTACAGGTGAGAACGCAAAGCTTTTCAATCCAATTTGGGGCAAATGAGGAAAAAGGTGGCGAAGTAAGTTTGTTCGAAATTATGTAGACAACATGATTTAAGTGTACCTTGTTTTTTGGAAAAGATTCTTATCCACTTTTATGTCATCATAGTTAAGAAAGAGAAAATATATTGATTTTTAAACTGCTATTATATTAATATTAACATCGCCCGCTCAAAAAATTCAATAAAAATGGATTTGCTAAAATGAACTTGACACAATAGGTGTAATTATATTTGGTTTTAATCGATTACGGTTTTCTAAATAATATATATATATATATATATATATATATATATATATATATATATATATATATATATATATATATATAGCCATTCGAAAAGGTCTTTAAGAATAAAGACGAAAGCGCTCGGAATCGATTTTCACTTTTCCTTTGTGGGTGTATCTGCATAGCCACTGAATTTGATTTAATGAAGAGACCGCTCACAAACACGTGGCTCTACGAGAAGTTATTCAACTAAAGATTTTAAACGATAGATAAACAAACCTTACCAATTAATAGTCTTCTCTTAGGAGCGTTGAGCTGGTACAAGACAAAATCAATAAAGCGAATGAGATCGAGCAAAGGAAACAAAAACAACCAAAAACAGGCAAAGCACTGATTCACAGAAGCGCAACGAGTAGGATAAAAGAAAATTCAATTATTCATAAACAAAAGCAGTAGGCTAAAATAACACTGCAAACATCATTAGAGATTATAACGTTATGAGACAATAAAAAACACAAACCTGAAATAAACAAAACAAACAGGCAATCACGGCTACTAAGCCACGCGTTATGTCAACCAAACTAGCCCCCCCTCCACCCTAAATCCCTGCTTTCCTCAAAATACAAGCTTAAAAAAACCACTAGTGAACAAGTATAAATCAAGAATTAAATAGACATAAACTTTTGATAACAAAGAGGTTTTGGTACAAAAGATTGCGGTCTGTTATGAGGTACAAAATTGGTAGGTCTGCATCGGTCACTTTGGAATCGACTTATGTTTGTCACCTATTTTATGTTTGTATTCAAATTCTGTTGAGCAAGGCAGAAATTCCCTTAAAGCAAAATTTATTTATGGTCTAATTGATCTGCCTATATTAAAGCAACGATTCTTGAGGGTTAATTAATTGGATCTCCTGAAATTAATGTAGGTCTTCTGTATCTTAATATTAATTTTTTATTACAAGTTTTGCCCATATTTAAGTTTATTTTCTTAACGCATACATATTTTCACACCATTTTATTCAATCAATTGTTGGTAACTATGGAATTTACGGGGATTTTGGGTCACACAAGGAGCAGCAATTTAACCGTGCAGAGAGTGATGAGTTATGAAATTGTAACGAGTATTTTAGACCAAGTTCGATGTAGAAGATTAAACATTGTAATCTAAATACTAGATTTTTTAAATCTATTTTGGAAAGGGCATTAAGGACCTTTTAAACTCAAAATTTTCAAATTTAATTATTGGGTAAATAAACATTTATCAAGTGTAGAAGTACCTCTTCTTAATTGATCATACCAACAGTCACCAATTATTTTGAATAATATCTGGAACAGCCTTCTAAACCATATAACTCTTTCATTTAAGGCTAGAACTCTACTAGTCTGTCTGATTACTAAGGAAATGTCGTTAGATTAAATTATGCTACATCTCAAAATCGGGGATTTATTCCACTCATTCATTTTATAATATTAGCCATAATCACGAGCTTACTCTTAGTTTGTCTATGTCCTATAATGAGCAAAGTAATAAAGGAATTTACGGCTGATAATGGGCTAATCTTTCGTTTTTATTGGACACCTTAAGCTTTTAAGAGTTCTTACAGAAGTTTAACAAACACAAATACTTGTATCACAAGCCTCGGAATGTGAGTAAAATAGAGGTTTGTTTTGTTGTTTATAAAAAAAAATTGAATTAATGTCTTTTGGGCAGTATTAAAGGGTCGATTAAATTTTCATAGTGCTTTGTCTCTTGTAAAACCACTCTTTACAACGTCTTAGTGAGGATAGACGATGGATTAAATACGATGTAAACAAAAGGTAAAAGACTAATAATCGATATAATTAACGAATATTTAAATTGTTTCACATGAAATAAGTTTTTTTACGACAAGAAAAAAAAACATTAAAATAAATAATTTACTAACACAATTGCAATGTTTGGGCAGATTCGATGTAAATAGACAGCAATTAAAGATTCCTACGCTTTTTAGCCTTCGCAACAACAATAGAATCTACCAAGCAAATTCGACTAATTTTCAAGTAGTGCTTTAAATTTGGACATACTACTGTTCAAGCTCTGATAAGATGAATAAACGATTTAAGATAAACTCCACGATCGTGAGAAATGTTCAGCGTTGGTTTAATATGTTTTGCTCTCGAAACTTAAAACATTGAATGAGGCTCAAACCTTTCTTATTGATGATGAGTTGTCGCCTGCTTTGGCTAATATCTAACAACCAGCAAGGAGAACACTTCTCGATGATTGTATGACTTTAACAACCATCATATCACGCCATCTCAAGGCAATAGGGAAGGTCAAATATTTGGAAAAGTGGTTCTCACGTAACTTGAATAAAATTAAAAACTCGCAGTTCTTGATATATATTCATCGCATGTTGTGAGACAAAATGAGGATAGATTTTTTAGATAATTGTGGCATGTGATGAAAAATGACCCTATTCGATAGCAGAGAGACGTCTAGTGAATAGCTTGACAAGAAGGAAAAAAACCCAACAAGTTATTAGTTTGCAAACAAATTTACCGCACAAACTTTTTTAAAAGTTTATTTATTTGTAGATTTATACAAGGTGTACAAAAAGTTAATGTGTAGTTGTCTCATAAAAGTGTAGAGTGACCTAGAGCATAGGTAGACTGGGTCACTATGCACTTTCAAGCGAGGCATTTTCAAAGCCTAGGGGACTACACAGTAATTAGTCGGACACTCCATATGATATCTAAAGTTTAAAAAATTACTCATCAAATGACTCTTCCTCGTGAACAGCAACTTACTCTTTTATTGTATGTTTAAAAGTCCAGCCTAAACGCTGAACAATCACAACGTCCTATCAGCCAAGCATTTGGGAAACACACAATAAGTCGTCGCATATCCTACTACTCGTTTAAGAATTTTCAGCATGGCCAATTTGATCTTCAAAACCAGCCAAAAAAGTGGTCGACCCTCAGTTAGTGGCAATGATCGTTTGAGCGCCCTTGTTAAAGCTGATCCACATCTGATATCACGCAAGCTGGCTGCAAAGTTTAGCGTCAGGTATACAGCCATTTTGCATCATTTAGAGGAAGTAGGCAAATTCAGCAAACTGGACGTATGGATCCTACGTAAACTAACCGACTTCGACCCTCAGCGCAGCATAGACGTCTGTATGACACTACTGTCCAAGAAACAACGTTTTGATTGGCTGAAAAAAGTGGTTATTGCAGATGAAAAATGATGTCTACACTCGAACATGGCATGCAAAAGAAGCTGGGCAGACAAAGGTGCACCTGCACAACTTCAGGCAAAGTCCGATCGACATCAAAAGAAGCTTATGATTTGTGTCTGGTGGGATGTGAAAGGAGTGATTTACTGGAAAATGTTGGAATGCAATCAGTCTATCGACGCTCAAATATAGAGTCAACAACTGCAACAGGTGGCAGATGCAAATGCGCAGAAACGACCATAGTTGAGTGTGGAGAAATGGCTACATTAAGCATCCTGGAGGAGTATAGGTACATTCAAGTCCCCCCCCCGTCCTCATGAGGAGAAGCGTGGGAAAGGTAACCGGCGAAAATGCTTACCATGTGTGATCTCCCCGCCGCTGTGGGCAGTTGAAGCTAACATCTGTTTGAAGGCGACCACCTAAGGTCCTTAAACGACGCTCTAACGATCGAATTACCAACGAGACCCATAAACCCGTGGTTATGGGAAAAAAAGCGATGCTAGTCAGAAGGCACGCCAAGTAGCGGTGCGGTTGCGAGCCTATAATTTGCGAGCTGACTTGGGCACCCCAGTGCCACCTCAGGAATTCTCGCTCTCCCCAGATGCTAACCCACCATTCGCTCCCCCCCCTTTTGCCTCTGTGGCCTGGTCACTTCCCCCTTTAGATGGAGCGGCAATCCGCCTATAAATAAGCCCCGCAAAGAAAGAGAAGAGAATTATCAGAAGTCGATACGCCAGAGGTGGATTAGTTCGTGAAGATCGATCCGTCGGCCAGACAAGAAGATTATTAGTAGTCGATTCGCCAGAAGAAAGATTAGTTCGTAAAGATCGATCTTTCAGCCAGACAAGAAGATTAGAAGTCGATACGCCAGAAAAAGGGTAGTTCGTGAAGATCGATCCTTCAGCCATACAAGACTATTTCAGTGAGAAACGAGAGGATCAGATTGAGAAAATCGATCCCCCGTTTCAGGGCCTTATTAACCTAAATAGTCAAGTTTTATATCGGTGCCATACCGAAGAAGCCTTTTCAGTCTACAAAGAAGTCCGACTGAAAAAAAGCAAAGCCGCTCACACTCGAGTGATTCTCACATCTCAAGCACCGTAAGAGTGAGAGGAGAAGAACCCTGCCCCAACGAGCTCCCGTTCTTTAATTACGTTGAAGAATCAGCCCCCGTCACAGGCGACGAAAATTTCCACTAGCGACCACCACACTTCAAAGCGAGAGATAAGTCCTCCAGCGACATCCGGCAATCCCTAATACCTACCTGTAAGTTAACAATTACATTTATATCTCTATTGCGATAGTAGAAGTTTAGTACGTCCCACGTTTTAAAGGAGAGTAGAAACCATTATTCTTGAACCTAGGTCATATGTGTTTGTAGACGAGAGTACGTTAATTTAATGTTTTATGCTAATCGAATAGGGTCGTGATAAAAATACTAATTGGCAATTGGTATGTTTACTGGAAGCCTACTTGTTTATGTTTGTCATTGAAAGATCTTTGAGGCCAAAGATAGAAATGTGTTTACTGTTGGTTTGTAATATTTAATTTAAAATACATGTTTATTTTGGTAGATTCTGGTGTTTCCTCTTATCCTTATGTGTTTAAAAATAGCTCTTCCTTAAGAACTAAACCACTAAAATAGCACTCTTAGAACAAAGCCTACTTCATCATAGAAGTAACTTACGCCCCTTAAAGCATACCGCTACTAAAA
The DNA here is from genome assembly GCA_963969495.1 of Ceratothoa steindachneri. Classification (NCBI taxonomy): domain Eukaryota; kingdom Metazoa; phylum Arthropoda; class Malacostraca; order Isopoda; family Cymothoidae; genus Ceratothoa; species Ceratothoa steindachneri. The sequence continues at coordinate 61,534,574 of OZ018320.1, forward strand.
GGGTATTAAAGAGTAGAGGGATCAAAACCAAGGGTCATTCTACGACATATAATAAAAGTGGTGTCAGGTCTAGAGGTTTTATATTAGAAAGAACCCAGCAGTGTCTATTTAAGGAAGAGCTAACACATAAAAGGAACACCAGGAATAATAGAATATTTGACGAGTGGAAAATTGGTAAAGTTAGAGGTGGATACCATCTAAAGGTAATTGTTAGGCCAAGTGGTAAGTTTCGGTGGTGGAGTAGGTCAGGCTTGATTAAAAACAAGGTAGATGACTGACATAAGCGCGATGGCCTTGTTTGACCTTTATAGGAAGCAAGGTCAAAGCCTCGGACTGGAAGGAACCGAGCTGAACTCGTTTATTCAGGAGAAAGAAAGAAATGAAAGAGAAGAAAGAAGAGAGGAACGTAAAATGAAAATGGAAGCTGATGAAAGAAGAGAAAAGGCGAAAATGGAAGCTGATGAAAGAAGAGAAAAGACGAAAATGGAAGCTGAGGAAAGAGAGAAGATAAGGGCCCACGAAAGAGCTCTTAGCAAAGACGAGTTAGAGGTGCAGTCAGTGTCATCCAGAACAGGAGTGTCACCAGCGGCCAGCATGAAACTCCCGGAGTACAGGGACGATGAAGATTTATGCTCATATCTCTCCCATTTTGAGAAAATATTTGAAGTCAATAATTGGGACCTAGAAGAAGATGGGGTCGCCAGACTGTTACCACTACTCAATCGTAGGATGAGAGAGATATTCGTATCTTTACCCTCAGAAGCGACTGTGGACTATTCCAATCTCAAAGCCGAACTTCTCTCAGCAACAAACCTTAACCCGGAAGAATATAGGATGAAGTTTAGGCAGTCTCGTATAAGACCTCGACAAACATACAAACATTTTGGCTTTGAGCTTCGTCGAAGCCTACATTTTTGGATGGAGTCAGAAGCGGTAGAGTACGAAGTCGCTGTGGTCGTCGACCTTATGCTTAGAGATCAGTTACTAAGTACACTACCCCAGGAAATCCGTGCATTCGTTAAGGACCGAAAAGCTTCTACCTTCAACGAGTGTCTGGACGAGGCTGACCTCCACGCGGTAAATCATCGGTTATATCCTAGAGAGTACAAGAAAGAGAAGGCTCCCTCCCCAAAGAAAAATGGGCCGCCACCCAGGCATTTACAGAAGAAGCCCTTTAAGTTCTCAGCAGCAAAGGGAACTTATAAACCAAATTTTGGAGGAGAAAAAAATCAAAAAGAAGTTAGGATTCCACAAGGATCATACCCTAATACCGGCACGTATCCCAGGAAGCCCGTCACTTGTTATACCTGCAGGATAATAGGTCACCTAAGTTTCCAGTGCCCACAGAACTCCCGACTGAGGGAGACCTCGAGACAACAGGTGCAAAACCTGACTGCCGCGATCCCAGCAGGACAAGCTGATTCGTCCTACGTCCCCGCGCCAACATCCGAAGGGCCCCAGCAACAGGTAACCTTCCTAGTCAACAAAAGTTCGCCAGGTGGCCTACAATTTGAAGAGGGCACTGTTAATGGGTGCCGAGTATCAACTTCAGTCAGAGACACAGAATGTACGTGCATAGTGGTATCCGACAAGTTGCTGCCCCCAGTAAACCCTAACCATAAGAAATTCGCAATCGTCCACGACATTTTAGGACGCGACAATCGATTCCCCGTCGTGAGATGTCATATACAATGTAGATATTTCACCGGTTGGACGGACGTGGTAGTAGCCCCGATTAAGTTCTGCGCAGTATTAATCGGACAAAACCCCCTAATTCCCCAGCAAGAAGTGGCTCAACAAGTAGTCACCCGGGCACAAGAAGCCCAGAGAAAAGAGCAACCTGCTAAGTTTACCCCGAGGATTACCCTTAAAGTCAATGGGTTCAAATTGACTTCCTTCGCCAGTGCTCAGAAGGAATGCCCCACTCTTAAACCTCTATGGGAGAAAGCTATTAAAGGTGAAATTCTCCAAGTGAAAGGAAAGAAGCCTATCCAGTATATCGTAGAAGACTCACTTCTCTACCGTACTATCAGCGAGGAGGATAAGGAGAACAAGAAAGCACTGTGTGTACCTCGAGAATACACGCAAAGAATTTTGAATACCGCGCATGATGGGATATTAGCCGGACACTTTGGGCACAACAAAACGGCGCAGCAGATATTCCGACACTTTTATTGGCCCCAGGCCGCCAGGGAAATTGTGGCCTATTGCCGATCATGCGACGTGTGTCAGAAGGATCCCTCCAGAGGACGGGTACCTCCCGCTCCCTTACAAAAGGTGCCCGTTATAACCGAACCATTCTTTCGAGTGGCAATTGATTTGGTGGGACCAATTCACCCCCCTTCAAGTGGAGGACACTCCTACATCCTCACCCTAGTGGATTGTGCCACCCGGTTCCCAGATGCCGTGGCCCTACGGAAGATTGACACTATTTTCTGCGCGGAAGCATTAATTTCAATTTTTGCACGAGTAGGCCTGCCTAAAGAAATTCTATCTGATAGAGGGCGCCAATTCACCTCAGAATTGATGGAGTATTTTAACAAACTACTGTTAGTCAAGCCAATTTTTACGAGTCCATTTCATCCACCCGCTAACGGAATCTGCGAGAAATTAAACGGGACTCTCAAAAATATATTGAAGAAGTTGTGCCAAAACAACCCTACACAGTGGCACAGATTCCTGCCTGCAGCCCTTTTCGCCTGCCGAGAAATACCTCATCGGACGTTGGGATTATCGCCCTTTGAGCTATTATACGGGAGAAATGTGCGAGGTCCTATGAGTATTCTTAAGGAATTATTTTCCAACGCGAAGCTCGACCAAGAAATCAAATCGTCTTACGCCTACGTGATGGATATGCGCGAGCGCCTAGAATACTGCTCTGGCTTAGCTCGAGAGAACGCCGAGAAAAATTTAGCCAAATATCGGGACTACTTCGATATGAAAGCAAAGGCTCGAAAATTAAAGGTAGGAGATGAAGTCTTATTATTACTCCCGACCGAAAATAATAAGTTATGGGCCCAGTGGAAGGGACCGTTTGAAGTAATCGAGGCACGGGGTCCAATCGATTACTTGAAAGATACCCCAACAGGGCGAAGAACCTATCACATAAACATGCTAAAAAAATATCACCGCCGCGCGTGCATAAAGAATATTACCCTTCTAGACGAAGAAGAACCGATGGATGCCGTTTACCTGGGTACGACCCTGCAAGTCATACACACCGTGTGTGTGGAACAAGACGAGGAATACGAACTTCCCTCGCTCTCACCTACCCCGGAAGACCCTCAGGTGGATTTAAAGATAAATCCCCACTTAGAAATTCAACAAAGAGCGGAAATGTTGAACTTGCTCATGGAATTCCCAGAAGTCATTTCTGAAAACCCCGGATGTGCCAAGGATTTTATCCATGAAATAAAACTAAAAACTAATTCAGTGGTTCGGAGCAAACCATATCCGTTACCGATCCACCTACGAGAAGCCTTCAATAAGGAAGTCCGGAATTTACTAAAATTGGGAATTTTAGAGCCATCGGAGTCTGATTATTGCTCCCCCATAGTAATGGTTAAGAAACCGGATCAATCATTTCGGATGTGCGTGGACTTCCGAAAATTGAATTCAGTGACCGTTTTCGACGCCGAGTCCATCCCACTAATAGATCAAAATCTCCATTTATTTGAAGACGGTAAATTCATCACCGAATTGGATTTGTGTAAAGCGTACTATCAAATACCTCTCGCTAAGGAGTCCAAAAAACTGACGGCGTTTGCGACCGAGAGAGGTCTGTTACAGTTTACCAGGCTACCCTTCCGACTACTTACAGCCGGTAGCGATTATAATAGGATGATGAGGCGAATTATCGCTGGACTAAGTGACGTTTCGTTTTACTTCGACAACGTGTACGTAGCTACCCGTACATGGGAGTCACACTTACACGCCTTACGCTCATTGCTGAAGAAATTGAAGGAGCAAGGTCTAACCGCCGGACCGACCAAGTGTTATTTTGCCTACGAATCCATTGACTACCTGGGATTCAAAATAGGACAAAAACACTTGACTACCCAGCAAGAAAAAGTGGACGCCATAGTCAAGATGCCCCGGCCGAAAACAAAGAAACAACTCCGATCGTTTATGGGAGCGGCCTCGTTCTATAGGCGTTTTGTACCACACTTCGCTTCCATTGCGGCCCCACTTAATGATTTGTTAAAAAAGAGAGCGTCAGACCCTGTCACGTGGGACCCCCATGCAATAACTCAGTTGTAGGTTCTAAAAGGAAAACTCGTAACTGCGCCCATTCTTCGCTTACAAATCCCAACAAGATCTTCGGCCTTCGCACGGACGCTAGTCGGGACAGGTTAGGCGGAGTATTGCTTCAATACGAAGATGACGAAACAGCCTATCCCTTAGCTTATGTCAGTAGGAAACTGTTGAGTAGAGAAAAAGCCTACGCTACTATCGAAATCGAAGCTTTGGCCATAATATGGTCCATAGGTAAATTCAAATATTATCTAATAGGGTGCGAGTTTAAGTTGGAATGCGACCATAAACCGTTGTCATACTTAGGTAAAAATAAGTGTAAGAATCGAAGACTCCTGAGATGGAGTTTACTCTTAATGGAGTACCAGTACTCCATTCACTATATAAAAGGGTCCAACAATTGTATGGCCGACTCGTTAAGTCGGAACCCTGTCGACGATTAAGGAGCAGCCCAACTATTGTATTATAGCAAAGTTAAGTGTAAATCAGTAGAATTGTAAGTAAGTAGGGGCGAGTAACCCCCTAGTGGTAGGTAAGAAAATCCTAAGTTGGCACAGTAATATAGGAATTAATGTAAGGTCAGGTGAAATGTTATCGAGGCATTCCCGAGTGAACTAGAATTTATTGTATAATATAATGTTCCGTAAGTTACCCATGTATATTATTGTAAGCGTCGGATTGGAACCCCCCCCCCTCCCGTTATTTTCTCAAGGATGGAGGTAAATGTGGAGAAATGGCTACATTAAGCATCCTGGAGGAGTATAGGTACATTCAAGCCCCCCCCCCCTCATGAGGAGAAGCGTGGGAAAGGTAGCCGGCGAAAATGCTTACCATGTGTGATCTCCCCGCCGCTGTGGGCAGTGGAGCTAACATCTGTTTGAAGGCGACCACCTAAGGTCCTTAAACGACGCTCTAACGATCGAATTACCTACGAGACCCATAAACCCGTGGTTATGGGAAAAAAAGCGATGCTAGTAAGAAGGCACGCCAAGTAGCGGTGCGGTTGCGAGCCTATAATTTGCGAGCTGACTTGGGCACCCCAGTGCCACCTCAGGAATTCTCGCTCTCCCCAGATGCTTACCCACCATCGCTCCCCGCCTTTTGCCTCTGTGGCCTGGTCACTTCCCCCTTTAGATGGAGCGGCAATCCGCCTATAAATAAGCCCTGCAAAGAAAGAGAAGAGGATTATCAGAAGTCGATACGCCAGAGGTGGATTAGTTCGTGAAGATCGATCCGTCGGCCAGACAAGAAGATTATTAGTAGTCGATTCGCCAGAAGAAAGATTAGTTCGTAAAGATCGATCTTTCAGCCAGACAAGAAGATTAGAAGTCGATACGCCAGAAGAAGGGTAGTTCGTGAAGATCGATCCTTCAGCCATACAAGACTATTTCAGTGAGAAACGAGAGGATCAGATTGAGAAAATCGATCCCCCGTTTCAGGGCCTTATTAACTTAAATAGTGAAGTTTTATATCGGTGCCATACCGAAGAAGCCTTTTCAGTCTGCAAAGAAGTCCGACTGAAGAAAAGCAAAGCCGCTCACACTCGAGTGATTCTCACATCTCAAGCACCGTAAGAGTGAGAGGAGAAGAACCCTGCCCCAACGAGCTCCCGTTCTTTAATTACGTTGAAGAATCAGCCCCCGTCACAGGCGACGAAAATTTCCACTAGCGACCACCACACTTCAAAGCGAGAGATAAGTCCTCCAGCGACATCCGGCAATCCCTAATACCTACCTGTAAGTTAACAATTACATTTATATCTCTATTGAGATAGTAGAAGTTTAGTACGTCCCACGTTTTAAAGGAGAGTAGAAACCATTATTCTTGAACCTAGGTCATATGTGTTTGTAGACGAGAGTACGTTAATTTAATGTTTTATGCTAATCAAATAGGGTCGTGATAAAAATACTAATTGGCAATTGGTATGTTTACTGGAAGCCTACTTATTTATGTTTGTCATTGAAAGATCTTTGAGGCCAAAGATAGAAATGTGTTTACTGTTGGTTTGTAATATTTAATTTAAAATATATGTTTATTTTGGTAGATTCTGGTGTTTCCTCTTATCCTTATGTGTTTAAAAATAGCTCTTCCTTAAGAACAAAACCACTAAAATAGCACTCTTAGAACAAAGCCTACTTCATCATAGAAGTAACTCACGCCCCTTAAATCATACCGCTACTAAAAGGGTGTCAAAGAGTAGAGGGATCAAAACCAAGGGTCATTCTACGACATTGAGTTATGTCTTCATGTTTCGTCATGATAACGCCCAAACACACATTGCAAATCATACACTTGAAAAACTCTTCGAGCTGGGGTGGAAAGTTCTCCCTCACTCACCGTATACAACAGACTACCATCTATTCCGGGTACTGCGAACTTCTTGAATGGCAAAACGTTCGCAAATGATGACGAACTAAAAACTGCAGTTGAAGACTTTTTAAATAGCAAGCCAATTGAATTTTACAACAAAGGCGTCTATGATATTTTCCGCCGTTGGAAGCAGATGCTCGAAAATAACCGCGATTAGATTGTTCAATGATATATTTCTTTGGTGTATTGTTTTGTTGTAAATCATTTGTCAATAAAATTTGTGCGAGAACTTTGGCATATAATAAGTTTAAAGCAAAGCCAATGTTGCACCCCAAAAGATATGATATAAGCTTAACTGATTAGGAAAGGAATCATCCATTTTTAATTTTAGGAACCAGATGAAAAATTAACAACTTAATAAATAGGTACTTGTATAGTAGGACGATTGCTGAGATAAATAGAAAGTTTTGAAACTTCCTTCATATTTGTCAATAGAAATGGAAGAATACTACTTCATGTCAATGGCCGGTCCCACACCACTATGCTGGCTGTGGCTAAGTTTAGAGAATTGGGATATAAAGTTTTGCGACATCCTTCATATTAATCTGAAATTTTTCCTACGAATTCCTCTCATTTCAAGCTGTTGGCTCCCTACCAGCAATAAGAGGTTAAAATATTAAAAGGTAGGATATTAGTTGTGTTTTTAATGAACTTTTGATCAATTAAAAGTAAAGAATTTTATGGAAATGATATCATTATTATCATTAAATGTTCGTTGGTAAAAGGTTATTGATGAAAATTGATCCTAATTTGATTAAATATTCACTATTTTTTCTTTCTTGTGAAAGAAAAACGGCATTTCATGTTAAACAACCTACATCTGGCCAAGCGTCTGTTACCTTTAAGCGTGTCATTAAATTAATGAAATTGGAAAAAAAAGAGATCAGGAAAGATCTCCGATCACATTAATATCATCCCTCCCTAATGTATTTATTTTATCATCCTTCCCCTAAATTTTTAGGCTATTGAACATATTCCTTCAAAGCTTTGACAACAGGTAAAGAAGTTGCAAATATGATAATTCATTAACAAAATCAAACATTAATTATAATCAATTTATTGATCATAAAATCAAAGATAAAATATCAAAGACATTGTTGGGTTAGGTTAAGTTCGTACAAATAAACATCCTAAACTAACTTAACTAAACTAGGCAATTTAACATCCTCCCTCCCTAAGCTTTTTCTATTTAACATTCTCCCCCTTAGGAGAGAATGTTAAAGTGATTCAAGATCGGCGCAGATGAGAGTGAACTTCATTTTTTAATGCAATTTTCTCTTCTACAAAATATTTATCTTTTCGACAATTCTTGCAATTTCTTCGTTCGTATTTACCTTCTTTTTCGACCCGATTCTAGCCTTAATAAACAAAAAGATATTTATATAGAATGAAACCGTGGGCTAAAATGACACTCACGTTACTAACAATTTCATGAATTTGAATTTTATTTTAAATTTATTGGTAATGGAAGAAAAAATGGTAAAATCTTATGATAGATTTCCTCGGGAAACACGATAGAGTATAGGGGAAAGATAGAAGAACGCAGTGAATAGATATAAAATGAGCAAGAATAATGATAGAATATCAAGGATGCAAAGATGGCGAAAGCAAACTCCATTGACTATGAATGAGGCTCATGAGAGAGAAATTGATGCCTCCTGGTAAAAATGAGTACAAGGAACACAGACTTAAAAAGGTAAATTATAACTCCATTGTAGTATTTTTTGTAAATTTTATATTTACCCTAAACTAAAGAAAATCAACGAAATCATCTCTAGGCAAAATATTGGTGAGGAGAGATTTACAATGAAAGTGGTGAAGATAAGGTAAATATGTTGAGGATTTCGAGCTGGAGTTCTCTCGAGGGAAAACGAACTGAAATGAGAAAACGTCCGATGTCGCGAAAGTTCGATGTCTCAAGTTAATTAATCATTTGCTCGCGACAACATGCGCCGACGTCGCTGGAAGAGACACGATTCGGTTCCTTCTAATTTGGGCAGACTTGGTATGGATTCTGACATTTTGGGATTAATTAAGCATTAATGATGGGTCATCAATCTGTGGCTCATTAATTAGAGACTGTCACTACACATTTGATTATGATATATATATATATATATATATATATATATATATATATATATATATATATATACATATAGCTAACACAAGTATTTGCACAATTAAATTTTCCATATATCTGAAATAATTTATTTTTTCATATGATTATATAAATAACAGGAAACGCAGTAAACATTAATATTTTTCTCTTCTTAAACCCTTCTTGGGATAATTTGGCCCTGTGCTTAAGATTGTTGTCTTGCTGAAATTTCCATTGATGGTGGCTGTAATTTCTTTTTCATTTAAGAACAGATTTTCCTCCAGTATCTCTCAATACGTGGCACCATCCATTTTTCCATAAATTATGTGAATTGCTCCTGTGTCATGTGCAGTAAAGCAGCCACAAACCATGCGACCCCCTACCCCGTGCCACACTGTGTAATGGTGTGCAAGGACTATAGGCAGTTCCCATTGAATGATCAGAAAAAACATACATACTCTCACACTAGTTAGGGCATGCTTCACCGTAAACACTGAGGAGCCATTGGCTCACCACTTCTCCTCCTTACCATAGCTCTATGTATGACAACGAAAATTTCAAACTTGGACTCATCGGTCCAAGGAACCTTCTTCACTGATTGGTCGCCCCGTTTTGATGCCTTTTAGCACGAGATAACCTCTTTGATGTATTATAATCTCTACAAGAGGTTTCCTAACCGTTCCTCAAGCGAAAAGCCAAGCTTATGGCAGCATACACTTGACCGTCGTGGAGGGAGAGGTTTGTTCCGTCGTCGCTGTTAAACTGTTGAGCTACATAGCTTGTCGCTCCGATGGACTTAACCTGTTAGATCGGTCTTTTCGGGTAGTCCTATTTGTTTCTATCTGTAGTATACGTGTTTCTTTAAAGCTCTTGATAGAATTCCGCCCTTTACTCACTGTTATTTTGAATGCTTTTCCTTCCTTGCCATAATTATGACAGAAGAAAATGATTTTGAAGCATGAAAAATGTGAAAATAAACTTTAATGAAATTTGGTTAAAAAATTATTTTCCATCACCTGTTTTGGATATTAATGATGGAATTATAAATATAAATTTCAGTTAACAATTTTTTTTCAGAAATTGAATAACAAACCATGTAAGAAAACTGATAATTTAATGAAGGTAAGTTTGAAAATAAATTTCAAAACACTTTTTACTTCAAATTCTAACTGTATTTTTAGAAATTGAGTTATAATGTATGAATCGTCACACTTGTGACTATAATTTTATTTGTTAATTTAACTATGATTTATAAATATGAAGTATGCTGGTAGAATATATTTGGTATGTTGTTTCATATCAATTAATGTTTGTTCATTTTAACAAAAATCCAAGATTATTTTTAGTCGCGTACGAGTCTAGTCGCAAGCGACTCTACATCTCACTATGACGAAGGAACGGTCTGTCGGTCGGTCCCCGTTTTGCTTTTTTTTTTTCAGCCGACTCTAACGAAATTTGAAAAACCTTATGTTGTTTTAGATTCTCTTCCGAAATGCTAACACCCGAATGGGAACAAAACCTCGCCCTCAGCGAGCGCACTGTACTGCCTATGTACCTCTCCAGATTACAATTGGGGCAAGTAAATTCGTAAATAACGGTGCGCTCGCTGAGGGCGAGGTTCTGTTCGCATTTGGGTGTTAGCCACAGGACAGGAAAGGTTCTCTCTACGAAAGAATTCTCACCTGTTAGGCTTCACTCTATCAATTGTAAAACCGAAATCACAACGGATGATTTTAAAATCTTAAAAACCACCCCTGATATCATATCATTAAGGATTCTTGAATCCATGCATATTAATACCTTTATCCTTTCTTAAATTCTGATTCTTCTTCTCCCCCACTAATTCTACTCTAAACAAAAATATTACCAACCTCCTAACCTTCTCTTTCTTCTTACGCTCCTCGCCCTTTCTCCTCAGTTATCCTCTAACGGCTGATTGTTTAAGGTTGGTTTATCCTGAGGGGTTTCCTGTGTTTCCCCAATCGTTAATTTTTAACTCGCAACATAATAATCCAAAAATATGAATTACCTGTAAATTTCTTGCTATCACCCCCTTAATGAACATTGAATACTTTCCATAAATTCATCATTTTTATTATCTGTTTAACTCTAACTTAATTTTTTTTTCAGGAATTGTATTTCCAGTCCCCGAAAATGGGTGAATTAACCCGAAACGTTGTATCAAGAAAATGAAATGAATTTCCCTTTATACGTCCTTTCGTTCATCCTTCAAATTAAATTGAAGCTCCATAGGAGAAGCCCTAACCAATATATATATATATATATATATATATATATATATATATATATATATATATATATATATATATATGAACCGGTTTAATTACAGTATCAAAATTTGTATTGAGTCTTTTTGGTAGCCCAATCAAATTTAGAAGCTTCTCCTTTCTCTCTCCAATTAATCCTGTTGAGTGAGGAAAGTGGAATTCCTGATTTGCCCCCTTAATCAGTTGAGGCTTTACCGCTACTCCTAATTAGGACGGGTCTCTAAGGGAGCTTCCAATTTCAGGCCTCTCTCCCCACCTGTAATCTTTCCGACATCTGCTAACTTCAAATTTAAGCCTCCAGACATCACTCGTACATTTGCCTTCACTAACAGAAATCACCAATCCCATTAGAAACACCATTTCTGCTTAATCCATTCTAGTGTTTGTTTAAAAAGTGCTTGATTTTCTTTCGTTAAGCTGAATTAGTTGTTCTGGGAACACCCTACTATTAGAGGAAGTTAAAAGGAGTTGAAATTCACACGTTTCTGTGCCTCTAATGCTCGTATTAAAGCTAAAAGGGACATTTAATTTATCCTCTTGAGCCCAATAATCCATTTCCTCTTTGATCTTTTTAAAAATATTTTGCTGTTCTTTCCCCATTTTTGTACTTTCATTGTCCGTTCATTCAACCCCTTTTACATTGTAATGAGACCCTTTCATTGCTGGTTTTCACGTTCCATACCACCCTGACATATCATCACATTATGGTAAAGAAAGAATGAATAGTGGGACAAACAGGTGGAGAAATACGTAGATAAAGACAGAACAAGAGTGTAAAATGTTTGTGATAAAGTGAGAGAAATCAAACCTAGTTGGCCCTGTGTACTACATATGGGTATTTTACAGCTACAAACACATGTTTCGATAAAGAGTCTGCACCCACTGTTTTAAAATTCAACTCACATTGGAGAAGGAGGGGGGGGTCATCTTTGAATAATCTCTATAGTTCCACAGTTCACACTTATCTTCCTTTTCGCTCTGTCCGCTGAATTACTTCCAACTACTAATTTCATTAAGGGCAATCCAAACCAAGGTTCGTTACAACGTGTCACAACCACCTTTAGGTCGAACTAAATCGTGAGTCACTATCTGACCACTAACAGCATCTATTTCTACTTAAGTTAGGTTAATTTAACACTTAAAACCATATTAGCCATATATACCTTCCTGACCTTGGTATTCTTGTCCATTGCCTTGGTCTGTCTTTTTATTTCTATGCTGAAGACACGAAAATCAATCTCTTCTTTTCCCAAGGCTCATTTGATAGCATTATTAGAATTCCTTCAAATGTTCACATATACAAAACTTAAATCATATTGTAAAAAAAAATATTTTAAACCACTTAATCAAAGTATAATTCTAAGAAACATAAAAAATATACAGAATTTCCTTTTAGAAATCATATTTCTGAATGGCTTTCAAAAAACTCTCGCTGGAAAAATATTGCTCTATTTCTAATCTTGGTAGTTCTTAGTTTCCATTTTTGACACTTGACACTCAGAATAAATTTTCTCTTAAAGCCCAGGTTGCTAATACCTTTGAATCATCTCTCTGCTTTTCCATAATCTTAGCTACATCCGCCACTAATTTGAACACAATATTTTCCAGATTATCATTCATCTTTCGTTACCTCACTCCTTGTTAACTTGAAATTCTTGCTCACTGTATCAGAAGCTTCAACTCTTGGAACTCGTACACTTGTTTAAAACATGCAACCCACATCTTCGTGCCTGACGCTTCTCTCGTGCAACACCCTCACCCGTGATCTGCACTGGCTGCTCATTCAATTCAGAAGCCCCATGTCTTCTCGATCTCGATAGTTTTTCACAGTTCTATCATATTTGCAGTTGCCGGATATTGAGGCCACCATTCGTGGATCAGTGGAGGAAGCAGAATTTCTTAACAACCGAGAGGGCTTCATCCAAAAAAGATCATGTCGACATTATAGTGGGATATTATGAAATTTTCCATTACGAACTGTTAGAAAAACCAAACAGTTAATGTTTATCCCTAATGCGATCAACCTTGTCGTTTGAAACCTGATTTTGGCTAAATGCGATCCTCCTTAATAAACAAAAGGGGTGTTATCCTGAATCACGATAATGCCCGTTCTCACACAGTCCGAATGACCAAAGGTCTCTAGAAAGAGATCGGTTGGAAAATATTGGTTCATCTTTCATATTACCCCGACCTTGCTCCTCCTGATTATCACTTGTTTACTGGATTACAGAACCATTTAGATGGTATTAGCTTGAGATCAAGAGAAGACTTTGAAAACAACTTGGATTCATATAAAACCTAAAGAATTTTACACGCGAGGCATTTTTAATCTTGTTCGAGGAAGCAATAGATGTTATATTTATGATTATATATTTCCATTTCCATAGCCATATTTTTTTTAATTTTTAATATATACCATAAAATCGGACATTTCTTTCGTTCCAATCTGATATATGTATCTACATAGGGGAAATTTTTCTTTTAGAATACTCTTTTTAGCCAATTTATACCACTTTTCCTTCTTTGATGGTGTTTTCAACATTAATTATATTATGTTTTTGATGTCAGTTCTGGTTCTTTTTAATGAGCTTGTGGAATTCTGCTAATACAATTTGTTGATTGATGTTGGTTATTGTTCTTATTTTGTGTTTCTAGGTTTTTATTAGCATTGTCTGTCTTATGTTTCATCAAGTTAAGGTTTCTCGCTCGATTTTTCGTATTTTTCAGAGGAATTTTAGAACGACTCTTTTGGGGATAATAATAGGATTATTTTTTGAATGGAAATGTTTGCTGCTCTCTTTTTCAATTTTAATTTTGAATCCCTAAACATCCTTTAGTCACCGATTTTCTTTTATTACTGACTTATAAAATTATTGACTGTAAATATTTTGTTGACAAAACTGTAACAATTTTAATCTACAAATATATCTCAGATTTGTCTTCTCCAAGTCCAACTTTCTTGCCTGCTTCTTTAAGGACATTGTGCTAGCAAATATTTTGTTTGGGGCCAGTGTAAAGTAAACCAGATCATGTATCCTATTATTTCGTTTCCCAATTAAGAACTCTCCCATGCGTGACTCATTCATTACCTTGGCCAACCTTTGCAATAAAGTCTCTCATAGCGATGTTGGAATGGGCTTTGTTTTTGTTTGGGCAATTATATCTTAGAAAATCTTAGGTTTATGTAGTAAGCTACTCTTTCCGATATGCCGTGAAACTCTTACCATTTCTTTGAGTTATCTATTTTTATAAGGAATTCAATTCTATGCTTCTTTTGTTCTTCTTTTCTTTTATGGTAGAATAGATGATGGTCACTTGTTCAGTAATAGCTTCTCCACAGCTTCGAGTTTCACCCAGACCAATTATATAGCATTTAATATGTTTGAATTCAATGAGGAGTTTCTTGATATGTAATTCCTCAGATAGTGTTCTGCAGTTGTAGCTTGCAATTTACTAGACTTTATTTAGGTATTTAATGTCATCGTTGGATTAAAATTGTAATAAACAGTTGTATTTTGACTCACTTCACCTATGCCTACACAAGCACTCTGGTTGCTGTTGTCAGTCACATTCTGGTTTGCATCACTTCTGTCTATACAAACACTTAGTTTAACTTCGTTGATCCAGCATCACTGGAAGAATTTTGTTCAGATTTGTTTTATTATAGTAGTTTTGGGACATTAGATACCATGCTGGTCCAATGCAAGTTGACACCTAGGTCCCGTCAAGCGAAGGAGTCTACACTGGAATCTTTTCTTTTAGTCTAGAATTGAACCCCGGCCCTTTGGGTTTATAGACCAGCGCGCTAACCACTACTCTACCGAGCACCCTCATCGTGATTTAATGCGCATGAGCTACGTTTCGATCTTAACACTCATCTTCAAGTTCTATATATGAGACATTTGAAACAATATATATATGAGATAGAAATCAAGGATGTGATTAAACTTCAAGTCAAATTTAGGTAGTAAGGTTCTTTTGCAAAGCTATTATAAAATGGAAAAATATAAACATTCATCACATTTATAGTATATTAAGTTACTAAAGAATAAATATTAAAAGAAATAAAGCTGAAGTGTTAAAAAAATCACCCTTATAGCTCTGACTCTAGAGAAGAGTGAAATGAAATTAGGGAAGTAAAAGAGGTAGAGTTAAGATTAGGTTTGTTGTAGAATTAGATGATGAGCAAGGAAGCAGTAGAGGACTTACAATTAATAGCAAGGGCACGAGCTTTAATGTGAATGGGGTTAAGAATTCTCAAACTATATTCATTGCTGTTGCGACCAATGACTTAAAAGTTATTACTATATATTTCAGATTTTCAATTACTTATATTAACTCTAATAATGGAATTTTCTTTATGATTAAGAAGCCTACCATTACATAGACTAATAATGTCCAAGTATGAGGAAATCCTTCCTCCCATGGATCGAATAATGCTGCCTACATAATTTCTTCAAAGACAAAACAGGGCCAAGTAAATTCGTTTAAAAAACGACTGAATATCTCATCCCAATGGGAGGCTTATTCTTCTAATTGAATTAATTGCCAATTCTAAATTTATTAACAATTACAAATTTAAAATTTGTGTGGAAAAATAGCACTTTCATAATTTAGATAATTTTCTTCGGAATTCGTGTTCAATGGAGCCTATTTATGGGAGAATAAATTATTTAGAATCTTTCAGAACATTGTATATACGGTAGGCGGGTGAATATTGGCTAT
Organism: Ceratothoa steindachneri; assembly: GCA_963969495.1. Lineage (NCBI taxonomy): Eukaryota > Metazoa > Arthropoda > Malacostraca > Isopoda > Cymothoidae > Ceratothoa > Ceratothoa steindachneri. The sequence continues at coordinate 61,550,312 of OZ018320.1, forward strand.
TCAGTAATTGAGAAATTAGCATGCTGTTTTGTAATTGGAGAAGTGTTTGTTTTTAAAAATGTTTTTTTAAATTTAAATTCTACGTCCATATGTAAAATGAATGATGAAAAGTGGAAGCCATGAGTGTGGTAGCAATAATTTTTAAAATAAGACTTTGGAGTTGAGAATTCTTTATGCATCAAAGAACAAGTAGAGGAGAGATGAAAACCTTTGTAAAGGGTGCGTAAGGTATTTGAGGACATATGTTATTTTACTATAGTGGAATATTATTTGAATTTATATTTTATATATTTCAGAATTATCAATGGAAGACCCTTGCTTACACAAGAAATGAAGAGGCAGGCAGTTATCGTGGCTATAAAGGTTGAACATAGCAATTTAGAAATAACACGAGTTTTAGAAGGCGTTTGATCCTTCCTCTACAAAGTTTGCAACGAGTTAGAGGCCAAAGATGGTTAAGCCAGGGATCGACAAAGGAACGGAAGACGTTATGTGTTTCATCAAGATCGGCACCATCATACAAGGTTCAAGCAACGCTGGAATGAATAGCGGAAAATGTTCATGATCACATAACCCCTAACATTTGGCCTCCTAGCTTCCCAGATATCAATCGATTGGACTACTATGTATGTAGCGTAGTGTTATGAGCACCTTCATAACATTAAATAATCCCTAAAAGCCTCCATAGTCAGAGTAATGTCCAATATGAACAAGAACCACTTGTTCCTTGCATGTAGGCGATTCAGACATTGCATAAAAGCTGTTATCGAAGCTGAAGGAGACTTTATTGAATAAAATTACAAAACAATATGTTTATTCTTATCCTCACAACTTTTTCAGTAGAAAGACATTATTATCTGTTTCTAAGAGTCATTTTTTGTGTAAGTATAAATCTGTCCTCAAATACCTTAGTGAATTTACTGTGCTGGAAATTTAATGTCAAAGCCACTCAAGTTAGGCTTTCTGCATATTGATTAAGTTAAATTGTCGCGGTTTTGTCTAATAATATCTAAAAAGGGAGTTTATTGATGCTCTCTGATCAAATAGTAGATTTATTGTTGAGATAGAAGAGTTATAAAATTGATATATTCGTTGGCTTGATCTAAATTATTAAAATTAGCAAAAAAATCATCTACATATCTAATGTTACGCAACTTTGCCCACTCAAAGTTGCGTATCTCCACTCTTCACGAATGTTCCTGTCAATTTTACAATTGACATTATTATCAACTTGATTTTTAACAAAACTGACTCATTTCTCAATTTCTCTCGTCAAAATTTTAGCCATATTTTAGATTTGATTTTTAATGAGAACTATTTTAGGATCTTTTCTCTTATTATGTCGCAATTAGGTCTCCTAAGCCAGATGGCTGAACGGCCGGCTGAGGTGGCTGAACTGTCCTTCTCATGCGTGGTAATCGAAGAATGGGAACATTCCTATTTTATAAGTAGTTTGGGGGTTTGGGGGGTGAATATGAGGAAACTAAAAAAATAAAATCTAAAGAATGTAAAAAAAGTAAAAGCTAAACCCTATTTAATAGATAAAACTTTGCAATGTCTTTGTAAATTTGAGCAACTAAGTCTTTTCGTTTATTTCATTACCACTAGAACAACTTGCACATATAGGAGTCGATCAGAGAACGAGTGGCTTCACATTCCTATTTATTCCTTATATTCGCCTGGGCCCAAAGTGACTTTATTTGGTTTGTGCGAGAATCTCTTTCTGGGTCTTTAAAGTTCTGCGAGTGGTTAAGAGTCAAATGTTTATACCGAATCTCTGGCGAGGATTAATTTTAGATAACCAGGCAATGGCTTCGCCATTCCCACCTACGAGGGAAGCTTGCGCTTCGCTACTAAGATTAAAATTTAAAATCTAACAAAAAGCAGCCATAGTTAATTTTTTATAAATTTTCTGAACTTCGCCAATTATAATAATTTTAAAAGTAACTCTAAACTAAATTTCATCCCCCCCTCCCTTCAAAATATCACGCTGCTAAAATATACTTATAGAAGATATATAAAAATAAATTTTCTGAACTTCACCATTTGTAGTTCTTTGGAGTTTAAAAATTTCACAAAATTTCGATACTTATATTTATTTCTGAACTTCACCACTTTGTTTTTGGATATTATAAAATAATTATTAGAAATAACTTTGATAAAAAAATGTCATAACCAAACTAAGATGAAATTATTATTCAAATATTGCAAAAAATCCCCTTCTTAAATTCTAGAGTTAGTGATGATGATGCTTCTGCCGATCTATCAGGAAATGCTTGCATGAAATACTTGCACGTTTCCCTACAAATCCCTCTTCAAACACACTCCAGGCATTGTTCTTTCTCTAGCAAGTTCGCACGTTGTCATTTTTTAGGGGTAAAAACCATGTGTATGCTTCTAAAAGAAACAAAGGATCTCGTAACATTAATGATGTCACAGCTTAATCACTCGAGTAACAAGCCCTTCAGCTATCTGTCTGAGGAAATTGCGCCATAATAAGAGAAAAGGTCCTTATTTTCTTTAAATGATGAAGTTCATCAGCTAACAGTTTCCTGATTTATCATGAAACAACAATGTCCTTTAGATTTTAAACCTATATTTTACCATGGATATGCAAATATAATAACTTTTGTTATTTTTAATCATTTAGATCTAGCCAACCAATTATTAAATTATATATATGTATGTACTCGTGGCATTAAGCATTAAATATGCTATGAATTAGAAAGAAAAATTAATCTTTCTTTCTTAAATTTCATTTTAACAAACTCCTCGGGTAAATTATAATCCACCTCGATATAAAGAAAGCCCACCTTTAACTTATCTTTGGATTAATATTTTCGAGCCATTGTGACGTCATCCAAACCCAGGCAAGAAAATTCCCTAATACATATTCTATTATACATAAAAAATTCCAAATTCTGAAGTCTTAATCTAAAAATGCTTACTACTCCTTTCGTTGAAGAACTTATCAGCAATTTCTTAAACAAATTTACTTTCCACTTTTCCTATCAAAGAATGTTGCTAAAAAAAGATTTCAGTAGCTGAAATAAGACCCTTTAGAATTATTTACTTGATTGCAACTATCATAGTCATTGAAAAATGGTTCTTTCACTCTAATTTCAAAATTTAATCTATCTACCCATTTCCTATAGGCATTTTCCTTACCTCAACAAACAAACTACCCTTTGAAATAAGCAGTTGTATTGCATATGCTTTAACTTGTGTTGTCTGCAAAGAATCCTATTAGGAGTACGGTTCGCTCCTTGAATGAGTGTGTTGTTCTCACATGGGAATCACCCATCACCCACCAACAAGACCAACTCTATCTAGGGAAAAGCTTTCACCTATTACATAAAATCATACATTACAATATAAAACGGAATGTTCATGGACAATTTTAAAGTAAATGGCCGCAATGAAGATGAATATATTCTAAAAGTGTTAGAATTCCGACTCATAAAGAACAAATCTCTTACACACAAACTTGAAAACATGACTATTTCCATTCTTATTTCCTAATTATGCAGATTTTTGTCAACCATCAACCACTTGATCCTATTCACCAACGAACCAACCAACCAAAAACTTTAATCTTTCTTCAAGGCTCTCCCGTTATAATTTCTTCACTTCCTGATTTCATTTGAACTTCACCGTTAATCTCCATTACATTAAAATTGTACTATGTGACACAATTTTTGCTTCTGGCCAGTAAATGTTATTTTCCAACTTCTTTTATTGCAAAACAATATAAAATAGCCAATATTTGTTTTAAACTCTGTTTTTGTAACTTATATGATGAAACATTTATTAAAAATAGGTATTTTCTTTTATCAATGGTCGCGCTAAAAACAAAATACAGTTAAATTTATAAAATTTTATTAAAATTCCACAAAAATATATAAAAAAAAGTTGACCTCAGGTAAACAAATACTGATAGCTAGCGATAGAAGGATATAGAGTGGAATAACTCCATATGGTTTGGACCTACTGAATAACGTGGAATCCGAATCACGACCTGCTTTACGTTTTCTATTCCATTTTTTATCTTTTGCTTACTGGTAAGCAAATGCAATTTCTGTAAACTTGTCCGGTGAACCAACCAACCTCTGATTTCTTTTATTCATCCTTTCATTCTTGTGTATATTGTAGCGCTCATGCTGTTATGTGTATCTATTGTTTTGCTTGTTTTATGTGTATGTACTTCTGGCTTTTTTTAAAGTTTTACATTTGAGCACTTCTTTTGTCTTTCTTCTCTTTTTATTCATGTTCCCTCTATGCTCTCACTTCACTATAGTTGAGCACTGTTTGTCTCAATTCACTCTAGTTAAGCAAATTTAGTGATATATATTACACTTTAGTTATCACCACTGATTTTCACTGTAGTTTACACGTGAGTAATCTTGTCAATTTGGTTAGTCACATTTTTGAGTCACTTATCCTGGGAATCTCGCGCGGGGATTGTATTGTCTTGTTCTATTAGGGTTCATCTCTTTCTGGTTAGCTCTATAGTATCTATTTTCTTGATCCAATAGTTTTCCTAGTTATGTGTAGAATGGTGCCTCCACTCTTTCCTGTTGAGTTCTGTCACTAGGCAATCTGGAATTGAAAGAAGTGTTGAATCTGGAGTTGATGTTTTCGACAAAGATTGCAGGTAGGTTGTCAATTTTCCTCCCGATTTTTTCCGCTGTTATTTTTTATAGCGATGTTAAGCAGCCAAATATTAGCCTTTTTATGTAGGGCTCTCTGAGTCATCTCGATTCTTTTGGTGTTTGTGATTAGATAGAGGGCTTTGTTTTGAACTTTTCTTGGATCTCTCTTTTTTTATTTAGATTGGGTGTTAATAGGAATGGGAGGGTATATTAGCGCCTCCCTTCCTAAGAGATGATATATTCTTCTTTTGTTCCCTGTCCTTATGTTTTTTAATCAATATAGGAGACTCAGCACAGGGCTACTCTTTCTAGCCTTTCTGCTACGCGTTTTATGTAGCCTCTTGAGGTTACCTATTACTTTCCTTTCTGAATAATATTTGTACAATTGTCCTTGTACTTAGATATCTGATACCTTTGGAAACCATGCTGCAGCTGCCATCTCTATGATTGGGGACCTTCTCTACCCTAATGTCAGTAAGAGGATCTGCGGCTATATGGTCCTCATACAGTGACATTTCCTTCGGAACTTTTTCTACACCTTTCTCCTTACCGATTTCGGAAGAACAGGTAAAAGATTTGCTCCTTCTCTTATTTCATTTCCTTCGTCTGCTCTAAAGTTCACCCCTGATTGACGATGGTCTCTTGCTCTCCAACTTTTCTCAAGATCTATCGTAAAGAAAATTATGCTCCTAATGAAAGTGCTGAAGTTAACGTAAGTGAAAACGTATGAAAGAGAACTTTTTGTGGCCAAAAGACTGGGAGAGAGTGCAAAGCTCTTTTCTCTACAACATGTTAATGGTAGATCCCTTTTTGGAAATGAGCGCGCGTTCCGAATGGAACGAATTCCTGGAACTCAATCTATTTCTGGAAATGCGACCTTCTTTTTAGATTTGCATAAACCGATTCAGAATATGCATAAATGCTTATGCCCTTCGTGGCGAGTCAACATAAAATAATGAACAATTTAATCATAAAATTGCCGAACTCAAATAATTCTTCCCTTTGTAACGCAACATTGACGAATAAGGATTAAGCGTTCTGTATGCTTGAAAAATTAGGATCAGGATGCCTCACAACTCTTCCAAACCTCACTTTATTTCATGAAGAAGCAGTTCCTTTGGTGCGACATTTGCCAAAGAAACCTACACCTTTAAGGGACGATGCGGAATCCTTTAAGTAATTTTCAGGTCACAGGTTAGCCATACATAAAATTTCCCATATATCTTTAATAATATTTTTATTTCTCTTTCAAAAACTTCCATTTAATAAGAGAAACATGACATACTTTTCCTTAGTAACAAGTGGTTTAAGCAAACAATAAGGTTTTTCTAAAGTTTAACATCAAAAGAAAATTAACGAAAAGCAAACTGCTGATTTAGCAGACTCCATAAGGTTTTCATTCACAATATCCAGGTTATTCACATATATAACACTGTAAATACCATAAATTAAATATAAATTGCTCTTAAGTTAAATATTTTAATTACTATAATGGGCTGAAGAGTGAATTTTGTGTCAAAGTTGCATTTTATAGAACAGCGGCTGAAAACAAAGTTATGACGAAAGTAATTTATTTTTGAAGAAATGTTGTGCCTAAAATTATAAAACTTTAGCTTATAAACTTTCAGTTTACAGGTAAAAATTCTTAAAGTTTGTATGGCAACACCTCCTCACGTATATTGAAGACTACTACGGATGGCATCAGACATTTATTTTGTTTGCGAGATGAGTTAAAGGTCGACCTATCCTTTAGAAACCAGGTTGTAGAGTGGAGAGTGAATGAATAAATGACTGCATTTTCGATTCATTGTAGTCGGCCAAAAAGACTCGGTTCACTATAATAAATCAACTAGAGAATACGTGACGTGGGACACGACGAAGAAAACGAGTCGTCATCCAAAAAAACACTCCCAGTGAAGTTCGCACGATGCAACGGATGGCGATGAAGGGCCGATTTAAGACCCCCGGCAGTATTTCAAGTGAAAATGGCGAGAACAGGGTCCTGACTGTGGCTCGTTAGACTTTCTCACGTTGCCTGAGAGTTGAAGCACTCACAACACGCTCTTCTGCTAAGAAACTATTCATAAGTAGTAAAAAATAATAAAGAGGCTAGGTTAGCCTTCACTACTATGTTTGTAGTGTGTTTAAAAGTTAGGAAGTACCTTTGAGCGACGAAAACAAATGTAATTCGTTTGGATTGAATAAAAAGTAGCATGTAAGGTGTTTTATAGGTAAAATATTGAATCTCGCAGGCACAAAAAAGACGGTTAAATTTAAGAGTTACAGCGTTATGGTGTGAGACATGTTTTCAAGGGTTAGCATGTGTTCGTTCGTACGTTACACGGCAAAGTAAACGCTGCGGTATACAATAATCTGTTTCACGATCATGCGATTCCCTCTCGCCGGACATCGAAAGTGCAAGAGCCTCTTTTCATGCAGGAAGTGCTCTGTATCAGACCTCAAAGACGGTAAAGAATTTCTTGGATGAAGAAAATATTGAAGTGATGAACTGGTCTACACAGAACGCTGATTTATACCTATAAAGGTTACTCGATGAGAAGATTGTAAAGGGTAGGCCCTCGGATTCCCATGCTTTCCCTTTTTCATCATAGTCTATGGTGTTTTCGCAGGTCGACCCGTTTCGAGGCTACTATTTTTATCCTAAACTTCTGCAACCTCCCAGGCTAATTTGCGTAGGGGTAGCGACTCACTCCCCCCCCTTTGTGCCCCACTTTCCTTTTTGCCCTTTTTAGTAATTCTGTTGCGAGAATTATGCTTGATTGCTCCGCAGAATCGTTGTCCGTCACTTCCCTTGACGTTATTAATTTTTGGAGGCCCGTACTGGATTCCTTCGTGCACCGAGGATTTTCTGCCATTAATTCCGGCCAGCATTGTTGCTGCCCCTCTGTTGGTTGCATCGAATTGTGCTCTTCCAGCTACGTTTGAAAGTGTTCTCCTTGGGAAGCCGTTCACACTGGGCACATGAAAGTTCTCCCACATTCGCATCGCCATCTCTTCTTTGGATAATTCTGTCATCTTCAATTACTTCTCTTGGATCGTTGGGCCTTCGAATCGTCGTGCCCCGTGGTCTCGTCACCATTCGCCATAATATCGCCGTCTGTGGGTTTCTCCTCGCTGAAGACCGCCATCGCATTCACGCCTGTTGACTTGGGTCGAATTCCCTCATCATCGCCGAGCCTCTTTCGCCTGGGTTCCCGACGTGGGTTATTTTAGAGTATCTCTTTCTTCTTACGTCCCCTTTAAATTAATTAAGCGTTATAAGTGTTATTCATGTAACTTTGGGCCTTCGGGTAAGAGACGTAAGACAGGGAAGTTATTCCGGGAACACCTGTCACTAGATTAGCGAAGCCTATTTTCATCTTCAACGGCACCTGTCGTTTCGGCTTTAAACAATTTATCCATAGAACCCATTTTTGTATGCGCGAATAACTTTTTGGGTAAAACGACTTCTGGTTGTTCGATGGTGTTAAGCATTTGTGACTTTTCTTATTGTTTGATGACCCCCGTATATTTTTTTAACAGTTAATTTATTTCATTTTAATTTAGTTGTAAATAATACTGTAAATACCTTCTGTATGTGTATTTATTTAACCACTTGCTGATACCTCATAATTTAGCACCGTCCTGATTAATTCTGGTGAATTTCTGGTAGGCCTTTAGATCCCTGGTCTTCTATAAATTTTATGTGTGTATTTTTGGGGGCCGTGTGAACCGGGTTCCGTGATAGTCTTTACAAAGATTATGGCTTAAAAACTGATGAACGTTGAAGTTCCCTGGCAAAGATTCGAAAAAGAATGGAATAAAATCACGTCCATACGATGCGACAAATTCGTGAAGAGATGCAACCGAAGATGTGCGCAAGTAATTTCAAATAAAGACCTGAAACTTCTTATGGATATTTTTTTCAATTTACTATTATATTATCGTGATTTCTGCTTATGGGTGCATTTGTACTGATAATTTTATTTTTGGACTAATTCTTTCTTCAAATACACATTTCTTTCCATATATATTATTTTTAGCTTCTGTTCTATGGAATCAAATTTGGACAGTATCAGAGGCAAATTTCAAAGAATAATTAATCTGTGTAATTTTCACGAAAATTAAATCAATATTCTTGAAAAAAGGTAAATTTTGGTATTTCGTTCTCTAGTTTGGGATGCTGTGGTATGCCGTCCGTGTATAATAAAAGACTGACTATTAATTTAAAAAGAAAGTGACTGAAAGCGACCCCTATCGGGATATAGGGTCTCGGTGAACCCGGGTTGAAAAACTCGGGTATTTCCCAACATTTGCTTTTTTCTAATTTAGCAACACAATTTTGTTGACTTCGGCTATTTTATCATTATTAATCCTTTTTTTTTATTTTCAGCCCTTTCCTATAAATCAACTTTTACAATTTCTAACATTAATAGAGACTTTCACAATTAATGACATTAATAAAGACTTTCAAGCTTAAAGACATAGTAGAGACTTTCACAATTAATCCCATGAATAGAAACTTTCATAATTAATTTCATAATTTTACAATTAATGACATTAATAGAGATTTTCACAATTTATGACATTAATAGAAACTTTCAAAATTAAAGACATTAAAAGGGACTTTCACAATCAACGACAATGATAAAGACTTTTACACTTAATGACATCACAATTAATGACAATAATAAAGACTTTTACATTTAATGACAAGGACTTTCACAATTAAAGAAGTTAATAGACTTTCCCACTTAATGACATTAATAGAGAATTTCACAATTAATGACAATAATAAAGACTTTCACTCAATGACAATAAACTTTCACAATTAATGACATTAATAGACTTTCACAATTAAAGGCATTAATATAGACTCACAATTAATAGCATTGATAGAAAGGTAATGACATTAATAGATCCTTTAACAAATGATGACATTAATAGAGCCTCACATTTTAATGAGCAAATATCTTTTCACAATTACTGACTCTGATAGAGACTCGCAATTAATGACATTATTAGAGACTCGCAATTAATGGCAATAATAATAAGGGGCATAAGGATAATCAAAGCACTGTCTTCACTGTGCTGCCCTAAAAGTTGACACAATTATGTTCCTGTCGTTCCGAAATAGTTTGCACATCACGAGCTACATTGCATTTTATATTTAATAGCTGCAATTACGAGAAACTGTTTACATGTAAAAACATAAAGTTAAATCATAATGTATTTAAATATAACAATGGTGAGGCGGTAGGGGATGGGAGGAAATACTACAAATATACACCCTAAAATACGCTAATAGCTTAATAGGGAAAGTTAGGATTTTTCGCTTATCTTGGGATCAACTTTGATGAAACATTTTCCAGCTGCTCTACCCTGCATGGCAACATTAATGTTTTATTTTCATTATGCTGTCTTACATCCTTCAATTTTCTATTTCTGATTCTTCTTTTTGGGGGAGAACTACGCTAACAACTTTTGAATGAAAGTAGCCGATCTAAACATATTTTGGACTAAACCACGGATAATTATACACATCAGGCATACCTTCTGTATATATTTAACAGAAAGCCCTAATTATAATACTTGATTGATGGACATAATGAATTATTTGCCCGCATGAGCGCTATTTCGACGGATGACTTCAGAAACCCTATCAGGCCTGGAATCTGCCAATTTCTTACCAGGATGGATGCCTTCTGCAGATTAATGCTCGCCCATAAGAATTCTTTAAACAAAAATTGAGGTCCAGCGACATAAACATCTTGTTTAATGATGGATTCAAAATTTTCGACATGGTTGAGATCCGGAGATGCTGGCAGCCACATCATCAACTTATCACCTTGTATACCATAGGAGCATAGGAAGGCTTGATTTGTCCTCGCAGAGTGTGATGTATCGTTATCATGTATGCAAACTAGAGTCCTTAGTGACAATGGTATGTTATCTAGCCAGGAATTTAAGTCACCTTTAGGAGATTGCAGTAGGCAGCTGCGGTCACTTTAACCCCATCAGGCACCCTAGCAGGGCAAAAAAGTCTGTCTAATTATACCTGACCACAACATGATTCCTCCTTCCTGCTGTTTACGTTGCAAGAATTTGCTACCAACTAAAGAGTCAACATAAGAACAAAATTTGAAATATTATAAATTACCACCACCCGCAAATTATGGATAAATCTTCTGCAAGAACAAATTGGGACTGGCAAAGAACATTCTTTAATACAGGGGCTCTGAAAAGTTACTGTGCACTAACTGAAATAATTGTATATTTGAATAATAAGGAAACTTGGAATTGAAATTGAACAAAATAGAATTTCTACGGCACGTGGAATTGTCCGTGTTCCTGGCCACCATTATCTTCCCCTTTCCTTCTTTTCCCCCTTGTACGCCAGCTATCATTCCGATTTCAGGTCATTTTAGAGCGTTTAGTCGACGAAGGCATTCGTGCGATTGATTATAATCGGAATAATGGAAATGGTGTTGGTGGTTGAACAAAATGTCTTTTAACGGAAAATTTCTTTCGACGTAACAACCACACAAATTTAAACGAAAATTTCGCTACGACATTTTCAGATGCAGAAGTCCCTCACCGACTGTAATTCGGTAGGTAATCTTATAACAAGTTACGGGAAACTGGCCTTGTTCTGGATAGTCACCGCCCTTTTGGGCCAACCACGACATCAAAACGTGGAAGATACCCTGGACAAGAATCTGATGGGTTTAAAAAAGGCCGTATAGCGGCTGACATTAGAAGTTAAAGTGGCAAAGAATACAGCACAAGATATTCTGATAAAGAAGTTGCATTTCCATCCATACAAAGTGTCTATTGTGCGTCAACTGAAAGACTCAGACCACAAGAAACAAACTTTATACTGCAGGTGTTTCAGGACTTCCTATCTGAAGAGGATAAGGACTTTTTATAGATGAGGTATAGTTTCATCTGTCCTAGTATGTCAACAGACAAAACGCTGGTCTATTGAGTACTGAAAATCCCCACAAATTAAAGAAAGTGTCTCTCTACTGCTGAAAGGTTAATGTTTGATGTGCCTATAGTTGTACTTGCTTTATTTGTCCAATTTCTTTAATGAAACCATTAACTCAGAACATTAAGTGAATAAATTCTCTACCACTTACGAAGGAGGCTTTTAGTAAGAGTGGAACTGTTCACAAAGCTTGCGCTTCAGTAGAACATCTGAAGCACTTCTTCAGGCTTCAGTGCCTAATCTACCAGGATGTGTGACCTGCCCGGGCACCGGATCAGACACCGCCTTACTTTTTAGTCTCAAGTGAGTTTAGTCGTGGGCGACTCTACATCTCACTATGTCGGTCGGTCGGTTGGTTGGTCGGTCGATCGGTCGCCGGTTTTTTTTTTGGGGGGGGAATAACATAATAACTATTCTGCCGATCCTAACAAAATTTCAAAATCTTATGATGATTTACATTTTCTTTCGAATGATATAATTTCCAACGTCCTTCCAAGGTTAGTCCGGAAATTATATTGTTTTGGCAATAACATCTTTACTATTAGGCCGATTTTAACGAAATTTGAAATCCTTATGTTGTTTTACATTCTTTTACGAATTTTCTAATTGCAAAGGTCCTCTCAAAGTTAGCTCGCGAATTATTGAAAGTTTTGAAGGTTGTAAGGTCATAAATCAGAATAAGTCAGAGCACGCGACCTTTTGGTCAGCAGACCTTGTTTATCTTGGAGGAACTGAAGAGAAAGGTGTACAGAGGTAACCCGCATAACCTTGATAAGATAAGTCTGCAATGACGACCAACATCAAACAAATCACATCGCATAGACTGATAAGCGTCGGCCAAAATTCCGAAGCGATTGTGGGCATGTCTAGATGTTGGTGGATGCCATTTGCTGCATATCTTGTAATAACATTTATTAATTTCCAACAACTCATGTAATAAATTTCAATAAAAGTGAAGAACTAGTGAATTAGATTTGGTTGATTTTTTTTAGAAACTGATGCATACATATGCCCATAAATTTGTAGAGATAGTGAGGTAATGTTTCCTAGTCAATTTATAAAGGCAGCCTTTAGCTACACAAAGGAAATAAGTTCAAAAGACGTTAACGCGTCCCTTGATCTGGACGAAAACGGAAGAACGGTCCAATGCTTGTGCTCACTGTGTGAACATCATCTCTCAGTGTACAGTTCAGATATCCACTCAGTTACCGACTCTCACTCAAATTCATTCAATTGTCAGAATTTCATTCTAAAGATCTTCACCTTATCAAAACCAGATTAATTTGAGCTTACTAAATAAAACAAAAAGGTCAGCTTAATTTCAAACTTTAACTCGTGTAAGAGAGTTATTGAACCTTTGTTGATAAATCACATCAAATTGGCCACCCCATCGTGTTACATGGCATTAACCCTTTGCCTGTCCTGTGCATCATATGTGATGCACAGTTCCAGTATTACGTAAGACCATATTTTTTGGTGGTCATGTGAAAACTAAGGCTTTTCCTTATTAGAGCGTCTGATTTATACTATAATTACACTATTTGTCTATCTATATAGATGCACACAGCGTTTGAAAGAAATTCAATGTGATTGAAAGGTTGAATTAGAAAACATTTAGTTTTGATTATTTATTATGTAAATGAAAGCATTTTCCTACAATATAGGTTATAAATAATATTTCTTTTTATTTTGTTAGGAAATGAAAGCTTATCTAAAGATAAAAAAGTTATGAAAAACAGGAAAAAATTTCAAAATTGATCCAAAACAAGCAAAATAATTCTTGCAAATATCTTATATAAATAATGTTAAAAAAGTCTTCCTTCTATTTTACTTTGTGCTTCTCATTGAAGCAAGGTAAGCAAAAAAGTCGTTTACATTGTACACATTCAGTATTGTTTGGCTTTTGCTATGGCTTGCTTAGGATCAGCTGCTGCTCAAAGTTTCTCGTAACAGCCATGACATCTTTTATGGGTAACTTTTCCACTATTACCTACTCTTTGAATTGTCTTCAATCTATGTTCAATTCTCAGAGGTTTGGTAACACTGCTTTTCTCTCCTAAACCTAACAAGGCGCTGCCTACAGACTTTGTGAATGATGAAAGCTGAACAATGATTGCACTATAAAACTTATTGAGAAGAACCCAACTATTCAATACAGCAATGCTTATACATTCCATCAGCACCTTCCTGTACGACTTCAAACTTTTTCTAGCCGGGCTATAGTATGATATCATTTGATCTGAGAGATCAATTCCACCTTTCACTCTGTTATAATCCTGTATTACTATTGGTTTTGACACAACATTGCCTTGAAGTGTTCTTTTACCTGTTTCCATCTGATTAACCCCATGAAAAGTTGATATCATGAAGACTTCTCTTTTATCCTGAAACTTAATTATTCTAATTCCATTTTCATTCATAACTCCTTTTATTTCACTCTGTTTCAGTTTTGCACATTTTATTGGATTCGGTATTCCAATTCTATTTCGTCTCATAGTTCCACAGTACTCTGTATTTCTATTCTTTAGATATTTAGCTAACTGAATGCTGCTGTACCAGTTGTCAGCAACTAAAACCCTGCCCTCATTTAGCAAATCATTTGTCAGTTCAACAACTACAGACTCAGAATGATCCAAACTAGGTAATGTATTTGTAGATCCTTGTCCACAATACATATACTGAGAAATTACAAAAGTACCCGCGTATCTCACATAGCTTGAACAGTTTTATCCTATATTTATGCGCTTTGCTTGGATTGTACTGTCTGAATGCAAGTCTGCCTCTATGTGAAATCATAGTTTCATCAACGGATATGTCTTCTCCTGGAATGTGAATTTCCTGAATGTTTGAAAAAGGCAACTTCATGAAATCTGATATTTTGTATAGCCTATCATCTGGCTGTGCAGTTTCATTGTTTGAGACATGCCAGTTTTTTAGGATCAGTGAAAATCTATTATAGCTCATATTAATGTTATGAAATAAAGAATGAAAATAGACTTCATCAGTTTTTCAATAATCTTCTATCTTTGGAAATTGTATGAGACCGGTTCATTCGTGAATGCCGACGAATCTGGTGGGAAGCTACATATTGAGAAGCATCTGTTAGTTTTGGCTACCATCATATACATTATGTCATCATCAAAGAACTGTCTGAACACTTCGATTGGATTCACAATCCCATCTTGAGGAGGAATAATACTTTTTTTCAGACCTGAACTACCAGAAAAACTAATTCCGTCTATCTCTGCAAAATTGAAATCCCAAGTTGCTGCATTACCTTGCGCTGATGTTGTACCTGGCACTACTGGCGCATTATTTGGCCCCGTCGGTACTCCTGCCTGATGCTGAGTCGCACGCCTTCTTTTGGCAGGCCTGTTTTGTTGTGAATCTTCTTCAGAGGATTCTGAGTTATAGGAATCTAAAGATTCATTCTCCGTTGAAGTTACATAAACATCCTCGCTGTAATCACTCAAATCTTGAAAGTCACTTGCGGTATCCGATTCTATATTACTTGTATCTACTGATTTCTTTGTTTCCTAAAAATTATTGGGATCCATTTAGGGCTATATTTTTAACAGCTTATGTAATTATTTATATTTATATATAATTTATATTTATAATTTATATTGAGCTTATATATATATTTATATACCAGTTTATACCTGAAAAGGTAGAAAGAAAAGAAAAATTAGCAACAAATCCTTCATAGAAGACATTTTATATAAAATGATCATGTGCATCATATGTGAGACACAGGACGTATGACTGATGAATAATAATCAGTACGCCCAGTACATCACATGTGATCTACGCTTGTTTATTGCATCAATGCCATCCTAAGTACTCTATAGTATTACCATACATCATATTTTATAACTCGCATGACCCATTTTTAAAATTCCGACAAAGCGTAGCGGTAATAGCAGAAATATAACATTGGGACAGGCAAAGGGTTAATATGCAAGAAAATGAATTGTAACTTCATTCTCTAAAAAGAATTCACTTCAACGAGCTGACAACTGATCTTTGAAAAAATAAATAAATATTAGTATTTAAGCGAGATACAAAGAATAACGTCCACTTGCCATATTAAATCGAAGAAATGTCAATGATTTTGAATTAAAACCTGAAGCATCCAAAAATTTCACGTTGCTGAAACATGAACTAGGGATATAGGGCTCCTTGTCATACCAATATTTTGAGTAAAATTACCCATTAAATGTAAATTTATAGTCATTATTTCATAAAAAAACAAGGTTAATAAATGATTTTATGAAACCACTCGTTTTTACATTCACTTGCTGATCATTTCCTGATGAAAACTTTGCAAATGGAAGAAATAGAGCTGGCATTACCTTTTTTATCCCTTTATGTAATATATATCATTAATTTTATGTGGTTTATTGAAATTCTTTACAATATTCAATGTTGTGTAGAAAACTCTTGTGACATTTCCTTAGGATTCAACTTTTGCTCTGCTTGCGCAAATTCATTCGTTAATTTAAGTCAAACATGGCAAATTGAATAAAGTATGTGACATATATGAAAATAATGAAGAATAATACAGCTTATATGCTTTAAGAGGCCATAAATAGGGACAAAATTACTCTGAGGTTTCGTATAATTCATTAAATAAAGTCAAGCATAAACCCGCAGCGCCAGATGTATATCCTCGACAAATACGTGAAACGATGCATTAAGAGTAAATAGAAACCGTTGATGGGATAACGAAAATAAGGTAAATAATAGGGCCGCAATATCGCTCCCTTCCTTGGTCCTAATGCGTGCTTAAATCCCACCCCACCCGTTATGCCGGAAGAGGCAAAGCAAACAATAAGTCTAATTAATGGCATCTCCTTCTTTACCGCCATCCTCCCTCATGCTTAATCTCTTATACGCTATCTACTTCTCGCACGTTATCCCTATGCTTAATTAGTATTCCTTTGTCACGTGCATTTAATGGAATGCCCATTAAAAAGCGATGCTAAAACCATTACACAACAGACGCCCTCTGAGCGCTGAATCATAGGGATTACTTAACTCATTATTCACTGAAGCGATTTTCCTTATGTGAGCAATTAATTGCCTTTGGTGCTACGGAGAATCATAGACGATCGGACTCTTCTTCCTGAGTCGTGGGAATCGGATATCACCTGAGGAGAGAGTTTGTTCGTAAGATGCTACTCTCATCTTGTATTACCTTGTGCTTTTTTGCACTTATTATTTAATGAATACATAAATTTAAGTGGGAATAAAGCGATGCTTTGCGTATGTGTCAAACGAAAGCTCACTTCCCTCTACCAGATTCTTTTTGCTGAATAATCTCAGCGTTTACTTGCAGGTATTTTCTCAACTCCAATTAGCGATCGTCGACTACGATGTAATCTTAAGCAATTAAGGAAGTTCTCACTCATTTATGATTTACTCCTATTTTTTGAAAAAGAAAAACAAGGGACACGTTTTTTTGGAGGATTTTAAAAAGTGAACTTGGATGGAAAGAATAAGCTCAGTATAGACTATTCTGTGTACCAGGGACCAGAATAAAGTAGTGTAGTGAAAACTCATAATGAAAAGGAAAAGGAAGGGACAACAAGGAAATGGAAGCATAAGTGACAGTAAATCCTATTTGGAGGATTTTTCTTTTTTAAGAGCTCATCTGGCGACTACCTACTTGGGCATTAGTCGCCGTATTCAACACTGTTTAGTACTAGGCTACTTTAAAATATGATTAAAAACACAAAAAAAAACAACTATAAAAATAAAAGAAAAAGAAAAAAGGGCAAGCAGGAAACAAGTTCCGGGGTCGGGGGGAGGGCCGACTCCCCCCGGCGCAGGAACGTGCGACCTACTAAAATACCCAAAACCAACAAAAAAAAACAACTAGTTAAATAAAGGGGAGAAGGCCGACCTCCTCCCCAAAAGTCTATAAGTCCACCAGTCAATGTGCACGAACTCATCTCGAGTACAAGGGACAGGCGGCAGCGACCCCGCCCATCCCGGTACCGGGACAGGTAACGTGCCAATTTGGAGGAGGCGCAATGAAATCCTCGGGGTAGAAACACATAAAAGTAGCTGGGGAACCACCCACATCGGCTAAGTAATTCAAATATAATTATTTACTATTATTATTTACTTTACAATAAAAAAGAGAAAAAACCATTGAATGTATCTTTGGCAGAAAGTTCAAGAAAGGTATTTGGTAGAGAAAGCAATGAAGGTGAGGGAAGCGAAAATATGTGAAAGGCATATAGTTCGACGAGAAGTCTTTAGAGGTTACTACTTGGAGCATACAGGAACAAGTGGGCGATCACATCTCCATAACCGGCTTAACCTCTGCAATTTAGACACACATCCACATGCGAGCGTCAAGGGCATGAAGGGCACGCATTCCTCAAAACGCCAGCAGCACCGTGGGTGCCCATGCGATACATGAATGAGGCCAGGCTCAAGAAAAGCGAGCTGGTCATTCCTGAGACTCCTTAAAATATTTAAGCGAATATTTAATCTTTCTTATTTTTTTATTGTTGTTTTCTTTAGAATCAAATTGGTATAACCTTGTTTAACCATCGGTAACTATTCGTTTCAAAACTTGCGCCCCATTAGCTTGCCATTTTTTAAAAATCTGCATTGAGTAGCAGTAAATCCTATTCGGTGGAGGAACAATGAAACTCTCGGGGTCGTTGAGACAATGACCCGAGTTGTGAGTTTATCTTAATCACATGTTTTTGGTAACCACCTTCCAGAAAACCTGCTCAAGCGAACCTGCAAGATTTTAGAAACTAAATCCACTGAAAAGTTTTGTTACCGTTCTATGTTTCTAGTGTTTCGATTTTTCCTTCGTTAATATGGAATATCTGCCATTCCCTCTCCTCTACCTTCCCTCTCCCTCTATGCTGGTTGGCTAAATTGCCGCTTCGTGTCGATAAATAAACAAAATACTATGAAAAATACTGCATTAATGTTTAGCATTAAACACAAGGGAACACAAAAAGAAGTTATTAAAAGTACTAATGGACACCACTGTTATCTTGAAAATCATTTCTTTGAATTAGAAAGCAATTTATCCATTTATTAACTGTTAATTTTCTTGAGGGTAGCGTCTCTAAAACCTTATGCATTATTCAATATTAATAATATTTTTTATACCCCCAAATTTCACCTTGGCTCGAAATTCTATTTTCGGAGAATTAAAATTGGTTCTGTGGGGAATTTTTTTGAAATAACGTAAATCTTACAAGTTTTATATCACTGAATAATTTAGGCCTGAAGTTACCAGTTGATTTCTGAGTATTTGTGTTGTAATACAAAATTTTACATCATTTTGGGCCTGAGCAGGATATATTTTCGGAGAACCTTTTCGACGCCCCTCAAATCTGAATGATTTGACCCAAAGTTCATGATAGTAAATAATAATAGTAAAAAATATGCCCTTCCAAAAGAGGTTGATATCATAAATAATGTGCTGACTAAGCTACTGCAAGTATTTTTTCTACTAGGTCGGAGGAGCTGCTTGTGCGTTATGTCACTTCCGTGGAAGAGTCTCGTAGATTAATAACTTTTTAAAATTTCTTTACCAGGAAGAAGCATTACATCTCCTCACTTTTGGGATCATTCTACCAACGATACCCGGTTATGCTAGATGGACTGCATCCAAACCTATTAGGATCAGTGAGGTTGGGCAGGCTTTTAGAGAACTTACGCTTTTCCGACATAATTCCAATAACTGAGTCTCGGGTGAAAATAGGAGGAGAGACTATGCGCGAAATTAATTTAAATATTACAAATATTTAAACGCAATAGTTTTCGATGTCATTACTATAGGTACTACATAAAATCTAATAGTCTCTATATCTGAAAAGAAAATCGATTTTACTGTAGTATATATATCGAACCCCCGCGCAAAACAAACAAAATAGCAAGGAATTATTTAAATTTCTAGAGGATGTTGCTAGTCGACTGGACGAAAGTCTTCAATATGAAGAGTATCGCTGCAATGTAAGGCAATTCAAAATTTGTAGGTATGATAACGAATGCGTCTGAGCAAAGGAAAGCACCCTAACTCAATATAAATCCTTGTCATGGATCAATAGTACACTGGTTTCTTATAAGAGAAAGAAAACGGCATTATCGCTTGCTAAATTAAAATAAAATGGCAGTTTAGACAGCCATAGTTATGTTAATTATAGGCGTCGAGTAAAAAGAGAAATGAAAAAACAAAATGATACTTCTATGCGTATATAAATAATAGGAAAACAATTCTATATTTTATAGGGTCAATTAAAAATGAGGAAAACTGGGTAGCGCCAAAAGAGCTATTGAACAAATCATAAATGGGAAATTCTCCAAGCGTTTAGGCTGGAATACATAGGTCACAATCCTGTTTCTCTTGATGTAATTGATTTTAATGAAGAAAATATACCAATCTTAACTGCTCACATATTGAACTAATAAAGTATATAGACAAATTGAAAATTACGAAATTTCCGAGTCCAGATAAAATTCATCCCAAAAAATTAGATCATAGCACGATTTACTTAATTTTTAACATTAGAAGACAATATTACTCCTGAAGACTTTAAGTTAGCGAATGTTACATCATTTTTTTTAAAAAAGGGGGAGAAGAGACAAACTAAAGACTATGGTCCTATTAGTTTATAGTCGGTTGTTGGTAAACCTTTGGACTATTGTGACAGAAAAAATCGTGCATCAATGAGATAAATATAATTTAATTACAGAGAGCTCTTTTTAACGAATGTGTCAGAATTTTACCCTTCGATATGAAAGAAAAATAAAATCGTTAGAAAGTCGAAGACACTATTTACCTTGATTTTTAAAAGGTTTTCGATTCTGTTTCCCATAAAACTGCAGAAAAAGCTTGAACCACACAAATTAAGTGGTAGCCTATTGAGAATGATCGAGAACTGGCATACAAACCGTAAACAAAGACATGTGATAAATCGAGAATCGTCCTACTATACCAAAGACACTACTTCATGTATTATTCATTATATTCATGAAGTTCATAGATTCAAGACTATTTTGCAAGATTGCCAAGATCGCAGAGGATACTAAACTAGGGCTGATAATGGAGCACAACTAAGATCGCGAAGAAACAAGAATTAAACTAGATTTTTAGACGCGAGCAACTCTACATCTCACTATGTCGGTCGGTCCCCGTTTTGCTTTTTTACTATTTTGGTAATAAAATTGTAACTATTCGGCTAATTTTAACGAAATTTGAAACCCTTATGTTGTTTGACATTCCATTTCGAATGATATAATTGCCAAGGTCTTCCCAAGTTTAGCCGGTAAATTAATTTACTTTGGCAATAACATCATAACTTTTCGGCCGATTCTAACGAAATTTGAAACCTTAATGTTGTTTTAAATTCTCTTTCGAATGATAATATAATTGCCACGATCTTTCCAATGTTTGCCCGGGAATTATTTTGTTTTGGCAATAACATCATAACTATTCCGTCGATTCTAACGAAATTTGAAACCCTTATGTTGTTTTACATTGTCTTTCGAATAGTATAATTGTCAAAGTCCTCCCAAGGTTGTTCCGGGAATTATTGAAAGTTTTGAAGGTTGTAAGGTTATAAATCAGAATAAGTAATAGCACGCGACCTTTGGTCCGCAGACTTTGTTAATTTTTCGGTTTAATGGCAGGTTAATTTTATTATTAATGTCGTAGGTCAGGTTAAATCTTCTGACCTCTGTTTGCTTTCCTTGTCTCGAACGGTTGGCTGATAGCACGCAGGGTAACTCTGCAGTTGTGTCTTGCCTCGAATAATGCAATTGAACTTTGGGTTCTCATAAATCTCTAAGGGTGACTAATTATATTTTATACTTGTCAGAATTAATTCAACTGTCTAGAACAGTGGTCGAAGAACAGGAGTAAATTACCTCAAATGGGGTAATTTATAAAAATTGGGGGGTAATGGATGTGCTAAGTGAGGGAAACGAGTATGAAAGTTAGAGAAAAAGAATGCATCGAGGGGACTTTCTTCTATTTTTCGGTCAAATCTGGCAACATTTCTCCTAATTAAGTGGCATTTTGCCATGTTTTGAACATGCTTCTTTCAGAGTAGTTGATGAATTAGTAGAACTGATCAAGTGATATAATAATTATTTACATAAGGTGAGTTATGATATAATCTATAATATTTACGTTCCTGTATAGACTTTTGCGATTAAAATTCAACAAAAGTTAAATATATAAATATAAGATTAGTTTAGACTTTAGGATATTTTAGTTTATTTGTAAGGGGCCTAATTGTCCCATCAGCTGTTTAGTTGCCATTTTTTACTTTCTTATGGGTAACTATTATATTTTTCATTTATTTATTTATTTTTATTTTAATGGGTTATTTTATATTAAAATTAAGTTTTTTAACGAGTTTAACTCTATTTACGAAGATTTCATGCAGCCCCTACAAATGTAATCCTCACTCTTTTTAAGTCTTATTGTTTGAATTTTTATGGTTGTGAGTTGTTGTTTGATTTTATGTTATGTTATTTTAAAGTTTTAATTTAAACTCTTAAATTCGTTACTAAATAATTTTTTATTTTTCAAAAATAGAAGTCAAAAGACCTTAAAAAAGTGATAGATTTGTCTTTCATTTTCAGATGGCATCAGCAAGGAAAAGGACATATCAGGCAGAGTTCTTTAAATATGGCTTCGCAGAAATAGAGGACACAAAGGAAAAATGAAACCTCAATGTGTCGTCTGTATGAAAGTACTGACTGCCGAGTCTTTCAAAATGAATCAACTGAAGAAACACTTGGACAATATTCATTCACATCTGTCTTGCAAACCACGGGAATACTTTAAGAATCTGGAAAAAAAAGTCAAAAGACAGAGAATGGAAAATAACAAAAGTGCCACTTTTGACCAATGTTCAGCTGCAATAGCTAGTTTTCCAGTGGCATGGTTGGTTGCTCGAAACAAGAAACCACATACTATTGGTGAAGACTTAATCAAACCAGCGGCTGTGAAAATGGCAGAAATAATGTGTGGGCAGAAAGTAACTAAACAACTGAATACAGTGCCTTTGTCTGCAAGAGTTATTAAAGAAAGAATTTCCACCTTGGCAGAAAAAATGTGAGAGAACAAGTGATTTCTTCAGTAAAAAATAGTAAAGAATTTTCCATTTAACTTGATGAGACTACATATGTCAGTAGCAATTCGCAGCTGATGGTATACGTTCGATACAGGAGTTCTGATGAAATTGAAGAAGAAATGTTGCTATGTTCTCCTCTTGAGTTGAGAACTCGTGATATGGATGTGTTCAATAAGGTTGATGCATACTTCAAAAAACAAAGTATTGATTTAAAATGGGAAGATTGTATTGTAGTATCAGTTGATGGAGCTCCTGCCATGCTTGATCACGTAACTGGTTTTGTGGCTTTGGCCAAACAACAGAATCCAAATATTCAGGTCATTCATTGTATGATACATCGTCAGGCATTAGTTGTGAAGGATTTGGAACTAGAAGTCGAAGCTGTGTTGAATGATGTAATTAAGATTGTCAATGTTGTAAAAGGGCATGCGCTAAACTCGAAGATTTTTTGTGATTTATGTGAGGATGGAGAGGCTGAATATTCAACCCTTCTTTTTCATGCGGAAGTGAGGTAACTTTCACGTGGAAATGTCCTGAATAGAGTGTGGGCTCTTAAAACCGAACTTGAAATATTTCTGACTGATCAAAAACGCACACACTTGCAGAGAAGCTCAGAAAATCAACCTGGCTAGCTCTTCTTGCATACTTAGCTGACGTTTTTGAGCATGTAAATGCGCTGAACAAGGAATTGCAAGGAAAGAAAATCAATCTCATCTTAGTGAGGGAAAAAATTTCTGCATTTGTATCAAAGCTTCAGTATTGGAACCAAAAAGTAAATGCCAATAAGATTGCTGTCTTTCCAAACCTGGCAGAGTTTTTGGAAGAATGTGAAGCCTGCAGTTTTAGTGACGTGAAGGAATCAGCACCTGACCAAAAACCTAGAATAGGTTCTGTGACTACTTTCCAGAGCTTGATTCACATACTGTCAGCTGGGATGTAAATCCCTTCAAATGTGAACTGGCTGATTTGCCTGAAGAGCCTGAAGGATTGGCAGAAGAGCTTATTGAACTGCGTTCCAACGGTGAAACAAGCATGGAATTTGAGACCAAGGATTACCTGTCAAGTTTTTGGAGGTCAAAAGCTGCAAAGGCTTATAAAACTGCACATTTGGAAGCAACCAAAATGCCGCTACCTTTTGCAACAGCCTACCTTTGCGAACAAGTTTTTTTACCCTTGTAAATCTAAAAACAAAATACAAAAAACGGTTCAATCCTGAAGACAGCATAAAAGTAGCAGTGACATCAAAAATCCCTGATATTGAAATTGTTGTATCAAAGATGAAACCATCATTTTTCCAAAGCCTGAGGGAGCTGATATATTCAAGTTTTAAATAATTTTTTCATTACTTTTATTTGTGTATCATTCTCATACCAGAAAGGGTAAACATTTTTTTCCCATAATAGTGAATTCAATAACATTTTCCTATTTTGTTTTTGTACGAATTTTAAACACATGATAGTGATATAGTAAATAATTTTGCTTGTGTGCCACATAAGGCTAAAAAATGACTGTTTTATTTCTGTTTATAAATATATAATTTCCTACAATTTTTTTCTTCTGTGCTATTTCCATGCCAAAAAGACGGACTTTTATTTCCTAATGATAGATGAAATAAAAAATTAAACATTATCCCAATATAAATTTTTTTGTGTCTTTATTATCCATGATTTTTATAAGTAAATTGGTTTGTATCCCAGAGTACTTCAAAGTCAGGGGTAAATTCATTTTACTACAAATTCTTTTGGGATAACACCCCCAAAAGGTACCCGACCCCTGGTCTAGAAGGTTCTGTATATCAAACTGGGCGAAACAAAATAAACTATACTACTGGAAAACACAAATAAAATATTGGACATGAAAGATAAATCAAAAATAAAATAATAGACATGTAAGATAAATTAATGTATACACACTCGGCCGCACACGACCGACAACAAATCCGGGTGGAATTGCTACTCGAGAGAAACAGGAAGGTGGGGGGATGGGGCACTGAGCACGAGACTTTCCAACATCACGGGTTGGGTTTGAACTTAAAGCCGATTCGTACAACCTGTATTTCAGTAACCATACACAGTCAGCCTCGAAAGTATGGATCGAGGGAGTATTTATCTGAGAGGAAGATGAACTCGAGAGATCTTTTGTCGTTTGTTTCTTTTTTCTCTTTTCTTGTCCTTCAGGCTCTTGTGGTATGGGAGGCCGAGACAAAGAAGCTTTAAAGAGAGACAAAATAGACACTCGTAAGGATAAAGCAAGCGATCAGGGCACTGGGTCATATTACAAAAAATATGGCCGGGTCTAGTTTAAGTATAGAATTATTCAGAAGGCAATGAATGTTTTATTTAATATTTAACAGCCAGTCAATGGCTTCGCCATTCCCCCATATAGGAAGTGCTTGCGCTTCGCTACTAAAATATAGAATTATAGAAGAAGATATATAAAAATATATTTTCTGAACTTCACCATTTGTAATTCCTTGGATTTAAAAAAAAAAAATACAGAATTTCGATAATTATATTTATTTCTGAACTTCACCATTTTGTATTTTAAAATTATGAAAGAATTATTAGAAATTACTTTGATAAAAAAACGTAAGTCATAACCAAACTAAGATGAAATTATTATTCAAATACTCAAAACAAAATAATCCCCTTCTTAAATTATAGAAATAGTGATGATGATTATCCCAACTTAATTCCCGCCTACGCTCGGCCAGCAATAAGAGCCTGCAGGCCTTGCTTATGTACCTCTCCTCTTAGCAGAATACTAATTTACTTAGGCCAATGCTTTACTATATATACAGAGCCACGGAAGTGAAAGTTACAGATGCACCGAAAGGACGATTTTGTTTAATCTATATAGAGTGCCACCGGAAGTGAATTTAAAGCTTCACGCCATGTCGCGGAATCTCTCGTTGTTACGATATGGCTCGCTATAGGCCCGAAAGTGACCTCAAAGGAAGCCGATCACCGGTTCTTCCAGTCGTACGCGTTTCTATCTCTCTCTTCCTCTCTCTGATAATCAACAGTGCAGAGTTAGGCACATTGTTCTCGAATTGGATCCTGTGATTATACGGTAGGCGGTTATATATTATTAGATTGCGCATCAGAAGAACAAGATCTTGTTGGATTAATTTCAGGCGAATTTAAATTTTAGAAAGAGTGCGAGAAATTTCGAATATAAGAGTAAAGAAATGTAGTAACATTGTTTAAATCAATCGTTTATATACATCTAGAATATGCAACTAAATTATTGTCTCCTTATATGCAAAACGATTTTGCCCCATTGGTGAGAGTAGACCGATGAGGAACAAACCTCACCCTGGATCTACGAAGCAAACCCTATGAATACAGACCTAAAGAATCAAATTACTCTCGTGAGCAAATGAAATTAAAGCATCAGATGGATATAATAAAAAAAGTTTTTTCACTTAGAAAATTACGTCAACTTGGAACTCTCTTCCAGTCAATGTAGTTCAAAGTGTGTGAATAAACATGGTTAAAAATATTTGAACAAACACCACTTTAATTATTAATTAACTGGACATAAAACCAAGGCATTAATTTGTTATTTTTTTACGCAACTTATCATTCAAAGACCTCTTTATCTTACCTTCCCTACTTTCTCTAATACTAGCCATAGAGCGGCCATTAGGGTCTGTCCTGGTCTTGATTCTTTAAATCTATAAATTTAAAATAATCGATGTTGTAACAATGAAAGATGGTAAAGAGAAACACACGATCTAAAGAACGCAAAATAAAATCTTAACTCGTCGGAGGAAAGAAAATATTTATTCAGAGTATATTTTTTAATACTCTCAATTTTTTAAATGACCAAAAATTAAAATTGGGGCGAGGATTACTTCACAGATACGAAGTGGCATACAATAGTAAGGAAACAGAAATGGGAAAAAACTTTCAATGGGAGAGATTAAATGATGGTTAAAAAATACAATAAAACCATATGAGGAGGACGGTAAATGATGTTGCAAGATCTTCCCTGGTTTTAAGATTGCTTCTAGGATATTGCCAATGAAAGAAGAATTTGTTGAACATCCGGACTTCTTGGATAAAAGTAGTAACATATTGCAAAGATTAACCATATGTGGATCGATGGCAACATACGACACTAATTATAAATAACCGTTTAGCAGGCGCGGGTCAATGGGGGGTTATAGGGCTGAAGCCCCTAAATTTCAGACCCATTTATGTTTATATTTTTCTTTTTAAGATACTTTAATTCTGCTTTTTAGAAAGCGTTATGTAATAATATAGAATATAAATATACACACACACACACATATATATATATATATATATATATATATATATATATATATATATATATATATATATATATATATATATATATATTTCAAATGTATCTTATATGATACGTGTCTAAAATAGAGGTAAATCTCAAAAATAATTATTAAATTCAGTGTTATACCTTAGCTGACGTCTCATTACTACAATAAAACATAACTCATAATTTTCTGATGTCTGGAATTTTTATTATCTGAGAGAGTTGGTGTTCACTCCTGTGTGAGATACTGTTATTTATTATCGATGCTGTGTAAAATAGTGATTATTAATCATCCTTGCCAAATTCTCAGACTACTCAGAAAGAGGAATTCTGATTAGCCTCCCCCATCGTATATCCATAATCCACTCATTAGATTATCTGGAGCCCCATAAAGGCTATAGTTATGATTGATTGGGTTGAATTCGCAATGGATACTCTATCTGCGAGTTTAGCTCAAGTGGCCTACAAGAAAAAAAAAAATACCGACTTTTAAATTCATTAAAAGACAAACTGACCAGAGAAATTGGAGATCCACAATAATGGAAAATTGTTAAAAGCAATATTTTTTTCTTAAAATTACATCAAATATTTATAGGATTCTGCTTTGAAGATAATTAATAATTTTAGGAAGAATTCAATTAGATCTGAGGAGGAAGGCGAATTCGTATTTTAATTTTCACTTCAAAAATATATATTTTTTTCTTAAAGATTCATTGTATATATATATATATATATATATATATATATATATATATATATATATATATATATATATATATATGGTAAAAGATTTTCAACGCTTGTCTCTCATCTGAAACAACAGCTCCAATGGCACTTACTTTCTCTTATTACGCTCTATTTCTTCTACCATTAGGGGCGTTTGAGATAATTTGCTTGCAATTAAATGTATTTTCAAGCTAGAATTAGTGAGTAGACAATTGCTATAATACCACATACCATGGCTGCGGTCCTTGTAGCTTAAATAAGGGTTATATTATATATCCTGCGCCACGCGAATATTTGAAATGATTAAAGGCTTAAAATAGTCCATTGAAACAGTCATTTTTTATGTTTTGTTGGATTAGTCTGGTACATACAATGACGTGTTTATTGTGAATGAAAGAATGAAAGCTTTTCCGAGGCTTGCGTTTATTCATACCAAAGTTCTCTTTCTTGATTTATATGGATACATAGTCTGCAAAGACTTGGTACGGCATTATGCCTTCAAAATAATTTCGAAAAACCACGAAAAATTGCGATTATTGTTTTACTTTATATATATATATATATATATATATATATATATATATATATATATATATATATATACAATGAAACCACTTTTTGGGCATAAAGTTTATTGAGAAATATTAAAAAAAAACAGAATTACTAAAATATACAAATCTGGCAACTGACATTAATCAGGCGGCGTTAGTTTTAAGTGATTAACAATATTTAAAAAATGAGGTCTGATACGACAATACCTCTTTAGGAATTCCTACCCGAGAGAAAATGAAAATGAAGGCTTCGTCGCAGGAAACGCTATCAATTCGCTTAAAGAAAATTGCTTCAGGAAAACGGGTAGCAAAGTCTACCAAAGTGAGGACGTAACTGTGTCCTTCACTAGACAGGGAAAGAATGGGCCAATAAGATCAATGGCCACACGAGAAAACGGTAAACGAGATGATCAGGCTTTTCTGAAGGGGGGCTTGCTTGACGCGCCCTTTTGTAGATGTTTTTTGGTAGGCATCGCATGATTTGAAGTACTCTGCAATTTTTCCGGCCGCAACTGGCCAATAAAAATACTTATAAACCCTCTGAGAGGTTTTATTATGACTAAAATGACTCGAGAATAAACTATCGTGAGAAATCTGGAGGACTAGGGAACGTGAGAGCAGGTTCGGTTCCGTCGGAACATTTACGATGTAACAGCTCATCCTTAACAAGGTATGAGATGCATTTTTTACCACGGGAATATTCTTGCTCTTGAGTCTTGGCTTTCTCCCAAAGGGGGAGAAGAGTTGCGCATTCCTTTTGGGCGCGGGCAAAATCCTCGTTCCGGAGGGTCTCTATCTCCGGATCGACAGGGTTTCCTAAAGGAAAGGGTTCCAGCGAAGCCTTGGCGACCTGGGCACGGGTTATTTGTAACCTGGGGGCTCTGACCAATCAGTACAGAGCAAAACTTGATTAGGGCTGCTATCACTTTGACTCGTCCAGTCAAATACTCACATTTGATATGGCATTTTACAATAGGGAAGCGATTCACTTGGCCGAGGTAATCATGGACCACAGCGAACTTTTGGTGGTCAGCACCCACTGGGGAAAGTAAATTCTTGGATGCTACGATGCATGTGCACCCATTGTCACGTACAAGGGAGGACACACGGCATCCGTTCACAGGGGAGCTCTTATTAAAGAGAAAAGCTACTTGGTGACCAGCGTTGTTGGTCGACGAGAGAGATGTTATGGTATCTTGAAGAGACGGGAAAGAGCAGTAAAGGCACCTGGTGGGAGGATACGCATCTAAATTGCGAATTTTGAGGGAAGTTCATGTGTACATGCCCTTCTATTCCGTACGTGAAACAAATTATCTGCATTCTGGTGAATAACGACGCGGGAGAAGTGGTAATTATGGGCTTAATGTCTCTTGGTTCCAAAGGAGGGAGGTTTCTGGGTTTGGACGGGCCTTGTACTTTCACAAATTTAGGGGTATTTCTTGGAGGGGGTCTGGAGTTATTAGTTTTAAACTTGGGAAGAGACGGGGGAAGCTTCTTATTAACCTTCCTTGGGATACAAGTTTTGGCTACTTGCATAAACATCAGCCTCTTCTAGGCATTCCTTGAACGTAGAGAAGCGCTTGTCCTTAACGAAGGTACGCATTTCGGGGGTCAGGGAAGCTAAGAATTGCTCTATTAGGACTAAGTCTAGAAGGGACTCGTACTCTTGCGGGACTTTACACGCATCCAACCAAAATTGGAGGTGTATTTGGAGGGTATACACAAAATGGCGAAAGGTCTGACCAGGGTGGATCTTTTCGTGACGGAAACGGGCACGATACAAGTCTGGAGTCATATTTACGGCAGCGAAGAGTTCAGACTCGAGGGTGGACTAGTCCACAGTGGACTCTGAGGGAAGGGAAATGAATATGTCTCTCAGCTGTGAGTTTAGAAGAGGGAGCAATCTGGCGACACCATCTACCTCGATGTTCCAATTGTTAATTTAAAAAATCTTCTCCAAATGCATAAGATATGATCCAAAGTCTTCTCCTTCTTTAAAGGCGGTAATCTTACTGACGGGGGCTGTTTAGTTTCGGTTCAGGAGTTAATTGACATTGACTCTAATTGATTACGGCTTATTCCAGTTCATGATGACTTATTTTCTCATGTTCTTCTATTTCTGCTATGTTCTTTTCCATCTCTCTTATCTCTTCTCTTTCATTTATCTCTTCCTCCTGAATATAAGTTAATAATTCTTAGCCCGACAGGCCCAACGACTCTCCTTGACTCTTGAAACGGTCAAACGAAGAAGAAATCTTTTTGGCTTACTTAGGGGAACGTAATACGCGAACGGGTCTATTGACTTTACCAAATTACTCGGAAATATATGTGAAGCCTAACTTTTCCCCAAAATAGATATTTAGAAATTATCACACTAAAGGAACACTAAAACTCTTCCTACACGGTTAGGACGGGTTAATCTTTCTAATCCGGCTGGGGATTAACACAAATATTCCTGTAAATGGAATACACAAACACACAGAACGGGTCTCAACTAATAATCTAAGTTTTAAATAGTTAATAGACTAAAGTTCCACTGATCTAGAATGAACTTGATCGTACTTCGGCCAAAAATAGAAAAATAAAGAAACTTTAATAATGAGAGGGAACTACTAAAACTCAAAGAGGATGTAAATCTACTAAACTGATATACTATGTAATATACCCCACATCTGACACTTGTTTTTATAATATAAAAGTAATATATATATATATATATATATATATATATATATATATTGTCGTAGAATGACCCTTGGCTTTGATCACTCTACGCTTTGACACCCTTTTAGTAGCGGTGTGCTTTAAGGGGGCTTGAGTTACTTCTATGATGAAGTAGGCTTTGTTCTAAGAGTGCTATTTTTGTGGTTTAGTCCTTAAGGAAGAGCTATTTTTAAACACATAAGGATAAGAGGAAACACCAGAATCTACCAAAATAAACTTGTATTTTAAATTAAATATTACAAACCAACAGTAAACACATTTCTATATTTGGCCTCCAAGATTTTTCAATGACAAAACATAAACAAGTAGGCTTGCAATAAACATACCAATTGCCAATTAGTATTTTTATCACGACCCTATTTGATTAGCATAAAACATTAAATTAACGTACTGTCATCTACAAACACATATGACCTAGGTTCAAGAATAATGATTTCTACTCTCCTTTAAAACGTGGGACGTACTAAACTTCTACTATCGCAATAGAGATATAAATGTAATTGTTAACTTACAGGTAGGTATTAGGGATTGCCGGATGTCGCTGGAGGACTTATCTCTCGATTTGAAGTAGTGTGGCCGCTGGTTGAAATTTTCGAGGAGGGAATGCTTCTTAAACGTAATTAAAGAACGGGAGCTCGTTGGGGCAGGGTTCTTCTCCTCTCACTCTTACGGTGCTTGAGATGTGAGAATCACTCGAGTGTGAGCGGCTTTGCTTTTCTTCAGTCGGGCTTCTTTGCAGACGGAAAAGGCTTCTTCGGTATGGCACCGATATAAAACTTGACTATTTAGGTTAATACGGCCCTGAAAGGGGGGATCGATTTTCTCAATCTGATCCTATCGTTTCTCACGGAAATAGTCTTGTATGGCTGAAGGATCGATCTTTACGAACTAATCTTTCTTCTGGCGAATCGACTTCTAATAATCTTCTTGTCTAGCCGATGGATCGATCTTCACGAACTAATCCTATTCTGGCGTAGCGACTTCAGATAATCCTCTTCTCTTTCTTTGCGGGGCTTATATATAGGCGGATTGCCGCCCCATCTAAAGGGGGAAGTGACCAGGCCACAGATGCAAAGGGGGGGGGAGCGAATGGAGAGTTAGCATCTCGGGAGAGCGAGAATTCCTGAGGTGGCACTGGGGTGCCCAAGTCAGCTCGCAAATTATAGGCTCGCAACCGCACCACTACTTGGCGTGCCTTCTGACTCGCACCGCTTTTTTTTCCATAACCACGCGTTTATGGGTCTCGTAGGTAATTCGATCGTTAGAGCGTCGTTTAAGGACCTTAGGTGGTCGCCTTCAAACATATGTTAGCTCCAACTGCCCACAGCGGCGAGGAGATCACACATGGTAAGCATTTTCGCCGGCTACCTTTCCCACGCTTCTCCTCATGAAGGGAGGGGGGCTTGAATGTACCTATACTCCTCCAGGAGGCTTAATGTAGCCATTTCTCCACACACATATATATATATATATATATATATATATATATATATATATATATATATATATATATAATATATGCCGTGGTACAACCACTCTATTTCATACACTACTCCTATTTTATGTCGGGGTGGGGGTGACTTAATCCCTTACTGTAACGCGAACCGTTGAAGGACTGTTTGCAGGGATTAACGACCAACTAGGAAGTCAAACTTGAAGCGTTGGGTTTCGAATCCTTAATAATCTAACATAGTGCATAAATCGTTGGCAAGATTTACTTGAATAGGCCAAGACTATCGTTCAAGGTTAATTAAAGATGAAACAACAAAAATATAATTATATTTACAAAGATCTAAATAATAATAATAATAATAATAATAATAATAATAGACAAAAGAGTATTATTTAAATTGGAAGAATCTCTTGATAATTATTATGAGGAGGGATTCTCAAATGGAATTACTTGATTAATGTTACTAGGCTCAGATCAAAAGGAGGAACTTGACAATACTAATAATGGAGTGGGTTTCAGTCTTAAGGGTCGATGACTTCGAGGAAGGTCTTTTTTACGATGAGGTGAGTGGGGAACGATCCAATGAGGCAAGTGGGGCACGATCCGAATGAAGCAGGTGGGGCACGATCCGAACCAACCTTCCGATGAAGATAGCCAGACTTCAAAGATGACGTTCGACGGGGAATGTGGGAAGTCTCGTAATTCAACAGAAAGAGGAATTTTCTTTTTCTCAAAGGTAATCGAAGGAGAAAACATAACTTCATTGTACACATAACAGGAACACTAAAAACTAACGCAGTACAACCGAAACCAAAACAATTAACAACACACTAAAACAACAAGATAAATCGCTGAGCTAAATGCTATAAAAGGATTGAATGCTCGACAGAAATCAAACCAGAATTAAGTACACAAAAATTGGAACACTAACAGTAAGAAGAACACGCAAACAACATATAAAGAAACAACATATAAAAACACAACTTATCAAAAAACAAGACAAAAAAGAAAAATCTAAGGAAAAGCATAAATTGCTGCCATCCTACTAAGGCAAAATACCACCTCCCCGCTTTAAATTTCACTCACTTTTATCTACTACTATCCCACCATCTACTAAATTGAGTATACCATCTTCTTCGATCATTCTGTCAGATCCTCACTCCACTTATTACATCGGTAAAGATGATCGAATAAGATCGAAAGCTCAGCAATTTTAGTTTGGTTTTAAAGAAACACATTCATTTAAAAGAGAGATGAATACAGGGGAAGTGATCCACCATCTACAAGAGTGAATAAAAAAGATAGTTAGAAAAAGAGAAAGTTGCATATATATATATATATATATATATATATATATATATATATATATATATATATATATATATATATATATATATATATATATAAATATATATATATATATATATGAAGTATACCTTTTCAGGAACAGGTTGATGTATCGGCGAACAGTCAACAGAGTTGAGCATACAGTGTAAATTTTCAGTCGAAAAAATGTTAGCTGACATGGAGGAATTGAAACCTTCTGAATATTGGAAAAAGGTTAACTGTATCATGATGATTCGCACTGAGTATCAAATTACTGACGTTATGATTGCTAATCAGTGCTATGGAAACTCAGTAAAGGCTGTAAGATGTGACATGGACAGCTGCAACGGAGACTACGAAGCCGTGGCCAGCAGAAAGTGACGCAAGAAGTGTTTTGAATGCGTCCGCACGCCAGATTCATCTAACAACTGCAGGAGAAGGTGATGGAAGAACCGAGCAAAGGAATCCAGTTTTTCGCAAAAGAGGTGGTTCTTATAGTCTCTACCACTACACAAGGTACCGATATTGAGTTGAATTGTTTTCACCTTAGGCCAAATTGCCTCTAAAGAAGGACATCTATCATAATATGAAGCGTGAAATCCTAAATGAAGACGAAGGGTAGAAATGTCTCTACAGGATATTGAGTTTAGCGGCCTGTTATCAAGGCAAATTTCATCAATGCTATGTGCAAAAGATGAGAAAGACCATTTTTAATTTTCTCTTGATCACTATGGATAAAGAAGCGTAGAAATTCCAAAAATAAAATTAGGATTTCCTTTTACCTCTTATTTAGGACAGTCTCTCCAATTTGGACGGTTATCAGCCACTAAGTGTTTCTTTCTCCTTCCATGTTCAGGGCTCTTTAAATATTTCCCAATAAATCCTCATTTTTTTTATTTTATTTTTTTTCTTCTTCATTTTTTAAACCGCAATGAAATAAAACATTGGAAACAATATAAACTCACCTCTTGCACTTTTTCTTCACGAAATTTGTCATTAAAATTGTGAAAATGTTCGCATTAATCTGTAGCATTCTTTACTAAATCTTGACGGATGAAAATATTCAAGATAATCTTTTAATGACCGAAGTCATGGT
The DNA here is from genome assembly GCA_963969495.1 of Ceratothoa steindachneri. Taxonomy (NCBI): domain Eukaryota; kingdom Metazoa; phylum Arthropoda; class Malacostraca; order Isopoda; family Cymothoidae; genus Ceratothoa; species Ceratothoa steindachneri. The sequence goes on from OZ018320.1 coordinate 61,585,259, forward strand.
CATTTTTATGGAAATTTATCAAACTTTCTACCCACAAGGGAACCACCAAGTAGACTGTTACCACTGGAATATTGAAGATGAAAATGCCCTCCTATCAGTCTCAAAATCGATTGAGGCTAGCGGATTTATTCCTTCTCTATATTTCCACATTACCATTTTTTTTGCTAATTTCTCTTGACGATTCTTCTCACCTATTTTTTTTGGCGGTGGCTAAAATCGTATGAAAATAGTCAGCCAACATCCATCCATTCCACTAATGTAGGAACCGGGAAGCTGAGGGCTGGTTCAACCCTCCCTCTCGGGTCCAGTTGGAATGGTGATTTTTAAAATGTTCTGTTTTCTTCCTCCTTTTTTCTCCCTCAATTGTCTCCGAAATGAAATACAACATCCATTCCCGTAACCTCATCGCAAACACCTTAGTCAACGATCTTCGACTCACACCCTTGATTAATGACCTTTCCCCTCCCGTTTTGTATTTATTTGTGTTTTTTTTTTCTTTTTTCTGATCTGTACGCTATTTATAGACTTTTGTAACAATCGCATTCTCAGTATATGACAGAAGATACTATGATAAACCACATACCGAAACTGGCTTCTTAAATTAAGCTTTTGGCTCCTATACAGTGTGTTGAGGGTTCCACTAAAATAGTAGTATTTCCCCACTTCCTAAGATATTACTTCGGGAGAGAAAGCGAGTCTTCACCCCACCCCCTCCTTCGACTTCACCCTTTTTTTCATTGAGAAATTCACACCGAAGCATGACGCTGAAATTGAAGGCTACCTTCCCTGCCGTCTTAATCTTTCCTCTCCCCCTCCCTCCGGGGCGGCAGATTACTCTTTTATTTTGTAAGTCCGCCTCGAACAACTTTTATTGCTCCAGCCGCTGGTCGTTCGTCTGACCGCTGATCCCTGCCTCTTACACTTCCCGGTAAGGAGACGCTCGGTTCTCACGGCCGATAACGAGGGTTCAAGAAGGCATCTCTTCTCTCCCTGTTTGGGAGAACTCCGGGTATATATGCACCCTCACAAGGATTACCTACAGATTTAGTTAGAAGATACTTCCCCGAAAGGAGTTCGATTCAATGACCCTCTCTCCCGAGAAGTGTTTAGTGACGGTCGCAAGCCACGTAAGAGCTGGACATCAAACTCGTCTCTTTGGGCCAGGGAGAAGAGTCTCGTGAGGCAACGTCAGCCTTTCTCAACCGCCTTCAGATTAAAAATTGGAGAAACCGTCCTGTGAAGTTCTTCTGGTGACCTCTTGAGGACAAGAGGCCCGATAGCTCACTCAATCCGAGTTTGGAGAAGCCATTTCTCCGCTTTTTGAAGTTCGTCCGGTGATTTCTTGAGGATAAGAGGCCCGCATCTCGCAAAATCCAAGTTTGGAGAAAGTAGCACCACCCTCTGCGGGTTCTTGGCTACACCCGTGAGTAATCAAGGTCACCAAGACCTCCTCCTAAATTTGCCCCGCTTTTCTCTCAAGGTTTAAAGGAACTAAATCGCTTACTACCCCAAATCTCCCATTATAACCATTTAATAACACTAGTTATCCACTTAGTATTCGGAGCCTAATTCCGTCTTATTCATATACCTATATATATCCATATTTATTTTGTGCCTTTTATTTCGTGTGTATTAAAATCTATTTTTTAAGCACTAAGTCAATTAATAGCAGCTGCATTACCAAGAATATCTGAACAACAGAGGATATTAGCTAAGCGGTAATAGTAACCGCCATTTCTTTGTGTCGTGAATCAGATTCCCCCGTTAGTTAGTTATTTATTTTTTCGTGTGAGTTTGCCCGATCTTTACTAGGAATTTCTAATAATTTTGTCGTTAGTAGAATTTATATTTGTTTTGAGGTAAGCTTCAATAGCTCTGGTAGGTTTTTCGTGTACAAAGGCCGAAAGTAGCATATCCGGGATGTCTTTATTCGATCGCTTTCATAAGCAAGGGCAGATCCTAGGGTTATCTGGGAAAGATTTAATCGCTTACGTCTAGGAAGACAAACGTAATGAACGTGCGCAAAGAAAAGCATAGAGAGAAGCAGAAGAGGAAGAAAGAAAAACACAGAGAGAAGCAGAAGAGAAAGAAAGAATTAGGCAGCATGAGAGAGAGAGATACTCGTAAGCCGTGACCAAGTCGAAATAAACTCCGTAGGATATTAAAATGAACAGGCTTAAGTGCCCTCACTAAAACTCAACGCATACAAGGATGGAGACGATTTTTGTTCTTATTTAACACACTTCGAGAAGATCTTCGAAGTCAACAATTGGGACTTAGAATCAGATGGTGTTGCCCGTCTACTTCCACAATTGAACTATCGTCTTCGCGACATGTTGATTTCGCTTCCTTCAGAGGCCACCCTTGATTATTCAAATCTAAAGGCTAAACTTCTTTCTGCTATTAACATGAATCTAGAATTTTATAGGGTTAGATTCTGCTTCGCACGAATACAACCAAGCCAAACCTACAGGCAATTTTGATTTACGCTTCGGCGGACCTTCCAGTTCTAGCTGGATTCCTCCCAAGTATCAAATGATTATGAGTCACTAATTGACTTCATTCTAAGGAATCAACTGGTACCGACCCTCCATCGTGAACTAAGGGCCTTGATAGTGGAAAGAAGAGCGTCCACTTTCAAGGAGGGTGTGGAAGAAGCAGACCTTCACACTTCTAGTCACGACCTCTACCCCAAGGAGGTCAAGAAGAACCATCCCCCCCTCCCCCAAACACAAGTTCAGGTTTAACCGAAGCCCATCCAAGGGCAACAACGGCTTCGTAAAAGTGCAAGCGCCGATCAAGTATCGGTCTCACCCGCCGCGAGAGCAAAAAGACGTGAAGCCTCTAGTTCTCCTCTTCACGCCTAACAACTAACCCCGTAGACCAATTGTATGTTTTACGTGTGGCACCCCTGGGCACTTAAGTTGAAATTGCCCCCCAAATTCTCAACTGAGGACCTCGTCGAGTGACCAGGTCTACCAAATCTCTGCTGCCCCCTCGCCTAATCCACCATCCGCATCCCCAGCCGCCCTTGCTTCCTCTTCCCCAGATCAACAAGTAAATTTCCTGTCCAACAAAAGTTACCCCGGTGGGCTCCAGTTTGAAAATGGCGCAGTAAATGGTTGCCGAGTGTCAACTCTGATAGAGATACAGGTTGCAACTGTATAGTAGTATTTAACAAACTACTACCCCCCCCGTAAGCCCCCAGTATAACAGGTTTGCGTTAGTGCACGACTTTTTAGGTCATGCCACCAGGTTTCCATTGGTACGGTGCCATATTCAGTTTCAGTATTTCACCGGATGGGCCGAGTTAGTCGCGGAGGCGATAAAATTCTGCTCTGTCCTCATCGGATAGAGCGCACAGCTCTCCCAAAACCCAATTTCTCAGCCGGTCGTTACCAGCGCCCAGTCCCAGAAGGATGTATTGCTTCCGGTACCTCTATCGTTCCGAGACATGGACCTCGCCACCAATGTTCAATTTGCTGAGGTGCAGAAAAATTCCCCACATTACAACCCTGAAGGAAAAAGCAAGGAAGAAGAAGATTGAAACGGTGCGAGGCAATTGGAAGATTGAATACACCGTAAAGGACGCGTTATTATACCGTTCATCTGTCTAACCGGAGAGTCCCCCGACAAACGCGTTATGTATGCCGAGAACGTATATCAAACCCATCCTAAAGATGGCTCACTATGGCCTAATGGCCAGACATTTCGGCTATAACAAAACGGCACAGCGAGTTTTTAAATATTTCTTTTGGCCAGGTGCGGCCAAAGAAATGATCGACTTCTGCAAGTCCTGTGACCTTTGCCAGAAGGTCACGTCCAAAGGGCGTGTAGCCCCTGCCCCCCTTCAAAAGACCGTGAGAGTGGCTGAGCCCTTCGCCCGGGTCTCAATTGACCTAATAGGCCTCATTCGTCCCCCGTCGAGCGAGGAAGACTCCTGAATTTTAACACTCGTTGATTGCGCCACCCGTTTTCCAGAGGCTATCCCCATGAAGAAGATTGACAGCATTTCTTGTGCAGAGGCTTTAATCTCAATCTTTTCCCCAGTAGGGATCCCGAAGGGGATCTTATCTGAAAGAGGACTTCAGTTAACCTCTGAATTGATGGAGTATGTTGGTAAACTCCCTTTCATCAAGCCCCTTTTCACGACGCTCTGGCACCTTTCCGCTAACGGGATATGCGAAAAATTAAACGGCACCATCAAAAGGGTACTCAAGTAGGTGTGCCACCACCAGCCCCAAGAGTGGCACTGCTACCTTTCCGTACCGTTATTTGCTTGTCACGAAGTCTCCCATAGGACTTTCTGGTTCGCTTCCTTCGAGCTGTTATATGGACGTAACGTCCGAGGACCGATAAGAATTTTAAAAGAATTGTGGCCCAATCCTAGAATGGATGAGGAAATTAAATCTTCTTACGCGTGTGTTTTAGACCTGCGTGCACGGTTAGAAAAATGTGCGGACATCCCTCTCCGGAACGCCGATGTAAACCTGAAGAAATATTGCACCTACTTCGATCTAAAATCAAAGGCGCGTTCGGTCAAACCAGGTGACGCGTTATTGCTCCTGCTTCCCTCTGAAGCAAATATGCTCCTCTCCAACTGGAAAGGATGGAACACCTTTTTCAAAACAAAAGCAATATGAAAGTTCTTGTTAGTTGAGAATCACATCAAACCTTTGGGACCTTGGCACGGGAATTCGCCAGATTTAAATCAAATAGAGAATTTCTCAGTGATAATCAAACTGGCGTTTAATAAACAGAAACCATCTAAATGTGAGCAGTTGCGGGTGCTTATTGAGCAAATTGGAGGAATATTATTCTAAAGATCATAAAAATAAGCACTCTAGCATGCCAAAATGAGTTGAAGCATTCTTGAAGAACAAAAATATCATTGTAAATATTGACTGCGAACATCAATTGATTGTATTTATAAATGAAATGGGTTTGGGGGTACGTTTTATATTTCACCAAAGAATATCATACAAATATACTAAAACTAAAAGTAACGTTTGATTATTTCTATTAATTTTCCTATATCCATAAATATTGTGAACTAAAAATATTTAGCTATGCTTGTACTTGCATAAGAACACAAAAACGGCTGATAGATAAAATTAATCTTATAGTGGGAACCTATATACAATGAGACAGCCAAAATAGAAAGAAGGAGGCTATAATTCCTTTACTGTGTGTGAATATTGTGGTAGACTTAAATTTCTGACCATGATCGATCCTTGTTATGGTTACTAGGAAGGCCTTTGCTTTGCAGTTGAATTGATTGATTCGAGGTGGCGCGACTACATGGTCATTGTCACAGGTTTTACAAAACATACATATCGACTACTTAGTCGATGACACGTTTAACATTTAAGATTTTATTCTAACAAGGTTATAATGTAAGCAAAATAGTAAAGATTGTTAAAAAATGCTCATACATATATAAACTATTCATACACCAACTACATGGTCATTGCCACCAGTTTCGAATTTAAACTAAGTAACTAAAAATAACAAAAAACTAAAAGATAAGCTGGGAAGGTGGGAGGCCATTAAAATATAAACATATAAAAAACAACAAAACAGGGATCATCCGCGACGATTGAGGCAAGGAATTAGGAACTTTCTCTCTCTCTCGGTGTTCACGGAGCTAGTGACAACACAGCTCTCCAAAGCTTGGACTGTAAGGGGAACCGAAACGTCTTCACAGAATGAGGCTGGGAGCCCCTTCCTCAGCTATCCAAGTGTTAACCTTGGCAAAGCGCGATTTGCCATCCTTCAAGGAGTTCGTTGTAGTTCCTGGTGTTGTAGGTGCTCTATCGGATGTTCCGCATTTTGTTAGGGTCAGCTGTAGCCAATAGTTGCAGCCAGCAGCTTCGAATACATCTGGTGATCTCTTGTCGAAGGATAAAAGCCGCCATGGATTGTAGTTAATGGAGGTCGTCTTGATGCCGTCTTCGCCAGGATATCTCCTATTTCCAGAAATGCCCATATGAGAGGGCGCCCAACCAAAGTTTACTTTTCATCCATGTTTTTTAGAAGAAGAAAAACAATAATTACTTGTTCTGACCAAGGGATAGGAAGGATTATAATCATTCAATGCCCGGAGACCACTACAGGAGTCACTAAAGATAGTAAAGAAAAGGTTGGGCTGAGTAAAAATTGTCATTAATGCATGCCAGATTGCGTTAAGTTGAACTATAAAAATAGAGGAAACAAATAAAGAATAGCTTCTGATTAAAGGAAGGAAAAACAACTCCAGATCCAACTCCTTCCTTAGAAAAGTGAGCTACTACTTAATCTAACAACACTCAGAGAGACTTTTAATTTAACTCAATTTTCTATCTGGTAAAGTTTGTCTACTATTTAGCATTCCTAAGTCTTTCTTCAAGTGGGTTAGCTATAGACCCTGCCCTTGTAGTCCGATCAGGGGTTTGGATACCCGATTTCGGTAAACTTACATTTGTTTAAGGCATCTGCCACCTGTGTTCCAGACCCCTGTCCAACGCAGCTAAGGCTTTTGGCTGAAGATACACCGTCATCCATTTTTGGATTGTTTGTAAATATGGCTAAATAATTCTTCATCTATACTTGATATCGTTGCTATAAACGATGAATAAAAGAGAACTGAACACACATCTCTAAGAGATGGCTCATAATCGACGACTAGCGAGAGGCCTGGTTATTGATCACAGCCCGCTATCCCCATTCACAGAAAACTAGTTGTCAATCCAGTCCCCCCAAATCTATCCTAATAAGAGGAGGTCACACATTAATCAAAAGGCTCCTGTGAGGTAATTTATCAAACACCTTTTGGAATTCAGTATGAATTATAATATGCTCGTCCCTGTCAACGATCTTTCTCCCTATTATGGCGTGGAAAAACACAAATTAATTGGGCATGGGTGTTTTTTCGAAATCGTTGCTTGAAAGCACCAATTAGATTGTACGAATCTAAAAGTGTTCCATGGTCCTATCGCGCTAGAACTTTCCGACTAGTGAATTCAGACTTATCTACTGCTAGTTGCTCTTTGATTCTCTTTCTTATAGATCAGAGTGACAGCACTCATTTGCTAGTCCATTGGAACTTATCTATTCTAAAGATGTGAATTAAAGATCAAAGATAGGAAGGAGACATTTTATTAGAATAATTTTGGCAGGACTCCTGGCAAGAAACATTCAAAACCACACGATTTGTAAGAGTTAAACTCTCCCGACCTAGTTATTCCCTCGCCCTCGTCTCCTAATTTCAGCTAATTTCCTTACCTCGTCCACAAGGCTCACACTCACTCTTTATATATCAACGTTACACTACCTCTCCTAAACCGAGGGAATTTAATCGTTAAAGATGTTATCAATGTCAATGTGCGAATCTCTGACCACTCTACTACCATGCTTAACCCAACCGACATTCTTGACTACCTGGCTTTCAGCTGACCACGTGAGCGAAGAATTACTTTCCTTTTATTTTTAAAAAGATTGGCCATGTGAACCTCCTTTTCAGATTTGGTCTTCAAAACTAGTTCTTTATATTTCAGCAATAACTAACATACCTATTTAGGTATTTTCCCCTATGACTCATTTTCAACTTTCTATAGATTTTTTTATTGATGTTTGGGTCACGATCTAACAATTGTACCACTTGAGCTGTAGAACAACGGATTTTAAATTCTTTGCTATCACGCACTTACCTTTAAATACATAAACTGTTCTTTGAATTGTAACCAAATTACAGTAGCATCGTTACTGACCAGAGGGATCAATCCTCTGTGTGATGTTCTGGACCGCTAAATTCTTCCTACCAAGTCTAGTTTTCTGCCTCCTACAATGTGCTCTTGCAAGGATAAATTCCTTATAGCAAACGTAACCATATTGTCTTTACTACTACCAAAACACTCCTATACATTGTTTCCCTATTCTATTATACATACAAAAAAATTTAGGGGGTGGAGACAAAAGGACAGTAAAGTTGAAGTCTATCCCCACCCTCCTCTCCCACCCGCCACGCGGGTACGGAAAACCGAAAAGATACCTGGTTTAGTGAAATATAGAGCTCCCTTAGGAATTTTGATAGTAAAGATTTCGAAATATTTATCAACAAGTACTATTTAATAGTTAATAGTCTTTATAACTTTATCTAACCTCTTTTTAAATGTGTTAAAGGTGGGACTCGAGACAACCTCTTCTGACAAATGATTCAATACATTTACAATTTTATACGAAAAAAATTTCCACATACATTGAGCCTGTACTTTTTCGGAACGAGCTTCATGCTGTTATTACGTGTAATATTTCTATTGAATTCAAACCCGATGGAGTAGTCCACATTTTCGATTCCATTTGAGATTTTATATTCTTCAATTAGTTGACCTCGTATACGTCTTGTTTCTAATTTGTAAAGGTTTAACTTTTCCAGCCGTGTATCATAACTGTATTTTCTTAATGATGGTATCATTTTTGTAGCCGTAGCTTGCACTCTTTCTAATCTTTATATATCTTTTCTAAGGGAGGGCGACCACACCTGGGCCCAATACTCTAGTTGTGGTCTTACTAAGGCATTGCACAAGTTAATTAATACGGTCTTGCTTTTATAGTTGATCGGTCTCTTAATGTAACTGAGTATCTTTCGCACTTTTTTTTCTATGTCGACAGTGTTGTGTGAACTTGAGGTTATTTGACATGCAAATACCGAGATCCTTTTCGTTTTTTTGTTTCTGCTATTTTTTTATCAAGGAGTTTGTATTTTGCTTTCGGATTTTTGTGGCCAACAGGCATCACTTTTCATTTTTCAAGGTTTAGTAGAAGTTTCCATTTTTCTGATCATTTGGCTATGTGGTCAATGTCCTTTTGAAAATCTAATAGATCTTGCTCGGTAATTATACTTTACCCAGTTTACATTCGTCAGCGAATTTGGAGATTTTAGAGATAAATCCTACGTTTATGTCATTTACACAAATAATAAGAAGCAAGGGTCCCAGGACCGATCCCTGAGGAACGCCACTACTAACAGGCATCCATTCAGATTCTTCTCTATTGATCATGACTCTCTGTTTACGATTACTAAGCCAGTCTTCAATCCAATTTGCTATTTTACCTCTTATTCCTTGAGCTCTAACTTTAGATATTAATCTCCTGTGTGGCACCTTGTCGAAGGCCTTTTGAAAGTCCAGATACAGAATGTCATCAGATCTCTCACTATCATAAATTGTGTTAATGTAATATAAGAACTCTAATAAATTTGTAAGACAAGATCTGTGTTTCCTAAATCCGTGTTGCGTGTTTCTTAGCAATTCGTTGGTTTCTAAATGGCTTACTATTTTTTCTGCAATAATACTTTCGAGCATTTTGTCAATTATTGATGTTAGACTTATAGGTCGATAATTGCATGCCGGATCTTTACGTCCTTTTTTAAATATTGGCGTTACATTGGCTAATTTACAATCTTGAGGGACAGTACTAGTTTTACGTGATCAGTTAAAAATGTATGCTATTTGGTCCATTACTGCATCTTTTACTTTTTTGATTACTCTTGGCACTATCTTATTGGGTCCTGGAGATTTGAATTTATTCGTTTTATCTATTCGTATTCGTACATCGTTGCTCGTGCATTTCAACATTTCTAGTCGGTCATTACCTAAGTACTCATTATATGGTATGATATTTTGATTTGCGGTCTTGTTGTTGAAAACTGATGAAAAATACTCGTTTAGTGCAGTGGATGTATCTTTATCTCTAACTTGTAAATTATTGTGACGATCATTGATTTTGCCAATACTGTTTTTTATTGGTTTTCTACTATTAACTAAGGCTAAGAATTCTTTGGGATTTTCTTTGCAGTTTAAAGCTACTCTCATTTACCCGTTACGCTTTGATCTTTTAATTCAAGCTTTTACTTTTCTTCTGAGATCAATATATTTCTTCTGATTCTCTTCTGAGCTGTTTAATTTGATCATCTTATAAGCCTCGTTTCTTTTATTTATGTCTCCTTTGTTTTTATTTGTCAACCATTTAAGATTTTTATTTTTCCACTTGTTCTGACTGCTAAAGGAATGAATTGGGATTGTTTCATTAAAAGATTGTTTTTAAATTCATTCCACGCTTCATTTATGTCTCTACCAATTATTTTATAATTTTTGAGACTTTTCTTTAAATCTATGAAATTAGCCTTTCGGAGTCTAATTTTGTAATATTTCTTACAGAGAGAGAGAGAGAGAGAGAGAGAGAGAGAGAGAGAGAGAGAGAGAGAGAGAGAGAGAGAGAGTGTTACAAGGAATGTAAGTACTTTAAGAGACCATTCGGTCCATTTCAATGGAAGTACCTATAATTTTATCCTAAATTCTAACTATATACAATACTGCAGATAAGGAATATAAAATATGAAGTCTCTCCCCTTCCACCTCTCCCACCTGTTTCAGGACTTGGAAAAGTGAAAATATGTACCTGGTAGTGTTGAAAATAGACAATTCCAGGAAATTTTAAAAGGAAAGCTGGAAATACTAATATATACAAAAAAAAATATCTGACTTATCGTAATGATCTTATTTTAGAACATGCTCTTTTTTCTTTCTCTTTGTGTTATGATGCAATTATTTTTTTGTTTCATTCTTATTGAACAAAACAACTTTCTACTGTTTTATTGGACACTGCTAGTACCGCTTGCAGATGAAAAGCTTTTTGTCAGATATTTTGAAAAATAATTTTTCATATATATATATATATATATATATATATACACACAAAAGAGTTTTTGTATTAGTAAAACATGACAGAAATGTATTTACATTTTATATAGATGCAGAATAAAATTAAAAACCGTAATAGTTATTATGTCTTACTAATGTAAACTTAGAACATGTTTTTTTTCTTCGTTTTTATCAACATACAATGTCTTATCCTTTTTATCTAAAGTTTATAGTTTTAAAAGTGTCAACTGAATTACTTAGTATATATTATATTCAATCAAACATTAATAAAGCATTATAATTACATTTCGAATATGTCCTTTTTGCTTTAGTTTCCTTTATGAACATCCAATTTAAAAGCATTTAAAAAGAAAAAATTCACGTCAAAGAATAATTTATTAGAAATGTTAGACCTAAACATATTTACAATAAATTGTTAATTTATCTAACTAAACAAATACTAATGAAGACATTTTACTAATATTTAATATGAGCCTGCGTTTTATCTTTTCAACATACATTGTCATGTCACTTATATTATCTAACATTTCTTAAAATTTTGTCCAGTCTAACCTTAACCGTTTCAACTGAACTACTGGAAACCACATCTTAAGGTAACTGATTCCAGATATTTACAATTTTGTATACAGAGGAGATTCCGCATAAACTTGTTCGAAACTGCTTCAGCATTATTTTAATTCCGTTATTTTTTGTATTAGATGGGCTGAATTCGAACCAAGTATTATAGTCTACGTTATCTATTCCTTTCAAGATTTTGACCATTTCTATTAATTGGCCCCTCAATCGTCTTGTTTCTAGGCTGAATAATTTCAACCTTTCTAATCTTGTTGCATAATTATGATTTCGTAGTTCTGGAATTAATTTTGTGGCTCTTGCTTGTACTTTCTTTAATTCATCAAAATCTTTTCTTAAGTATGGAGTCCAGACCTGAGAACAGTATTCTAATTGTAGCCTTACAAATGCATTGTACATATTCAAGATTGTAGTTTTATTTTTGTATGTGGATTGGCGTTTTATATATCCGAGAAGCCTTAGTGCTTTCTTTTCAACTTGAATGCACTGCCGAATAAACTTAAGATCATTTGAGATATACACTCTAAGAGAGAGAGAGAGAGAAAAAGAGAGAGAGAGAGAGAGATAGAGAGAACAACAAGGAACAACAAGGAAAGAAGGTACCCTAGGAGACCTTACGGTCCATTCAAGGAGGGTACCTTTCGACTATCAATCGAGCAGGCACATGGCTGCTCCATTGTTTTGCGTCCCTAAACGGCCACTTTTCAAGACTTTGTCTAGTCTTGACTTGAACTGGTCAACAGATTCACTGTTGACAACTTCCAATGGAAGTGCGTTTCACATACCGCAGATACTGTAAGGGAAAAAATTTCCACACAGATTGCGGTTGTAACGCTTCAGTTCAAGTTTGAAGCCGTGATTGCTCGTTCTGTTCTCACTCAGTGTGAAAATATCCCGGTAGTCAACATTTTGAACCCTCGAAGTATTTTGAAAACTTCGATGAGCTCACCACGCAGTCTACGGGTTTCCAGCGAGAACAGATCTAATTCCCTTAGTCTATCCTCATAACTTTTATGTCGGATAGAGGGAATCAGCTTGGTTGCCCGGGCTTGTAAGCGATGTCCTTTCGCAATGAAGGACTCCAAAATTGTACCTCATACTCCAGGTGCGGTCGGACAAGTGAGTTGTACAAACACAGTACAATCTCCTTGTTCCGATATTCAAACTGGTGCTTCATATAGCCTAGCATCCTTTGGGCCTTTTTCTCCGCCTCAATGCCCTGTTTCGAGAACTTGAGGTCACTAGTGATTGTTACACCCAAGTCCTTCTCAGTGTCGGTGGATTAAATAGCAGTGCCCTTAAGGATAAACTAAGATTGGGGTTTTCTGTGGCCGATATGCATCACTTTGCATTTCCCCACGTCAAAAGGCATTTGCCACGTGTCCGACCACTCCCCAATCTTCCCAAGATCTACCTGCAGGCGAGCAGTATTTCCATCCTTTGCAACGTTCATACCAAGCTTGGTATCGTCGGCAAATTTGGAAATCTTGGCAACCATGTCACCGTCCTTGTCGTTTACGTAGATGATGAGTTGTAGTGGTCCCAGGATAGAACCTTGAGGCACCCCGCTAGTAACGAACACCCACTCAGAAGCATGTCCATTCACCACCACTCGTTGCCGTCTGCCACTTAGAAAGTTCTCGATCCAGCCGGCTACTCTTCCGTCTATGCCCAGCGCTCGCACTTTCTGGAGAAGGCGGTGGTGTGGTACCTTATCAAAGGCTTTCTGAAAGTCTAAGTACACCACATCCACCGCCTTGTCCCGATCGATCGATCGATCGATCGATCGATCGAGAGAGAGAGAGAGAGAGAGATAGAGAGAAAGTGAAAGAGTGAAAAAGTGTGGATGTTAAAGGAGTTACAAAGATTACGAGGCCGCTTATAATATACTTTTGGGCAATACATTCAGAGTGCGATTTACGGTTGACCGGGATTTATCTAATGGCTATATATATCGTATATATATATATATATACATATATATATATATATATATATATATATATATATATATATATATATATATATATATATATATATATATATATATATATATATATATATATACAAAAAAAGGGGAACAAATTACTCGATAAAGATAGTTAATTGTGACAATTTATAATATGACAGAGTTAAGCGGGAGGAGCAAAATTAACGTTAAGTCGAACAAGAGATATTAATTACGATTGAGCGAGAAGTCAATTCAAAAGTAGATGCGGGTAACGATTGACGAGGTGTAATCAGGGGATTACAACACAAGATCGCCCTACCTGGAAGCATGACGGTGATCTGAGGGGAGGGGGGAGACCAATGGCACAGGTCTTCAAAAAGATACTTCGAGGAATCCTAACGAGGAGGTCTCTTAGATGGGGGTTTTGATTATTTCTTTTTGAAGAATGAGTTTTTCTTTGCTCCAGAGAGATGTAATCTCAACTCAAGACTATTCTGCGGATCAGGAGGGAGTCTCAGACTCGAAGGAGCGGGAAGATCTGCTGGTGAGATTTTACGAAGAGGTACGACTCAAACAGGGGTTGCAGGATTTCGCTGGGGAACAGATAAACGGTCTGAAAGGATGGACTGGCGGACTTACAATCTCCTCGAGGAATGGCAGACTCCGGGTTAAGTGCCGTGGTGCTGGTCCGATAGATAGCCCAAGGGCTTGGCCGTCCCTAGAAGATTCTCCACGTCAGTATATGTAAACTTACTTCGAGATAAAGAGTCGGATCTGACAGCGAAGCTTGCCTCATGTTATGGGGGTAGGGTTAGTATAGCTGCCCTCGCGGGGGAATTGACATGCCTGGGAAGCGTGGAGTAAGTATACTACGGCTGCGCTCGGCGTTATCGCCAGGGAGGAGAGGAGCGGTGAGCGTCCGAAAGCAAATACAGCTGGATCGGGTGACTCAGCGCGGGACTGTCTCCTTCTGGAAGATTCTAAGCTTCCAACGCTAAGGAGCACGTGGTTTATAGCCAAGGGGCTGAATAGGTTATTCAGACGGACTTCCTCTCACGCTGGTCCTTCGAGGGCATTCCCTCACACGCCTCTTTTTCCAAAGATGACATTTTCCTGATACATAGAGGAGGGAAAAGGGCATCCTTAAACAAGGTAGGGGGAGTGTATGGGAAAATTTTGACCTGGGTCTAAATCTGTACACTAAGAGCAGGCATTTAAATATGAATCGATACAGTGGTCACCAAATGAACGAATGACTTTCGTGTAATCCCTGACGCAGGGTATATTTAAAAGGGTATCGTCGTTAACCAGCGAACAAAAAACAAACAAAATAAATATATACAGGAAATAGTTAAATGCGAGTTACAAAAAAAATAATTTTAATATTAATTCATTCATGAAAAGGGTAGTGGAACCATAATTAATGCAAAAAAAGAAAAGTACAACGCAAAAGAACACAAAAACCCACAATGGCCAAATATGGTAAAAGAAAAATAACAGGAAAACCAAGGAGCATAAGCATACACATTTAGGACAGAGTTCTAGGATTATTAAAAAGGGGCGAGTACCCAGACTCGATTGTATACACAGGAGTTCAAGGCTTAACACAATTTGCTTTGCAGGGGGAGGATACTCGACCCGATTCCTGCTTAGACAGTCTGCAACACAGTTTTTTTCTCCCTTTTATGTACACTATTCAGGACTGGTATTCCATTAAATGTAAACTTCAACGCATAAGCTTTCCTTTCTGGCTTTTATAATTTTAGAAATAAGCTAATGGGCGATGATCGATTTCGATCATGAACTCTTTACATAACAAATATGTTCGGAATTTCTGCACGCTCCACACGATCGCTAGATCTTTGAGTTCTATTACCTCGTAATTCCTTTCGCGTGAGAAGGGTATCCAGCTGGCGTACGCAATGGGATAACTATTGCCATCGTATTTATACTGGAGCAAAAGGCAACCGATGCCTTCAATACAAGCATCCGTTCGTATTGCAAACGGTTTGCTCGTGTTCGGGAGTCGCACTAGGGGAGCTGACTGTAGCAGAATAAGGTTGAATGGCGACCAATGTGCCCTTCTGTACCCACGTGGTCCGAAGGTCACCGCATGGAGCTTTGAAAGCATAGTTGAACTAGAGTGAGGGTGCAGAATACGGCGTTATCACGCTCCAGCTGTATTTGCTTAGGTACCGATTTCATCGTCTTCCATGGCTACCTTTCAGCCAACATTCTTGCCTTCCGTCATAAGATCGAAGTCCGTTGAACACTCCACGCGGACTTTTCCCCCAAATCGCACAAGTGTGTGAGAAGGCGGCCGCCAAAGCCACCAAAAGCCACCTCACCAGGCGTCTATATAATCCTTCGACTCAGTTTAGTAAGGAGTACTAATAGACTTCCCACTTCCTACGACGAACGAGCTACAGGACTCTCGCCCCCCCTCCCATCGGCGATTTCGATTTGAGAGGGAGAAAATCCTAAATTTCTTAGGGAAATATCTCTGTAGGCAAACAGAGCAACCGGCAAGTATCGATGCCATTCTCTGGGCTAAGTGTGGCATAACCTTTTCAAATTGGTCTTCAGAGTACCATTCAAATTTTCACAGACGCCGTTAGCAGCGGGATGAAAAGGGGAGGTGAATAGGAGCTTGATCATAACTACCTTGCCGACGTATTCCATTTGTTCAGAGGTGAACTGTCTACCTCTGTTGGACAAGATCTCCTTCGGCATGTCGACGAGGGAAAAGATAGAAATCAGGGCCTCCTCACAGGGCACGCTATCTATCTTTTAAGGAGACTGCGTCGGGAAATCTCGTTGCAATATCAACAAGAGTGAGGATTTATAAGTGTCCTTCGCTAGACCGGGGGGGGGAGGGAATTTGGCCAAGCAAATCTATGTCCACTCTAAAGAAAGGCGCCCCGAGACAGTTGGGATCTTCTGGAAGGGGGAAGGTGGTATTCGTCCTTTTGTTGTAGTCTTTTGACAAGTGGCACACGACCTGTAAAACTCGGCAATTTCTTTGGCAACACCAGGCCCCCCAAAATAACGGCAGATTCTCTGAGCTGTTTTATTGTAACATAAATGACCATCCAGTAATCGATCATGGAGGAGTCGGAGGGCTTGGGGAATATGTGAACGGGGGATACATAACGAGAGAGTTGGGGTTTTATCCTCAGCTGAACTGGAGCGAAAAAGGAGTCCGTCGCGAATAGGGTAGGCGAGTTCCCTTTGACCACGGGCAGATTCTCGTTCGTCATTTCTCGCTTTTTCTCACAGGGGTTGGATGGTAGAGCATTTCTTGTGAGCGCTTGCAAAAGTTTCGTTTTGAAGGGCTGAAAATTCTGGGGCATAAAGGGGTTCTAATGGCACAGGAGTGAGCAGTGTCCTTTAGCGCCTGAACCCTCGTGATGACAAGCTGTGCGACGGCGTTAGGGAAGAGCTGAGGGCTCTGGCCGCCCAACACGGCGCATAACTTAATAGAGGCTGCTATCACTTTAGCACACCAGTTAAGTAATTACATTCGAGTTAACAGCGGACCAGCGAGAACCGATTTGCACGTCCCAAGTACTCATGGACTACTGTGAACTTATCGAGGTCGGAGCCCACTGGAGGGAGCAAATTTTCTGAGTGGACGAAGCAAGTACAACCGGAGTCTCTTACGAGGGTGACACTCTGCAACCATTAACAGTTCCGTTTTCGAACCCAAACCCACCAAGAGAGCTTTTGTTGAACAGGAAATTGACTTGCTGTCGCGGGGGACCGCTTGTTGGAGAAGTTGCTGGCGTTTCAGAACTAGCGTGCGGATTAGAGAGAGAGAGGCACTTATTTGGTCGATTAGCTAATTAGGACCAGAACGGAATTGTGAGTTTGGGGGACAGTGGGTCCTTACATGGCCGGGAATACCGCACGAGAAACACACTATGGGCCTCTGAGGGTAATCCGACGATAAGGGATTATTTATGAGGAGCTTAATATTCCTCGACTCTGGCGGGAGATGGTACTTGGGTTTAAAGGGACCAGGTACCTTCACAAACTTTGGCGAGTTCTTCGGGGGAAACTTGGAGAGGTTACTTTTATTTTGAGGGATGGAGGATGAGACTTCTTGGGGTCTTTTCGGGTATATGTAGTGGCTTGACGCGTGCACCTCCGCCTCTTCTATACATTCCGTGAAAGGAGACACGTGCCTATCCTTCACGAATGCGCGGATTTTGCAGGGTAGTGCAGCCATCAATTGATCCCGTAAGACGAAATCAAATAGGGACTCGTAGTCGTGGTTGACTTGGGCTGAGTCCAACCAGAATTGAAACGTCCTCTGTAGGGTAAGTCTAAATTGGCGGTAGATCTGGCCAGAAAGTATCTTCGCCTGGCGGAACTTTGCCCTATAGAAATCAGGATTCATATTAACAGCCGATAATAATTCCGACTTGAGGGTGGAGTAGTCAAGTGTGGCTTCGGCGTGGAGCGAAATAAAAAAATTATCGAAGGTGACTATTGACGAGGGGGAGTAGTAGAGCGACTCCATCTGCTTCAATGTCCCGGTGGTTCACTTCTAAAATTTTCTCAAAGTGAGTTAAGTAGGCGCTGAAATCCTAACCTTTCTTAACACTCGCAACTTTACTGATGGGGTTTGGGAGCATTCATTCTTCGACCTAACGGAAAGGGTTTCCAATTGCTTTCTGATTAGCTCACGCTCATGCTAACCACTTCTTTCTCTTTCTTTCACTTCTCTTTGTTCTCTTCTCTCTTCAGCTTCTCTCTTCCCTATTTTTTCTGCCCTTTCATTTCTTTCTTCCTCTTGATTATAGGCAATTATATCCTTGCCGGACAACCCAAGGATCTCTCCTTGCTGGCGGAAAAGGTAAAATGACGACATCTTGCTGGTGTAAATGCGCGTCTGACCGCGTCCAAGGAACTCTGGAATATTATGGGCCTTTTACGATAGTAACAAAATCCTAACGGAGATTTAATTACAAAATGATTGTAAGAAATCAATAAAGAAAAGAAAATAGGTAATAATTAAAAAAATGATCTCTATATGACGGGTAATTATAGGCCTTTTAATCCTTCACGGGGATTAGTAGGGGGTTTTGGGGCAGATCGTCTCCAAAAAAAGCAGACACCACAAAAATACACTTGAAAAAAAAACGGGCAAAAAAATGATCAATCAAAAGGAAAAACAATTAAGAATTTGTTCTACTATCTTTGGATATCCTTGAACGAACTAGACAAACTGGTTACTGAACAACCTAACTGAGGGAACAATTTGGACAGAAAAAGGGGTCCTTCAATACAAAATAACGCCAATATGAATATAAGGATAATGATATATATATATATATATATATATATATATATATATATATATATATATATATATATATATATATATATATATATATATATATATATATATATATATATGTCAAGGTATGCCTGTGAAGACTCGTTCAACGCAAGGGCGCATATACAAGCACCGGCAGATAGCTGACCCGAGGTCACCTGTGATATACTTTGGGGCAATTAATACAGAGTGCGATCGATTTACGGTTGACCTGGATTTTTCTAATGGCTTGAAAGTTGAAATTCAAGGATATATAACGAACAAGACCCTCAAATATAATTTTAATATATATAATTATTGGGACAATATATATATATATATATATATATATATACACACACAAAAAAGGGGAACAAATTACTCGATAAAGATAGTTAATTGTGACAATTTATAATATGACAGAGTTATGCGGGAGGAGCAAAATTAACGTTAAGTCGAACAAGAGATATTAATTACGATTGAGCGAGAAGTCAATTCAAAAGTGGATGCGGGTAACGATTGACGAGGTGTAATCAGGGGATGACAACACAAGATCACTTTACCTGGGAGCGTGGTGGTGATCTGATGGGAGGAAGACCAACCACACAGGTCTTCGAGAAGATACTTCGAGGAGTACTAACGAGGAGGACTCATAGATCGTAGATGGGGGTTTTGATTACTTCTTTTTGAAGAATGAGATTTTCTCTGCTCCAGAGAGATGTAATCTCAACTCGAGCCTATTCTGCGGATCGGCAGGTAGTCTCAGACTCGAAGGAAAGGGAATCCTCAAGGGGTCCAGATGAGGGACTCCGCTTAATTCTTCGGGAAGAAGGGGGTTCGATAGCTTTCCTCTGAACATAGACCAAAACTTCACAAAGGAAGGCCTGAGGTACCAATCGAATAGGGGTCGCGGAAACTTCGCTGGGGAACAGAAACGGTCTGAACGGATGAATTGGTGGACTCTCAAACTCTCCGAGGAGTGGCGAACTCCAGGTTAAATAGCCAGGTGGCTGGTCCGATAGATAGCCCCAGGGCTTGGCCGTTCCTAGGGGATTATCGACGTCAGTATATGTAGACTTACTTCGAGATAACTCGTATCGGACAACAAAGCTTGCCTCATATGGAAGTAGGCTTAGTATGGCTGCCCTCATGGGGGAAAAGAACATGCCTGGGAATTATGGGGTAGGGATAGTAAGGTTGCGCTCGGCATTATCGCAGGGTAGGTGAGAGGTGGGGGGGGGGGCAAAGAGCGTCCGAAAGCTAATACAGCTGGGTCGTGTGACTTAGCGCGGGACTGCCTCCTTCTCGCAGATTCTAAACTTACCATGCTAAGGAGTACGTCATTTAGACCTGTCGTAGTATGACATTCCTTTATATGAATACCATATTATATCTATGGGGGAAGGGACGAATAACTTCGAAGCAAACCAACAAAAGGGACGGAACGCCATGAGTTTCTACGAGCGAAACGACTAGATAAGAGTGCAACGAGGTCAGGTATATTATGGGCAATGGCAAATCTCAAGGTTATTTAAAGAGGCATGTACAAAAATCTAATTTTATTTACATAAAAATGATGAGAGAAATGATGGGAAAAAATTACATCAGATGAACGAAGGGGGGGGGGGAATTGTAGTTATAAATCAGACTATGAAGTTAAAACTTAAGGTGTTACGGGAGGAGACTATTCAAATAGGAGGGGGGGGGGGAAATTAACGCAAATGGGTTACTGGAGGGGGAGAGGAGTTGGCTTACGGAAGATTCCGGGTAAGACGTCAGGGTAAGGCTTCATGGATGTCTTCTGCACGTGAGGCGAGGCCGCTCGAATCTTCCGAGCGGGATGTTAAAGCGATGACGGTTCTCCAAAAAAAGGGGGGGGTAACGTCTGGTCTAGGGAAGAGTATTTCGGCCACCTGGAAACGAGGGGCGAACGAGAAGGGCTTCGACAGGAGTTGACGAGAGAAGTCGGAAAAATCACTCGGTAGCGATCGTTAAATGGAATTAACTCACTGGCTGGGGCTAATTCCAATACACAAAAATAGTTCAGCTGTCACTTTGCTTTGTTGTTAACACCTGACTTGGAACTAGGGGAATTTTCTTGCAGTCCGGGCAAAACTTCTCAACTCTGTGTCTCTATCATGGGAAACGAGCAATATATATGTCTGAGGTTCTCCCCGCGAGGGGGGGTTTAGTGGAAAACAGCTCTACTCTCGAATGGCCTCGAATCTTCTTGCCGAGGTTATTCTAACCCGTGTAAAGGTGAATCTTGGTAGACGTGGTTCAAAGCTACCGCTTGTGGAATGGGGGGAGGGGGGTTAGGCTTACCAATTTAAGCCTAACAGAGCCTTCTAAAGCACATGGAGGTTTCGTGCTGGACAAGAGATTTCACGTGGAATTCCCTCACAAGAGCCAAGGGGCTGAAAGGGGTATTCCAAGGGGCTTCTTCTTACGCTGGTCCTTCGAGGGCATTCTCTCACAGATAATAATGTTTATTCCTATTTTTTCAGTGATTATCTTATTGTTAACTTACAAGTGGTGATTCTTTGTTAAAAATGTACGGATTTCTGAGGCTCAAAGAGCTCAAATCATTGAATTGTCCAGAGAGGGATTATCCCAACTCAAAATTGAAAAAAATTGAAATGCTCGAGAAACAGTGTCCCAACCATAAGACCAATTCTTTCAAAACCGTGATGGTCAAGGTCGAAAAGGTGTACAACTCCGAGTGAAAAGAGGTTGCTGAAAAGGAAATCTCTAGCCGATAAGAAAATACCTCTTCTGATGTAGCTGTTGAGTTTCGGGCAGCAACAAACAAAGAGATATCAAGAAGTACAGTAAGAAGAAGGTTATTAGAAGCTGGGTTCAAATGATGTATTCGTAGATAAAATCCGTGACTGTCTCAGGTGAACAAGAAGAAGCGATCCTCTTGGGATAAAAGCCTGAAGATTGAAATGTTGATTATTGAGCTAAAGTTGTTTTGTCTGACGAAAGCAATTTCGAGGTAGGTTCTCCACATTAGTTTCCACCAATTTAATACACTTGTACACATTTTTATTTGCTAACAAAATTTTTATTGTATACCAAAGATGATCAGTAAAATTGTATTCCCCTCAGATCTTTGGAACCTCTCGAACTGTTTATGTTCGTCGAAGAGTTGGGGAAGCATATGATCCGAGTTGTATTGTTCCAACAGTCAAATTTGGAGGTGGCAGTGTAATAGTTTAGTGCTGCATGTCGTCTTTATGTCCAGGATTGTTGTTCACTTGTGAGGGCAAAATGAATTCCAACAGTTACACCAGCATTTTAAACTATGTTTATCAACCTTCCTTAGGTAATATTTTCAATGATGAAATACCAGATGGTGCAATCTTCCAACAAGACAATGTTCCATGCCACACATTTAGCAGTCTCAAACTTATCACCGCTCTCAAAAAAGTAAAACCAAGTGAAAGTTGAAACTGTTTTGTTTGAATCTTTAGTTTAGAAGAACAAACATTTCCTTTCATTACCAGTTTTTATTCACCTTGAAAATATGACATCTTGTTTATATGTACGTAGAGCGAGGTGTTCAACCTTTAATCCGTTAGTTATGTTACCACCTAACCTAACCTAATGATCACTCTTTAGACAATTATGCATTTATATGTAGCGTCCATTGCAATGTAGTTAAAGCCAACAAAGAACCTCACAAATGAGCACCCTATTGGCTCTATGAAATCTTGAAATGGCGCACACAAAAGAACATTAAAATAATATTCCATCTTGTAACAATTAACTAATGTAATACAAAGCAAATACCTGTTAAATAATGTTAAACTCATTTTAATTCATATCAATGCAAAGCAGAATATTTCGTAAGGATGGAAGTGAAATCGTTATTTTCCCACATGAATATACAAACATACTCACATTAGGAAACAGTTGTAAGCGACTGTCTGGCTACAGAGGTAACAGAGACAGTGGAATACAGCTGTGCAAACATAGAACGGAATCTGATCTGAGCCGCCAGAGTTTACATGAACCTGTGAAAAGACTAATTCAACCTTGCTATGGATGTCGGCCTGATAAGCCTGGTCAGGTGTTCAAATGCAAATTGCCTCTTAATGCACCCGTGCATACACTGAAATGCATACACCCTTTGACTCTGCCCAGCATCTTAGTTAAAAACACACGCACATAACTTTGACCCAATAAGCTCCGCCCCGCGTTCAGATTAAGAGAAGACAAGTCACGCCCCTTAATTAGCCTTAGTATAAATAGACGTACAGAAACATTCTTATTATTATTCTCTTTCTGATTAGTATATTAGTAACGTTATTATTGAGTTGTGGATATTGCAGGTGTGCTTTCTTGGGTTGTGGATTTTATTGGTGTGCTTTCTTGAATTGTGGACATTATTGGTGTGCTTTGTTGATTTGTTCATATTGGAAGTGTACTTTACTCATTTGTAGATATTGTAGGTGTGATTTCCTCAGTTGTAGATATTGGTGGTGTGCTATGTTTAGTTGAAGATATTGTAGATGTGCTTTCTTCATGTGTGGATATTGCAGATGTGCTTTGTTAAGTTGTGGATATTGGAGCGCTGCTTTGTTAGATTGTGGATAATGGAGGCCTGCTTTATTCAGTTATGGATATTGGAGGGGTGCTTTCTTCATTTCTGGATATTGGAGGTGAGCTTGCTTCATTTAAGAAAATATTAAAAGGGCATTCTTCATTCGTAGATATTGAAGCTGTGATTTCTTCAAGTCTATATATTGGACGTGTGATTTCGTAAGTTTTGTTTGAGGTGTGCTTTCTTGAGTTGTGGATATAGAATTGTGGCTTGTTAAGTTGTGGATATTGGAATTTTGCTTTGTTCAATTGTGGCTATTGCAGGTGTGCTTCGTTCATTTGTAGAAATTGAAAGCGTGCTTTCTTCAGTTCTGGATATTAGAGGTGTGCTTTTTTTAGTTGTGGATATTGGGGATGCGCTTTTTTCAGTTGTGGATATTGGAGGTGGGTTTCTTGAGTTGTGAATATTGGAGGCTTGCTTTCTTCAGTTGTAGATATTGGAGGTATGCTTTTTTCAGTTGTAGATATTGGAGATGTGTTTTCTCTATTTGTGGATATTGGAGGCGTGCTTTATTCATTTTTACTTTTTATGAGCGCATTCTTCAGTCGATCAGAATTCTTTCTACCTCATGTAGTGAACCAATGCAAGCTACTCTAGCTAAACATAAACTTTACTAAAACTTACGCAAAAAATATTTCTTGCTTCTGACCTGTATAAATGATTTTATTCATAAATCTGTCTTTTCTTGTTCATTCATTTACACGTGACCAGGGTAAAGGCCTCCGACACATCATTTGCACTTTTGGATTAGAGGAGCCAGGATGCGTGTTTTACTCGTTCACTAATGGTTCAGTAGAGCATAAAGCCGGAAAAACAATTATTTTTCGAATCATCTATTTAAGATCTTCAGAAACCAGACACACTCTGAATAATCTCTCTTTCTAGTTCCTGCGAAGAGGTTTGTGTTGACTTCTTGGCCACTCTCTGCGATACATGCTCTAACGACCGAATGTGGTTCTGCGTCTTATTAAAACTTTCTTTAGAAGTTACCATCATTGGTTTTCGTTTTAAATTAAAGAAATAATGAAAGAACTTTCCTCTCTCTGCCATATCTCAAACTTCATATTGAAGGTTGCTTGCAGTTTCGACTTCCCTTTCATCTTGCTATCTCCCAGCAGGTTTTCATAAGAATCCAAATATGGTTTTTGAAAGGGCTGACCAACAATTATTCCGAAGCCAAATTAAATATACAAAGAATTTTCAAGTACAAGGAGAGTGAAATGTAAAATTTAAGCCGAGATACAATAAGGTACATTGTTGAATTAAGACATTGATTAAGACAAAACTTGCCCTAATTTAAGCAGCAGCCCTCCCTTTCCCGAAACCTATTCATTTTTATCATTCAATTAATTCCATAAATTCGATTTTGGGAAAAAGTGAATTTAGTTCCGATCAAAAATTAAATTTCTTATTTTTACTTTCGAATAACACGCATGAATTGAAATAATTAATTAAATGAATTCCAGCCAATTTTCATTTCGTTGTATTATTGAAATTCGTATTTCTTCATAACTTCCGAATAATTAGGTCGACGACATAAATATTATGGACGAGATTAATTAAAAAAAACATGTATTTTGAAAATTGTAGTAATCTGAGTGATGGCTAGCAATTTCAACATTAGAAGAGATTAAAATATTACAAATGACAAAATATAACTGCCTTCAATTAGAATCGGAGCAAATAACGGGTTCTTAAAATTTAAAGGTACGAATAATGCGAAGAAAAACTGAAAGATTGAAACAAAAACAATCACATGAATAGGAATGAAAGATGAAGCATTTGTGATAAATTGTTTGTTAGTTCGTTGGCTAGTTGATTATTTGGTTGATCATAGGGTAAGTAGTGTTATCTAGTGTTATCCAGCTATTTACGCCGATTAAAATCTAACATTAACAATTATACTACACTACTTCCACTTCTGGTTGCCAATTAGATATTTTTCCATTGGGATTTTACGATGATTTACGGGGTTTTTTTCCAGCGTTGATTGTAATAAAATTTGTTTTATCTCCATTTAAGAACTGCTTATGATGCATCTTGATTGTAATAATAATTAAGGCTTTATTTTTAGCCTTGGTTTTCGTCCTAATATTCAAATTCCGGTGAGAAAAAATGTATAGTGTCAAGGTAATACTAAATGCAGGCTTCACGGCCGAGCTCCATATGGATATATATATATATATATATATATATATATATATATATATATATATATATATATATATATATATATATATATATATATATATATATATATATATATATATATATATATATATATATATATATATATATATATATATACACATAAGCGATGAGCACTTGATGGATTAGGTTCGAATCCCCAACTTTTCATTCACGGATATAGTTTTATTTAGACTATTTTTCACGGTTATTTTAAATATATATATATATATATATATATATGCAAATTTTGTTGAAGACCCCATTTTGTATTTCGCCTTAATTAATTTCCTTTGGCAACTTTCTCTTCTTCTAACTATCTTTTTTATTCCATCTTATAGATGTGGATCACTTGTCCTGTATTCATCTCTTTTATAAATGAATGTGTTTGGTAAAAACCAAACTAAATTGCTGAGCTTTCGATCTTATTCGATCATCTTTGGAGCATTTTGATATGTTCTTGCCTCATTTAACGATGTAAAGAGTGGTGTAAGGATCTGACAGAATGAAAGAAGAAGATCGTATACTCAATTTAGTAGATGATGAGAGAGTAGTAGATAAAAGCGGGGAGCGGTATTTTGCCCTAGTAGGAGGGCATCACATTATGTTCTTTCTTTTCATCTTTCTTTTTTGTCTTATTTGTGGTATGTCGTGTTTCACTATTTGTTTTTTTGTGTGTTTTTAGCGTGTTCTTCTTATTGTTTGTGTTTCAATTCTTGTGTACTTATATTTGAGTTAAATTCTTTAGCATTCAAGCCTTAAATAGCTGCTAGCTCAGCAATTTACCTTGTGTTGTTTAAATGTTATGTTATTTTGTCTCTCTTTTTTTTGTTTTGGTTGTACTGTGTTCCTTTTATGTGTATATTGCTGAAATGTTTTCCTGTGAGCAGAACTTAGTACTTGGGAACTGGCTAAGACGTGAGACTTTCTCTCGTAGTCGTGCAGGTATATTAAGTCTGCCACCAGTTTCCTGTAATTCCGGAATGACAACATTCGTAAGGGTTGACCAGACTCTTCTTCCCAAATTCTGGGTGAAGATGTTAATAGGGTCCAATTTTGTCTTTTTATGGAGATCCCTCTGCCGATGTTGGTCATGCCTTCTGGCTTTATTAATTATTAGGATGCGGAGTTCTATACGCGTTGCAGTTTTATAATTGAGGTTTGCTGGCCACTTGAGTCACTACTGCGGGGTAAATGAGCTTAGCCCAGATGTACATCAGGTGTATTTTCCTAATGATCTCTAAACATGTATAGCTTGGATATTTCTCTCTTTGCCAGGTTCTGCCTCTCCGTGTAGTGTCTCGAGTATCCGTGGTTGGCGATCTTTAGGCCCAGGAACGTGCCTTCGGCGGAGTAGCTGTATCTCCCCCCATCGATGATTATGGGCCACGTCAACGTGTGGCTCAGTGGGACGACTTTAAACTTGTCCCTATTAGTTCTAATCTTCCAGCGTCTCTCGTACCGGTTGATGTCATTGATTTACGCAATTGTGCGCAATGCCTGATCCCTTACATTCGTCATCGGGCACGGAACGATCTGGCTGACGTTATCTGAAAATTGCAGATACATCATGTCCCTGTGCACCAGTGTTGGGAGGTCGATGGTAAAGACCAAATAAAGCAGTGGGTTCAGGCAACTTCCCTGTGGAACGCCCGCTTTGAGTTCGAATTCAGGTCCTTTGTATCCTTCAATTATGAGACATGCCCTTCTGTCCATGAAAAAGTTTCAAAGGATCTTTTCCAAGATTGGGTCTAGCTAGGGGTTCAGGATCTTGTATTGAAGTCCTTCCAGCCAGACTTTATCGAAGGCCTTCTGGACGTCTCTCAATACAATACCTACATAGTACCCATTCGCTCAGCAATAGGCTACTTTTTCTGTTAGGAGCGCCAGGGCTGTTTCTGTGCCTTTTCTTTTGGCGGAACCCGTGTTGTTGGGGGTTATGCGCTCCTAACACGCTCAGTTGAGCTTGTAGCCTATTAGCTATGAAGAGAGATCAGGCGATAGTTAGCCACCTGGTCTGGGGCTTGTTTCCTTTCGGGATGAAGATCATGATTTTAGCCATCTTTTACCCGTCAGGAAAGTAGCCTGTATTCAGGGCGGCATTCATGGTGTTAACCAGTCCCTATATGATTTGCCTCGGGGCATTCCTGAAGTTGTTTTTCGTGAGCCCAGTCAAGCCTAGTGCCTTTTGCTAAAGGACGTTACGGTGTTCATGGTCTTTTCAAAAGTTTTTGGGCACCCGTGGCCAACCATCTCTCTTTCCTGAGATACTTTCGGGTGTCGGTAAGTTCTATGTATCACTGTGCCGAGGTTCTAGAGCTGTTGATCTTCTAATTTCTGGATCTTCAATCTCTAATCTCTGGATCCTCAATCATTTGATCTTCATCTTTTATTTGTTTTCTGGCTCTGGTGGACAGTCTCCTAAGTCTTTGGATGCTGTTCCAAAAACTTACTGGACTGTCCTCCCTATTCGGCCTACCAATGATGTCATTCCAGATTTCCTTCTGTTTCTCTGTGATTGTGTGTTTTAGTTCCTCGCTTAGTTGTCTCATTCTGGCTGTCCTTTTCTGAGTTGGGCCTGTCCTGCCTATTTCTTCGAAAATTGCCCTATGCTCCCGAGCGATTTCCCTCATTTCGTTCGTCCATCTAGGTTGTGGGAGCATTTTATAGGACATCCTGGGGACGCATCTCTTATCGGCCTGAATGAGGAGATTAGTGATGAAGTTTATCTCCTCATCTATTTCTTCAAGATTGGCGTATTCCAGGAAAGCTGGTTGATATTTGCTGAGTATCTCTCTATATAGCTCCGAGTTAGCTTTCGCATAACTTTTCCTAAGTGAGAAAGGCTTAAGAATTGGTGCAAGCGAGATTGTTGTAAGTATCGGTATATGGTCGCTCAGCACCACAGGTTCGGGCTCGTCTCTGATGTTAAAGGGGAAGTTACAGCTCGCTAACACTATGTCCGGTTTGGTTGCCGAACGTTGTGTTAGGTAGGTCAAGAAATCTGGTCCTACTCTCTGGAGTCTGTCTCTATCAGAAAGTAGTTCCAGAATGGAAGAAAACGATATTTAAGGGGTATTTATTCCGCTTAGGTTGAGCATAACGTTAGAGGAAATAGGCCATTCCGGCGAGTGGAATTTAAAAATAATTTTAATGTGCTATTCCAGCTTGATTGGAGTTGGTGGTCAATCATGCTATTTGAGAGACTGTTGTTCACATGTGTTTGTTTTACTCGTGCTATCTCTTGGTGGAAAAGTTCCCACATAAGGCAGCATTTATATGCTCGGCGGATGAATGAGCTGATTACGCTTATTTTATACCTTTCAGGGCATTCAAGTGGATGGAGTGGCTATGAGGTCACTTTTAGGGCCGACTTTCGCTAACTATTATATGGGTCAACTTGAAAAGAGATTATTGGACATCATGGATAATAAGCCACACACATATTGCCGATATGTTAATGAAATCTACATCAACGTCCAAAACGAAGAGAATCTAAAAACATCAAGCAGCAATTTGAGAAGAACTGCGTGTTAAAATTCACTTATGAATTGAGTTCGGGCAATAAACTCCCTTTCTTGGACGATGAGGTTCAAAATATCATTGGTAGCTACATACGAGGGGCGGTCAATAAGTTTTGCGAATCGGTGGGGCAAAACAGAGAAAAGGAGATGGCTGTTTGTGGAGGTGTTACGACAAGTTATGACAAGTCAGGACCTGCAGCCGCACGCTCCTGCCTCGTCTATTTAAGAAGCAGTAGCTGATCTCAGATCGTCAGTCACAAATTTTTCAACAATCGAGAAGGTTGAGCACCGCGCAGTGATCGAATTTTTGACCAAGCAAGGCAAGAATGCAAAAGAGATCCATGAACGCATGGTTACAGTGTACACCGACACCGCCCATTCCTATGCAACCATTGCTCACTGGAATAGGGAGTTTCGCCATGGTCGTGAGTCGCTTAAAGATGACTGTCGCCCAGGACGCCAGTCAGACGTGACCAACGAGGATAATGTGGCCCGTGTGGAGAGGAGGATCCTCGAAAATCGACCGGTGAAGGTTGAAAAAATCGAGCGAGAACTTGGAATATCACATGGAAGTGTTATCAACATCATCCACGACAATTTGGCCATGACAAAGATCTCTGCCTGTTGGGTCCCTAAAAACCTCACGCGCCATGATCGACTTCAACGTCATCAAAGTCCACAAGGCCAGAGTTTCACAAGCTGCCCTGCACGAGTGCGGATTCGAGGAGCTCAACCATCCCCCCTACAGTCTAGATCTGGCCCCTAGCGACTACTTTTTATTCCACCTGCTCAAAGCTGCACTGCGTGGACGCCGGTTTGGGGACGATGAAGATGTCCAGGTTGCCGTCCAAGAGTGGATTGAACAGCAGTCGTGAGATTTCTGGTTGTCGGGAATTCGAAGCCTCAGGGACAAGTGGCGCAAGTGCATTGAAGTCGAGGGTAGTGATATTGAAAAATAATAAAACACTTTTCCTCATATCTCGTTTCCTTATATCTGAATTGCAAAACTTATTGACCGCCCCTCGTAACTAAAGTACATAGAAAAAGTAGAAACACGAGAAGATGCCTTAATGCGGAAGTGAATGCCCTGAAGGGTATAAAATAAGCGTAATCGGCTCATACATCCGCCGATCATATAAATGCTGCTTACGTGGGAACTTTTCCACCATAAGATAGCACGAGTAAAACGAACACTCGTAAACAACAGTTTCTTAAACAGCATGATTGGCAAATATCACTAATCATGTTTAAATATTCATTGCAAAGATACGGATAAAACTGAAAGTAATCATGGAGAAGTCAACAGCATTAAGGTGTATTAGAGAAACCAGATGTCTAAGACCTATAAAATAGATAAAAAAAAACATCAAAAAGATTACTAATCGTAATATCAAGGTTAAAAATCAAATGGATAAAATTCAACTCATCATTTTTTATAAAACAACAAAATACATCAATCTCCTGATGAAAACTAACAGCTGCCTAAACTCCTCGAATCTCAAGCCAACCAACATACTCGTAGTTTACGAGTTCATCTGCCCCGATAAAGACTTTAAACTTTATAACAACTCAAAATATATTGGCATGACAACTACTACACTTTAGAGACGTTTAACTATGCATCTACGAATCGGAAGGCCTAAAAAACATATGGGGAGTGCTCATAACATTAACCTAACGAGAGATATGCTAGTTGATAGCACTTACATTAAATAAAATAGGTTAATAAAGCTAGGCTGAACATCTAAGAAGCCATATTAATAAACAAAGATAAGCCAGCCATCAAAAGGTGGGGAAAAGCAGTTGAATCAGAATTTAAACTGGGTGTCGTAGAATGACTCCCGACGATACCATATATATCTATTCGTTGAGGGAACTTCCTTAATTATCTTTAGAGTGCGTTTACTGTCTGGCGGCCGATATTAAGTATCTTCGATATGCTTAAGAAGTGGAACTGAGCTCAAGGATAATAATATTGCTATCATTAATAAAATAGAGTTTTATTAATAATAACTATAAACAATACACAAAAACGGAAAATATTGACATAAACAGAATGGAAAGGGTCGTGGAGACTCGGGCTAATCCGAGGATTTAAAGGATTAAAAAAAGGTAAAACAAATATAGAGTTAAAGAGATGGGATGGTTCGATAAACAATTTAAAGCACAGGATAGAATTGACAAAAGGGATCAATACTCAAAAGGTGACGTTTGGCTTACGTAACTTTTCATTAGGGTGCAGTGGAAGGTACTTGAAGGAATATTCGGTCCGCTGGCGAGTTCCAGCCGAAGGGGGGGGATAAAAGGATCCTGACGAGGCGTCTTGGAAAGGAGAACCGTTACTCGACGAACGGCTTGAAGAACAATGGCTGTTCTACTTTGTTCTCTTCTGAACAAAGGGGGGAATGAGAACCGTCTCTTGTCTACGGGCTCAAGAACAATGGCTGTTCTAATGTTGTTCTCCTTGAACAACAGGGGGGGATGAGAACCGTTTCTTGGCGAAGGGCTCAAAACGAACAATGGCTGTTCTAATGCTGTTCTCCCTTGAACAACAGGGGGGGAAGAGAACCGTTTCTTGGCGAAGGGCTCAAAACGAACAATGGCTGTTCTAATGCTGTTCTCCCTTGAACAACAGGGGGGGGGGAAGAGAACCGTTTCTTGGCGAAGGGCTCAAAACGAACAATGGCTGTTCTAATGCTGTTCTCCTTGAACAACAGGGGGGGATGAGAACCGTTTCTTGGCGAAGGGCTCAAAACGAACAATGGCTGTTCTAATGCTGTTCTCCCTTGAACAACAGGGGGGGATGCCTTGGGGACTTGGCGTTACGAAAGGCTCGAACCTTTGGCACTCAAGGAATATTGTCCTCCTTCTGGACAAGTGATGGTGAATCTCGAGGTCGAGGTCCCTTGGCGAACAAAGGGAGAGAGGGTCGTGGTGATGTTTCGCGACGAAAATCTGGATCTCCAATCTGATCTTAGTGGTAAAGTTTCCATATAAATAGCCAGGACATCTCCTTGGCGTGGGGGAAAATGGAGTGAAAGCTTGGAGGGAACGCACAGCCGGGCCGGAGAAAAATGCCTTATCTGTTCATAAGCCTAACTCGAACTGGTGAGGTCGGCGTATGGGGGCGAACGGGCGGACGATAACCTCCTTGTTTAAACATTGGCATCCGGTAGCTGAGATAAGATTCCAAGCCTCGAATCGAAGATGCACGTGGGCAGCATCGTGGTTTTTAATAATATGGGATAGGAGTTGAAATTAACTCGTTCTATCACACCCCTCCATTCCAGGGGAAGTTGTCACTTCGAAAAAAAAAGAGAGAAGGGACAACGATAGAGCTCCCTTGTGGGGAACTCGTTTTCTTGTACCAACCGTACCTTCCTGCACCTAACTAGTATTACCTCAATACATATGATTATTTTGATCTTTAGATTACAGGGGAAAATAACCTTTAATACAACTTAATCAAAGAAAAAAAAAGGGCATGGAACAATGAAATGATATAAACTTAGGACATACGGGACAAAATAATTTATACGTAAATAAATAAGAACAAATATATAGACATACAAAAAATTAGACATTGAGCGTTACAAAATTCAGACATATACATTAATTAATTATATTACAAAAGAATCTTAAATTAAGTCGTACAAGACGGTATATACCTACATGGAGATACTAATCCTATGAATACAATTATTCTACGCTATTCGGTAACGCATTTCTACTGAGGGCGTCAGCGACCTGGTTATCGGAACCTTTTATCTAATTTATTTTAAACTGATACTCTTGCAAGAGTAAACTCCAGCGCATGATGCGGCCGTTTGAGTGTCTCAAATTCCTAATATAGGCTAACGGACGGTGGTCGGTTCCTATTTGAAATTCTTTACATATCAAGTACAGCTTGAATTTGTCTATGACCCAGATAATTGATAGAGCTATCTTTTCTCTAGTGGCATATCTCTTTCCGCGTGGTAATAATTGACGACTAGCATATGCAACTGGATGACTCGTTCTGTCATCCACGTATTGAAGGAGTACACCTCCAATGCCCTCGTTGATCACGTCGGTCTTAACCCCAAAGGATTTTTCCGGGTTGGGCAACTTAAAAATGGGGGCAGAAATGAACTTACTTTTGAGCTGATTAAAATGAGAAACAGCGACATCCTTCCAACGTAAACGATCGGAGAAATTCTTTTCCTGAAGGGGGCATAGGGGGGCCGAAATTGCAGCGAAATTCGGAACAAATCGCTGATAGGGAGAAGCTGATCCTAGGATCGATCTTAATGGCTTCTTTGTAATCGGGTGGGGCATGTCGGCGATTGCCTTAATCTTGTTTTCGTGGGGACCTAACCCTTTTTGTCCTATTTTGAAACCCAAATATTTGATGGTTTCTTGGGCAAACTGGCATTTGCTGGGGCCAATGGTGAGGCCATTTTCACGCAGTTGCTCGAAAAGAGCTAATAGGGTGGGTAAATGGTGATTCCATTTAATTAGTTCTAGTAGCTGACTCTTCTGACGTGGTGTCAGCTGCGTGTCACTATCCAGGTCAGAGGGTTCCAAAGACTCGCCTGGTAGGGAAGGAGGAGGGTAATCGGCATCAGGTTGGATGCACACTGTCTGGATTACATTAAGGGACTCCGCGGGGCAATCCTCTTCAAGCGCCGATGTTTCGTCCAGTTTTACGAAGGTATCTCCATGGGCGCGTTGGGGGTTCTTTTTTTCTTGGGGTCCAGGGACAGTCTCCGTGTCCTTGTCTGGGGCCTTATCACCTAAGGGTTTTAGTGATTCACACTCCTCTTTTGCCGTCCTAAAGTCCTGGTTAGGGGTCTCCGAGAAATCGGACGGTATCGGGGTTCTGATGGGGACGGGCTCCTGGGCTTCTTTCTTATCTCGGCCTTGAGGAAGGGCGGCCTGAAACACAGGGTCGAAACTTACTTGGGGGCTCTGTCCTATAAGTACGGAACAGAATTGTATGGGTGCTACAATGACTTCAGCCCAGCCATTATAATATTTACACTGCAGGTAACATCTAGCGACGGGGAATCTGTTCGCCCGCCCAAGTTGGTCATGTACCACCGCAAATTTTTCGTGGTTAGAGGCCACTGGGAGGAGTTCGTCGGACACGATGAAGCACGTACATCCTGTGTCCCTGACGAGAGTCAATACTCGGCAGCTGTCCACGCAGCCCTCCTCATATTTCAAAGTTCCCGATGAACTTTTACCAAAAACAAAATTTACCTGGTGGCCTGACGGAGGGGGAGAAGTTTCTGCTTGGGTCTGCACCACCGGAGGAGCCGAGGTTGCATTAATCTGGTGAACTTGGTGGGCTGGTCCGCTTTTAAGCCTAGAATTTTGGGGGCAATTCCAGCTCATGTGGTTTTCTACACCACAGGTGAAGCATATGGTTGGTCGCTTCGGGAAGAGAGATGGAGGAGAAGTCTTAACGGGAGGTTTGGAGTCCCGTTGTTGGTTTTGGGGAAAGAAGTTTTGGGGTTTTACGGGGCTCGGAAACTTTGTCAGCTTTCCTGGGAAGGAGCGCGAATCCTTCCTTCTTTCTTCTCGTTGTATTTCTCTTTCTCGTTCCTCTCGTTGTTTTTCTCTTTCTCGTTCTTCTCGTTGTATTTTTCTTTCTCGTTCTTCTCGTTTTATTTCTCTTTCTCGTTCCTCTCGTTGTTTTTCTCTTTCTCGTTCTTCTCGTTGTATTTTTCTTTCTCGTTCTTCTCGTTGTATTTCTCTTTCTCTTTCTACCGCTTTTCTTTGATATTTTTCTTCAATCCGAGCTAGTTTAATCTGATGGTGAAGGTACACTTGTCTTATCCATTCCTCTCTTATGTACTTAATTAGTTCTTTTCCGGAAAGTCCCAAGGATTCTCCTTGCGCTGTAAAGAATTCAAACTGAGTCATCTTTGCACTTGGGGGCGCACTAGTCAACCAACTAAAATTCCTCGCAACAAGAATTATGCCTCTATAGAATTAGCCTACCTAAATATGGGCACTGACCTATTCGTACTTGGTTTCTCAATCTAAATAACCACTGACTAAAATCACAAAAAAAACACAAACAAATTATTATAACAGTTCCTTGAGCTACTCCAGCTTCTTAAGTTTAAAAAAAAGGGGGATAGCAATCGTTAAAACAAAAGGGAACTACTATATTCTATTATTATAACGAATAACACTATGCTTTACTCGACTGAGACCAGTGTTTGCAAAGATAGAGCGTTAAACCTTACACACCTGATACCAAATTTAAATAGTATATATATATATGTCGTAGAATGACTCCCGACGATACCATATATATCTATTCGTTGAGGGAACTTCCTCAATTATCTTTAGAGTGCGTTTACTGTCTGGCGGCCGATATTAAGTATCTTCGATATGCTTAAGAAGTGGAACTGAGCTCAAGGATAATAATATTGCTATCATTAATAAAATAGAGTTTTATTAATAATAACTATAAACAATACACAAAAACGGAAAATATTGACATAAACAGAATGGAAAGGGTCGTGGAGACTCGGGCTAATCCGAGGATTTAAAGGATTAAAAAAAGGTAAAACAAATATAGAGTTAAAGAGATGGGATGGTTCGATAAACAATTTAAAGCACAGGATAGAATTGACAAAAGGGATCAATACTCAAAAGGTGACGTTTGGCTTACGTAACTTTTCATTAGGGTGCAGTGGAAGGTACTTGAAGGAATATTCGGTCCGCTGGCGAGTTCCAGCCGAAGGGGGGGATAAAAGGATCCTGACGAGGCGTCTTGGAAAGGAGAACCGTTACTCGACGAACGGCTTGAAGAACAATGGCTGTTCTACTTTGTTCTCTTCTGAACAAAGGGGGGAATGAGAACCGTCTCTTGTCTACGGGCTCAAGAACAATGGCTGTTCTAATGTTGTTCTCCTTGAACAACAGGGGGGGATGAGAACCGTTTCTTGGCGAAGGGCTCAAAACGAACAATGGCTGTTCTAATGCTGTTCTCCCTTGAACAACAGGGGGGGGAAGAGAACCGTTTCTTGGCGAAGGGCTCAAAACGAACAATGGCTGTTCTAATGCTGTTCTCCCTTGAACAACAGGGGGGGGGGGGGGAAGAGAACCGTTTCTTGGCGAAGGGCTCAAAACGAACAATGGCTGTTCTAATGCTGTTCTCCTTGAACAACAGGGGGGGGATGAGAACCGTTTCTTGGCGAAGGGCTCAAAACGAACAATGGCTGTTCTAATGCTGTTCTCCCTTGAACAACAGGGGGGGATGCCTTGGGGACTTGGCGTCACGAAAGGCTCGAACCTTTGGCACTCAAGGAATATTGTCCTCCTTCTGGACAAGTGATGGTGAATCTCGAGGTCGAGGTCCCTTGGCGCACAAAGGGAGAGAGGGTCGTGGTGATGTTTCGCGACGAAAATCTGGATCTCCAATCTGATCTTAGTGGTAAAGTTTCCATATAAATAGCCAGGACATCTCCTTGGCGTGGGGGAAAATGGAGTGAAAGCTTGGAGGGAACACACAGCCGGGCCGGAGAAAAATGCCTTATCTGTTCATAAGCCTAACTCGATCTGGCGAGGTCGGCGTATGGGGGCGAACGGGGGGACGATAACCTCCTTGTTTAAACATTGGCATCCGGTAGCTGAGATAAGATTCCAAGCCTCGAATCGAAGATGCACGTGGGCAGCATCGTGGTTTTTAATAATATGGGATAGGAGTTGAAATTAACTCGTTCTATCACACTGGGATTTAGTTGTTTTATAAATAATGATTCAAGAATGCGAGGGAAAGTGGAGTCCTTTGCATGTCCTATAATTTGAAAGTTTTTGTGGGAAATTTCTGTCCTACATTTAATTGAATGATCTCGAATTCTGATTCAACTGCTTTCCCCTTCTCATTTCATAAATCACTCAAAATATTTTCACAACCTATCAATCTTTAATCGGTTCCTTCTACAATCTTTCATCAGTCTCTCCGCTTTTGCCGTCCACTAAAGGTGACTAATATTTTTGTGTACCAATTAGTTGCCCCAATTAGTATATTTTTATATTTATCAATATTTATAACATCTATATTTAGTGTCAAGTTTTCAAATGTTTTTTTGTCACATTTTCAATTAACTAAATAATTTATTACTATTTCTGCTTCATTAAGTAACTAATATCTTTGTCAACCAATAACTGCTTAAACTAGTGTTATATTTATCAATATTTAAAGTACCCATAGTTGATCCATATCTAAAGTTTCAATAGTTTTCAAACGATTTGTCATAATTTCAATTAACTAAATAATTTATTTCTAATCCTTGTGTACATTATAATTTTTGTAATTTTAAACGTGTTCTAAATCTATCTTATAGACCAGAAGATGGGTAAGGTACCCGAAACGTTGTACTTAATTAAATGAGAAATTTTACATGTCTCATTTTAAGATTTATCCTCAACCTGAAAATAAGCCTTCTTAGAAGCAAACCTATAGAATATATATATATATATATATAAATATATATATATATATATGTATATATATATATATATATATATATATATATATATATATATATATATATATATATATATATATATATATATATATATATATATATATACATTCTGTGTTACCATATTTTAACGTTTGGAAAATTCATGTAGAAAAATCTCCTTTTTAATTTTTTTCCTTACTAGATCCTTAACAATGAACGACATTTTGGACGAACTGGATCATACCGATAGCTCACAGAAAATGTATCTTCTACCTCCAGATGTTCAGGAATTGACGGATGAAGACTCAGGTGATGATAGTCATTTATTTCTAGAAAACATCACTGGTAATCAACTTCGTGCAGAGGCTGAATTGGTAAAATAAAAGAGATTCTGGTTATGAGGCAATTACACAAAATTTACACGAGTATTTAGAGAATGGGACTTATCTGCGCCTAATATAAGAACTTTCCTTTTTCCTGAGTATAATACAGGCATCTAAGCCCTGTGCAATTGTTTGAGCTCTTCTTTGATGAAGAAATCATAGATCTCATGGTTGAACACAGCACTCTTTATTGTTTGTCAAAAAACTGGCCAAACATAAATATAACAAAAGAAGAAATGAAGGTCTTTTTAGTAATTTTAATTGTTTCGGGCTACAACCAATTACCAAACAAAGCAATGTTTTAATCTTCAGGGGCTGATCTGCGAAATGTAGCTATATATGAATCAATGGGACACGACACATTTGATAATATCATGAAATTCTTACATTTTCACCCAAATACCCAGTTAAATGATAAGTACACTGTCATAGAATTGCTCATAGTCTGGTCCAATAATTATTCTAGTCCTTGATCTGCAGACACCACTTTTGTTTAAGTCAGTGGTATTGACCCTATGACTCAATCCTACGATCATATATATATATATATATATATATATATATATATATATATATATATATATATATATATATATAGGTAGGCTTTAATTCCTACTGAACGTGAGAAAGCTGGTTAAAATTGTAAGCTGAATAGTTATGTAGATATAGACCGTTACCATATGGTAACGGTAGGAGAAAATAGGTACCAATAAAACGCTTTGTATATATTTTCTTTATATTTAAATTTCTCACTACAAATTGATCACTTGAACCTACGAATATTAAAAATTAAAACTCATAAGGGAAAAATTTCCCTCCTAAATAAAAATAATAATATTGTTGATAATATTTAATTAAAAACTTGAAAGTGCACGTTATTTTTGTGACGATGACCAGAAAATAGTGAATAGAATATGCCAATATTACATTTAGAACATTCCGTTCGCAAGTTTGAGTTACAGTACATACCTGCACATCTTCTTCTTCTTTTATCTCCCGGTACTGGTCGGACGAAATGGTCTTTACCATCAAATCTACAGTCATGTTCGGATGGAGGTTGTGAGGGTTTTTTTCCCGATGTTTTTGGTGGATTTTTGAATCGCTGAAGATAAGACATATTTGAACTTTGCCATTCATTTTGGATGGCTACATCTGTTAACCAAGTAAATAGACGCCACCACCACTTTTTCTCCGTATTACAATCCTGTAATTGTTGATATTTCGATTCATTCTATCTCTTCCATCCATATTTTTATTATTTTGTTTGGCTCTATCTTTGTATGGCTCTTAATGGCATTTTCCCATACAATGTAGACGTCACAGTAACTACGGCATTGTCCATCCAGCGAGTTGTAATAATTTTGGTGTCACAAATAGTTGCTGTAGCAGTTTGCATATAGCCTCTTTATTTTTAATAGCCTCCCCATTCCTGATTGGACAATCTTTTTCAAGACGATTTTCTCTCATTGTGCCTGTTCCATTGTAACCCTGTGTCTTTAGTTCTTCTAGCAATGGCAATGTTGTCAATAGGTTATCAAAAACATGTAGTAAGGGTAATTTTTATTTTCTCCGCTAAACTGATTCAAAAGATGAAGCACTGTAGAAGGATATTTTCCGAAGGATACGAGGTAGACAGAAGAAGTGTTTTGACACCAAACTTTATAACCAAAGCGTATTGGCTTGCTACGGATTGCATGCTTGCGACTATGCTTACCAAAATAATCAACCATAGCTTCCTCATGTGATATAATTTGTGTTGGTATGAAATGAATCATAAATTTGAGGGAAAGATAAGTGATTAATGGGCTATTTTGGTGTATGTGAGGGTATGGAACGTAGATACTCACATGCCGCCAGACAATCGTGGGAACGAAAGAAATTTGTCGTTGAGTTGACCTTCGTCCCCTCTCTCTCTCACCCCACCCTTCCTCCAACTGGCGACAGGAAGTCGGACGAAAGAACGCCTATCTCTCAAAGAAGCTTAAATCTTATTTGTCTTATTTATGATAGCATGGAGATTGTCCGGAAAGCGCTGCGATAAGCGAATTGTCGTGAATGGGATCTCTCTCTCTCGATTTCCCACGATCCGCGATATAAATAACATCGCCGTTTACCCCTCTAGCAGCAGTGTCCCAAATCTACTCGCGTAATCCTCACGTTGAACGAGAGTCGTTGCCGTAACATATTGGATGCCAACGCACCGTCGAGTCAACCTGGTCGCTGTCTCAAATTGTTCCTAGAAGTAAACCCCGCCCCGCAAAGCCTGTGACTAGAAGAGTACGCTCTTTTGCTCAACGTAACTTGAGTAAGAAAAGGAACATCCAAATAGTTACTGGAAGTTACTATTTGTTAGTGTCACATCCAGTTAGGAGTGAACAAACCGGAACTGCAGCCATCAGCCCCGAACCCGTCGTATTATCCCATCTCTCCCTGAGAACTCGTGTTAACGCCACCCGAACCACCCCGTCTGGACCTGAGTAGCATTCTCTCCAATCCATCACAATTAATGGTAATCTGTAAACCCAGTGTCCCTCTATTCTTAAATTACCTAATTAATTAACCGTGATTGATACTCCCATAAATTCATTATAAATCTAGACGCTTAACTTCAGTGTTTAATATTTAATCCTTAATTTTGCCTGTTAACTATTGCTAATTATTATATTTGTGTAAAGTAAAGTTTATTTTGAGTACGTGTGTTTATTTGGGGCTCCTCACTTTTGACGTACCCTTGGCAAGACTTTAATTAAGCATCCCTTCGGCTAATTTATCCAACCTGTATTATGCACTCTTAGAATTCAACAATCACAAACCTTCTCCCAGTAACAAGTGGCACTTTTATAGTGAGAATCCTGGCTACGGCACAACACGCCTCTAACCAGCTTTCTCACGTTCAGTAGGAATTAAAGCCTACCTATATATATATATATATATATATATATATATATATATATATATATATATATATATATATATATATATATATATATATATATATATATATATATATATATATGATCGTAGGATTGAGTCATAGGGTCAATACCACCGACTTAAACAAAAGTGGTGTCTGCAGATCAAGGACTAGAATAATTATTGGACCAGACTATGAGCAATTCTATGACAGTGTACTTATCATTTAACTGGGTATTTGGGTGAAAATGTAAGAATTTCATGATATTATCAAATGTGTCGTGTCCCATTGATTCATATATAGCTACATTTCGCAGATCAGCCCCTGAAGATTAAAACATTGCTTTGTTTGGTAATTGGTTGTAGCCCGAAACAATTAAAATTACTAAAAAGACCTTCATTTCTTCTTTTGTTATATTTATGTTTGGCCAGTTTTTTGACAAACAATAAAGAGTGCTGTGTTCAACCATGAGATCTATGATTTCTTCATCAAAGAAGAGCTCAAACAATTGCACAGGGCTTAGATGCCTGTATTATACTCAGGAAAAAGGAAAGTTCTTATATTAGGCGCAGATAAGTCCCATTCTCTAAATACTCGTGTAAATTTTGTGTAATTGCCTCATAACCAGAATCTCTTTTATTTTACCAATTCAGCCTCTGCACGAAGTTGATTACCAGTGATGTTTTCTAGAAATAAATGACTATCATCACCTGAGTCTTCATCCGTCAATTCCTGAACATCTGGAGGTAGAAGATACATTTTCTGTGAGCTATCGGTATGATCCAGTTCGTCCAAAATGTCGTTCATTGTTAAGGATCTAGTAAGGAAAAAAATTAAAAAGGAGATTTTTCTACATGAATTTTCCAAACGTTAAAATATGGTAACACAGAATGTATATATATATATATATATATATATATATATATATATATATATATATATATATATATATATATATATATATACATATATATATATATATATATATATATTCTATAGGTTTGCTTCTAAGAAGGCTTATTTTCAGGTTGAGGATAAATCTTAAAATGAGACATGTAAAATTTCTCATTTAATTAAGTACAACGTTTCGGGTACCTTA
Organism: Ceratothoa steindachneri; assembly: GCA_963969495.1. Lineage (NCBI taxonomy): Eukaryota > Metazoa > Arthropoda > Malacostraca > Isopoda > Cymothoidae > Ceratothoa > Ceratothoa steindachneri. The sequence continues at coordinate 61,626,993 of OZ018320.1, forward strand.
CCCATCTTCTGGTCTATAAGATAGATTTAGAACACGTATAAAATTACAAAAATTATAATGTACACAAGGATTAGAAATAAATTATTTAGTTAATTGAAATTATGACAAATCGTTTGAAAACTATTGAAACTTTAGATATGGATCAACTATGGGTACTTTAAATATGGATAAATATAACACTATTTTAAGCAGTTATTGGTTGACAAAGATATTAGTTACTTAATGAAGCAGAAATAGTAATAAATTATTTAGTTAATTGAAAATGTGACAAAAAAACATTTGAAAACTTGACACTAAATATAGATGCTATAAACATTGATAAATATAAAAATATACTAATTGGGGCAACTAATTGGTACACAAAAATATTAGTCACCTTTAGTGGACGGCAAAAGCGGAGAGACTGATGAAAGATTGTAGAAGGAACCGATTAAAGATTGATAGGTTGTGAAAATATTTTGAGTGATTTATGAAATGAGAAGGGGAAAGCAGTTGAATCAGAATTCGAGATCATTCAATTAAATGTAAGACAGAAATTTCCCACAAAAACTTTCAAATTATAGGACATGCAAAGGACTCCACTTTCCCTCGCATTCTTGAATCATTATTTATAAAACAACTAAATCCCAGTTTAAATTCTGATTCAACTGCTTTTCCCCACCTTTTGATGGCTGGCTTATCTTTGTTTATTAATATGGCTTCTTAGATGTTCAGCCTAGCTTTATTAACCTATTTTATTTAATAGAAGTGCTATCAACTAGCATATCTCTCGTTAGGTTAATGTTATGAGCACTCCCCATATGTTTTTTAGGCCTTCGATTCGTAGATGCATAGTTAAACGTCTCTAAAGTGTAGTAGTTGTCATGCCAATATATTTTGAGTTGTTATAAAGTTTAAAGTCTTTATCGGGGCAGATGAACTCGTAAACTACGAGTATGTTGGTTGGCTTGAGATTCGAGGAGTTTAGGCAGCTGTTAGTTTTCATCAGGAGATTGATGTATTTTGTTGTTTTATAAAAAATGATGAGTTGAATTTTATCCATTTGATTTTTAACCTTGATATTACGATTAGTAATCTTTTTGATGTTTTTTTTTATCTATTTTATAGGTATTAGACATCTGGTTTCTCTAATACACCTTAATGCTGTTGACTTCTCCATGATTACTTTCAGTTTTATCCGTATCTTTGCAATGAATATTTAAACATGATTAGTGATATTTGCCAATCATGCTGTTTAAGAAACTGTTGTTTACGAGTGTTCGTTTTACTCGTGCTATCTTATGGTGGAAAAGTTCCCACGTAAGCAGCATTTATATGATCGGCGGATGTATGAGCCGATTACGCTTATTTTATACCCTTCAGGGCATTCACTTCCGCATTAAGGCATCTTCTCGTGTTTCTACTTTTTCTATGTACTTTAGTTACGAGGGGCGGTCAATAAGTTTTGCAATTCGGATATAAGGAAACGAGATATGAGGAAAAGTGTTTTATTATTTTTCAATATCACTACCCTCGACTTCAATGCACTTGCGCCACTTGTCCCTGAGGCTTCGAATTCCCGACAACCAGAAATCTCACGACTGCTGTTCAATCCACTCTTGGACGGCAACCTGGACATCTTCATCGTCCCCAAACCGGCGTCCACGCAGTGCAGCCTTGAGCAGGTGGAATAAAAAGTAGTCGCTAGGGGCCAGATCTAGACTGTAGGGGGGATGGTTGAGCTCCTAGAATCCGCACTCGTGCAGGGCAGCTTGTGAAACTCTGGCCTTGTGGACTTTGACGACGTTGAAGTTGATCATGGCGCGTGAGGTTTTTAGGGACCCAACAGGCAGAGATCTTTGTCATGGCCAAATTGTCGTGGATGATGTTGATAACACTTCCATGTGATATTCCAAGTTCTCGCTCGATTTTTTCAACCTTCACCGGTCGATTTTCGAGGATCCTCCTCTCCACACGGGCCACATTATCCTCGTTGGTCACGTCTGACTGGCGTCCTGGGCGACAGTCATCTTCAAGCGACTCACGACCATGGCGAAACTCCCTATTCCAGTGAGCAATGGTTGCATAGGAATGGGCGGTGTCGGTGTACACTGTAACCATGCGTTCATGGATCTCTTTTGCATTCTTGCCTTCCTTGGTCAAAAATTCGATCACTGCGCGGTGCTCAACCTTCTCGATTGTTGAAAAATTTGTGACTGACGATCTGAGATCAGCTACTGCTTCTTAAATAGACGAGGCAGGAGCGTGCGGCTGCAGGTCCTGACTTGTCATAACTTGTCGTAACACCTCCACAAACAGCCATCTCCTTTTCTCTGTTTTGCCCCACCGATTCGCAAAACTTATTGACCGCCCCTCGTATGTAGCTACCAATGATATTTTGAACCTCATCGTCCAAGAAAGGGAGTTTATTGCCCGAACTCAATTCATAAGTGAATTTTAACACGCAGTTCTTCTCAAATTGCTGCTTGATGTTTTTTAGATTCTCTTCGTTTTGGACGTTGATGTAGATGTCATCAACATATCGGCAATATGTGTGTGGCTTATTATCCATGATGTCCAATAATCTCTTTTCAAGTTGACCCATATAATAGTTAGCGAAAGTCGGCCCTAAAAGTGACCTCATAGCCACTCCATCCACTTGAATGCCCTGAAAGGTATAAAATAAGCGTAATCAGCTCATTCATCCGCCGAGCATATAAATGCTGCCTTATGTGGGAACTTTTCCACCAAGAGATAGCACGAGTAAAACAAACACATGTGAACAACAGTCTCTCAAATAGCATGATTGACCACCAACTCCAATCAAGCTGGAATAGCACATTAAAATTATTTTTAAATTCCACTCGCCGGAATGGCCTATTTCCTCTAACGTTATGCTCAACCTAAGCGGAATAAATACCCCTTAAATATCGTTTTCTTCCATTCTGGAACTACTTTCTGATAGAGACAGACTCCGGAGAGTAGGACCAGATTTCTTGACCTACCTAACACAACGTTCGGCAACCAAACCGGACATAGTGTTAGCGAGCTGTAACTTCCCCTTTAACATCAGAGACGAGCCCGAACCTGTGGTGCTGAGCGACCATATACCGATACTTACAACAATCTCGCTTGCACCAATTCTTAAGCCTTTCCCACTTAGGAAAAGTTATGCGAAAGCTAACTCGGAGCTATATAGAGAGATACTCAGCAAATATCAACCAGCTTTCCTGGAATACGCCAATCTTGAAGAAATAGATGAGGAGATAAACTTCATCACTAATCTCCTCAGGCCGATAAGAGATGCGTCCCCAGGATGTCCTATAAAATGCTCCCACAACCTAGATGGACGAACGAAATGAGGGAAATCGCTCGGGAGCATAGGGCAATTTTCGAAGAAATAGGCAGGACAGGCCCAACTCAGAAAAGGACAGCCAGAATGAGACAACTAAGCGAGGAACTAAAACACACAATCACAGAGAAACAGAAGGAAATCTGGAATGACATCATTGGTAGGCCGAATAGGGAGGACAGTCCAGTAAGTTTTTGGAACAGCATCCAAAGACTTAGGAGACTGTCCACCAGAGCCAGAAAACAAATAAAAGATGAAGATCAAATGATTGAGGATCCAGAGATTAGAGATTGAAGATCCAGAAATTAGAAGATCAACAGCTCTAGAACCTCGGCACAGTGATACATAGAACTTACCGACACCCGAAAGTATCTCAGGAAAGAGAGATGGTTGGCCACGGGTGCCCAAAAACTTTTGAAAAGACCATGAACACCGTAACGTCCTTTAGCAAAAGGCACTAGGCTTGACTGGGCTCACGAAAAACAACTTCAGGAATGCCCCGAGGCAAATCATATAGGGACTGGTTAACACCATGAATGCCGCCCTGAATACAGGCTACTTTCCTGACGGGTAAAAGATGGCTAAAATCATGATCTTCATCCCGAAAGGAAACAAGCCCCAGACCAGGTGGCTAACTATCGCCTGATCTCTCTCCATAGCTAATAGGCTACAAGCTCAACTGAGCGTGTTAGGAGCGCATAACCCCTAACAACACGGGTTCCGCCAAAAGAAAAGGCACAGAAACAGCCCTGGCGCTCCTAACAGAAAAAGTAGCCTATTGCTGAGCGAATGGGTACTATGTAGGTATTGTATTGAGAGACGTCCAGAAGGCCTTCGATAAAGTCTGGCTGGAAGGACTTCAATACAAGATCCTGAACCCCTAGCTAGACCCAATCTTGGAAAAGATCCTTTGAAACTTTTTCATGGACAGAAGGGCATGTCTCATAATTGAAGGATACAAAGGACCTGAATTCGAACTCAAGGCGGGCGTTCCACAGGGAAGTTGCCTGAACCCACTGCTTTACTTGGTCTTTACCATCGACCTCCCAACACTGGTGCACAGGGACATGATGTATCTGCAATTTTCAGATAACGTCAGCCAGATCGTTCCGTGCCCGATGACGAATGTAAGGGATCAGGCATTGCGCACAATTGCGTAAATCAATGACATCAACCGGTACGAGAGACGCTGGAAGATTAGAACGAATAGGGACAAGTTTAAAGTCGTCCCACTGAGCCACGCGTTGACGTGGCCCATAATCAACGATGGGGGGAGATATGGCTACTCCGCCGAAGGCACGTTCCTGGGCCTAAAGATCTCCAACCACGGATACTCGAGACACTACACGGAGAGGCAGAACCTGGCAAAGAGAGAAATATCCAAGCTATACATGTTTAGAGATCATTAGGAAAATACACCTGATGTACATCTGGGCTAAGCTCATTTACCCCGCAGTAGTGACTCAAGTGGCCAGCAAACCTCAATTATAAAACTGCAACGCGTATAGAACTCCGCATCCTAATAATTAATAAAGCCAGAAGGCATGACCAACATCGGCAGAGGGATCTCCATAAAAAGACAAAATTGGACCCTATTAACATCTTCACCCAGAATTTGGGAAGAAGAGTCTGGTCAACCCTTACGAATGTTGTCATTCCGGAATTACAGGAAACTGGTGGCAGACTTAATATACCTGCACGACTACGAGAGAAAGTCTCACGTCTTAGCCAGTTCCCAAGTACTAAGTTCTGCTCACAGGAAAACATTTCAGCAATATACACATAAAAGGAACACAGTACAACCAAAACAAAAAACAGAGAGACAAAATAACATAACATTTAAACAACACAAGGTAAATTGCTGAGCTAGCAGCTATTTAAGGCTATATGAGTACACAAGAATTGAAACACAAACAATAAGAAGAACACGCTAAAAACACACAAAAAAACAAATAGTAAAACACGACATACCACAAATAAGACAAAAAAGAAAGATGAAAAGAAAGAATATAATGTGATGCCCTCCTACTAGGGCAAAATACCGCTCCCCGCTTTTATCTACTACTCTCTCATCATCTACTAAATTAAGTATACGATCTTCTTCTTTCATTCTGTCAGATCCTTACACCACTCATTACATCGTTAAATGAGGCAAGAACATATCAAAATGCTCCAAAGATGATCGAATAAGATCGAAAGCTCAGCAATTTAGTTTGGTTTTTACCAAACACATTCATTTATAAAAGAGATGAATACAGGACAAGTGATCCACATCTATAAGATGGAATAAAAAAGATAGTTAGAAGAAGAGAAAGTTGCCAAAGGAAATTAATTAAGGCGAAATACAAAATGGGGTCTTCAACAAAATTTGCATATATATATATATATATATATATATATATATATATATATATATATATATATATATATTTAAAATAACCGTGAAAAATAGTCTAAATAAAACTATATCCGTGAATGAAAAGTTGGGGATTCGAACCTAATCCATCAAGTGCTCATCGCTTATGTGTATATATATATATATATATATATTTATATATATATATATATATATATATATATATATATATATATATATATATATATATATATATATATATATATCCATATGGAGCTCGGCCGTGAAGCCTGCATTTAGTATTACCTTGACACTATACATTTTTTCTCACCGGAATTTGAATATTAGGACGAAAACCAAGGCTAAAAATAAAGCCTTAATTATTATTACAATCAAGATGCATCATAAGCAGTTCTTAAATGGAAATAAAACAAATTTTATTACAATCAACGCTGGAAAAAACCCCCGTAAATCATCGTAAAATCCCAATGGAAAAATATCTAATTGGCAACCAGAAGTGGAAGTAGTGTAGTATAATTGTTAATGTTAGATTTTAATCGGCGTAAATAGCTGGATAACACTAGATAACACTACTTACCCTATGATTAACCAAATAATCAACTAGCCAACGAACTAACAAACAATTTATCACAAATGCTTCATCTTTCATTCCTATTCATGTGATTGTTTTTGTTTCAATCTTTCAGTTTTTTTTCGCATTATTCGTACCTTTATATTTTAAGAACCCGTTATTTGCTCCGATTCTAATTGAAGGCAGTTATATTTTGTCATTTGTAATATTTTAATCTCTTCTAATGTTGAAATTGCTAGCCATCACTCAGATTACTACAATTTTCAAAATACATGTTTTTTTTAATTAATCTCGTCCATAATATTTATGTCGTCGACCTAATTATTCGGAAGTTATGAAGAAATACTAATTTCAATAATACAACGAAATGAAAATTGGCTGGAATTCATTTAATTAATTATTTCAATTCATGCGTGTTATTCGAAAGTAAAAATAAGAAATTTAATTTTTGATCGGAACTAAATTCACTTTTTCCCAAAATCGAATTTATGGAATTAATTGAATGATAAAAATGAATAGGTTTCGGGAAAGGGAGGGCCGCTGCTTAAATTAGGGCAAGTTTTGTCTTAATCAATGTCTTAATTCAACAATGTACCTTATTGTATCTCGGCTTAAATTTTACATTTCACTCTCCTTGTACTTGAAAATTCTTTGTATATTTAATTTGGCTTTGGAATAATTCTTGGTCAGCCCTTTCAAAAACCATATTTGGATTCTTATGAAAACCTGCTGGGAGATAGCAAGATGAAAGGGAAGTCGAAACTGCAAGCAACCTTCAATATGAAGTTTGAGATATGGCAGAGAGAGGAAAGTTCTTTCATTATTTCTTTAATTTAAAACGAAAACCAATGATGGTAACTTCTAAAGAAAGTTTTAATAAGACGCAGAATCACATTCGGTCGTTAGAGCATGTATCGCAGAGAGTGGCCAAGAAGTCAACACAAACCTCTTCGCAGGAACTAGAAAGAGAGATTATTCAGAGTGTGTCTGGTTTCTGAAGATCTTAAATAGATGATTCGAAGAAATTTTTTTTGCGTAAGTTTTAGTAAAGTTTATGTTTAGCTAGAGTAGCTTGCATTGGTTCACTACATGAGGTAGAAAGAATTCTGATCGACTGAAGAATGCGCTCATAAAAAGTAAAAATGAATAAAGCACGCCTCCAATATCCACAAATAGAGAAAACACATCTCCAATATCTACATACAACTGAAAAAAGCATACCTCCAATATCTACAACTGAAGAAAGCAAGCCTCCAATATTCACAACTCAAGAAACCCACCTCCAATATCCACAACTGAAAAAAGCGCACCCCCAATATCCACAACTAAAAAAAGCACACCTCTAATATCCAGAACTGAAGAAAGCACGCTTTCAATTTCTACAAATGAACGAAGCACACCTGCAATAGCCACAATTGAACAAAGCAAAATTCCAATATCCACAACTTAACAAGCCACAATTCTATATCCACAACTCAAGAAAGCACACCTCAAACGAAACTTACGAAATCACACGTCCAATATATAGACTTGAAGAAATCACAGCTTCAATATCTACGAATGAAGAATGCCCTTTTAATATTTTCTTAACTGAAGCAAGCTCACCTCCAATATCCAGAAATGAAGAAAGCACCCCTCCAATATCCATAACTGAATAAAGCAGGCCTCCATTATCCACAATCTAACAAAGCAGCGCTCCAATATCCACAACTTAACAAAGCACATCTGCAATATCCACACATGAAGAAAGCACATCTACAATATCTTCAACTAAACATAGCACACCACCAATATCTACAACTGAGGAAATCACACCTACAATATCTACAAATGAGTAAAGTACACTTCCAATATGAACAAATCAACAAAGCACACCAATAATGTCCACAATTCAAGAAAGCACACCAATAAAATCCACAACCCAAGAAAGCACACCTGCAATATCCACAACTCAATAATAACGTTACTAATATACTAATCAGAAAGAGAATAATAATAAGAATGTTTCTGTACGTCTATTTATACTAAGGCTAATTAAGGGGCGTGACTTGTCTTCTCTTAATCTGAACGCGGGGCGGAGCTTATTGGGTCAAAGTTATGTGCGTGTGTTTTTAACTAAGATGCTGGGCAGAGTCAAAGGGTGTATGCATTTCAGTGTATGCACGGGTGCATTAAGAGGCAATTTGCATTTGAACACCTGACCAGGCTTATCAGGCCGACATCCATAGCAAGGTTGAATTAGTCTTTTCACAGGTTCATGTAAACTCTGGCGGCTCAGATCAGATTCCGTTCTATGTTTGCACAGCTGTATTTCACTGTCTCTGTTACCTCTGTAGCCAGACAGTCGCTTACAACTGTTTCCTAATGTGAGTATGTTTGTATATTCATGTGGGAAAATAACGATTTCACTTCCATCCTTACGAAATATTCTGCTTTGCATTGATATGAATTAAAATGAGTTTAACATTATTTAACAGGTATTTGCTTTGTATTACATTAGTTAATTGTTACAAGATGGAATATTATTTTAATGTTCTTTTGTGTGCGCCATTTCAAGATTTCATAGAGCCAATAGGGTGCTCATTTGTGAGGTTCTTTGTTGGCTTTAACTACATTGCAATGGACGCTACATATAAATGCATAATTGTCTAAAGAGTGATCATTAGGTTAGGTTAGGTGGTAACATAACTAACGGATTAAAGGTTGAACACCTCGCTCTACGTACATATAAACAAGATGTCATATTTTCAAGGTGAATAAAAACTGGTAATGAAAGGAAATGTTTGTTCTTCTAAACTAAAGATTCAAACAAAACAGTTTCAACTTTCACTTGGTTTTACTTTTTTGAGAGCGGTGATAAGTTTGAGACTGCTAAATGTGTGGCATGGAACATTGTCTTGTTGGAAGATTGCACCATCTGCTATTTCATCATTGAAAATATTACCTAAGGAAGGTTGATAAACATAGTTTAAAATGCTGGTGTAACTGTTGGAATTCATTTTGCCCTCACAAGTGAACAACAATCCTGGACATAAAGACGACATGCAGCACTAAACTATTACACTGCCACCTCCAAATTTGACTGTTGGAACAATACAACTCGGATCATATGCTTCCCCAACTCTTCGACGAACATAAACAGTTCGAGAGGTTCCAAAGATCTGAGGGGAATACAATTTTACTGATCATCTTTGGTATACAATAAAAATTTTGTTAGCAAATAAAAATGTGTACAAGTGTATTAAATTGGTGGAAACTAATGTGGAGAACCTACCTCAAAATTGCTTTCGTCAGACAAAACAACTTTAGCTCAATAATCAACATTTCAATCTTCAGGCTTTTATCCCAAGAGGATCGCTTCTTCTTGTTCACCTGAGACAGTCACGGATTTTATCTACGAATACATCATTTGAACCCAGCTTCTAATAACCTTCTTCTTACTGTACTTCTTGATATCTCTTTGTTTGTTGCTGCCCGAAACTCAACAGCTACATCAGAAGAGGTATTTTCTTATCGGCTAGAGATTTCCTTTTCAGCAACCTCTTTTCACTCGGAGTTGTACACCTTTTCGACCTTGACCATCACGGTTTTGAAAGAATTGGTCTTATGGTTGGGACACTGTTTCTCGAGCATTTCAATTTTTTTCAATTTTGAGTTGGGATAATCCCTCTCTGGACAATTCAATGATTTGAGCTCTTTGAGCCTCAGAAATCCGTACATTTTTAACAAAGAATCACCACTTGTAAGTTAACAATAAGATAATCACTGAAAAAATAGGAATAAACATTATTATCTGTGAGAGAATGCCCTCGAAGGACCAGCGTAAGAAGAAGCCCCTTGGAATACCCCTTTCAGCCCCTTGGCTCTTGTGAGGGAATTCCACGTGAAATCTCTTGTCCAGCACGAAACCACCATGTGCTTTAGAAGGCTCTGTTAGGCTTAAATTGGTAAGCCTAACCCCCCTCCCCCCATTCCACAAGCGGTAGCTTTGAACCACGTCTACCAAGATTCACCTTTACACGGGTTAGAATAACCTCGGCAAGAAGATTCGAGGCCATTCGAGAGTAGAGCTGTTTTCCACTAAACCCCCCCTCGCGGGGAGAACCTCAGACATATATATTGCTCGTTTCCCATGATAGAGACACAGAGTTGAGAAGTTTTGCCCGGACTGCAAGAAAATTCCCCTAGTTCCAAGTCAGGTGTTAACAACAAAGCAAAGTGACAGCTGAACTATTTTTGTGTATTGGAATTAGCTCCAGCCAGTGAGTTAATTCCATTTAACGATCGCTACCGAGTGATTTTTCCGACTTCTCTCGTCAACTCCTGTCGAAGCCCTTCTCGTTCGCCCCTCGTTTCCAGGTGGCCGAAATACTCTTCCCTAGACCAGACGTTACCCCCCCCCCTTTTTTTGGAGAACCATCATCGCTTTAACATCCCGCTCGGAAGATTCGAGCGGCCTCGCCTCACGTGCAGAAGACATCCATGAAGCCTTACCCTGACGTCTCACCCGGAATCTTCCGTAAGCCAACTCCTCTCCCCCTTCAGTAACCCATTTGCGTTAATTTCCCCCCCCCCCTCCTATTTGAATAGTCTCCTCCCGTAATACCTTAAGTTTTAACTTCATAGTCTGATTTATAACTACAATTCCCCCCCCCCTTCGTTCATCTGATGTAATTTTTGCCCATCATTTCTCTCATCATTTTTATGTAAATAAAATTAGATTTTTGTACATGCCTCTTTAAATAACCTTGAGATTTGCCATTGCCCATAATATACCTGACCTCGTTGCACTCTTATCTAGTCGTTTCGCTCGTAGAAACTCATGGCGTTCCGTCCCTTTTGTTGGTTTGCCTCGAAGTTATTCGTCCCTTCCCCCATAGATATAATATGGTATTCATATAAAGGAATGTCATACTACGACAGGTCTAAATGACGTACTCCTTAGCATGGTAAGTTTAGAATCTGCGAGAAGGAGGCAGTCCCGCGCTAAGACACACGACCCAGCTGTATTAGCTTTCGGACGCTCTTTGCCCCCCCACCTCTCACCTACCCTGCGATAATGCCGAGCGCAACCTTACTATCCCTACCCCATAATTCCCAGGCATGTTCTTTTCCCCCATGAGGGCAGCCATACTAAGCCTACTTCCATATGAGGCAAGCTTTGTTGTCCGATACGAGTTATCTCGAAGTAAGTCTACATATACTGACGTCGATAATCCCCTAGGAACGGCCAAGCCCTGGGGCTATCTATCGGACCAGCCACCTGGCTATTTAACCTGGAGTTCGCCACTCCTCGAAGAGTTTGAGAGTCCACCAATTCATCCGTTTAGACCGTTTCTGTTCCCCAGCGAAGTTTCCGCGACCCCTATTCGATTGGTACCTCAGGCCTTCCTTTGTGAAGTTTTGGTCTATGTTCAGAGGAAAGCTATCGAACCCCCTTCTTCCCGAAGAATTAAGTGGAGTCCCTCATCTGGACCCCTTGAGGATTCCCTTTCCTTCGAGTCTGAGACTACCTGCCGATCCGCAGAATAGGCTCGAGTTGAGATTACATCTCTCTGGAGCAGAGAAAATCTCATTCTTCAAAAAGAAGTAATCAAAACCCCCATCTACGATCTATGAGTCCTCCTCGTTAGTACTCCTCGAAGTATCTTCTCAAAGACCTGTGTGGTTGGTCTTCCTCCCATCAGATCACCACCACGCTCCCAGGTAAAGTGATCTTGTGTTGTAATCCCCTGATTACACCTCGTCAATCGTTACCCGCATCCACTTTTGAATTGACTTCTCGCTCAATCGTAATTAATATCTCTTGTTCGACTTAACGTTAATTTTGCTCCTCCCGCTTAACTCTGTCATATTATAAATTGTCACAATTAACTATCTTTATCGAGTAATTTGTTCCCCTTTTTTTTGTGTATATATATATATATATATATATATATATATATATTGTCCCAATAATTATATATATTAAAATTATATTTGAGGGTCTTGTTCGTTATATATCCTTGAATTTCAACTTTCAAGCCATTAGAAAAATCCAGGTCAACCGTAAATCGATCGCACTCTGTATTAATTGCCCCAAAGTATATCACAGGTGACCTCGGGTCAGCTATCTGCCGGTGCTTGTATATGCGCCCTTGCGCTGAACGAGTCTTCACAGGCATACCTCGACATATATATATATATATATATATATATATATATATATATATATCATTATCCTTATATTCATATTGGCGTTATTTTGTATTGAAGGACCCCTTTTTCTGTCCAAATTGTTCCCTCAGTTAGGTTGTTCAGTAACCAGTTTGTCTAGTTCGTTCAAGGATATCCAAAGATAGTAGAACAAATTCTTAATTGTTTTTCCTTTTGATTGATCATTTTTTTAACCGTTTTTTTTTTCAAGTGTATTTTTGTGGTGTCTGCTTTTTTTGGAGACGATCTGCCCCAAAACCCCCTACTAATCCCCGTGAAGGATTAAAAGGCCTATAATTACCCGTCATATAGAGATCATTTTTTTAATTATTACCTATTTTCTTTTCTTTATTGATTTCTTACAATCATTTTGTAATTAAATCTCTGTTAGGATTTTGTTACTATCGTAAAAGGCCCATAATATTCCAGAGTTCCTTGGACGCGGTCAGACGCGCATTTACACCAGCAAAATGTCGTCATTTTACCTTTTCCGCCAGCAAGGAGAGATCCTTGGGTTGTCCGGCAAGGATATAATTGCCTATAATCAAGAGGAAGAAAGAAATGAAAGGGCAGAAAAAATAGGGAAGAGAGAAGCTGAAGAGAGAAGAGAACAAAGAGAAGTGAAAGAAAGAGAAAGAAGTGGTTAGCATGAGCGTGAGCTAATCAGAAAGCAATTGGAAACCCTTTCCGTTAGGTCGAAGAATGAATGCTCCCAAACCCCATCAGTAAAGTTGCCAGTGTTAAGAAAGGTGAGGATTTCAGCGCCTACTTAACTCACTTTGAGAAAATTTTAGAAGTGAACCAACGGGACATTGAAGCAGATGGAGTCGCTCTACTACTCCCCCTCGTCAATAGTCACCTTCGATAATTTTTTTATTTCACTCCCCGCCGAAGCCACACTTGACTACTCCACCCTCAAGTCGGAATTATTATCGGCTGTTAATATGAATCCTGATTTCTATAGGGAAAAGTTCCGCCAGGCGAAGATACTTCCTGGCCAGATTTACCGCCAATTTAGTCTTACTCTACAGTGGACGTTTCAATTCTGGTTGGACTCAGCCCAAGTCAACCACGACTACGAGTCCCTATTTGATTTCGTCTTACGGGATCAATTGATGGCTGCACTACCCTGCAAAATCCGCGCATTCGTGAAGGATAGGCACGTGTCTCTTTTCACGGAATGTATAGAAGAGGCGGAGGTGCACGCGTCAAGCCACTACATATACCCAAAAAGACCCCAAGAAGTCTCATCCTCTATTCCTTAAAATAAAAGTAACCTCTCCAAGTTTCCCCCGAAGAACTCGCCAAAGTTTGTGAAGGTACCTGGTCCCTTTAAACCCAAGTACCATCTCCCGCCAGAGTCGAGGAATATTAAGCTCCTCATAAATAATCCCTTATCGTCGGATTACCCTCAGAGGCACATAGTGTGTTTCTCGTGCGGTATTCCCGGCCATGTAAGGACCCACTGTCCCCCAAACTCACAATTCCGTTCTGGTCCTAATTAGCTAATCGACCAAATAAGTGCCTCTCTCTCTCTCATCCGCACGCTAGTTCTGAAACGTCAGCAACTTCTCCAACAAGCGGTCCCCCGCGACAGCAAGTCAATTTCCTGTTCAACAAAAGCTCTCTTGGTGGGTTTGGGTTCGAAAACGGAACTGTTAATGGTTGCAGAGTGTCAACCCTCGTAAGAGACTCCGCTTGTACTTGCTTCGTCCACTCAGAAAATTTGCTCCCTCCAGTGGGCTCCGACCTCGATAAGTTCACAGTAGTCCATGAGTACTTGGGACGTGCAAATCGGTTCTCGCTGGTCCGCTGTTAACTCGAATGTAATTACTTAACTGGTGTGCTAAAGTGATAGCAACCTCTATTAAGTTATGCACCGTGTTGGGCGGCCAGAGCCCTCAGCTCTTCCCTAACGCCGTCGCACATCCCGTCATCACGAGGGTACAGGCGCTAAAGGACACTTCTCCTCCTGTGCCATTAGAACCCCTTTATGCCCCAGAATTTGCAGCCCTTCAAAACGAAACTTTTGCAAGCGCTCACAAGAAATGCTCTACCATCCAACCCCTGTGAGAAAAAGCGAGAAATGACGAACGAGGATCTGCCCGTGGTCAAAGGGAACTCGCCTACCCTATTCGCGACGGACTCCTTTTTCGCTCCAGTTCAGCTGAGGATAAAACCCCAACTCTCTCGTTATGTATCCCCCGTTCACATATTCCCCAAGCCCTCCGACTCCTCCATGATCGATTACTGGATGGTCATTTATGTTACAATAAAACAGCTCAGAGAATCTGCCGTTATTTTGGGGGGCCTGGTGTTGCCAAAGAAATTGCTGAGTTTTACAGGTCGTGTGCCACTTGTCAAAAGACTACAACAAAAGGACGAATACCACCTTCCCCCTTCCAGAAGATCCCAACTGTCTCGGGGCGCCTTTCTTTAGAGTGGACATAGATTTGCTTGGCCAAATTCCCTCCCCCCCCCCGGTCTAGCGAAGGACACTTATAAATCCTCACTCTTGTTGATATTGCAACGAGATTTCCCGACGCAGTCTCCTTAAAAGATAGATAGCGTGCCCTGTGAGGAGGCCCTGATTTCTATCTTTTCCCTCGTCGACATGCCGAAGGAGATCTTGTCCAACAGAGGTAGACAGTTCACCTCTGAACAAATGGAATACGTCGGCAAGGTAGTTATGATCAAGCTCCTATTCACCTCCCCTTTTCATCCCGCTGCTAACGGCGTCTGTGAAAAGTTGAATGGTACTCTGAAGACCAATTTGAAAAGGTTATGCCACACTTAGCCCAGAGAATGGCATCGATACTTGCCGGTTGCTCTGTTTGCCTACAGAGATATCTCCCTAAGAAATTTAGGATTTTCTCCCTCTCAAATTGAAATCGCCGATGAGGGGGGGGGAGGCGAGAGTTCTGTAGCTCGTTCGTCGTAGTAAGTGGGAAGTCTATTAGTACTCCTTACTAAACTGAGTCGAAGGATTATATAGACGCCTGGTTAGGTGGCTTTTGGTGGCTTTGGTGGCCGCCTTCTCACACACTTGTGCGATTTGGGGGAAAAGTCCGCGTGGAATGTTCAACGGACTTCGATCTTATGACGGAAGGCAAGAATGTTGGCTGAAAGGTAGCCATGGAAGACGATGAAATCGGTACCTA
The DNA here is from genome assembly GCA_963969495.1 of Ceratothoa steindachneri. Taxonomy (NCBI): domain Eukaryota; kingdom Metazoa; phylum Arthropoda; class Malacostraca; order Isopoda; family Cymothoidae; genus Ceratothoa; species Ceratothoa steindachneri. The sequence goes on from OZ018320.1 coordinate 61,642,628, forward strand.
AGCAAATACAGCTGGAGCGTGATAACGCCGTATTCTGCACCCTCACTCTAGTTCAACTATGCTTTCAAAGCTCCATGCGGTGACCTTCGGACCACGTGGGTACAGAAGGGCACATTGGTCGCCATTCAACCTTATTCTGCTACAGTCAGCTCCCCTAGTGCGACTCCCGAACACGAGCAAACCGTTTGCAATACGAACGGATGCTTGTATTGAAGGCATCGGTTGCCTTTTGCTCCAGTATAAATACGATGGCAATAGTTATCCCATTGCGTACGCCAGCCGGATACCCTTCTCACGCGAAAGGAATTACGAGGTAATAGAACTCAAAGCTCTAGCGATCGTGTGGAGCGTGCAGAAATTCCGAACATATTTGTTATGTAAAGAGTTCGTGATCGAAATCGATCATCGCCCATTAGCTTATTTCTAAAATTATAAAAGCCAGAAAGGAAAGCTTATGCGTTGAAGTTTACATTTAATGGAATACCAGTTCCGAATAGTGTACATAAAAGGGAGAAAAAAACTGTGTTGCAGACTGTCTAAGCAGGAATCGGGTCGAGTATCCTCCCCCTGCAAAGCAAATTGTGTTAAGCCTTGAACTCCTGTGTATACAATCGAGTCTGGGTACTCGCCCCTTTTTAATAATCCTAGAACTCTGTCCTAAATGTGTATGCTTATGCTCCTTTGTTTTCCTGTTATTTTTCTTTTACCATATTTGGCCATTGTGGGTTTTTGTGTTCTTTTGCGTTGTACTTTTCTTTTTTTGCATTAATTATGGTTCCACTACCCTTTTCATGAATGAATTTTTATTAAAATTATTTTTTTTGTAACTCGCATTTAACTATTTCCTGTATATATTTATTTTGTTTGTTTTTTGTTCGCTGGTTAACGACGATACCCTTTTAAATATACCCTGCGTCAGGGATTACACGAAAGTCATTCGTTCATTTGGTGACCACTGTATCGATTCATATTTAAATGCCTGCTCTTAGTGTACAGATTTAGACCCAGGTCAAAATTTTCCCATACACTCCCCCTACCTTGTTTGAGGATGCCCTTTTCCCTCCTCTATGTATCAGGAAAATGTCATCTTTGGAAAAAGAGGCGTGTGAGGGAATGCCCTCGAAGGACCAGCGTGAGAGGAAGTCCGTCTGAATAACCTATTCAGCCCCTTGGCTATAAACCACGTGCTCCTTAGCGTTGGAAGCTCAGAATCTTCCAGAAGGAGACAGTCCCGCGCTGAGTCACCCGATCCAGCTGTATTTGCTTTCGGACGCTCATCGCTCCTCTCCTCCCTGGCGATAACGCCGAGCGCAGCCGTAGTATACTTACTCCACGCTTCCCAGGCATGTCAATTCCCCCGCGAGGGCAGCTATACTAACCCTACCCCCATAACATGAGGCAAGCTTCGCTGTCAGATCCGACTCGTTATCTCGAAGTAAGTTTACATATACTGACGTGGAGAATCTTCTAGGGACGGCCAAGCCCTTGGGCTATCTATCGGACCAGCACCACGGCACTTAACCCGGAGTCTGCCATTCCTCGAGGAGATTGTAAGTCCGCCAGTCCATCCTTTCAGACCGTTTATCTGTTCCCCAGCGAAATCCTGCAACCCCTGTTTGAGTCGTACCTCTTCGTAAAATCTCACCAGCAGATCTTCCCGCTCCTTCGAGTCTGAGACTCCCTCCTGATCCGCAGAATAGTCTTGAGTTGAGATTACATCTCTCTGGAGCAAAGAAAAACTCATTCTTCAAAAAGAAATAATCAAAACCCCCATCTAAGAGACCTCGTCGCTAGGATTCCTCGAAGTATCTTTTTGAAGACCTGTGCCATTGGTCTCTCCCCTCCCCTCAGATCACCGTCATGCTTCCAGGTAGGGCGATCTTGTGTTGTAATCCCCTGATTACACCTCGTCAATCGTTACCCGCATCTACTTTTGAATTGACTTCTCGCTCAATCGTAATTAATATCTCTTGTTCGACTTAACGTTAATTTTGCTCCTCCCGCTTAACTCTGTCATATTATAAATTGTCACAATTAACTATCTTTATCGAGTAATTTGTTCCCCTTTTTTTGTATATATATATATATATATATATATATATATATATATATATATATATATATATATATACGAGTATATATAGCCATTAGATAAATCCCGGTCAACCGTAAATCGCACTCTGAATGTATTGCCCAAAAGTATATTATAAGCGGCCTCGTAATCTTTGTAACTCCTTTAACATCCACACTTTTTCACTCTTTCACTTTCTCTCTATCTCTCTCTCTCTCTCTCTCTCGATCGATCGATCGGGACAAGGCGGTGGATGTGGTGTACTTAGACTTTCAGAAAGCCTTTGATAAGGTACCACACCACCGCCTTCTCCAGAAAGTGCGAGCGCTGGGCATAGACGGAAGAGTAGCCGGCTGGATCGAGAACTTTCTAAGTGGCAGACGGCAACGAGTGGTGGTGAATGGACAGTCTTCTGACTGGGTGCCCGTTACTAGCGGGGTGCCTCAAGGTTCTGTCCTAGGACCACTACTATTCATCATCTACGTCAACGACATGGACGGTGACATGGTTGCCAAAATTTCAAAATTTGCCGACGATACCAAGCTTGGTATGAACGTTGCAAAGGATGGAAATACTGCCCGCCTGCAGGAAGATCTTAGGAAGATTGGGGAGTGGTCGGACACGTGGAAAATGCCTTTTAACGTAAACAAATGAAAAGTGATGCATATCGGCCTCAGAATCCCCCAATCTCAGTATATCCTTAAGGGCACTGCTATTGAATCCACCGACACTGAGAAGGACTTGGGTGTAACAATCACTAGTGACCTCAAGTTCTCGAAACAGGGCATTGAGGCGGAGAAAAAGGCCCAAAGGATGCTAGGCTATATGAAGCACCAGTTTGAATATCGGAACATTGAGATTGTACTGTGTTTGTACAACTCACTTGTCCGACCACACCTGGAGTATGAGGTACAATTTTGGAGTCCTTCATTTTGAAAGGACATCGCTTACAAGCCCGGGCAACCAAGCTGATTCCCTCTATCCGACATAAAAGTTATGAGGATAGACTAAGGGAATTAGATCTGTTCTCGCTGGAAACCCGTAGACTGCGTGGTGAGCTCATCGAAGTTTTCAAAATACTTCGAGGGTTCAAAATGTTGACTACCGGGATATTTTCACACTGAGTGAGAACAGAACGAGCAATCACGGCTTCAAACTTGAACTGAAGCGTTACAACCGCAATCTGTGTGGAAATTTTTTCCCTTACAGTATCTGCGGTATGTGAAACGCACTTCCATTGGAAGTTGTCAACAGTGAATCTGTTGACCAGTTCAAGTCAAGACTAGACAAGGTCTTGAAAAGTGGCCGTTTAGGGACGCAAAACAATGGAGCAGCCATGTGCCTGCTCGATTGATAGTCGAAAGGTACCCTGCTTGAATGGACCGTAAGGTCTCCTAGGGTACCTTCTTTCCTTGTTGTTCCTTGTTGTTCTCTCTATCTCTCTCTCTCTTTTTCTCTCTCTCTCTCTCTCTCTCTTAGAGTGTATATCTCAAATGATCTTAAGTTTATTCGGCAGTGCATTCAAGTTGAAAAGAAAGCACTAAGGCTTCTCGGATATATAAAACGCCAATCCACATACAAAAATAAAACTACAATCTTGAATATGTACAACGCATTTGTAAGGCTACAATTAGAATACTGTTCTCAGGTCTGGACTCCATACTTAAGAAAAGATTTTGATGAATTAAAGAAAGTACAAGCAAGAGCCACAAAATTAATTCCAGAACTACGAAATCATAATTATGCAACAAGATTAGAAAGGTTGAAATTATTCAGCCTAGAAACAAGACGATTGAAGGGCCAATTAATAGAAATGGTCAAAATCTTGAAAGGAATAGATAACGTAGACTATAATACTTGGTTCGAATTCAGCACATCTAATACAAAAAATAACGGAATTAAAATAATGCCGAAGCAGTTTCGAACAAGTTTATGCGGAAACTCCTTTGTATACAAAATTGTAAATATCTGGAATCAGTTACCTTAAGATGTGGTTTCCAGTAGTTCAGTTGAAACGGTTAAGGTTAGACTGGACAAAATTTTAAGAAATGTTAGATAATATAAGTGACATGACAATGTATGTTGAAAAGATAAAACGCAGGCTCATATTAAATATTAGTAAAATGTCTTCATTAGCGATTTCTTTAGGAATCAGTTAATTCTTGACCTGGAAGCCAGCATGAACTTAGTTGGAACAATATTATCCAGATAATCAGCCAAGCAGGACATATTCATTACAAAGCATTTGAATGAGTGAACTCATATTTTCGTGAGAGGCTTCCCATTTACATACAAGTCATTCCCTTATATCGCCCCTTACATGATAATAAAATTCAAAATGCATCTTTTTATTATAGTGAAATATAGGATAGATTCGGGAACATATTCGGAACCTCAAATCAGCTTTCATGCAATCAACGACCCCACACATGACGATCGACGTCCTACATCCCACGAGGCGCCCCAAAAGTCATCAAAGTGTAACCTAGGATAATATTCTGCGGTGTAGATCTAACCAGTAAATCTCTACCTAGTAATTATCGCCCAAGTAGTTTAACTTCGGTCCTTTGCAAATTGTTAGAAACAGTTATGCGTGATGATCTCTTTAACCACTTGGAAGAAAGGAAGCTACTTAGAGACACCCAACACGGCTTTCGCAATAAACGCTCTTGCCTAACGAATCTATTGAACTTTTTAATGAATACGATGAGAGTAAAGCTGTTGACTTCCAAAAGGCCTTCGATAAAGTTCCCCACAAACGTGTACTAAGTTAAAAGCGCACGAAGTTTAAGGTGACATAGCGAGGTGGATAGAATACTGGTTGAGGAGCAATCGTAGGTAACGCGTAGTCATAAATGGAAAATCATCTACCTGGACAGACGGCACTAGCGGCGTACCTCAAGGGTCTGTTATGTAACCAGTTCTATTTCTACTATATATTAACGACGAAGGCCTTTCAGGCATAATCTCGAAGTTTGGTGACGCCACCAAAATTGCGAATTCAGTACTCACTAACGCACAGATTAATGAAATGCAAAACAATCTCGACAAATTGTCGAACTAGGCGCAAACGTGGCAAATGCATTTTAACGCGGATAAATGTAAAGTGCTCCACACCGGATACCGTAACGGCAAAGCAAATTACTCTCTAAACGGTATAAAACTCTTAAGCGTTTACAGAGAGATGGACCTAGGAGAACAATATCAGGCAACCTAAAACCCAGTCAGTCAGCAATGTTCAGAAATCCGTAAGAAAGTAAATAAAATAATTGGATTGTAGACCGTTCGAGTATAAGTCCAAAGGTACAATCTTTATTCTCTCTCAACACAGCCACCTTGTCGTCGGTGAGAGAGCTTGCGTGATCTGCCTGAGTTAAGCTAGCTAAGCTGGGGGACTTTTAGTCCGGTAGGGTCACCCATGCCAGTAAGGTAGCTGTAGTAGGATCCAGACTAAGGGTTGTCAAACTTCTCTACCACTTCTTTGATGCGTCTCCTTGCATCTCCCTACCAACCCATTCGATTCTGTTAGTACTAAGTTTCACCAACTCTCTTCAACTGTCAAAAAATCAAAACAAAAACCCAATAACAAAAAAAAAACCTTCATCTCTATTACACATAAGTTGTTTATTAATAAGGGCCTCACCAGCTCCCTTATGCCGCGTGAGAAGAGAGGCTTTGGAACCTCTTTAAATAACGCCTTGGAGCACTCATAGGTTACAAGAGACTGAGATTGAAGGGATCTTAGGCGTTTGGGGTACGATTAATGGAGAAATGCTAGGTACCCCTTAAAAGCTTTCTCCTAACGTGTAATTGCCTGACCAGCTCCCTGTGACCGCTACTTGGTGAATAAAGGCTCAACTGATCTTTGGAGAGAGAGCTTTTGTGCCTTGCTGGTTGCCAGATCAGCTAAAGATCTCGGATGAAGTCGTGGGCACTTAGCTTTACTATTTGCCTCAAGTCTGGCCGTTTTTAGTTGATTAGTAGGGCTTAGTAGGAAGACAGTTACACCTCAAGCACCCCTGTCGAAAAATCAGAGAACCAGTTCACTGGGGCTCTCGTGCTGCTCAGTTGGGAGCTGCGGCACGATTGGGGACGTCCGGCCCAGGGGAGACCTTAGGGTTGGTGTGCTTGATCAAAGGGTTTCTGTTCGCCGAACGACCGAAAACCTCCTGGAAATAGGCAGATGAGATTAGTGCGAGAGAAAATCACAACCAAAAACCCCTTTTTTAATGCGTATGGTCCGAGATTTTTGTAACATGGCGAAGAAGAATGGTCCTCCGTTTCGAAAGCTAACCTGCAAAATATGCAAAGTCTATAGATGGAGTGAAGACTTCGGGGGAAGGAGTTGCAAGGAACTCACAGATGGGTCAGTGTCTGTGACTTCTGCGAACTCGAGAAGCGCCTGGGCGAGAGCATCGCTCAACTGAGAGAGGAGAACTCCCTCCTTAAAAGGGAAGTTCAACTCTTAAAAACAGAGAGATGCAGATGCTCAGGCGAGAAGGCTCCGGACGTCCAACAGCCGATTTCTTCTGCTGAAGGGCTTCCTCAACGAGCCAAAAAGAAGAAAAGAAAGAAGAAAGAAGAGAAAGTAGAAATAGAACTACAGAATCTAGGACCAGCAAAGACCCTAAGGTCCGCTCGAGGCTAGTCCGCTACACTACATCCGAAACTACGATACACACTTATCTACGAGTGTATCTCTAACATGCTATATTTTTTTTTATTTATTTATTTTTTTTTTTTTTTTAAATATATAATCTACTGTACACACTTATCTACATGTGTACAATGTCATGCATATTAACTACTTCAACGTAGGGGGGGTGATAGAAAGTTTTTCTTCTCAACTTCCGCAGTCCTCGACTGCTAGTGGTGAAAATCTAGTTATAGGATAGGCGGAAAAGAAAATGGATATCTAAACTACACATGCAAGAGAAATCGCTGGCATCATTTTTAGTCATCATTTTTACTCTCGTTGTTCCTCCGCTCCAAACTCCTTTTGCAAAGACGTTATCATTTACTGTGCTCAGACTACGTTATATTTATACTATTTAAGTGCGCGTCGAGACGGTTTTTAAACATATTTACCGACCTACTATCCACTACGTGTGTGGGTAGCCTATTCCAAATTTGAGTAATTTTAAACGTAAAATAGTTTTGGGCTATACTAAGTAGAAAGAGAAGAAGAGAAAGTAAAAGGAGAAGAAGAGAAAGTAGAAAGAGAAGAAAAGAAACTGGAAACAGAAGAAGAGAAAGTAGAAGCAGAAGAAGAGAAACGGGAAACAAACGAAGAGATAGAAAAGAAAGTCAAGAAGAAGAATAAGAGGAAGAATAAGAAGAAGAAGAAGAAAAAAAAATTAGAGATACAAGAGGAAAGCGGCAAGTCGCCTCCGAAAGGAAAGACTAAGTCGTCCGCAGTCAAATGTGCAAGAGTCACCCTTATTGGTGATTCTCAAGCACGGGGTCTGAAGCCCCTGCTAGCGGCCCGCCTTCGCACAAGCGTTAAGGTGAGCTGCATCGCAGGTTGTGGGGATATGCAGGTAAGAGCTGAGGCCGAGAAGTCTCAGATTTCAGAGACTTCAGTCGTTGCCCTTATGGTAAGTGGCAACGACCTCTACCTCAGAGGAGGTAGGGTAGGCCCTACAGGTGAAATTATGAGGACAGTTATGGGCGCTGTCGACGACTGTGGACTGAAAACCCGCAGACGCGTCGTGGTGGGGATGCTCCCGAGGTGGGGTCCAAGCCGGACTGCCCACTTGAGGAACATGTCGCTAAACAGGCGCCTTGCAAACCTCTGTACGGCTGAGGGTGTCTTTTTTGTGGACCCGTACGCCGTGTTCTATGGTAGAAAAGACCTCTACCAAAGGGAGGGGGGGCACCTCTCCTTTAAGGGCAAGGCGTTCCTAGCCAACCTCATCCAGGATGTCGTGGAGCGCACCCAAAGGAGTGTCCGGCCCATTGGAAAGGCGGACGTACGCCAGTACGCCCGAGTCACTCCCCAAACAACCTTCTCGGAGGTTGTTAAAAATGGTGCCACCACGACAAACAAGAAGCCGGGAAACGGAAGAGTATAGGGGGTCCTACATTAGGGGACTCCCTGAAGGTTCTTCTGTTCAATGCGAGGTCAATCAGGAACAAGTTTCCTGAGCTCCGTGGCCTCGTAGCGACGGAAGAACCCGAAATGGTAGCCATAACAGAATTGTGGATAAAAACCTCAAACCGAGACTTTGAAGGCGAATTCACGGTTCCTGGCTACCAACTCTTCCACAAAGATAGGCCAGACAGAGAGGGTGGCGGTGTAATGTTGTATATCAAGGATACAATCAAATCTACGAACTCCAACGTTATATCCGACCACGAGCTCCTAGGCGTTGACCTAGAGATCGGTCCTGCCAAATACAGGACCCTGCTGCTTTACAGACCCCCTTCCCAACCTGTTGAGAAGGACAGGGAACTGTACCAGCTGCTGGGTGAGCTGGTTCAAGGCAGAGTGTGCATCGTTATGGGCGATTTCAACAGCCAAGTTGACTGGGAAACCAGAGCAGCCTGTGGCGAGAGCGCGCTACTCCTGGAGTTCGCCAACAACGAGTTCCTCACTCAATGGGTCAGAGAACCGACGAGAGGAGACAATATCCTCGACTTGGTCTTTACCTCTGAGGATGATATCGTTGAGGATATCTCTGTAGGCGAAGAGCTCGGTGGCAGTGATCACCAGCTAGTTAGATTTAGCGTCAAGATCCCGAAGGTAAGGTCTGTTGCCAGTCAATTAAAGAAACTTGACTTGAGAAGAGCAGACTTTGCAAGCCTTCGAGCTGGACTGACTTACGTAAGGCTAGAAGTGTGCGATGCCGTTGAAGACTCGTGGAATAGTTTCAAAACCACATTCATGAGTCTTCAATCGCGTTTCATCCCTCTGAAATGCCCACGTCTGTCTTCTGTTCAACCTAAGTGGTTTAATCGAGAAATCGGCCAACTGCTTAGGGAGAAGAGAAATGTGTACCGGCAATCGAAGATCTCGGGTGACTTTGACGAATACCGGAGGCTAGCCAGGAGAGTGAAGTCCAGCATAAGGGCGGCTAAGCGGTCTGAGGAACTCCGAGTGGCGAGACTCTGTAAAGAGAATCCCAAGGAGTTTTTTGGATATAGGAACAGCCGTAAACCAATCCGTCGAACGATTGGCCCTTTGAGGAATGAGGAGGGGACATTAAAGCATTCAGATGCAGAAAATGCTAACCTCCTCAACAACTACTTCTCTTCAGTGTTTACTGAAGAGTGTGGTCCCATTCCCCAGCCCACGGATTCCTACTCGGGGGAAAAGCTGAAGGCAATGGACTTCACCGAAGGAGAGAAGGAGAAATAAAGAAAAAGATCGCTGACCTAAAGACGAATAAGTCCCCTGGACCGGACGGGTTTCTACCTAAAGTGTTGAAGGAAGTGTGCGATGAAGTATCACGACATCTGTGCGCTATCTTTAACATGTCAATTCGGACCGGATGCGTTCCTAGAGACTGGCGTGAGGCGGAGGTGACTCCTATCTTCAAGAAAGGAGACCGTAACCAACCGTCGAACTACCGACCTAACAGTCTGACTTCGATAGTCGGTAAACTCATGGAAAGCATCATGGTGGACAAAGTGACGTCGTATTTAGAGTCAAACCTGCTACTGAGGAGTTCCCAGCACGGCTTCCGAAGGCAACGGTCATGCCTGACGAACCTTGTGGAATTCTTCCACTTCGTTTTCAGTGAGCACGATCAGGACCAGGCGGTGAATGTGGTCTACCTAGACTTTCAGAAAGCCTTTGATAAGGTACCACACCGCCGCCTTCTCCGGAAAGTGCGAGCGTTTGGCATAGACGGAAAGGTAGCCGGCTGGATCGAGAACTGGCTAAGTGGCAGACGGCAACCGGTGGTGGTAAATGGACAGTCTTCTGAGTGGGTGCCCGTTACTAGCGGGGTGCCTCAAGGTTCTGTCCTGGGACCACTACTATTTATCATCTACGTCAACGACATGGACGGTGACATGGTTGCGAAGATTTCCAAATTTGCTGACGATACCAAGCTTGGTATGAACGTTGCAAAGGATGGAAATACTGCCCGCCTGCAGGAAGATCTTGGGAAGATTGGGGAGTGGTCGGACACGTGGCAAATGCCTTTTAACGTAAACAAATGAAAAGTGATGCATATCGGCCACAGAAAACCCCAATCTTAGTTTATCCTTAAGGGCACTGCTATTTAATCCACCGACACTGAGAAGGACTTGGGTGTAACAATCACTAGTGACCTCAAGTTCTCGAAACAGGGCATTGAGGCGGAGAAAAAGGCCCAAAGGATGCTAGGCTATATGAAGCACCAGTTTGAATATCGGAACAAGGAGATTGTACTGTGTTTGTACAACTCACTTGTCCGACCGCACCTGGAGTATGAGGTACAATTTTGGAGTCCTTCATTGCGAAAGGACATCGCTTACAAGCCCGGGCAACCAAGCTGATTCCCTCTATCCGACATAAAAGTTATGAGGATAGACTAAGGGAATTAGATCTGTTCTCGCTGGAAACCCGTAGACTGCGTGGTGAGCTCATCGAAGTTTTCAAAATACTTCGAGGGTTCAAAATGTTGACTACCGGGATATTTTCACACTGAGTGAGAACAGAACGAGCAATCACGGCTTCAAACTTGAACTGAAGCGTTACAACCGCAATCTGTGTGGAAATTTTTTCCCTTACAGTATCTGCGGTATGTGAAACGCACTTCCATTGGAAGTTGTCAACAGTGAATCTGTTGACCAGTTCAAGTCAAGACTAGACAAGGTCTTGAAAAGTGGCCGTTTAGGGACGCAAAACAATGGAGCAGCCATGTGCCTGCTCGATTGATAGTCGAAAGGTACCCTGCTTGAATGGACCGTAAGGTCTCCTAGGGTACCTTCTTTCCTTGTTGTTCCTTGTTGTTCTCTCTATCTCTCTCTCTCTTTTTCTCTCTCTCTCTCTCTCTCTTAGAGTGTATATCTCAAATGATCTTAAGTTTATTCGGCAGTGCATTCAAGTTGAAAAGAAAGCACTAAGGCTTCTCGGATATATAAAACGCCAATCCACATACAAAAATAAAACTACAATCTTGAATATGTACAACGCATTTGTAAGGCTACAATTAGAATACTGTTCTCAGGTCTGGACTCCATACTTAAGAAAAGATTTTGATGAATTAAAGAAAGTACAAGCAAGAGCCACAAAATTAATTCCAGAACTACGAAATCATAATTATGCAACAAGATTAGAAAGGTTGAAATTATTCAGCCTAGAAACAAGACGATTGAAGGGCCAATTAATAGAAATGGTCAAAATCTTGAAAGGAATAGATAACGTAGACTATAATACTTGGTTCGAATTCAGCACATCTAATACAAAAAATAACGGAATTAAAATAATGCCGAAGCAGTTTCGAACAAGTTTATGCGGAAACTCCTTTGTATACAAAATTGTAAATATCTGGAATCAGTTACCTTAAGATGTGGTTTCCAGTAGTTCAGTTGAAACGGTTAAGGTTAGACTGGACAAAATTTTAAGAAATGTTAGATAATATAAGTGACATGACAATGTATGTTGAAAAGATAAAACGCAGGCTCATATTAAATATTAGTAAAATGTCTTCATTAGCGATTTCTTTAGGAATCAGTTAATTCTTGACCTGGAAGCCAGCATGAACTTAGTTGGAACAATATTATCCAGATAATCAGCCAAGCAGGACATATTCATTACAAAGCATTTGAATGAGTGAACTCATATTTTCGTGAGAGGCTTCCCATTTACATACAAGTCATTCCCTTATATCGCCCCTTACATGATAATAAAATTCAAAATGCATCTTTTTATTATAGTGAAATATAGGATAGATTCGGGAACATATTCGGAACCTCAAATCAGCTTTCATGCAATCAACGACCCCACACATGACGATCGACGTCCTACATCCCACGAGGCGCCCCAAAAGTCATCAAAGTGTAACCTAGGATAATATTCTGCGGTGTAGATCTAACCAGTAAATCTCTACCTAGTAATTATCGCCCAAGTAGTTTAACTTCGGTCCTTTGCAAATTGTTAGAAACAGTTATGCGTGATGATCTCTTTAACCACTTGGAAGAAAGGAAGCTACTTAGAGACACCCAACACGGCTTTCGCAATAAACGCTCTTGCCTAACGAATCTATTGAACTTTTTAATGAATACGATGAGAGTAAAGCTGTTGACTTCCAAAAGGCCTTCGATAAAGTTCCCCACAAACGTGTACTAAGTTAAAAGCGCACGAAGTTTAAGGTGACATAGCGAGGTGGATAGAATACTGGTTGAGGAGCAATCGTAGGTAACGCGTAGTCATAAATGGAAAATCATCTACCTGGACAGACGGCACTAGCGGCGTACCTCAAGGGTCTGTTATGTAACCAGTTCTATTTCTACTATATATTAACGACGAAGGCCTTTCAGGCATAATCTCGAAGTTTGGTGACGCCACCAAAATTGCGAATTCAGTACTCACTAACGCACAGATTAATGAAATGCAAAACAATCTCGACAAATTGTCGAACTAGGCGCAAACGTGGCAAATGCATTTTAACGCGGATAAATGTAAAGTGCTCCACACCGGATACCGTAACGGCAAAGCAAATTACTCTCTAAACGGTATAAAACTCTTAAGCGTTTACAGAGAGATGGACCTAGGAGAACAATATCAGGCAACCTAAAACCCAGTCAGTCAGCAATGTTCAGAAATCCGTAAGAAAGCAAATAAAATAATTGGATTGTAGACCGTTCGAGTATAAGTCCAAAAGTACAATCCTTATTCTCTATAATTCCTCGGTCCATCCTATTATGGAGTACTGCCTAGTGCCTGTACTACCAGAAAGATATAGCGAAATTAAAACGAGTCTAAACATTTCAGTCATATTTAATTATGATTCTACTATGTACAAAATGTTGATTCAAATAATAACAAAAGTATAGGAAGGGTTTACTCTGTCGATTGTGCAGTTTGCCCTAAACAACACTTTGGGCAAACTGGAAAATCATTAAAGGTACGTTCGACCCAACATAAATACAATATTAGAAGAGGTGAAAGTAATAGTGCTTTCTTCGTTTACTTATCTCTAAATAGTCACCCTATCAACTGGAATTCTGCTTAATTCATTTACAAATCTGATGACTATGTTAAAAGAAATTTTGTCAAGTGCTCATTCATTAATTCATCGCCTAATTTCAATACATCCCCCGGTCTCTTTAAACTGGACCTTATAATTAAAAGGCTTATTTGTAACGAAATTTTCCTTTTTAAATCTTAGCCCTTTTATTTATGAACTTTGTTATAATTCTTTTGTTTATTTCAGTGTATTTCTAATTGCATTTATATGTATTCATAGTTATGTGACCTTTATGTCTACATTCTTTTCTCACACGTGGAACTTCCGGAAGAGATCTTATCTTTATGTCTTTTCCCTTCGTATCCGGTATTTAATCCCCTTTCTGATAATATTTTTTTCTATTTTGAACTGAACAAAGTTCGAAAGTACTTGAAATCCGCTTTTCATTTTCTTGTGGGTTTTTTTGCTATTCTTGCTCTACTCACGCGCTATTTTGTTAGTTTTTCATATCCATATATATATTATACGCCATATTTAGGAGCTCATTAATATATCAAATATTTGTCAGTGGTAAATGGGATTTAATGTAGTGTAGAATTAGTTTCCAAGGAGGAAGGAAGCAGCTATGATGCTGGCATCAGAACCAAGCAAAAGTAAAAAATAAAATTCGCCACATTTTATATTTGGAGTGATGGGAAATTTATTCAACGACGTGACAAAATTCAGGCGGTTCAAAGGAGTGCATTTGCTTAATATAATGAATCATGTTGCATACAAATTTCTTAAATTTGTGTAGATGAGGGTAGGCTAAACGTAAGCTTGGGTCGGTGAAATGAGGGAGAATGTGTAAGTGTGAAAGGTTATAAGGCTGAAAGCGAGTTAGAAAGATAATGTGGATTTCATGGATTTTCTGTTGATTTTTTTAATATTTTTATTCTCTCCTTGATAAAAAATAGTCTTTATAAATGTCGTTTTACGTTTGCTCTTTGAGAGCTGGATAAGGATAGCCAAACATGTGTATTCGCGTCTTTTAGAGGTTTTAGATTGAATTGGGTCTTGCGTTTAAAGACACGGGCAATTGCTTTCAAACATATGTTCATTTAACCATCTGCCGGAGCAGATTTTAGCTGATAATGGGCAATATATGATCTACTTTTGTATTTTACTACTGGACAATTACAACAGTAAAAGATAGCCAGTTGCTGTGTATGGAGGAAAAGGTCTCTAAAAATCATAGTCAATTTAGAATACAAAATTCGCATTCTATGGTGAAGCAAAGAATTCGAACCACATGACTTAACAACGTAAAAATAAAGTAATGCCCTCAAAATATTCCTATATTTTGTTACCATTCCTTGAGAGAAGAGGATAATAAAAAACGATTTTGTATGTGGTCCAAGATTGACGGTTGTTCGTCCAGAGATTTTTTCGGGGGTTATTTTTCTCTATCGTCCTATCTTTTATCACAGTTATTGAGCAGTACTGTCTTCTCGGATTATCTCTAGTAAAGCGGGAGTTTCTGAGGAATTGTTCTATTGTTCTATCATCTTTGTTAACAATCGTCACTGCAATTGTTAATGGGAAAATAAGATGATGACATAATAGAAAATGAGCATTTTCCATTGAATTAAGGACTGAAGCAAATAGGAAAAATATTCTGAGGGTATTTTGTTTACTAATTCTTCTACTTACGCCGACTATGTATTAAGGCAATTTTTCCTCTGGTCAACAAAAGGTATAATATAAACAAGTTACAGTGATACTCTTGATGGAGCATTGAAAAGAAAAATGGAACGATTGTCAAATTTGGAAGGGAAATGAGGACATTTAATAAAAATAGCAATAGTAAAATAAGGCTCAATAAAAGAAACAAGAATAACATGCAGATAAAAAATGAATAAATAGGGGAAAATAAGTAACACGAATCAGGGCTATATAAAAACAATAATTATACAATGTAGTACAATTTTTGTTATTGGCCGGTAAATGTTTCTTTCCAACTCCTTTTATTGCATAGCAATAGAAAATAACCAATATTCGTTTCAAATTTGCTTTTGTGGCTTGTATAATGAAATATTCACTAGAAATAATAAATTTGAATTTTTCATGCATTGTTGGACTAAAAAAACTTAAATTTAGACAATTTTATTGAAATTCTACAAGAAATAAATAAAACGTATAAAAAGTTAGAAGTAGCAAATTTGCCTCTATTTTCGTTTGTAATCTAAATCATTTTCCGTACAAGGCCACAAATGTAATCTCTGATCATGTTTTCATTGTATATTCCTTGGTATATAAGTTGAAAGTTCAGCATATCTCCTCTTGTTTCTCTGAGTGCGCTCCTATATTCTCTTTGAATTAGGCAAGATGAGTATCAAGAATGTTTACCTTCAGGGTCATCTTTCAGCTCATTTTGCCATAGCTTTTCACTAAGTTCTCAACCAGTACCAGATAAATGTCAGCCTTGAAGTTGCACCAAAATCCGTGCCACACACCGAAACAAAACTTTGTCAGGCTTATTTTTATTTTTTAATTAGCTTTTCAAGGAATTCTGAACACATTATGATTATCGTGATTTGTAATGCAACAAAGATACTAGCTTTCACCTTTGCCTCGGAGAGTTTGGATAAGAAATTTTGAAGGTACTTAAAATTTAGAGACTTTTTCAGTGATCTAACAAAATGCTTCATGAGACCTAGTTTTAGATTCAATAAAGGAAACAACTCCATTTTAGGGTATATCAATTGTTCATGTTAGACATTTTGCCTTCAAAAAGATAACTCAGTCACTTTTAGCCAGTGCTTCTTGTGGTAATATGCTGTGGCATCCATACTGTCTTAAAGACAGAGATGTCATGGAAATTTAGTTAAACCTCCATGCAGACCCATTATAATTGCTACCATTTTTAAGTCTCAAATCATGACTCAGCCATATTCCTAATAATTCAAAGCTTATAGTAGGAGGTGACATTATTGTAGTCCTCCTTGAGATATAATGAGTTAGCCGAGGGAAGAAATAGATGCTTATTCAAATTATGGAGAAGTACAGATTAATGCTTCTTGAGGATATTTTAATTAAGAGCCTCCTCTCATCTGGATTGCATGTAATTCTAATGGATCAAACAGATTAGATACATTAATACAGTAGCAGAGCCCTGCTTGATAAGTAGAGAATCTTTGGGAACGTTTATGATGATTGCTTTGACTTATCACTCCCAGATTTTCATGCAGAAAATTTCACTCTTTGAGACTGTAAATCAAAAGCTCAACATTTGACATTGACAAGCCAAGATCTCTGATAAGGTCATTGACATATCATTAGTTTGGATGGTATGTATTTCTCTCAACAGCCATATCTTTGACACTGTAGTCTACATCTTCATTGGTTTTTCAGCTTCTGAATTGTAGCCTTCTTCTGAGGGTGGCTTATTTCTTTCTCGATGGGTAGGTGCAAGAATATCAACACTGAGTGGTACTGGTATAATAAAGGAGGGAAGATTGGGATTGGAAATAGCAAGTCCATTAACAAACAAACATAATAGTTTACATATTTGTGACATTTAATATTTTACTTTCTACAACAAACAATTTTCTTACCATCCAATGTTTTCTTGTAGTGTTCACAAGCGAAATGAGGTGCCCAGGATTTGTCTTGGTCCCAACTGTCATCCCAAAGTATGCTTCGTAACCTTCATACATTCTCAAAGATTATGCTGCACAGAAACCTTTTGCTCCTGTATTGTTGAACTGTCCACAGATATGAGAAAATGCATCTGGACAAGGATTGCAGCATCTGGATGCCATTTCTCTTCTGACGTGTTCACTATGTTAGCTAGAACTGAAATGATAGTAGATTTTTGAAGTCTGTATAAATATTGCTGAATTAATATTTCATATTATTCCAGAAGGTTCTAAAAGTTTCCAGGGATGTGTTCCTGCAAGTTCTGGAACATTCTTGAAAATTTATAATATTCTACTAAATTCTAGAAATTTCTCATTAAGGTCTCCTTAAAACGAATATTATTCTACATTTACATTTTCCTACCGTGTTTAGGAAACTTTTAATGCTTACAGGGTTTTATATATATTCATATTTTAGAAAATATAATACCCTAGCATTATTTTCAAAATGCGGAAATTTATACATTTAGTGCCTTACCTACAAAAGAAAAGTTTGGGTATCAAAATAGACATTTTCGATTTAGTTTAAATACGAACTACTAGGAAATAAGACTTTTAACCCAGAAACAATTGTGGTGCCCAATTTCAGGTCGAGTAGATCCAATAAGGAACCACAGAAATAAGCACCCCGTTGGCCCTGTGAAATCTTGAAATTGAGCAAAAAAATCGAACCTTGGAATAATATGCCATCTTGTAACAAATAACCCCTGAAAAAATCTCTGGACGAACAACCGTCAATCTTGGACCACATACAAAATCGTTTTTTATTATCCTCTTCTCTCAAGGAATGGTAACAAAATATAGGAATATTTTGAGGGCATTACTTTATTTTTACGTTGTTAAGTCATGTGGTTCGAATTCTTTGCTTCACCATAGAATGCGAATTTTGTATTCTAAATTGACTATGATTTTTAGAGACCTTTTCCTCCATACACAGCAACTGGCTATCTTTTACTGTTGTAATTGTCCAGTAGTAAAATACAAAAGTAGATCATATATTGCCCATTATCAGCTAAAATCTGCTCCGGCAGATGGTTAAATGAACATATGTTTGAAGGCAATTGCCCGTGTCTTTAAACGCAAGACCCAATTCAATCTAAAACCTCTAAAAGACGCGAATACACATGTTTGGCTATCCTTATCCAGCTCTCAAAGAGCAAACGTAAAACGACATTTATAAAGACTATTTTTTATCAAGGAGAGAATAAAAATATTAAAAAAATCAACAGAAAATCCATGAAATCCACATTATCTTTCTAACTCGCTTTCAGCCTTATAACCTTTCACACTTACACATTCTCCCTCATTTCACCGACCCAAGCTTACGTTTAGCCTACCCTCATCTACACAAATTTAAGAAATTTGTATGCAACATGATTCATTATATTAAGCAAATGCACCCCTTTGAACCGCCTGAATTTTGTCACGTCGTTGAATAAATTTCCCATCGCTCCAAATATAAAATGTGGCGAATTTTATTTATTACTTTTGCTTGGTTCTGATGCCAGCATCATAGCTGCTTCCTTCCTCCTTGGAAACTAATTCTACACTACATTAAATCCCATTTACCACTGACAAATATTTGATATATTAATGAGCTCCTAAATATGGCGTATAATATATATATGGATATGAAAAACTAACAAAATAGCGCGTGAGTAGAGCAAGAATAGCAAAAAAACCCACAAGAAAATGAAAAGCGGATTTCAAGTACTTTCGAACTTTGTTCAGTTCAAAATAGAAAAAAATATTATCAGAAAGGGGATTAAATACCGGATACGAAGGGAAAAGACATAAAGATAAGATCTCTTCCGGAAGTTCCACGTGTGAGAAAAGAATGTAGACATAAAGGTCACATAACTATGAATACATATAAATGCAATTAGAAATACACTGAAATAAACAAAAGAATTATAACAAAGTTCATAAATAAAAGGGCTAAGATTTAAAAAGGAAAATTTCGTTACAAATAAGCCTTTTAATTATAAGGTCCAGTTTAAAGAGACCGGGGGATGTATTGAAATTAGGCGATGAATTAATGAATGAGCACTTGACAAAATTTCTTTTAACATAGTCATCAGATTTGTAAATGAATTAAGCAGAATTCCAGTTGATAGGGTGACTATTTAGAGATAAGTAAACGAAGAAAGCACTATTACTTTCACCTCTTCTAATATTGTATTTATGTTGGGTCAAACGTACCTTTAATGATTTTCCAGTTTGCCCAAAGTGTTGTTTAGGGCAAACTGCACAATCGACAGAGTAAACCCTTCCTATACTTTTGTTATTATTTGAATCAACATTTTGTACATAGTAGAATCATAATTAAATATGACTGAAATGTTTAGACTCGTTTTAATTTCGCTATATCTTTCTGGTAGTACAGGCCCTAGGCAGTACTCCATAATAGGATGGACCGAGGAATTATAGAGAATAAGGATTGTACTTTTGGACTTATACTCGAACGGTCTACAATCCAATTATTTTATTTGCTTTCTTACGGATTTCTGAACATTGCTGACTGACTGGGTTTTAGGTTGCCTGATATTGTTCTCCTAGGTCCATCTCTCTGTAAACGCTTAAGAGTTTTATACCGTTTAGAGAGTAATTTGCTTTGCCGTTACGGTATCCGGTGTGGAGCACTTTACATTTATCCGCGTTAAAATGCATTTGCCACGTTTGCGCCTAGTTCGACAATTTGTCGAGATTGTTTTGCATTTCATTAATCTGTGCGTTAGTGAGTACTGAATTCGCAATTTTGGTGGCGTCACCAAACTTCGAGATTATGCCTGAAAGGCCTTCGTCGTTAATATATAGTAGAAATAGAACTGGTTACATAACAGACCCTTGAGGTACGCCGCTAGTGCCGTCTGTCCAGGTAGATGATTTTCCATTTATGACTACGCGTTACCTACGATTGCTCCTCAACCAGTATTCTATCCACCTCGCTATGTCACCTTAAACTTCGTGCGCTTTTAACTTAGTACACGTTTGTGGGGAACTTTATCGAAGGCCTTTTGGAAGTCAACAGCTTTACTCTCATCGTATTCATTAAAAAGTTCAATAGATTCGTTAGGCAAGAGCGTTTATTGCGAAAGCCGTGTTGGGTGTCTCTAAGTAGCTTCCTTTCTTCCAAGTGGTTAAAGAGATCATCACGCATAACTGTTTCTAACAATTTGCAAAGGACCGAAGTTAAACTACTTGGGCGATAATTACTAGGTAGAGATTTACTGGTTAGATCTACACCGCAGAATATTATCCTAGGTTACACTTTGATGACTTTTGGGGCGCCTCGTGGGATGTAGGACGTCGATCGTCATGTGTGGGGTCGTTGATTGCATGAAAGCTGATTTGAGGTTCCGAATATGTTCCCGAATCTATCCTATATTTCACTATAATAAAAAGATGCATTTTGAATTTTATTATCATGTAAGGGGCGATATAAGGGAATGACTTGTATGTAAATGGGAAGCCTCTCACGAAAATATGAGTTCACTCATTCAAATGCTTTGTAATGAATATGTCCTGCTTGGCTGATTATCTGGATAATATTGTTCCAACTAAGTTCATGCTGGCTTCCAGGTCAAGAATTAACTGATTCCTAAAGAAATCGCTAATGAAGACATTTTACTAATATTTAATATGAGCCTGCGTTTTATCTTTTCAACATACATTGTCATGTCACTTATATTATCTAACATTTCTTAAAATTTTGTCCAGTCTAACCTTAACCGTTTCAACTGAACTACTGGAAACCACATCTTAAGGTAACTGATTCCAGATATTTACAATTTTGTATACAAAGGAGTTTCCGCATAAACTTGTTCGAAACTGCTTCGGCATTATCTATTCCTTTCAATATTTTGACCATTTCTATTAATTGGCCCTTCAATCGTCTTGTTTCTAGGCTGAATAATTTCAACCTTTCTAATCTTGATGCATAATTATGATTTCGTAGTTCTGGAATTAATTTTGTGGCTCTTGCTTGTACTTTCTTTAATTCATCAAAATCTTTTCTTAAGTATGGAGTCCAGACCTGAGAACAGTATTCTAATTGTAGCCTTACAAATGCTTTGTACATATTCAAGATTGTAGTTTTATTTTTGTATGTGGATTGGCGTTTTATATATCCGAGAAGCCTTAGCGCTTTCTTTTCAACTTGAATGCACTGCCGAATAAACTTAAGATCATTTGAGATATACACTCTAAGAGAGAGAGAGAGAGAGAAAAAGAGAGAGAGAGAGAGAGAGAGATAGAGAGAACAACAAGAAACAACAAGGAAAGAAGGTACCCTAGGAGACCTTACGGTCCATTCAAGCAGGGTACCTTTCGACTATCAATCGAGCAGGCACATGGCTGCTCCATTGTTTTGCGTCCCTAAACGGCCACTTTTCAAGACCTTGTCTAGTCTTGACTTGAACTGGTCAACAGATTCACTGTTGACAACTTCCAATGGAAGTGCGTTTCACATACCGCAGATACTGTAAGGGAAAAAATTTCCACACAGATTGCGGTTGTAACGCTTCAGTTCAAGTTTGAAGCCGTGATTGCTCGTTCTGTTCTCACTCAGTGTGAAAATATCCCGGTAGTCAACATTTTGAACCCTCGAAGTATTTTGAAAACTTCGATGAGCTCACCACGCAGTCTACGGGTTTCCAGCGAGAACAGATCTAATTCCCTTAGTCTATCCTCATAACTTTTATGTCGGATAGAGGGAATCAGCTTGGTTGCCCGGGCTTGTAAGCGATGTCCTTTCAAAATGAAGGACTCCAAAATTGTACCTCATACTCCAGGTGCGGTCGGACAAGTGAGTTGTACAAACACAGTACAATCTCCTTGTTCCGATATTCAAACTGGTGCTTCATATAGCCTAGCATCCTTTGGGCCTTTTTCTCCGCCTCAATGCCCTGTTTCGAGAACTTGAGGTCACTAGTGATTGTTACACCCAAGTCCTTCTCAGTGTCGGTGGATTAAATAGCAGTGCCCTTAAGGATAAACTAAGATTGGGGTTTTCTGTGGCCGATATGTATCACTTTGCATTTCCCCACGTCAAAAGGCATTTGCCACGTGTCCGACCACTCCCCAATCTTCCCAAGATCTACCTGCAGGCGAGCAGTATTTCCATCCTTTGCAACGTTCATACCAAGCTTGG
The DNA here is from genome assembly GCA_963969495.1 of Ceratothoa steindachneri. Classification (NCBI taxonomy): domain Eukaryota; kingdom Metazoa; phylum Arthropoda; class Malacostraca; order Isopoda; family Cymothoidae; genus Ceratothoa; species Ceratothoa steindachneri. Next base: position 61,664,654 of record OZ018320.1, read on the forward strand.
TATCGTCGGCAAATTTTGAAATCTTGGCAACCATGTCACCGTCCATGTCGTTGACGTAGATGATGAGTTGTAGTGGTCCCAGGATAGAACCTTGAGGCACCCCGCTAGTAACGAACACCCACTCAGAAGCATGTCCATTCACCACCACTCGTTGCCGTCTGCCACTTAGAAAGTTCTCGATCCAGCCGGCTACTCTTCCGTCTATACCCAGCGCTCGCACTTTCTGGAAAAGGCGGTGGTGTGGTACCTTACCAAAGGCTTTCTGAAAGTCTAAGTACACCACATCCACCGCCTTGTCCCGATCGATCGATCGAGAGAGAGAGAGAGAGAGAGAGATAGAGAGAAAGTGAAAGAGTGAAAAAGTGTGGATGTTAAAGGAGTTACAAAGATTACGAGGCCGCTTATAATATACTTTTGGGCAATACATTCAGAGTGTGATTTACGGTTGACCGGGATTTATCTAATGGCTATATATACTCGTATATATATATATATAAAAAGATCTCATAGGATATATTGACTGCACCCATATCTCATTTGCACTGCGGTAGTAATTATTATCTGACTTTGGTGATTAACACCTAAAAAAAGACAGAGGGTAGGTTTTTTATTCAAATACATAGATGGACACAGCCTTTATCAAGAAGAGAAGATTTCACGGTCCCATCTATGCGTTCGTGAACCACATTCCCAGGATTGTTTCTGTTGCTGATATTAAAGTCTTTGGGCGCTGTTAGCTGTTATAATTGCTTAAAACTTCTTGACCGTACTTTCTGCACAGATGCGTCGAATAGGGACACGTAGACCTCTGTTATAAATTCTGATATCATGTACATAAAGAGAAAGGCTTCTAAATATTTACTGAATCTTAAAATTACTAAGGGAAGACCTAAAACCTTTGCTTGAGGTGGGAAAAAGACCGAAGATGTCCAAATGGATGTACAAATGAACCAACCTTTTACTTGTTTACACATACGTTTTCAGACAAGTCAACCTGAAATTGACTTCGAAATGGATCGTGCTCCTATAATGGCCGAAATTGTGCATCTGATCAAATGCTAGCCAACGAAAGGAAAGAGTAAGAAAGGGTCGGACTGAGTTTGGGGATAAATCAAAGAGAATGAAGACGCGAGAAGAAGATACGGTGATTTTATGTAATGGAAGCGAAGTTGAAGGATCGTACAAATCGATTCCTCATCTGGGGACTGAGCACACTAACACGCCCTCATCGTCTCTCTCTCTCACACACGCACACACACTTAGACACAAACTTCACTAACACACTGACTCTCACACACATAGTTACACAAAAATAGCACGTACATTCAATTTCTCACGCAAACACTCACTCACCGACACAATATAAGAAACAAATTTTCACTCACACTCAAACAATCATTCACTCTCACCGTTCGAGTAAACACTTACAATCACACCGACTCTCTCTTACATTCTCACTATTGCATTCACATTCACACTCACATTCACAATCACACCCTCTCTTTCATTCTCACTGTTAAAAAACTCTCTATCTATTACTCTAACACTAACTCTCTGACTTTCTCTTACTCTCTCACTAATAGACTATCGATATCACTCTCTCTCACTCACCCTTAGTCACTCTCACTCACTCTTACTCACATTTACTCTTCCACTTTTACTCACCTTCACTCGCTCACTTATCAGCTATGCTCTGTCTCTCTCTCCTAACTTCTCTCTTTTACTCTATATGTCTCTTACTCTCTCTATCTCTAAACCTCTCTTTCATACTCACCCTCGTACTCTGCCTCTTCCCATCTCTTTCTCCATTTCTCTCTGCCTTTCTAGCTCTAAAACATACTTTTTCTCTCTCTTAGTCTTACCTTTACTCTCACTCTTATTCGTACGCTTCGCTTACTCTCATTTTTCTCTCACTCTCTCTCTCCCTCCTACTTCCTCTTTCGCTATCGTATTATGTGTATCACTCTGTCTTACTTTCACTCTCTCTCGTAATTACGCTCTTTTTTACCTTCTCTCTCTTACGCTCTAACTATCACTTTCTTTCTCACAATCTCACTTTCATTTACTTCTCTCTTACACTCTCAGTCTCGCTTACCCTTACTCTATATCTTTTAATCTTTTTGCTCTCTTTCTCTTTATTATTATATTTCTTACTATCTTCATCTCTCGTATTCCCCCTTTTACTGTCTCTCTTTTGCTTTCTCTCTTTCGTTATATTCTGCACCCACACATCCAAACATATCATTCTCTCTTTCTCTCACTCGCTTTCTTGCGCTTGCTCTCTTGTTACCTATTCTCTCTTTCGATCCATCTCTTTCTCTTTTACTGCCTCTCTTTCTCTTTTACTGCCTTTCTTTCTCTGTTAAGTTATATTCTCCACCCACAGATTCATAAATATCATCCTCTCTTACTCTTACTCTCTCTCTCTCTCTCTCTTGTGCTTGCTTTCTAGTTACCTATTCTCTCTTTCGATCTATCTAGTTCTCTCTCTTTTAATCGTGGTTAAAAACCTCAAACCGAGACTTTGAAGGCGAATTCACGGTTGCTGGCTACCAACTCTTCCACAAAGATAGGCCAGACAGAGAGGGTGGCGGTGTAGTGTTGTATGTCAAGGATACAATCAAATCGACGGACTCCAACATTATATCCGATCACGAGCTTCTAGGCGTTGACCTAGAGATAGGTCCTGTCAGATACAGGACCCTGGTGCTTTACCGACCCCCTTACCAACCCTTTGAGAAGGACAGGGAACTGTACCAGCTGCTGGGTGAACTTGTTTAAGGCAGAGTGTACATCGTTATGGGCGACTTCAACAGCCAAGTTGACTGGGAAACCAGAGCAGCCTGTGGCGAGAGCTCGCTACTCCTGGAGTTTGCCAACAATGAGTTCCTGACTCCATGGGTCAGAGAACCGACGAGAGGTGACAATATCCTCGACTTGGTCTTTACCTCTGAGGATGATATCGTTGAGGATCTCTCTGTAGGCGAAGAGCTCGGTGGCAGTGATCACCAGCTAATTAGATTTACCATCAAGATCCCGAAGGTAAGGTCTGATGCTAGTCAATTAAGAAAACTTGACTTGAGAAGAGCAGACTTTGAAGCCTTCGTGCTGGACTAACTGACGTGAGGATAGAAGTGTGCGATGCTGTTGAAGACTCGTGGAATAGTTTTAAAACCATAATCATGAGTCTTCAATCACCTTTCATCCCTCTGAAATGCCCCCGTCGGTCTTCTGTTCAACCAAAGTGGTTTAATCGAGAAATCGGCTAACTGCTTAGGGAGAACAGAACTGTGTACCGGCAATCGAAGATCTCGGGTGACTTTGACAAATACCAGAGGCTTGCCAGGAGAGTAAAGTCCAGCATAAGGGCAGCTAAGCAGGCTAAGGAACTACGAGTGGCGAGACTCTGTAAAGAGAATCCCAAGGAGTTCTTTGGATATGTAAACAGACGTAAACCAATCCGTCAAACGATTGGCCCTTTGAGGAATGAGGAGGGGACATTAAAGCATTCAGATGCAGAAAATGATAACCACCTCATCGACTACTTCTCTTCAGTGTTTACTGAAGAATGTGGTCCCATCCCATAGCTGACGGATTCCTACTTGGGGGAAAAGCTGGAGGATATGGACTTCCCCGAAGTTGAAATCATTAAGAAGATTAGTGACCTAATGAAGAATAAGTCACCTAGCCCGTATGGGTTTCTACCTAAAGTGTTGAAAGAAGTGCGCGATCAAGTGTCACGACATCTGTGCGCAATCTTCAACATGCCAATCCGGACCGGATGCGTTCCTGGAGACTGGCGTGAGGCGAAGGTGACTCCAATCTTCAGGAAAGGAGACAGTAACCAACTGTCGAACTACCGACCTATCAGCCTGACTTTGATAGTCGGTAAACTCATGGAAAGCATGATGGTGGACAAAGTGACGTCGTATTTAAAGTCGAACCTGCTACTGAGGAGTTCCCAGCACGGCTTTCAAAGGCAACGGTCATGCCTTACGAACCTTGTGGAATTCTTCCACTTCGTTTTCAGTGAGCACGATCAGTACCAGGCGGTGAATGTGGTCTACCTAGACTTTCAGAAAGCCTTTGATAAGGTACCACACCGCCGCCTTCTCCGGAAAGTGCGAGCGTTTGGCATAGAAGGAAAAGTAGCCAGCTGGATCAAGGACTGGCTAAGTGGCAGACGGCAACGGGTGGTGGTGAATGGACAGTCTTCTGACTGGGTGCCCGTTACTAGCGGGGTGCCTCAAGGTTCTGTCCTAGGACCACTACTATTCATCATCTACGTCAACGACATGGACGGTGACATGGTTGCGAAGATTTCCAAATTTGCCGACGATACCAAGCTTGGTATGAACGTTGCAAAGGATGGAAATACTGCCCGCCTGCAGGAAGATCTTAGGAAGATTGGGGAGTGGTCGGACACGTGGCAAATGCCTTTTAACGTAAACAAATAAAAAGTGATGCATATCGGCCTCAGAATCCCCCAATCTCAGTAGATCCTTAAGGGCACTGCTATTGAATCCACCGACACTGAGAAGGACTTAGGTGTAACAATCACTAGTGACCTCAAGTTCTCGAAAAAGTGCATTGAGGCGGAGAAAAAGGCCCAAAGGATGCTAGGCTATATTAAGCGCCAGTTTGGTTATCGGAACCAGGAGATTGTACTGTGCCTGTACAACTCACTTGTCCGACCGCACCTGGAGTATGCCGTACAATTTTGGAGTCCTTCGTTTCGAAAGGACATCGCGAGATTGGAACGCGTACAAGCCAGGGCAACCAAGCTGATTCCCTCTATCCGACATAAAATTTATGAGGATAGACTAAGGGAATTAAATCTGTCCTCGCTGGAAACCCGTAGACTGCGTGGTCAGCTCTTCGAGGTTTTCAAAATACTTCGAGGGTTCGACAGTGTGGACTACCGGGATATTTTCACACTGAGTGAGAACAGAACGCGCAATCACGGCTTCAAACTTGAACTGAAGCGTTACAACCGCAATCTGTGTGGAAATTTTTTCCATACAGTATCTGCGGTATATGGAACGCACTTCCAGTGGAAGTTGTCAACAGTGAATCTGTTGACCAGTTCAAGTCGAGACTAGACAAGGTCTTGAAAAGTGGCCGTTTAGGGAAGCAAAACAATTGAGCAGCCATGTGCCCGCTCGATTGCTAGTCGAAAAGTACCCTCCTTGAATTGACCGTAAGGTCTTCTAGGGTACCTTCTTTCCTTGTTGTTACTCCTTGTTGTTGTTACTCATTCTCTTTTACCCTTACTCTATATTCTCTTTTATACTCTCTTTTATTCTCACTTTCTTACTCTATTTTTCTCTTCTTACTTTTTTTCTTTTTACCATTATCTTTCTCTCTCTCTCTTTTTCGTTATTTTCTCTTTTTCTGTTGAGTTATATCCTCCACCCACACATTCGAAAATATCATCCTCTATTACTCTCTTTCTCTCTCTCATAAAGAAAGTAGAGGGAGAGGTGACGCCCCCTTGTCGCGGGAAGAGAGCTTGTGTGTACCTTTGACTTTTCGAGCTATGTCGGCGGGGGTACCTCTTCTGGGTACCCCTGGTAGGGCTTCCCTTGTCGATTTGGTCGAAAACGAGATTCCAGACTAAGTGCGTCATTCTTCCTTTTTCTACTCTATTATTCTCTTTTTTTACTTTCATCCTATCTCTCCCACTTATACAAAAAGAAAAAAACAAAAAAGCCTACTCCTATCATGTCACTCTTTCCCTTTTTTCCCTCTATCTACATATAAGGACCTGGCAGCTACCTCACGCGTCAGAATAGAGGCTTTGGAACCTCTATAAACAACGCCAATCGACGCTCACTGGTTGCGAGAGACTAGGACAAAAGGGGGCCTAGGCGTTGCGGCACGATGAATGGGATGAGGGTAGTGCCCCGTTAACCCATTCCCTGGCGCGTAATTATTGACTGTTCCCAGTGCCCGTTGACGGGTGCCTCTGGTAGCATCGGTCCGAGGTGACGGCCCTATGTTCCCAGGTTGGTTGCTAGGCCAATAAAAAGCCTTGGGTCGAGTCTCTTGGTGGGGCGGGATATCCCTTGAATGCTGCTCCGAGATCCTGGCCGTTGTGAAGGGAACAAGTAGGAGTTTGGTAAGGGGCATGCTTCGTTGTTGTTCACCTAGTGAGAAATCGATGGCCCCTTCGGGGACCGTCTGTGCTGCTTGGTTGCGAGCCATGGCACGCCGAGGCTTGACGACTCGGTCGGACGAACAGCAGCACATGAAGCGTGCCTTCTGGAAGACTCCGAAACGACTCCGATCAATAGGCGGGAGCGACTCAAGCGGGGAGAACTCTCCAACCCCCTTTTTTATCATTGATTGGTCGCTAAGTATTGAAAGATAGAAAGTGTTCAAAATAACCGGCAAGAAAGGACCAGGAGCTCTAAAATACACGTGCGCAATATGCCACATAGATAAGTGGTGCGTGGACTTTACGAAGGGGTGTTTTTCGAAATGCCACCCGGCCAGTTCTTGCACCGACTGTATTTTAAACGGCCAAATCAAGGAGCTAAAAGAAACATGCAGGGTTTCCTAGGAAAGATCCAGGAAGTTAGAGGAGAAAATAAACAGCCTCGAATTAGAACACGCCGAACTGATTCGCAGGCTAAAGCTCAGAATAGCAGAGCTAACTTCCAGCCCTGTACTAAACACTGCATCTGCAGTATTACCCCCAGAGCTAGGTCCGCATGCTACGGATAAGCCCCCAAAGAAAAAGAAAAGGAAGGGAAAGAAACAGGAAGAAGAGAAAGTTGAAACAGAAGATAAAGTAGAAGCTGAAAAAGAGAAAGTTGAAGCAGAGGAAGAAAAGATAAAAACAGAAAAGTATGTAACAAAGGAAGATAAGGGGGAAAAGATGAATAAGAAAAAGAAGAAGAAAAATAAGATGGAGAAGAAAGAGGAGACCGAGAGTTTGCTTCCGCAAGGAAAGCCTCAAACCTCTGCACGGAAATGTCCGAGGGTTACCCTTGTGGGCGATTCCCAAGCACAAGGTTTGCAGCCCCTGCTAGTGGCCCGCCTTCGCTCTAGTGTGGAGGTATGCTGCCAGCTAGGACAGGGAAACCACCACATCAGGATAGAGGCAAAGAAATCTCAGATCTCCGAGAATTCAGTCGTTGCCCTGATGGTGAGTGGGAATGACCTCTACCTCCGAGGAGGCAAAGTAGGCCCCAGCGATAAAATTCTCAACATGGTCATGGGAGCCGTGGACGACTGCGGATTGAGAACTCGCAAACGGGTCGTTGTAGGGATGCTGCCAAGAAGAGGTCCTAGCCGGACAGCTCACTCAAGGAACGTGATCCTGAACCAGGTCCTGTCCGACCTCTGTACGGCGGAAGGGGTCTTCTTTTTGGACCCTTACCGCACCTTTTACGGTTGAAACGACCTTTACCAAAGGGACGGAGTGCACCTTTCATTCAAGGAAAAGGCTGTACTCTGTAACTTAATCCAGAATGTCGTAGAGCGGACGCACAGGAGCGTCCGACCACGAGTTAAGGCAAACATAAGACAGTATGCCCGTGTCACTCCTGGAATGACGTTTTTAGATGTGGCAAAGAGGGGTACTGCCACACAAAAGAAGCCGGAAAACGGAAGAGCGTAGGGAGTCCTACACTGGTAGACTCCCTAAAAGTTATTCTGTTCAACGCGAGGTCAATCAGGAATAAGTTTCTTGAGCTCCGTGGCCTCGTAGCAACAGAGGAACCTGAGATAGTGGCCATAACGGAGACGTGGATTAAAAACTTAAGCCGAGATTTTAAGGGCGAATTCACGATTCCCGGTTACCAGCTCTTCCAGAAAGATAGGCCAGACAGAGAGGGTGGCGGTGTGATGTATGCCAAGGATACTCTCAACCCGACGGATTGCAACATCGTATCCGACCATGAACTACTAGGTGTTGACCTAGAGATAGGTCCTGCCAAATACAGGGCCCTGGTGCTTTTTAGACCTCCTGTCCAACTCGTTGAAAAGGACAGAGATCTGTACCAGCTACTAGGAGAACTTGTCGAAGACAGAGTGTGTATCGTCATGGGAGATTTCAACACACAAGTTAACTGGGAAACCAGAGAACCCTGTGGCGAGAACGCACTACTCATGGAGTTCACGAACAACGAGTTTCTGACTCAATGGGTAAGAGAGCCATCGAGAGAAGACAATATCCTCGACTTGGTTTACACGTCTAAGGGATGACATCGTTGAGGACCTCTCTGTTGGCGAAGAGGTCGGTGGCAGTGACCACCAAGTAATTAGATTTGTAGTCAAAGTCCCCAAGGGAGAGCCTACAACTAGTAAATCAAGTAAACCCGATTTGAGAAGAGCAGACTTTGCAGGTCTACGCGCGGGACTGACTGATGCGAGGCTAGAAGAGTGTGCGGCTGTTGAAGACTCTTAAAACAGTTTCAAAACCACATTCATGAGTCTTCAATCACGTTTCATCCCTCTGAAATGCTCCCGTCGGTCCTCTGTTCAACCAAAGTGGTTTAATCGAGAAATCGTGCAACTACTTAAGGAAAAGAGAAATGTGTACCGGCAATCGAAGATCTTAGGTGAATTTGACGAATACCGGAGGCTAGCCGGGAGAGGGAAGTCAAGCATAAGGGTGGCTAAGCGGTCTGAGTAACTCCGAGTGGCAAGACTCTGTAAAGAGAATCCCAAGGAGTTTTTTAGATATGTGAACAGCCGTAAACCAATCCGTCGAACGATTGGCCCTTTAAGGAATGAGGAGGGGACATTAAAGCATTCAGATGAAGAAAATGCTAACTTCCTCATCGACTACTTCTCTTCAGTGTTTACTGAAGAGTGTATTCCCATTCCCCAGCCAACGGATTCCTACTCGGGGGAAAAGCTGGAGGCAATGGACTTCACCAAAGGAGAAATAAAGAAAAAGATCGCTGACATAAAGACGAATAAGTCGCCTGGATCGGACGGGCTTCTATCCAAGGTGTTAAAAGAAGTGTGCGATGAAGTATCACGACATCCGTGCGCTATCTTTAACATGTCAGTCCGGACCAAATGCGTTCCTAGGGACTGGCGTGAGGCGGAGGTGACACCAATCTTCAAGAAAGGAGACCCCAGCCATCCATCAAACTACCGACCTATCAGTCAGACTTCGATAGTCGGTAAACTCATGGCAAGAATGATGGTGGACAAAGTGACGTCGTATTGAGAATCAAACCTGCTACTGAGAAGTTCCCAGCACGGCCTCCGAAGGCTACGGTCATGCCTGACGAACCTTGAATTCTTCTACTTTGTGTTCAGTGAGCACGATTGGGATAAGGCGGTGGATGTGGTGTACTTAGACTTTCAGAAAGCCTTTGATAAGGTACCACACCACCGCCTTCTCCGGCAAGTGCGAGCGCTGGGCATAGACGGAAAAGTAGCCGGCTGGATCAAGAACTGGCTAAGTGGCAGACGGAAACGAGGGGTGTTGAATGGGCAGGCTTCTGAGGTGTTGCCCGTTAATAGCGGGGTGCCTCAAGGTTCCGTCCTTGGACCACTACTATTCATCATCTACGTCAACGACATGGAGGGTGACATGGTTGCCAAGATTTCAAAATTTGCCGACGATACCAAGCTTGGTATGAACGTTGCAAAAGAAGAAAATACTGCCCACCTGCAGGAAGATCTTAGAAAGATTGGACAGTGGTCAGACACGTGGCAAATGTCTTTTAACGTGGGGAAATGCAAAGTAATGCATATCGGCCACAGAAACCCCCAATCTCAGTATATCCTTAAGGGCACTGCTATTGAATCCACCGACACTGAAAAGGACTTGGATGTAACTATAACTAGCGACCTCAAGTTCTCGAAACAGTGCATCGAGGAAGAGAAGAAAGCCTAAAGGATGTTAGGCTACATAAAGCGCCAGTTTAGATACCGTAACAGGGAAATAGTACTTTGTCTGTACAACTCCCTCGTTTGGCCGCACCTGGAGTATGCCGTACAATTTTGGAGTCCTTTGTTTCGAAAGGACATCGCAAGGTTGGAACGCGTCCAAATAGGGCAACCAAACTGATTCCCTCTATCCGACATAAGAGTTATGAGGATAGACAAAGGGAATTAATTCTGTTCTCGCTGGAAACCTGTAGTCTGCGTGGTCAGCTCATCGAGGTTTTCAAAATACTTTAAGGGTTCGAAAATGTTGACTACGGGGATATTTTTACACTGAGTGAGAATAGAACGCGCAATCACGGCTTCAAACGTGAACTTAAGCGTTAAAACCGCAATCTGTGTGGAAATTTTTTCACCTACAGTATCTGCGGTAAGTGGAACTCACTTCCAGTGGAAGTTGTCAACAGTGAATCTGTTGACCAGTTCCAGTCAAGACTAGACAAAGTCTTGAAAAGTGGCCGTTTAGGGACGCAAAACAATCGAGTAGCCATGTGCCCACTCGATTGCTAGTCGAAAAGTACCCTCTTTGAAGGGACCGTAAGGTCTCCTAGGGTACTCTCTTTCTTTGTAACTCATTGTAACACACTTTTTTTCTCTCTCTCTTTCTTTCTCTCTCTTTCGCTTGCTCTCTAGTTACCTATTCTCTCTTTCGATCTATCTCTTTCTCCCTTTCTCTTGTAATCTCTCTCCCTCTTACCCTTTCTCTTATTCTCTTTTACCCTTACTCTATATTATCTTTTATACTCCTTTTTATTCTCTCGGTCTTCTGTTCAACCAAAGTGGTTTAATCGAGAAATCAGCCAACTGCTTAGGGAGAACAGAACCGTGTACCGGCAATTGAAGATCTCGGGTGACTTCGACGAAAACCGGAGGCTAGCCAAGAGAGTGAAGTCCAGCATAAGGGCGGCTAAGCAGACTGAGGAACTCCGAGTGTCAAGACTCTGTAAAGAGAATCTCAAGGAGTTATTTAGATATATGAGCAGCCGTAAACAAATCCGTCGAACGATTGTCCCTTTGAGGAATGAAGAGGGGACATTAAAGCATTCAGATGCAGAAAATGCTAACCTCCTCAACGACTACTTTTCTTCAGTGTTATTGAAGAGTGTATTCCCATTCCCTAGCCGACGGATTCCTACTCGGGGGAAAAGCTGAAGGCAATGGACTTCACCGAAGGAGAGAAGGAGAAATAAAGAAAAAGATATCTGACATAAAGACGAATAAGTGCCCTGGACCGGATGGGTTTCTATCCAAGGTGTTGAAGGAAGTGTGCGATGAAGTATCACGACATCCGTGCGCTATCTTTAACATGTCAATTCGGACAGGATGCGTTCCTAGAGACTGACGTAAGGTGGAGGTGACTCCGATCTTCAAGAAAGGAGACCCCAGCCATCCGTCAAACTACCGACCTATCAGTCTGACTTCGATAGTCGGTAAACTCATGGAAAGCATGAAGGTGGACTAAGTGACGTCGTATTTAGAGCCAAAGCTCCTACTGAGGAGTTCCCAGCACGGCTTCCGAAGGCAACGGTCATGCCTGACGAACCTTGTGGAATTTTTCTACTTCGTGTTCAGAAGGCATGATCGGGACGAGGCGGTGATGTGGTGTACTTAGACTTTTAAAAAGCCTTTGATAAGGTACCACACCGCCGCCTTCTCCGGCAAGTGCGAGCGCTGGGCAAGGACGGAAAGTAGCCACCTAGATCGATGAGTGGCTAAGTGGCAGACGGCAACGGGTGGTGTTGAATGGGCAGGCTTCTGAGTGGGTGCCCGTTACTAGCGGGGTGCCTCAAGGTTCTCTCCTTGGACCACTACCATTCATCATCTACGTCACCGGCATGGACGGTGACATGGTTGCCAAGATTTCCAAATTTGCCGACGATACCAAGCTTGGTATGAACGTTGCAAAAGAAGGAAATACTGCCCACCTGCAGGAAGATCTTGGAAAGATTCGAGAGTGGTCGCACACGTTGTAAATGCCTTCTAACGTGCGGAAATGCAAAGTGATGCATATCGGCCAAATAAACCCCCAATCTCAGTATATCCTTAAGGGCACTGCTCTTAAATCGAATGACACTGAGAAGGACTTGGGTGTAACTATCACTAGCGACCTCAAGTTCTGGAAACAGTGCATTGAGGCAGAGAAAAGAGCCAAAAGGATGTTAGGCTACATAAAGCGCCAGTTTGGATACCTTCACAGGAAATAACAACTCCCTCGTTCGGCCGCACCTGGAGTATCCCTTACAATTCTGGAGTCCTTTGTTTTGAAAGGACATGACAAACTGGAACGCGTACAAGCTAGCGCAACCAAACTGATTCCCTCTATCCGACATAAAAGTTATGAGGATAGACTAAGGGAATTAAATCTGTTCTCGCTGGAAACCCGTAGACTGCGTGGTCAGCTCATCGAGGTTTTGAAAATAATTCGAGAATTCGACAATGTTGACTACCGGGATATTTTCACACTGAGTGAGAATAGAACGCACAATCACGGCTTCAAACTTTAACTGAAGCGTTTCAACCGCAATCTGTATAGAAGTTTTTCACCTACAGTATCTGCGGTAAGTGAAACACACTTCCAGTGGAAGTTGTCGACAGTGAATCTGTTGACCAGTTCAAGTCAAGACTAGACAAAGTCTTGAAAAGTGGCCGTTTAGGGACGCAAAACAATTGAGCAGCCATGTGCCCGCTCGATTGCTAGTCGAAAAGTACCCTCTTTGAATGGACCGTAAGGTCTCATAGGGTACTCTCTTTCCTTGTAACTCATTGTGACACTCTTTCACTCTCTCTCTCTCTTGCGCTTGCTCTCTAGTTACCTATTCTCTCTTTCGATCTATCTCTTTCTCCCTCTCTCTTTTAATCTCTCTCCCTCTTACCCTTTCTTTTATTCTCTTTTACTCTTACTCTAATTATCTTTTACACTCCCTTTTATTCTCTCGGTCTTCTGTTCAACCAAAGTGGTTTAATCGAGAAATCAGCCAACTGCTTAGGGAGAACAGCACTGTGTACCGGCAATCAAAGATCTCGGGCGACTTTGACGAATACCGGAGGCTAGCCAGGCGAGTGAAGTCCAGCATAAGGGCGGCTAAGCGGTCTGAAGAACTTCGAGTGTCGAGACTCTGTAAAGAGAATCTCAAGGAGTTCTTTGGATATGTAAACAGCCATAAACCAATCCGTCGAACGATTGTCCCTTTGAGGAATGAGGAGGGGACATTAAAGCATTCAGATGCAGAAAATGCTAACCTCCTCATCGACTATTTCTCTTTAGTGTTAACTGAACAGTGTGGTCCCATCCCCCAGCCGACGAATTCATACTCGGGGGAAAAGTAGGGACATATGGACTTCACCGAAGGGGAAATCAAAAAGAAGATCACTGACCTAGTGACGAATAAGTCAGCTGGCCTGGATGGGTTTCTACCTAAAGTGTTGAAAGAAGTGCGCGATCAAGTGTCACGACACCTGAGCGCAATCTTTAACATGTCAATCCGGACCGAATGCGTTCCTAGAGACTCACGTGAGTCGGAGGTGACTCCTATCTTCAAGAAAGGAGACCGTAACCAACCGTCGAACTACCGACCTATCAGTTTGACTTCGATAGTCGGTAAACTCATGGAAAGCATGATGGTAGACAAAATGACGTCGTATTTAGAGTCAAATCTGCTACTGAGGAGTTCCCAGCACGGCTTCCGAAGGCAACAGTCATGCCTGACGAACCTTGTGGAATTCTTCCACTTTGTTTTCAGTGAGCACGATCAGGACAAGGCGGTGGATGTATTTTACTTAGACTTTCAGAAAGCATTTGATAAGGTACCACACCGCCGTCTTCTCCGGAAAGTTCGAGCGCTGGGCATAGGCGGAAGAGTGCCTGGCTGGATCGAGAACTTTTCCAAGTGGCAGACGGCAACGGGTGGTGTTGAATGGACAGGCTTCTGACTGTGTGTTTGTTACTAGCGGCGTGCCTCAAGGTTCTTTTGTGGGATTACTACTATTCATCATCTACGTCAACAACATGGACGGTGACATGGTTGCCAAGATTTAAAAATTTGCCGACGATACCAAGCTTGGTATAAACGTTGCAAAGGATGGAAATACTGCCCACCTGCAGGAAGATCTTGGAAAGATTGGGGAGTGGTCGGACACGTGGCAAATTCCTTTTAACGTAAACAAATGCAAAGTGATGCATATCGGCCACAGAAACCCCCAATCTCAGTATATACTTAAGGGCACTGCTATTGAATCCACCGACACTGAGAAGGAATTGGGTGTAACAATCACTAATGACCTTAAGTTCTCGAAACAGTGCATTGAGGTGGAGAAAAATGCCTCAAAGGATGCTAGGCTCTATTAAGCGCCAGTTTGGTTATCGGAACCAGGAGATTGTACTGTGCCTGTACAACTCACTTGTCCGACCGCAACTGGAGTATGCCGTACAATTCTGGAGTCCTTCATTGCGAAAGGAAATCGCGAGATTGGAACGCGTACAAGCCAGGGCAACCAAGCTGATTTCCTCTATCCGACATAAAAGTTATAAGGATAGACTAAGAGAATTAGATCTGTTCTCGCTGGAAACCCGTAGACTGCGTGGTCAGCTCATCGAAGTTTTTAAAATACTTCGAGGGTTCAACAATGTTGACTACCGGGATATTTTCACAGTGAGTGAGAACAGAACGCGCAATCACGGCTTCAAACTTGAACTGAAGCCTTACAACTGCAATTTGTGTGGAAATTTTTTTCCTTACAGTATCTGCGGTAAGTGGAACGCACTTCCATTGAAAGTTGTCAACAGTGAATCTGTTGACCAGTTCAAGTCAAGACTAGACAGGGTCTTGAAAAGTGGCCGTTTAGGGACGCAAAACAATTGAGCAGCCATGTGCCCGCTCGATTGCTAGTCCAAAGGTTCCCTCCTTGAATGGACCGTAAGGTCCCCTAGGGTACCGTCTTTCCTTGTTGTTACTATTCATCATTATCTTTCTTACTTTCTTTCTCTCTCTTTCTCTCTCTCCTTTTTGTTATATTCTCCGCCCACACATTCGAAAATATAATTCACTCTTACTCTCTCTCTTGTGCTTGCTGTCTAGTTACTTATTCTCTCTTTTGATCTATCTCTTTCTTTCTCTTTCTTTTAATCTATCTCTCTTTTATCCTCTCTATTATTCTCTTTTACCCGAACTCTATATTCTCTTTTATACTCCCTTTAATTCTCTCTTTCTTACTCTATTTTTCCTTCTTACTCTTTTTCTCTTTACCATTATATTTCTTACTATCTTTCTCTCTCTCTCTCTTTTTCGTTATTTTCTCCACCCACACTTTTGAAATTATACTCTAACTTATTCCGTATCCACCAAATTTACAAACTCTCTACAACCTAACCTTCCACAGTAATTAAATTCCGCGAACACACCCGTGCGTTCAAGATAACATTCTCCACCACGGACATGGCCAATCAAACAACACAAGACGGACTACTGGTATTCAATATGAGCATACCAAGGGGAATTTAATAGAATACAAATGTGCTTTGTATGGTATAAACTTGAAGACCACACCTGAATGACCTCTCTAGAGAAGGCCACCGGTTTGACAAGTTCAAAAGCACGAAAAATAAGTGTCTCAACTGCAAAGGGGAGCGCAGGAAAATGGCTCTGAACTGCCCGAGACGAAGAGAAATTATCAAAAGAAAGGAAGAGGAAAAAAATAAGGCCAAATAAATGTCATACCCCAGTGCCTCCACCAAAAGAAACGAACCAAAGAGGGAATCTACATTATCACTCAACCTCTCGAGCGACCGAAGTGCAAAGATACTTATTTGCATCACTCACGCAAATTTCTCGAATGCAGTCAAGCTTGGCTGCTATAACGAGGTACTAAATACTTTACTGAAGGAGAACGGCCCACCATCAGTGAAAATTCCCGCGAACCCAGAGTGCTCAAAAATATTTAAGGAGACAGTGAAGAAGTAACCATCAGGTGAAATCGGGTCTTAAAACGACAATTCAAGAAGCCCCCCTCATCGGGGGAATCTGAAGAAAAGGAGGAAAAAGAACAAGAAGAAGATGACGAGGAAGAATCAGCCTCTTCAGACAGTGACGAGGGCCCACGCACTCGTACACGAGCGACGAAGTGCAAATCCAAGACTCCAAGTCCTCCCCAGAAGAATGAGAAGCCTGGGCACAGTAAAGCTGCCTCACAGGGCAAAAAGAAAAGGAAAACCAAGAAGAAACACCGGTAAACACAATAAATCATGCTACGGGACGCACTAGAAATTCTGGAAATTAATACCAAAAGCTGGATGACCAAAAGACCCTTTACGGAAAAGTATTCAGAGAAATTGATGCAGATATCATATTAATTTCAGAACATAGGATCGATACGCGTAATTCGGAAATGGAGATCTGGAATTACGATGTGTTGATCACACTTTTTCGCAGGAGTGGTACGAAGGTTTTGCCATTGCAATAAAGAAAGGATAAGATACAAGCAAATAAGAATCTGGATGAATCCTCTCTCGCGATTGAGGTTGAACTCGACATAGGAAAGTTAGTAATTGCTGCCGGATACCAACCGCCAAGGAGAGATGTATTACCAATACACTCTCTCACTGGCCTATTTTGCAGAAAAATCCTCACTATATTAATGGGGGTTCTCAACGCTAGATGCCGAAAGTCCGGCTACAGGGCCTTCAACGGAATCGAAAGAAGCATGTACATCTTGCTGGAGAGAAATATTGTCCAGCGAATAGGCACCGACTTCCCCACCTTTGCCAGAGAAAGGAATGCCACAAAACCAGAGATATACTTGGCTAATCGCCAGCTACCGTTAAATTACCGGATGTAACCAGTCCAGCTACCATGTATTGATCATTTAGGGATCCTGCTTACCATCAACACAAAACCCTATACAAGTTCCAGCTGTAGTTAGAAGGAAATACAGAAGAGCAGACTAAGAACGCCTCATCGAGACTTACCGTCCTCGCAGCTTGGATGAGGCAATCCTCGAGGATATCGACGAGGCACTCGACTACTTTAATACCAATCTCATCAACGTGGATAAAGCTTGTATCCCTAAATCCCAGTATGGGACCATCTCAACATACAGGAAAACTGAATACATGAAAGAATTCTACCATAAGCTCAAATTACTGTATGAAATTAACATCAGAAATGCATCAATTGACTCAATACAACAAAGTAAAGAGATCAAAGAAGAGTTCAACCAGTTGATCCTCGAACAACAGTGTAAACGATGGGACGATGTGATCGAGAGCTTTAATCATAATGCATCTATCAAAGATTCCGGGAATAAAATCAGGAGTCTTAAAGGATCGATTGGGAAGAAGAGTGAAATGTTAAAAGAAAATGGAAACTTAGAAACAGAAGAAAAAAACATCGAATAAATATTCTGAAGTTATTGGGAAAGAATCTTAAGTATAACTGAAGAGGAAAACAAAAATTATGATATAGAGCTCAAAAGCAATATCATAGACGAGATTAACGGCCAAATACATAAGGCACTACCTCACCACCAGGTGGATATACAGCGCGACAGAGAATTCGAGATTACCGAAGAGGAACTGCTCGGTGCGCTATGTTCAATCCGTCAGAAATCTCAAGGACAATCGTGGCTTACAAAGTTAAACTTTGAAAAGGCACCAGCCAATGTCATCAAAGGAATGAGAAGAACTTTTAACACTTGTCTGAACACGAGATACTTTCCAAATGCTTACAAAACGGCAAAAATGATTTTCTTGCCAAAGCACAGGAAGGACCCAAGGTTGAGTTAAAGAGAGAGCTACCGGCGAATTTTACTCCTTCAATTTGGCGGGTAGCTCTTCGAGAAAAAAATCAACTAAAGATTGGTACCTCACTTGAAGGAGAACTCCCTTTACAACCCGTATAAGTTTGGATTTCGTAAAATGCGAAGTACGGAGATGAGAATAAATGTATTCACGGAAAAGCTTTCCCAAGCCAAACGGGAGAAGAGTTACGTAGACAGTGTTTGTCGGCAAGTATCAAAGGCGTTTGATAAAGTGTGTCAACGGGGAATGCAGTACAAAATCCTACGGCTGGACCTAAGTGAAAACTTAGAAATAACTATGTTTCTATGCCATGGAGAGGGCAGCATATGTCATTTTAGGGTGCACGGACTGACCGATATTTCCGCTCATTGCGGGCCTCCTGCAATGGGGTGTCTGTGCTTACTCTCTACTCGATTTACAACGCAGATGTCCCAGCCCTGCCAATCCCACTTGACTCAATATTCAATACGCCGATGATTTCAGCCAGACAATGATTTGTACTTGGAGGAATGTGCCTGTGCATGCTCGTGTAGCAGCGGCAGAAATCGAAAGACTAAACACTACAAGGCCCAATGAAAAATAAGAACCAACCGGGGGAAATTCAAGGTAGTCCACACTGGCAGGAGACTACGTTCTGATTTCAGGGTAGGGGATAGGTGCTATCCCTACACCGCGGAGTGCAATTTATCGGAAGGAAAATTACATGCGGGTACAGGAAGCACGTCTCAGATCAAATTTCTAAGGCCTCGGCCGCAGTCAGGACTCTAGATATGGTAGAAATCTCCGTGAGAGCAACAAGTAAAAGATCTGCAATGTAATTGCAAGATCTACACTGTTCTACCTCGCTTACGCCCTCTCTTGTATCTCGAGGGCATAGAAGAGGAAATTACAAGTGGGGCTCAACAAATAAGTGTACCTAATCACAGGTACACGCAGGCAAGATAGAAGACGCCATGAAGAACTACACCGGGAGGGGAGGTTGAGCCCCATTAACGCTACCATCGAATGACGGACAAGGAATATGCAGGATCTGGTTAATCGAGAAGTCAATGACGAAATCATTCAAATGATTAACCATAACAGAATAGCTATAAATTGTGCCGGATTTCCGAGCTCCGATAGTATAGTGGCTGGCGAAGATGAAGTGCCGTTCTACGCATGAAAAGAATTTTATTTTAACAAAGATATTGACAAAAAAAGATTGGGAAAATAATACCCCAAACAATGGGAAATAACCAACTATAGACTAAAATTTCCCTGCTAAAGACCTATGTACAACGATCAAGACTTCAAGAAAGAAGAAACAAATGACGCAAAAAGTACACTCACTACAAGATAAATTAAAAAGAAACTAAGAACAAACGTAAAATAATTTATTACAACAGCAACAGCTAATGTACATTACATACCCAAGAACACTAATTGGTTGAACGCAATAATAATAACAAGATCTGCTTACCAAAAGTCGCGTGGTCTCAATTCTTCAGATTTATGACACTACGGACTTCAGAACTTTCAATAATTCCTGGACTAACCTTAGGAGGACCTTAGCAATTATATCATTCAGAAGAGAATGTAAAAAACATAAGGGTTTCAGATTTCATTAGAATCGGCCGAATATTGATGATGTTATTGCGTAATAATTCCCAAGCTAACCTTGGGAAGACTTCGACTATTATATAATTCAAAAGAGAATGAAAAACGACATAAGTGTTTCAAATTTCGTTAGAATCTGCCGAAAAGTTATGATGTTATTGCCCAAACAAAATAATTTCCTGACTAACCTTAGGAGGACCTTGCTAATTATATCATCCGAAAGAGAATGTAAAACAACATCCGGGTTCCAAATTTGGTTAGAATCGGCCGAATAGTTATAATGTTATTACCCCCCGCCCCCGAAAAAGCAAAACTGTGACCGACCGACCGACATAGTGGCTTGTAGAATCGCCCGCGACTAAAACTATAACGAAAACAACAAATGAAACACACGACAAAAAATATTGAAAGCGATAGCCCTGATCACCAGGCTCTAGCATCTCTTTGCAAATCTCTCACGCTATTCTCTCTCTTTTCACCACTTTCTATTTTCGTCTATCTACACACACACCCGTTTGTCCCCTACACACAAACACAAACTCACATCAATTCGCAATTCGACAGCATTTTTGACCACCTTTTTATCAAAATTGTTTATCTCTTCCTCCTTTACCAACCCCTCACATAATACTTGTGTCCATTTCTTACCATCTTCGACTTTTCATTTGATCATGACTTGATTTCCAAGGATCTTAATTTCTTCCCATCCTTTTATAGGCTTTTCTCCCTTTTATGTTCCTAACTTTTTCCCTTTCTTTTTTTCTTAACTCAATTCTTAAAGAAAACTACTAGACTGTGAAAGGCGCCTTCTTGTCACTTAAGTTTGAGTTATGTGGACGTAGTGGATGGTCTGTATTGTATATTGTAGATGCATGATCTGACACAATGCTATGAATGCAGTTTGCGGGAGGGTTTTGACAGATGCGGATGTGTACTCTTCAGGCCCAAGCACCAGCAGTTTGCCCTCCCTGCTCAATACCTGCAAGAGTATCTGCGCCTATCTTCACCTCTTAAAGTAAAGATCTCTCAATACAAACTTACGACCTAATGCGCCTTCGTTGCCATTGCGCTTTAAATACGAGGAAAAAACGCACATATCATAAACAAGCCTCTCTCATGGAGATTAGAGTAACGCGCTGTGGGGGAGAGAACAGTGAGTGGGAGATGAGTGGGCAGTGATCGGGTGGTGAGTGGGGCAGTAGGTGGAGGTAGAGGAGGGGTCTAGATGGGAAGCTTAGTGGTTTAGAAGGCAAGGCGATGGAGAGTGTTGAGAAGGCGACCAGCATGTGCAATGGAGCGAGATTGTGACGGAAGGGTAACTTTGCCATTGACATGCGTTTTTCGGTGTGGCCAAGGCACTAGCTACGCTACATGAAGGGAAAATAAGACAAAAAAATGTGGGGGAAAAAAGAGAAGAAAAAACAGTCGCTCTCGACCGACTGGAGCAATTCTCAATGATCCTGGGCTTTTCTGGTAAGAGTGGCTAAACCTGGGTGAACCCCAAACAGATGTATTGTACATAGAGCTCAAATAGATTGACCCTCCTGGATGACGGGAGAGATAAATGCTAATGGTTGAGGCTCACCCAGGGTAGAGGTTTGTAGAAGTACGTCGCGAAGGCGTGCAAAGATGGTACTACGAAGATAGAGAGACGAGGGTCCCTAAGAAAGAAACTCCCGTTGCGGAAGCGGTTAGTGGGGAGAAGCCCTTTTTTACCTGTGGATGGTACAAGTAATACGAAGGAAACCAATGGCAAATCAAATGACTTGGTTCATGAAATAACCTTGAAGTAGCGTAGGGATGATCCCTAGTGGATTGATGGAGACATGGTTAACAACAAAACCATGAGCATAAAATGATGACATGAAAGGTACCTTGCATAGGTATACGCTCCTGCCTCTCCCGTGGCATGACGACCTACTTCTTCTCTCAAGCCTTTCCTTAGTCGGTGGAGGGGCGCTATGTAAAGGGCGATGCCCTTCAAGTGCGTGTACAAAAATATTTTTTATTTATACATTAATTATTGAATACTAGAATACGTGGCGTAAAAAAAGACGGTAATATTTAACTAATCATAAAAAATATTATTAATTACATGTCTATACAAAGAAATATAGACTAATTGTATTTCAGAAATTCCCTCCATACAATCAAATTCATTTATTTTTTGAACTTGAAACCAAGAAATGAATACGAACACCAAATCATGATATGAAATTATGAATGTACTCGATTAGTGAATTAAATCAATTAATCTAATAATGAACAGATTCGCATTGTCTTAACTTTTGCAAAAAATCAAATTGAAGTTATGTTATGAAGTGAACTTCTGAATTTGATTTAATTGGTAAGAGGAGTTCTATCTGTAAATTAAGTTGGCAAAAGGAGATCTATAAATGAGGTTGGTAAGATGAGATCTGTAAATAAAGTTGATGAAAGGAGATCAGTAAAGGAAGTTGGTAAGATGAGATTTGTAAAGGAAGGTGGCAGGTGGAGATCTGTAAAGGAAGTTGCCAAGAGGAGATCTAGTGCTGAACGAATAATATTTATTGTAACAATTACTTAAATATTACCGTAAATTTTAACGCAGAGAGACATGTGGATATTGTATTTTTTCAAGAAACATGAAGGGAAAAGTAAGGGAGGTAAGGAAAGAAATTGTGGTAATACTTCAGATTAGGGGCGCCCCGCATGGTAGGTGGCGCTGTTAGTAGGCTACAATTTTGGGCTACAATATATGCCTTATGACAAGAGACGGTAGCTTCAGATGTGACCAATCATAGCGTTATATTTTTTTGTTGTTTTGGGGGTTTGTAACCTTTATTCTTTATTATTTACTAAATATCTGCGCCCACTGCTCGTTTATAGTTTTTTTCTAAGTTAGGTAAAGTTCTTGATGTCTTTTATTGTTTTTTCCTATTTTTTTTTTGTTTTAGTATTTTTCGTTTCACTGCGACCGATGACAGCTTTTTACTGGCAACGACGTAGCTATAAATAGGACCCGCTGCGCAAATGTTTCTGTTTTTTTATGGCTTCTTTGTTATTCGAATTCAGGTTTATTTTGCATGACCACAAAAAACTTTTAGATTTTTTAGAGGCACATAAGCTAATCGAGAAAACTATAAAGTCCCCGAAATGCAGTGGGAATTTAAATTTTTCAGAAAATTTATGTTTCGTTGCGATAAAATATATGTAAACAAAAACAGCGGTGCCGTTTCAAACAATCATCCCGTAGGGGTACATTTTTCGCGTGTTCCCATTTAAGTTTAAAAGACATTGTTCAAATTTCATATTTTTCCGTAATTAATCGTTTTACGTAAGTAAGTAAGTATTGTTTGTCATTAGGTTACGAGGTTTTTTTTCTGCCAGTAAAAAGCCGTTGTTCGCAGCGAAACAAAAAATACGAAAATTAAAATAGGAAAAAAACAAGTAAATTCAAGGGGACTGCACTTGGGGCAGATATCACTGCGGGAGCACAGCCCCTCAGTATATACTCATATACTGAAAAATATAACGCCGTGATTGTTTAATCTGACGCTACCGTCTGACGTCCTAAGACATATTGTAGCCAAAAATTGTAGCCTATAAACAGCGCCACCTACCGTGCGCCCCTAACTGAAGTGTTACCGAAATTGTAAACACTGAATTCATTTTAACCTAGTAGACAAGGGGAAAGTGGATGATAATATAATAAGGATGGTTTCATGAAAATTTCGCTGTGAAATTTAATTTAATTTTAAGAAATGATGCTCTCAAAATCAATTAAAAGAAGTTGATAAGAAGAGATATGTAAAAGAAGTTGGTGAAAGGAGATCTTTAAAAGTAGTTGGTGAGAGGAAATCTGTGAAGGAAGGTGTCAAAGGGAGAACACTAAGGAAGATGGCAAGAGGTGATCTGTAAAGGGAGGTGTAAGTGGAGATCTGGAAAGGAAGTTGGTGAGAGGAGAACTGTAATGAAATTGGTAAGAGGAGATTTGGAAAGGAAGTTGGAGAGAGGAGATGTCTAAAAAAAAATTGCCCAAAGGAGATCTGTAAAGGAAGGTGGCAAGAGGAGTTTTTTAAAGTACGTTGGTAAGAGGAGATCTATAAAGGAAGATGGTAAGAGGAGATCTATAAAGGAAGTTGGTAAGAGGATCTATAAAGTACGTTGGTAAGAGGAGATCTGTAAATGAAGTTGGTAATAGGAGATTTGTAAAGAAAGATCTGTCAAGGTAGTTGGTAAAAGGAGATCTATAAAGGAAGTTGGCAAGAGGATATCTATAAAGGATGTTGGTATAATGGTATCCGTAGATGAAGCTACCATGAGGAGATATGTAAAGGAAGTTGGATTTTTTTTTTTTTTTTTTTAGGAGCCTATCTGGCGACTGCCCACTTGGGCATAAGTCGCCTGAATCACGACAGCCTTGCAGTAGGCTACTTTAAAATAAGAATATGAAAACACAACAACGATAAAAAGGGAAGATGACAACAATTAGGATGCAAGCTCCGGCGTTGGGGAAAGGTCACCATCCCCACGGCGCAAAAGCGTGCGACCTACAAAGAAAACAACAATAACAAAAAAAACAAACCTAGGTAAATAAAGGGGAGAAGGCCTGCCTCCCCACAAAAGTCTATAAATCCACAAGTCAATGTGCACGAACTCGTCCCGAGTACAAGGGACAGGCGGTAGCGACACCGCCCATCACGGTACCGGGACAGGTAACGCGCGCGGAGATCGCACAAATTGGGACATTCAACAAAAATGTGCCGAACAGTCTGGGGGACAACGAAGTCTTCACAGTATGGCACTGGCGAGCGCTCCATCAAATGGCGGTGCGTCCCACGAGCGTGCCAAATTCGCAGACGACAGAAAGAAATCTGAAGCCTTCGCGGCATTGGGGGGTAGGTCCATTGGAACAGTCGCGGCGCAATGGCACGCAACTTTAAGTTCCCTTCGACCGTCTCCCAACTTCTTTGCCAAGCAGCCCAAAGAGCTGCCTGTATTCCTACCATGTAGTTGGTGTGAGGAAGAGCGAAACGCTGGAGAAAGGGCCTCGGCAACCATATCACGACGCGGTGGAAGTCCCCCGCATCGAAGTCAGCTGACGGTGGAATGTAGGCAGAACTAACAGTATACCTCCTATCCAGGAGAAGCTGCACAGCCACTGCCTGAAAGGAGGTATATAAAATGAAAAGAAGAACGGAGACATCATGCCGGGTGTAAACCTCACATCCCTCAGCCCGGCCCCCATCTCGTGGTTGTGGGGTCACGAAAGCCTTATACCCCGGCAGGGTGAGCAGGATCATGCGCCTAGCATGGTCTCCTGCAGAAAAATAGCCAACGTGGAACGGGACGAGACGAGTCTCCGCAGCTCCTCCCAGTTGGCCCGGAGCTCACAGCCATTTCATTGAAGGAATATGCCCTCCAGGCCTAGCTCGGAGGAGACACAGGGGCCCTCTTCGGACATAAAACCCTCACGGGAATCGCCGTACGCTTCCCGGAGGCAGAACCCCGGGCGCTGTTGGCTGGACAATGCGCTGAAAGCGCTGTCGCCTTCGAGGACTTATTGGGGGAGGTTGGGCTCGCCATGTGAATCTTTTTCTCCCTCCGTCTCGAAACCTTAGGTGGGAGTTGCAGCCTCGGGGGCGGGGGGCCCCTCTTTTCGAGAAACCACCGTCTCCGTGCCACCCAGCCCACTGCTAGGCGTGGGCGAAGGAGCCGAAGCTCCTTTATTGCTGTCCTCCTTTCGGGGGGCAGCTTTAGGAACCCCGGAAGATGGCCTGGCGACCAACTTCAGGAGTGTTACTTCCTGTGAGTCTAACGACTCGGTGGGGGCGCCTGGCGTTTCACCTTACGGGAAACAGTCACGCTGGGGAAGGAGGTGGGTGGAGCCTTAGTTTTAGCCAGGGCTGGGTGTGAACCCGTTGTGCCGCCGGCTTTACCAGAGGAGCGCCCGGGTTGAGTAGAGCCCGCAGAAGGGCTCCGAATGGGTGCGGAAACAACCATGCTCGTTGGCCTGGATGGGCCAGGAGCAGAGGGTGTTTTTCTAAGCATTTAGGCGTAAGACGTCCCAGGCAGAGCCGGGCGCACCAGGGCCAAGTCCTTAGCCTCGCGGAATGAGAGTCGATCCTGGGCCTGAACGGCTAGGATTTCATTTTCAAGGAGATATGCACCACATTGCGTCGAAGAAGCAGAGTGCGGCTCTCCGCAATTGACACACTTGGCCACACACGATTTGGACTTATCGTTTGCGGCCTTGGAGCAATTTACACAGACTTAGGGATACCCTGACTTTGACCGTCTACATGAGCGATTTTTTTGGCCGAAACTGTAGCAGTAATAGCACCTCCCTGGCAGTGGCACGAATGCCTTCACCCGGTAGCGCTACCAACCGGCACGCACCGACTCAGTGAGCTTGTCACAGTTGAACGCGACGAAGAGTGTAGGGGTGGGTCTCGATGCCCCTCCCTGTTTTCTCATCACACGTTCGATCTTAAACTCCCTATGGTCATCCAGCCTAAGGTGATGTCCTCTATGGAGTAGTCAACGAGTTCCCTCGCATAAACTACTCCTTTCCCAAAGTTCATGGTAGAGTAAAACGTCACACTCACAGGCGTACCATCAAGTGTCCGAAGGACACTAATCATGGCTGCCTTGGAGGGATTCGACGCATTCGTCTAAAGGCTCCCGTGCAAGAAACGGGTCACCTTCGACTCTACCAAACACACTAGCTAAAGCTCTCCTCTCATGGATCATGTTGCCCTTATCCAACATGGTGCCATTAGTGGAGCAAATAACGAGGAAGCGTTTAAAGCCAGTGGGCTCGAAAATTCCGAGTAATCTCTGAATAAGGGGCCCCGATGTTATCGAGGTTCCGCCCTGCGCACTTTTGGTCATAGTCAGGGGCTCTGCGCCCAGGGGGGAGGGCAGAGGGGCCGGATATGCCAATCTTGGCTTGGTCGCTTACCGAAATGGCAGTAGACTCATCTGTCCCCGCAGCCTTCGCGGATGGAGAGGATCCCCCGAGTATTTTTTTTTTCTTTTTTAGGAGAAGATGGCTGGGAATGAACCCTCTTCTCCCATCCGCCGGTAGGAGCCCCCAGGCCAAATGGTCAACCTCAGAAAAGTCCTTCTCCGAGATGGAGAAGGTCTTGACAGTCATAGGGGCACCGATCGGAGGAGGAGATCCCTCCCCTCCTTTTACTGCCTTGGAAACCCTAGCTGTTTGAGAAGGACCTTGCATAGGAGCGAACTCGAGTTCGGTGCTTGGCACCGAGCTCGGATTCGCTCCCATGGAAGGCCCTACCGTCTGAGGCTAGGTTGCCTAAAAGACCATGTCTATCTCGGGTGGGGCCTCCAGTTAGCTTTCCCCCCAAGACATCACAGGTTCTATTGGCGGCAGTGTCATTAGTTGAGTCTGGGTAGCACAGGCCCTGACCCCCGCTACTTCTAATATTCTAGCCAGCAGGTCTTTTGGGGAAGCGACCGAAGGGGCCTGGCTTCATTCTCCCCCTAAGGGGGTTTGCCCTACCGAGCAGCTTCAATGGAGAGCGGTCGGCTATGGGCTGCCTGCTGGCTTTCTTGGCAGTACCTTTGGAAAGTGAAGGGGGGGGGGCTGCCGCTGGAAGGAGGGAGATTCCCGAAGGCGCTTCCAGACAAGGGGGTGAGGGGAAGTCCCCTACACCCGTAGGCGAAGGAGAAGAGTAAGAATCCTCTCCGGTTAGAGAGATTTGGAGGCTCCCCTGCGAGAGTACAGGGGCACCTCCATTTTTTCTCTGGAGCTGCCCGAGGGCAGCTCCGACGATGGACAGGGAGAAATTGAGGAGAGATTACTAGCTTTCTCATCATTAGGCATGGTGATCCTCTTTTTCTTTAGGGAAGCAAACGCTCATCACCCATCGCAGTAGCCCGCTTTGCAAGGTCAGCGAACGGGGCTGGCAGACCCAGGTGCCGTCATTTAAGACTACCCATCCCACCTGGCGACCCGGCAGCCCTTCAGCATAGTGGCTTCACCTTGGGCACGGCGTAAAAAAATAGATGGTGAAGTGAGAAGGAAAGGTGATGTGAAGAAGGTATGGGTGGGGATGAAGCAGGTTGTTAAAAAACCACTATCCCGAACCGGAGCTCAGAGATTAGGGAACATTGTCCTCTCCTTCATCAGCCCCAATCCCGGAAAGTTGGCTGAGAACAAGGTCAGCACATACCCTGAGAAAATAGAGGCCGACCAGAGAAAGTTTTGGGAGAGGTCGTAAGGGAAGTCATGAAGTAAGGGAGAAATACAGGCTGTCTGAATGAAGGCAAGAGGCTAAGCTGGGGCCGGATGGGGCGCTGAGTCCCGTCAGCACGGCGGCCAGAAAGGCAAATCGCCGCGCTCCTTACAAGGAGGAAGTTGGAAAGACGAGATCTATAAAGGAAATGTCAAGAAGTGATCTCTTAAGGCAGTTGGCAAGAAGATATATGTAAATATAGTTGGAGAAATCAGATTTGTAAATGAAGTAGACAAGAGATCTATTACGAAAGTTAGTAACAGGATATCTGTAAAGGAAGTTGGCAAGAGGAGATTTGTAAAGAAGAGTTCGGTACAGGAAGTTGGTAAGAGGAGATATGTTAAAGAAGTTCGCATGAGATCTTTAAATGAAGTTGGTGTAAGGAGTCTGTTCAGGAAATGGTAGAGGTACGAAGTGAAAATCTGTGGAAGATGGATAATCTCATATACGGGGGTTGGAGCTGAGAGGGAACAAGCAAAATACATCATTTGTTATTTATTAGAAAAATTTCAGCGCACAATTAAGCTAAGGAGGATTTCAAAACACATCATTTGTTATTTAAGAGGATGAAATTCCGCGCACCCTTAAGCAAAGGAAGATTCCAAAGGACATTATATATTATTTAATAGGAATAAGTTCCGTGTAAGATTAACCAAAAGATGATTCTAATGGGAATTCCTATGCTATAAAATGGGACGAAATTGCGCTAACGATTAAGCATTATTTACTAGGACGAAAATCCGCACGATTAAGCAAAACACGATTGCAAATGACATTTGTTCTTATTTAATATGAAAAAATTCCCTGCACAATTAGGCAAAAAGAGATTCGAAAGGACATCATTTTTTATTTAATAGGACGAAATTACGCGCGCGAGTGAGCAAACATGATTCAAAATGATATCATTTGTTATTTAATAGGACGAAGTTCCGCAAACTTTTAATAATTAAAAGTCAATTAAAGAATATTTACTGTTTAATGGTACGAAATTTCAGTGACGATTGAGCGAAGAACGATTCTAATGGACATCATTTATTATTTACTAGGACGAAATTCCGCGAACGATTAAGCAAAAGACGATTCCAAAGGACATTTGTTGATATTTAATAGGTCGAAATTCCGTGTATGATTAAGCAAAGGTTATTCCTTAGGTGTAAAGGCTATCGCGGAACCCGGTTCACACGGCCAAAAGAAAATACAGACATAAAATTTATAGAAGACCAGGGATTTAAAAGCCTACCAGAAATTCACCAGAATTAATCACGACGGTGCTAAATTATGAGGTATCCGCAAGATGTTAAATAAATACACACACCAAAAGTATTTACAGTAATATTTACAACAGAATTAAAATGAAATAAATTAACTCCTAACAAATTATACGGGGGTCATCAAACAATAAGAAAAGTCATAAATGCTTAACACCATCGAACGACCACAAGTCGTTTTAACCAAAAAGTTATTCGCACATACAAAAATAGGTTCTATGGATAAATTGTTTAAAGCCGAAACGACAGGTGCCGTTGAAGATGAAAATAGGCTGGGCTACTCTAGTGACAGGTGTTTCCGGAATAAGCTCCCTGTCTTACGTCCCTTACCCGAAGTCCCAAAGTTACATGAATAACACTTATACACTTAACTTAAAAGGGATATAAGAAGAAAGAGATACTCCAAAATACCTGATACCAGAGCAGTAAAACAATAACCCATGTCGGGAACCCAGGTGAAAGAGGCTCGGTGACGATGAGGGAATTTGACCCAAGATGAGAGGGGTAAATGCGGTGACGGTCTTCGGCGACGAGAAACCCACAGACGGCGATATCGTGGCGAAAGGCGTCAAGACCACGGGGAACGATGATTCGAAGGCCCAACAATCCGAGAGAAGGAATTACAGACGACAAAATTCCCCAAACAGGAGATGGCGAGGTGACTAGGGGAGAACTTTCACGTGCCCAGTGTGAACGGCTTCCCAAGGAGAACACTTGCAAACGTAACTAGAAGAGCACAATTCGATGTAGCCGACAGAGGGGCAGTGACAATGCTGGCAAGAATCAATAGCAGAAAATCGTCCCCGCACGAGGGAATCCAGTACTGGTCTCAAAAAATTAAAAACTTCAAGGTAAGCGACGGATAACGATTCAGCGGAGCAATCAGGCAGAATTCTTGCAACAGAATATCTTAAAAGGGATCACGGCCCCATTTACATCCTTCAGTCCGAAGGGGGAAAAGGAAAGTATGGCACAAAAGGGGTGGGGGTGGGGGGTGGGGGTGGGGGTGGGGGTGGGAGGGGGGGAATGAGTCGCTTTGAATACGCAAATTAGACTGGTAGGTTGCAGAAGTTTAGGCCAAAAATGGTACCCTCAAAGCGGGTTGACCTGCGATAAACACCATAAACTATGATAAGAAAGGGAAAAC
Source organism: Ceratothoa steindachneri (assembly GCA_963969495.1). Classification (NCBI taxonomy): domain Eukaryota; kingdom Metazoa; phylum Arthropoda; class Malacostraca; order Isopoda; family Cymothoidae; genus Ceratothoa; species Ceratothoa steindachneri. Next base: position 61,694,618 of record OZ018320.1, read on the forward strand.
ATAGGACATCATTTATTATTGAATTGGATGAAATTCAGCGAACTATAGCTAAGTAAAATACGATTAAAAAAATCTTTTGTCATTCTATAGGACGTAATTCCTCGTAAATTAAGCAAAGGACGATTCCAAAGGACATCATTTGTTAATTAATATGACGAAATTCCGCAAACATAAGAAATGAAAGCTTCTATTATAACACTGTACAACAAATTTCAGTGTCAAGAAAATAACTTAGATCACATTTGAATTTTATTATGAAGTTGATTATGCTGAATTTGAATTTGCTAAAACAAAATCCCATTAAGTAACATTTTCTTGTAAATTGCCGATTTAATAATTATGCAATTGATACCGATTTCTACGATACCATAAATGTATTAAGCTCCCAAAGTTAGATTAAATGTGTCAATTGTAATTAATACATGAATATAAAATGAATCAACGTGTTTGTTAGCATTATATAATGTATTAACCTACATACATTTTGTATTACTTCTTCGTTTGTAAGACGTCTCAGGACGGTAACCCTTAAGGTTCCAGTAGAAGTCAGTAAGCATAGCAGGGCGCCATTTTCCCTTATACCTGTTTTCCATTGAAGTAGTATTTTGATGGAACCTCTCGCCCTGTCGACCACTTACATGTCCTCCATTCTCTGGGAAGAAGGACAGATGAGAATGAAGAAAGTGTGTCTTCAGTGACATATAGCATCCAAGATCTTGGTAGCACTTGATTAGGCTCTCCACTATACGCTCTCGCTGGGCATTTTGGTGCTATTCCAGAAGTTCTGCATGCCAGGCCGCTAGCTCAGTTTCATCCATTGTCGCCTAGAAGTTCCAAGTCCTCATTAGCTATAAGTTGACGAATCGGAGGACCTAAGAATATATCCGTCTTTAATCTTGGCATCAACTATTTTAAGGAAGATCTCTTTGAGGTCCTAGAGACATGGCTTGTTATGATGCAGTGTTTTGCTAAATTGCTTCATTATGCCTGGTTTTATATGCAGTGGTGGCAAAATGATTTTCTCTTTCTTAAGTAGTGACTCATGAATTACATTATGGAATCCAGGCGTCATAGTTTTCCGAGGAGACCATTATGAGTGTAAATAATGTTCTGATCTAGCTCTACTGTCCCAAATGCAAAGGAAGCACATAAACTTGGTGTATTCAGTTTGTAGCCCATTAAGTAGGGTTACTACTTTCAAGTCCGCACAAATTAGCAATCATGCTCCTTGTAACTTATGCGTCTAGAATTAAAGCAAAGTTCTTATATATCTCTCTTTAACTGACTGAGTGATCACCTGGAACTGAAGGCATTGTGTTCCCAATGTGCAACATAACCGCTTTTATGCTGTAAAGGAATGCATGCATCTATGAATAACCTCCACTAATTTGGTTGAAAGGTCAGAAGAAGGGCAGTGAATAGGCCTCATATATCATTACAATAAGTCAAGTTGTTTTCAAAAGTGAAGAATTGCTGTAGATCTGCAGAACGCTTCCTAAATAATGTAATTCGAGCATGTTCATCCAACAGGTTCCATTGTTGCAAACATGAGGCCAGGAGTTCACTCTGTTGCTTAGTAAGTGTTAGATCACGAACTGGATCACTGAGTTATGGCTGGGTGATGCGATGTGGTTACTCGTCAGATTCAAGATGTGCCACATATGGTGTATCTTGAGATTCTGAATCGTGTAAGTTGCTCGTGTCATAGGTTGGTAGTTCAAAGAGCGGCTGTGGTACAGGCATAGTACTTGAATGGCAAACTGATGAATAGCAGACTGAATATCTGGATACATGTTAGATTTCTTGCCTTTTTTTGTTGTGACGTGCAGTGAACTACAATAAAATCAGACTAAAGATCGAGATTACTGGCTGTGCAGGTATCCCCTTTAAATAATATTATTTCCTCACCTCCTAAAACATTATTTCGGGAGAGAAAGCGAGCCGTTACTCCCCCCCCACCTTCCGACCTCACCCTTTTTTGACTGGCCGCCAGGTCTCCGTGAAAATCGCACCAAGGCTACTTCCTGGCCGTCTCAATCTTTACTACCCCATCTCTCCGGTCGGGAGATTACTTTGTAGGTTCACCATAAACAGCTTTTATAGCTCCCACCGCTAGTTGCCCGTCTGACCAGCTGATCTCTGCCTTTGAGACCTCACAGCAAGGAGACGCTCGGATTGTCAAGCCCGATAACTAAGATTAAAGAAGGTCTCAATCTCTCTCCCTGTTTTGAAGAGCTACAGGTATATATGCACCCGCTCGAGGCTGACAGACAAATTTGGTTATACGCAACTTCCCTGGAAGGAGTGCAATTCAACGAGCTATGTCCCAAGAATGTGCGTGACGGTCGCAAGCCACGGAGGAGCTGGCCATCATACCCGTATCTTCCGGTCAGGGAAAAGTCTCGTGAAACAACCTCAGCCTTTCTCATCTGCCTTCGGATTAAGGATTGAAGAAGCCGTCCACCATAGTTCTTCTAGGCACCTCTCAACCACAAGAGGCCTGTTAGCTTGCTCAAGTCGAGTGTGGAGAAGTCATCTCTCCCCCCTTCGAAGTTCGTTCGGTGACCTCCAGAGGCCAGGAGGCCCGCATCTAGCAAACGCAAGTTCGAAAAGAGAAGCCCCACCCGCTGTGGGTTTTGTGGCTACCACCCGTGAGTAATCAAGATAGCCAAGACCTCCCCCAAGTTTGCCTCACCTTGCCCTCAAGTTTCAAAGGAAGTAAATCACTCCTTACTCTCAATCTCCCATTATAACCTTTCCTAACCACGGTTATTAACTTAGTATTCGGAGCTTAAGTCTGTCTTATTTATGTAACCCTATATATATATCTATATTTATTGTTTCGCCTTTTTTTTCGTGTGCATTAAAATATATTTTTGTCATTGTGTTTGTTATATTCCTTGGCCACGCAGCTGCCGCTATTTATTCAAATTGCACTCTTAGGTCAATAACAGTTGTCACCTTGTTTGGCCTACCATAGAGCATGTGTGCGCATATTCACGTACATTTGGCCTTATCTCGTCATAAAGATATGTGGCGTCAGGCTTTGGGTCTTCTCCACCTGAATTTTGAAGCACTAAGTTCAATTGATAGCAGCTGCATTACCAAGAATATCTGAACAACAATATATTAGGACAATTTTCTTTTGATTACCAGATAGCAACCAATTTTTAAGCCCATTTTTGTGCGATGTGTCCACAGCTTTTCTAGTTCCTTAGAAGAGGACACTAGCTAAGCAGTAATACTAACCGTCTTTTTTTTCTGTCGTGTATCAGATTCACCCGTTATTTATTTATTTTTGTGTGAGTTTGCTCGATTTTAATAGGAATTTTAATAATTTTTGTCGTTAGTGGAATTTATATTTGTTTGGGGGTAAAGCTTCAATAGCTATGGCATTTTGTTTCGTTGTGCAAATGACGGAAGTAGCATATCCGGGATGTCTTCATTCGATCACTTTCATAAGCAAAGGCAGATCCTAGGGTTATCTGGGAAAGATTTAATCGCCCACGTCCAGGAAGAGTAACGTAACGAACGTACGGAAAGAAAAGCACAGAGAGAAGAGGAAGAAAGAAAAGCGCAGAGAGAAGCAGAAGAGGATGAAAGAATTAGGAAGCATGAGAGAGAGATAAGTCGTGACTAAGACGAGATAAGCTTCCTAGGATCTTGAAATAAACTGGCTCAAGTGCCTTCATTAAAACTCCCCACATACAAAAATGGAGAAGATTTTCCTTTTTATTTAACGCACTTTGAGAAGATCTTCGGAGTCAACAATTAGGACTTAGAATCAGATGGCGTCGCCCGGTTACTTCCACTATTAAATTGCAGTCTTTGTGACATATTTGTTTCGCTTCCTTCAGAGGCCGCCCCTGATTATTCAACTCTAAAGGCAAAATTTCTTTCTGCTATTAACATGAATCTAGAATTTTATAGGGTGAGGTTCTGCTCCGCGCGAATACAGCCAGGCAAAACCTACAGGTAATTTGGTATTTGGATTCATGCTTCGGCATAACTTCCAATTCTAGCTGGATTCCGTCCAAGTATCAAATCATTATGAGTCGCTAATAAAATTTATATTAATGGATCAACTGATATCGACCCTCCCTCGCAAACTAATGGCCTTCATCCCGGATAGTAGAGCGTCCACTTTCAAGGAGAGTGTGGAAGAAGCCGACCTTCACGCTTCCAGCCAGGCCAAACCTACATGTAATTTGGTATTTGGATTCATGCTTCGGCATAACTTTCAATTCTAGCTGGATTACGTCCAAATATCAAATGATTATGAGTCGCTAATTGATTTCATACTAAGGGATCAACTGATATCGACCCTGCCTCGCGAACTAAGGGCCTTCATACTGGATAGAAGAGCGTCCACTTTTAAGGAGGGTCTGGAAGAAGCCGACCTTCACGCTTTCAGTCACGACTTCTACCCTAAGCAGGTCAAAAAGAATCATCCCCCCTGCCCTAAACACAACTTTGGGTTTAACCCAAGCCCCTCCAAGGGCAACAACGGCTTCGTAAAAAAGCAGGCAACGAGCAAGTATAGGCCTTACTCGCCGCGAGAGCAAAAGAACGTGAAGCCCCAGTCTCCGAGAGTGTGGAAGAAGCCAACCTTCACGCTTACAGCCAGGCCAAACTTGCAGGTAATTTGGTATTTGGATTCATGCTTCGGCATAACTTTCAATTCTAGCTGGATTCCGTCCAAATATCAAATGATTATGAGTCGCTATTTGCCTTCATACTAAGGGATCAACTGATATCAACCCTCCCTCACGAACTAAGGGCCTTAATAGCGGATAGAAGAGCGTCCAATTTCAAGGAGAGTGTGGAAGAAGCCAACCTTCATGCTTCCAGTCACGACCTTTACCCCAAGGAGGTCAAGAAGAATCATCCCCCCCTCCCCTAAACACAACTTTGGGTTTAACCAAAGCCCCTCCAAGGGCAACAACGGCTTCGTAAAAATGCAGGCGACGAGCAAATATAGGCCTTACTCGCCGCTAGAGCAAAAGGACGTGAATCCCCCGTTACTTCCCTCCACGCCTAACAACTACTCCCGTAGAACAATTGTATGCTTTACGGGTGGCACCCCTGGGAAATTAAGTTACAATTGTCCCCAAATTTCTTAACTGAGGACCTCGTCGAGTGACCAGGTCCACCAAATCTCTGCTGCCCTCTCGCCTAATACGCCAGCCGCATCGCCAGCGGCCCCTGCTCCCTCTTCCTCTGATCAACAGGTAAATTTTCTGTTTAAAAAGAGTTCCACCGGTCGCCTCCTGTTTGAATATGGCGCAGTAAATGGCTGCTGAGTGTCAACCGTGGTTAGAGATACAGGTTCCACCTGTATCGTAGTTTATGACAAACTACTACCCCCCCCATAAGTCCACAGCATAACAGGTTCGCGTTGGTGTACGACATTTTAGGTCGTGCCACCAGGTTCCCAGTGGTACAGTTCCATATTCAGTACCAGTAATTCACCGGACGGGCTGACGTAGTCGTGGCACCGATGAAATTCTGCTCTGTCCTCATTGGACAGAGCACGCAGCTCTCCCAAAAAACAATTTCTCAGCCGGTCGTTACCACGGCCCAAGCTGAGAAGGAGACTGAAACGGTGTGAGGCGATCAGAAGATCAAATACACCGTAAAGGAAGTATTAGTATACCGTTGTTCTGTTGAGCCGGAGTGCCCTCCAACCAGCGCGTTATGTGTGTGCAGAGAACAAATATCAATTAGACCCCTTCCGCGGAAGATCGCTTCCACCAGTTAAAGGACAAGTTAATCTCTGCCCCTATCTTGAGATTATCGAATCCTAATAAAATATTAGGTGTTCGTGCCGAGGCCTCCCAGGATGGCCTAGGTTATGCTCTCGTCCAATATGATGACGATGGAGTGGGATATCCTGTAGGATATGCTAGCAGGAAGCTGTCCCATAGCGAAAAGGCGTATGCCATCAAAGAACTTGAAGCGTTAGCCATAGTGTGGCATATTCTTAAGTTCAAGATGTATGTTAAAGGCACCGACAACGGCCTAGCCGATAGCTTGAGTAAGAATACTATATAAGACCACCCTCCAACAACCTGAGTGTATAGTAAAATTCGAGTTTGATTCATTTTTTTGTTTTGCCTTGTTGATGTTGTATGTGCAAATGTATAGATTAAGTTATCTGTGGTTACACATATGTAAATCCAGTGTAGTGTTATTTTTTTCCGTTGGAAAACATTAAATTTGTAGCTTTATAAGTTCCCCTCTTAATTAAATTATTATTGTAGACGTTTCTTTTGTTCCAAAGTGTCCTTCGCTGTAAAAATGTTTTTGGATAGGGAAGAGTGTGGAGGTATCCCCTTAGAATAATATTATTTCCCCACTTTGGGAGAGAAAGAGAGTCGTTACTCCCCCCCCCCCTTTCCGACCTCATCTATTTTTAACTCGCCGCCAGTTCTCCGTGAAATTCACACCGAGGCTACCTCCCGGCCGTCTCAATATTCCCTCACCCCTCTCTCGGGTGGGGAGATAACTTTGTAGGTTCACCGTGAACAACTTTTATGGCTATCACCGCTGGTTGCTCGTCTGGTCCGCTGATCTCTGCCTTTGACAACTCACCGCAATGAGACGCTCGGATTGTCAAGCCCGATAACTAAGATTAAAGAAGGTCTCAATCTCTCTCCCTGTTTTAAAAAACTCCGGGTATATATGCACCCGCTCGAGGCTGACAGACAAATTTGGTTATACGCAACTTCCCCGAAAGGAGTGCAATTCAACGAGCTCTCTCCCAAGAAGTGTGCGTGATGGTCGCAAGCCACGGAAGAGCTTAACATCATACCCGTATCTTCGGGTCAGGGAGAAGAGACCGTGAGGCAACGTCAGCCTTTCTCATCTGCCTTCGGATCAAGGATTGAAGAAGCCGTCCTCTGAAGTTCTTCTGGTGACCTCTTAACCACAAGAGGCCCGTTAGTTCGCTCAAGCCAAGTGTGGAGAAGTCATCTCCCCCCTCTCTTTTGCAGTTTGTTCGGTGAACTCCTGAGGACAGGGGGCCCGCATCTCGCAAACGCAAGTTCGAGTAGAGTAGCTTCACCCACTGTGATTTTGGGGCTACCACCCGTGAGTAATCAAGGTCACCAAGACCTCCCCCAAGTCTGCCCCACCTTACCCTTGAGTTTCAAAGGAAGTAAATGACTCCGTTACTCACAATCTCCCATTATAACCATTCCTAACCACAGTTATCAACTTAGTATTCAGGGCTTAAGTCCGTCTTATTTATATACCCCTATATATATATATATATATATATATATATATATATATATATATATATATCCATATTTATTGTTGTGCCTTTTTATTTCGTTTGTATTAAAATCTATTTTTGTCATTGTGTTTGTTATATTCCTTGGTCACGCAGCTGCCACTATCTATTCAAAACGCACTCTTAGATCAAAAACAGTTGTTGCCTTGCTTGGCCTACCTTAGAGTCTGTGTTCACATATTCACGTACACTTTGCCATACCTCGACACTGGCTGTGATCACTTGCATAAATAGTGGAGGTACAACATACGAGGGGCGGGGGGGATTGCTGTTTGTGGGAGTGTTAGGACAAGTTATGACAAGTCAAGTACTGCAGCCGCACGCTCCTGCCTCGTCTATTTAAGAAGCAGTAGCTGATTGCAGATCGTCAGTGATCAAATTTTTTACCAAGGAAGGCAAGAATGCAAAAGAGATCCATGAACGCATGGTTGCAGTGTACACCGACATCGCCCCTTCCTATGCAACCATTGCTTGCTGGAATAGGGAGTTCCGCCATGGTCGTGAGACCCTTGAAGATGAAATCCATCCAGGACGCCCGTCAGACGTAACCAACGAGGACAATGTGGCCCGTGTGGAGAGGAGGATCCTCGAAAATCGACGGGTGAAGGTCGAAGAAATCGATCGAGAACTTGGAATATCACATGGAGGTGTTATCAACATCATCCACCACAATTTAACCATGACCAAGGTCTCTGCCCGTTGAGTCCCTAGAAACCTCACGAAACCTCATGCCCCATGATCGACTTCAACGTCGTCAAAGTTTAGAAGAGCTGCTGCTCCTGTACAACCAAGACCTGGCGAGATTCGAGTCACGCATAGTGACAGGTGATGAAACGTGTGTCCATCACTGTGATCCCGGGACCAAGCTCGAAAGCATGGCCTGGAAGCACAGGGCCCCTCCGACCCCCATCATGTTCCGGACCCAACCCTCAGTCATGAAAATTATGGCGACCATCTCCTGGGATTCTGAGGGAGTGTTGATGGTGGACTATACGCCTCGTGGAAGGACCATCACAGTCCAATATTACGCCGAGAAACTGGCTGGGTTGAAGAAGTGCATCCGTGTACTGCTCCTGCACGACAATGCCCCTGTCCACAATGCCAGAGTTGCACAAGCTGCCTTGCGCGAGTGCAGATTCGAGGAGCTCAACCATTCCCCCTACAGTCCAGATCTGGCTCCTAGCGACTACTATTTATTCTGCCAGCTCAAGGCTGCACTACGTGGACGCCGGTTTGGGTACGATGAAGATGTTCAGCTCGCCGTCCAGGAGTGGATTGAACAGCAGTCATGAGATTTCTGGTTGTCTGGAATTCGAAGCCTCAGGGACAAGTGGCACAATCGCATTGAAGTCGAGGGTAGTTATATTCAAAAATAATAAAACACGTTTCCTCATATCTCGTTTCCTTATATCCGAATTGCAAAACTTATTGATCGCCCCTAGGATGTATATGAAAATCATTAAAGACGGTTATTGAGTGCTTGTTTTTATATTAAAATATATGATTTACCCAGAAATTATTTTCCTAAATTTGCTACAGTGGAAAATATCAATACGCACAGGACAACGTACTCTTCCCATTCTTTAATATTTAGATTTCCTCAAATAGAGAATAGATTAAAGCCCTTCACCAATATAAATCCCACTACATTTACTCAGAGCCTGAATTCTTTACCAAAAAGGCTACCAAGTTTCCTCCTTTATGATTTTACAGGTCCCTCTAGCTGCCTATCATACTGTACTCCTCTCGTACATAATGAGGGAGATAATGACTAATCTTTCAGAGTAACCTCTTCTGACAAAACACAATTCTTTTCTTTATTCCATGTCATTCCTTAAGCTATAACAAACAACTAGTCCAAATAAGTGATACTTTACCAGTTCTCGGAATGGACCAGATTGAATATTACTTCAGAGCAAAGGAATAATTTCCACCTTCACACTAAATTCCGAATTCTTTTGGTAAAAATCAATACCATTGGGGGTTTATTATTGACTACTGGGCATCACGTGTTTGAGATAAGCAGTTGACTAGGGCTACATATTTGGCTTTAACCCAGCAGTACTTTGGTGAATAACTATTACATAATGCTGAATAGTCGCTGGATAGATTGAAATAATCATGCAATAGGCCATGACCTTGCACACACTTTTTGTGTGTGCAGTTGGGGCTTGTTTTTTGGGGGGCACCCTGTACGAATTCTTGTACCAGCTCTAAAGTTCACTCACCAATTCTAATAAGTCTGTATTCTTCAAAACTTCTGTACATTATTTTTCGCTTTATGAAGTTCATTTTCAGTCGAATGTGATACTGGCCTATGTTAATATTGTTATCAATGACTGAATATTCCCGAATTAAAGTAATAATACGTACGAGTCGGTGGCGTAAATATCTATCATATATTCTGATTCCTTTCTGTTCCCAGTCCAAACTCTTTAAAATCTCGTCAACAGTGTTGCAAATCCTGTGTGTGGGGGGGGAGGGTTATATACAGGGAGTTCAGGCTAAATTTGACGATTTTTAATGTCTCGGTTTTTTAAGAAGATTTTGATGTATCTCTATAACATATGCACCAATGTCTTAGTTTAGAAAAATTAAGTGATTTGGAGGACAGACAGCCATCTGAACATTGGAGAAGAGTATCCCGCATCATGATGATTCGCCACGGGTATAAAAATGCCGACATCATGACTGGTACGCAATGTTCTGTTAACGCTGTAAAAGCTGTAAGACGTGACCTGGGCATCTGTACCGGAGACTATAAACCGTGGCCAACAGAAGGGAACACAACAAACGTTCTTACTGCGTTCGCACACCTAAATTCATTCAACAACTGCAGTCAAGGGAAACCTGACTTTGGCAAGAGAGATGAATGATTAGTGTCAACATCTATTAAGCTTGGCCTGAATAAGGACCTTAGCTACCACTCTTAAATGAGCAGCAAGGAATAAATCTTGGCATTCAAAGTTAAGCAGAAAAGCTTAACGAAGACAAAGAGCTCTTGAACAAGCTTAAGCATTACACTGGTCTGCGTCAAAAATGTATCTTAGGTTTTCTATAGTGTTTCTTAATAAAATTGACCTCCTAAATCCGAATCTGTCATCCGTTTTTCTCTATCACCTCCAGTTTTTGCGATACAGGGGGTGATAATAATTTTATAGTTTATACATCTCCTATATTACATCAAATTTCAATAGTTTTTGCACTGCTCTATTCGCAGTAAATTTTGTGTACATTTTAAGTAATTAAATAGGTTTATATTTTGCAGGTTAAAAATTGCTTACCATTATAATAATAAGAATAATAATAATAATAGTGGTTGAGTTAAAAATGAACAGAAAATGTAAGAATAGCTCCGACAGATTTTGCTATGTTTGCAGCAAAGTGACTTTTCCCGAGCAGCAAAGTACAATCCCTCCTGTAATTAAATCTTTGTATCATGCATATTTTGGAGTGAGGCTAAGAGATCAAGATAAAAGTTTTACACCACATATCTGCTGCAAGAGATGCTACATAAGTTAAAGACGCTAGAGTCAGGGCGAACAAAAGTCCCCCTCTTTTGGTGTTCCCATGGTGTGGAGAGATAGCAAGGACCACACTACGGACTGCTATTTTTGCATGACAAATCTTAAAGGTGAGCATTGTATCAAGTATTTAAGCTTTCTGTATTATACTGGCTCCTGAAAATGTCATTATTATGCAAAGACTTAGCATAAAATTAAAAACTAACATAGTTCACTTCAGCATGAACATATCCTTTAGTAAACATCTATGTACTATCTGCAACTCCAAATCAATTCCTTTATGTAATATGCAATTATATTTTCCACAGGTATAAATAAGAAGAATAAACATAGTGTGGCATATCCGGATGTTCCTTATGCCATCAAACCCCTGCCCCATGGCCCAGGAATTCCTATACCTTCTCCCCCTGAACATATAGAGGTACAGGAAGAGATTAATATGGAAGTTGACCAAGATTATGACACATCTGAGTCTTATCAGGTTTCCACACATGATATGGTCGCAAGACCATTCACTCAAGTTCAGTTAAATGACCTGACCAGGAATCTGGGGGTTTCAAAGGCGAATACACAACTTCTTGGCTCTCGACTTTGTGAAAGTAATCTTCTCGCTTAAGAAACAACATTTAGGGGGGCTACAGAAATAGAGAACAAGAGTTTCGAAGCTATTTTTTACAGCATTCTTCCAGCTCTTTAGTATACTGCGCCAATATTAAAGGACTTGTTGAGGCCCTTGGAATTCCCTACAACCCATTAGAATGGAGACTGTTCATACATTCCTCCAGTAGAAGTTTGAAAGCTGTGTTACTGAATATTGGTAACAAGATAGCTTCCGTTCCTATAGGCCATTCAATCCAACTTACTGAAAGTTATGAAAATATGAAAAAATTGCTGGATGCAATAAATTACTCTAGCTATAAGGGGAGGATATGTGGTGACCTAAAGGTAAGATCATTTTACACTTGGCATTTCTATGCTTTTTGATATTGACATTTTCATTTTTAATTTTTAATACTTGTATACACCTTTTGGTCAACTTACAGTCATTTTTGAGTTATATTTTTTGATGAAGTGTGTCGCTATAGGTTAATGCATCCTATTGGGTTAGTGGGGAACTTATCCTAATTGAGAAGGTATACAACACAACTCAATAAACTGAAAATAAGATGTACATATATCCAATTAGTTCCAATACGATGATTTAATGCATCGGCATACAGGATTTTTCAGTACATATTCATATTCTTATGGTTTTAAGAAATATTACTTTGAATTTGTTTTTAGAAATATTACACTGAATTTACATACCGTGCTAACTTTTTTTCATGTAGTGTATCTTACCCTTGGGACGCAAACAGGCTACACAAGGCATCCCTGTTTCCTATGTTTATGGGACAGTCGTGCAGATAGTATGCACTATGAGAAGAAGGTTTGGCCTCCACGAGAAGCATTTAAAATTAGATCAAACAATGTGATAGCTGAACCTTTAGTGCCTCCTCAAAAAATATTCCTTTCTCCACTGCATATAAAGCTTGGCATAATGAAAAATTATGTCAAAACCCTTAATAAAGTAGGCCAAGCTTTTAAATTTCTTCTTCAAAAATTTCCACAAATCAGTGACGCTAAGCTCCATGGGGGAATTTTTGATTGACTTCAAATCAGGAACTTGATCAGCAATTTGATGCATCAATGAAGGACATAGAAAAAGATGCCTGGAAAGCTTCTAAAGCTCTAGTTAACAATTTTCTAGGCAATAAAAGAAGCCTAAAAGAATATGTTGCCCTGGTCAATCAGCTCTTAACAAGTCTCAAACATTTGGGAGCTCGAATGTCTATAAAGATACACTTTTTACAGTCCCATCTGGATTATTTTCCCGACAACTGCGGGGATTACAGTAAAGAACAGGGGCAAAGATTCCACCAGGACATAAAAACAATGGAATCCAGGTACCAGTGTAAATGGAACGGAAACATGCTTGCTGACTACTGTTGGTGTTTGAAGCGTGATGCACCAGATGACAGTCACAAACGAAAATCGTCAAGGGCGTCTGTTCTTCGAAATTATAATTATTTTCTTTATTATGTTGCATTCTTTTATTTTTTGTTTATTAAAAGAATTATAGTTTACATACGTGTATTCCTGTTTATATGATATAACAGTAATAATGCATTATTAGATAGAGAAAGGTTTTTTTTTTAAATTCAGAAAAAATGAGGTAATCTCAATGAAAATGGTGTATGCTGTACTGAGAAAATCTGACCTGATTGAACAAATATACATTCATTTTTAAACTCAGGAGGTTGGATTCATTAAGAAACCACAAAAAAATCCTAGGGAACATAAAATTTTCTTTCAAACGCAGGCCTGTGTTATGTTAAGCCGCCGACGTTCCACGCATCATGAAGTACAAGTTCTCCCAAACTGTGAGGGTCTGTGTGTACACGTCTTGAGATAGCATGACACAAACTATATCTCCTCACATATTTTATGAAGGTCTTAGGCTCAATTTAAACGATAATGTGTAGGTGCTGGAGATTGAAGTCAAATGATGAATAGAGAGGATTACTGGTGGCAGGCCATACCTTTGGAAATAGTCAGAAATGGCCGTCGGAGAATTTTTACGACTACTGGTGGCCAAAAGCAAGGAGATATTCTAAGATCTTCCCAGAGACTTCGTGAGGAGGGTATTCATATATCATATCTCAATGTATATATATATATATATATAAAACTCACAAAGTATCGCGTGAGTAAGCAATAAATGCAACAAAGCCCACAGGGAAAAAAATTTATACGAGGATTACAAGTACTTTCGAACTTTATTTCGATAAAGAACTCGAAATAAAGTTCGAAAGTACTTGGAATCCTCGTATTAATTTTGCCTGTGGGCTTTGTTGCATATATATATATATATATATATATATATATATATAATGGTATCTTTTATTCCACAAAAATAATATCGTAGGTACATTTGACACGATCATTTCGAATTTGAAAGTATATCTCCCTTCTTTTCTATCTCTGAAAGCATATCCGAAAAATGTTTTTATGAATTAGTGAATTTGCTTTAATTATGTATACACAACCGAAGGGGAGAGAGAACACACTTCATAGGTCGTTCTGATCTCTGGTCTACCCCTTCGGGGAACATTCAAATAATCTGGTTCACAAATAATCTATGGCAAAATCTCTTAATTGATTTTATTTCACTTATCTCTTTTGCAACGATATTTAGGACATCTTCCTTTAGGGCTCTCATCTAATTGAGTGAAACTCAAACCATACATTTTTCACAATACTTTATTTAATTCGCCTTATTAGTAAATATGTGGTAGACGCAGTTAGAACTAGAAAATTCATCTATTTTTGGTAAAGAGTGAGGAGTAGATGAAGGTTGCTCATCAGATTATTATAGGTAAAGCGCGATCAAATAGAGCATGCTAATTTGTGATGAGTAATGAATTTTTATTTAATAAAATTTAGAATAGATATTTTTTTATAGACAATACCTATGCGAAATGCTGCCCTGGGCAGAAAATTTAATAGAAGAACCTTATCACACTCGTGGGGCTTCTTTCCAAGCATCCCTCCTCAACATAGCCCCTGTTAACATCACATTCTCACTGGGTGCCCAATATTTTATGACCATTAAAACTTACTCCTGCAACCCAAACCATTAATTTGTATGTCTCTGGAAGTTGCTGCCTTTTTATGATTAATTCCCTCACGTTGCAGTTTCATTCATTCCAGAGTTCAATGACGCTTCCGAACCTTTCAATCTACATCTGATTCATTTCGTGTTTAATCGCCTTCCATTTACGATAGCTTGATTTATAGCGGATATGATTTAATTATTTTTAGATATATTTTGATCGCATTTACTGGAAAACATGTTCCCAGTAAGACATCCTTTTACTACTAAAAGGTATCTAGATTGCTTTATTTTGACAATTTTGTTACCGCGTAAAAGCATTCGTATTAGGATGGTAAAATAACTGAAATTCCAAGAACTGGTTCCAGAGCCGCCTTAATATTGATGAAGTGGATGAAAAGATTTTTACAGATCGATAACATCTTTTTATCTTTTAGAGTCCTAATTTAAACTGCAATATTGCTTACGGGGAATTACTTCACAGACTGAGCAAGTCACTTCATTTTGATTTATAACATAAAGCTTAAAGCAGTGTTTTTATTTTTCGAGACATGTTCCTCAAATTTGGGTCAATTTGTGTTCAGAACATCATAAGTCAATCTCACTTGATGAAACTGCTTAGCCTGTGGACTCGATGAAAGCCTTCAGACGAGCTGGGGATCGGCCACAAGATTTCGTCTCTATCTAACGTTTTAGGGCCCCGAAGGCCCTAGTAATCATGGCTCTCAGTTTTTACATCGTGTTGTAGCTAAATTTGTTGGTCTCTTGTTCCACCAAGCTTCACACCTAAGAAACTGAGGGGAGTTGCATTCAGACGAGTTTGGGATCCAAATTTTAGGTACTGTGTGATCGAATAAATTCTCTGACAGTCAGGTCTAGGTCATCTAACTGGCGTAGCATGAGGCAGAGTCAATTCAGCTACTCAGTCGATCCAGGGCTTCACCACCTCTTTCAGAATACGGATGTAGCCGTCGGTGCTCAGCCTTAGGCTCTCAGTGAAGAACTGAGGGGGAATGACGTCATCTCAACAGCTGAAAAATCCTAAGACCGCGATTGTTGCTCGAAATTTCATCTGCATAACTCTGGGGACGTCTCTGGGTGCGATAGTAAGCTAGCTGTTATTCTATGAGTTGATCTTAGCAGAAATTATTTTAGTCGGAGAAGAACCACAGCGTGTCTGGCTCTAACGGGTGTTTCAACTTATTTATCAGCTTTTTGAGGTGATTGAGCTACTTAGTCATTTTGTGGTAAAGTGGCCAGTGTTCCTATGCACCACCAGCCTGATGAGCTTTATATCCACACTTTTCTCCCTTGCAATGTCACGTATCTACTTTCTGGGTTGATTGTTAATGATCTCTGGAATTTCAATCACAAATTCCGGCGTTTTCATGGCTTCAGATCGTCAAAAATGGGTTTTACGTTTTGCTGTTGCCTCATAGTCGAATCATAAATCTTAAAGCTCCTTTCGGACCCTTTCCATAATCTTTCTGCTGACGTTAAAGAAGTCTGATATCTCTTTGTTTGTCCTTCAGGCACGGATTCTCTGGAGGATCCATGCCTCTTCCACAAATTGTTGAGGTTGAAAATTCCCCAATCAAAAATAAATAAAAATATTTATTGGTTTTAAGACAACACTGGAAATAAAAGAAATATGCGTAAAATTAGCAGTTGAAAATTGCAAACGAAAGCCGTCCTCCAAATCTCCAAGAACTTTATCTTTCGATTTAAATTCAAATATTCAAATAACTTTAAATATAAAAATACAATTCCATCTTGACAACTCAAATCCTGGTTATCAAGAACAACAGGCAAAAGTTCTAAGCGTGGGCTGTTGATGCTCTGAAGTATCATTTCTATGAAAGAAAGTAGATGAGTTTTTAAATGAGATGGCAGAGATAGGAATTAAAGAGAGCAATGAAATTAGAGTTGTTTTTCTTATCAGACAAATAAACATAAATATAAATTATTATCCAAGAAAACTTAAAAATTTTAAACTTAAGTCTTTTCAAGTAATAACGATATGCCTCTCTCTCTCTATTATATATATATATATATATATATTCAGTAAGGTGACAAGAATTTGCACACTTAAACTTTCAATAATTCTGAAATATTTAGTGTTTTCCTCTGGTTATAAAAAAAATTAGTAGGTGACAAAAGTATTCAACTACTTTAATAAATGCGGGAATATTTTTATTATGCGAAATAAATTTTATATTACGAGGAAAAAGATAGAATTGAAGAGTCAAAAAATTGCTAGAAACTAAACTGGTATAAACTGTTGAATATTATTACTGCCATTCATTGATAAGTATCCATATATAAAGGACGTTTGCTTTGAGCAAAGCCGAACGAAGGTCAAAGAAGTTGCTCAAGTTATTCGACAGCAAATAATAAAACTTAATTCAGATGAACTATCCTATAGACTATTTCAAAGCGAAGTGAATGCCTGATGCAATTATAGGTTCTATAAATTAAAGGCATCGCAAGTATGGAATCACCAACAACTTGTCAAAAACCGATGCTTCTGACAAGAATGACAACAGAGCTCGACGTTAGATGCTCTGAAAGCTAAAGAATAATCCGATGATTATAATGAAAGATCTACATATCAATATTGAATTGTCAAGGCTTTTTTTGAGAGCCAATTTGGCGACTTGTTACTAAGGCATAAGTCGCTGCATTCAACTTACAGCCTAATGCTAGGCTAGTTTTTAAAAAAACAATAAAAATTAAAAAGTCCCTAAAATATAAAAAAGACTTAGAAAAAAGAAGAAGAAGGAAGTAGGCTCCGATGTCTGGGAAAAGCCCACCTGCCCCTGACGCAGGATCATGAGAATAACAAAGTGTGAAATAAAATAGAGGAGACAAGCCTTCTCAAAAAGAATAGATAGTCCACTAGTCTGTATGCACGAACTCGTTCTAAATTTAAGAGCGAAGCAGTAGCACCCCCCTCGTTCTAATACCAAGAAAGGTAACGCACGCAAAGATCACCCAGACTGAACCAGTCAACAATAATGTGCCGAAATTTCGAATGGACAACATAGTCATCACAGTAAGGTGAAAGGCAGCACTTCATCGAGTGGCGTCGCCCCCCCCCCCCGAGAGTGGGCCCAATTTCAAGACGACACAAACCGCCCTGAAAACGTCACGTCATTGAGGGTGATGTCCTTGGGAACAGATGCGGGATAATGGCACGCAACTTTAAGTTCCCCTAGGTTGTCTTCTATGGAGTAGTCCGCAAGTTACCTCGAATAAACCACTCCTTTTACAAAATTCCTGCTTCTGTGCAGCGTAACACTTACTAGCGAGTGAATATATTTCCAAAAGTATTTGGTTGAGGAATAAGTTCTTGCGTTTTTTTTTTTAATGTTGTGTTGATTTAAGTTTTGTTGACATGATTTGTGCACATATTAAGAAACAATAATAAATAATGAGAGCAAAATTTGCAAAGGTTAGGCTCCGTCTCTTAACAGCGTAGATTATTAAGCTTTTGCTTAGGCTACGTCTTAAAGTTGAGTAATAAGTCATTGCAGTTTATTTAAAAGTTGTGTTAATTTCATTTTTGTTCTGTGCCCTCAAAATGGAATGTCAAATTGGAAGACAGGCGCATTTTCTACACTTGTTGTTATTCATTTTCAATCGAGACGGGAACAATGCAAACGCAGCCAAATCTCGCCGCGATATTTGTGTTGTGTACGGAGAAAATGCTTTATCAGAAAAGAAAGCTCAATGGTGGTTTTCACGGTTCAAAAACGGTCATTTCAATCTTAATGACGAAGAACGTTCTGGTCGCCCCATTAAGTTAAATAAAGATCGATTTAACGACCTTCTTCATGAAAATCCTCGTCATTTGACTAGAGAATTGGCAGTAAAATTGGCGTGTGTTCAGAAAACTGTAGTGAATCACCTTCATTCGATGGGGAAAGTTAAAAACTCGGTGCATGGGTTCCGCACGCTTTGAGCGAAAGCATCAAACTTCAACACTCCACGATTGCCGCAGGTTTGCTTGCTCGTCACAAGGCTACTAGGGATATAAAGATAGATTTCTTCCCGCATTATCACTGGCGACGAAAAGTGGTGTATTTATGTCAACATGAACCATCGAAAACAATTGCTTAGCCCCAATAAAAAAACATTTCCTCGATTAAAGCAAGGACTTCATCCACGAAAGACGATGCTGTGTGTGTGGTGGGATTGTGAAGGCATCATTCTTTATGAGCTCCTTGCGAACAACGAGATTGTCAATGCAGAACTCTACGTTCAACAAATGTATGGACTTGCCGAAGCTATTTGTGAAAAGCGGCCTCATCGACGTTATGGAGTTCTTCTGCAACACGACAATGCTCGTCCTCACATTGCCAATATGACAAACGCTTAATTAGGAAATCCTGCCACATCCTCCATATTCGCCAGACTTAGCTCCATCGGATTTCCATCTGTTCCAATCACTCTCCAACAATTGGCGCGGCGTTTTGTTCAATACTGATATGGAATTAAGAACCTGTTTAAACGAATTCTTTGAGTCAAATTACAGAGTATTTTATTGCAAAGGCATCGAAAAACTAGTTGAACGTTGGGAAGAAGTCGTAAATAACAACTGAGAATACATTATTGATTAAATTGTATATTGTTATCAATAAAAAAAGAAGTTTTTCTAAAATTGTTAATGGTAATGAATAAATTTGATAAAACCGCAAGAACTTATTCCTCAACCCAATACTAATCATGGCTGATTCAAAAGTGACCTTCACATTAATCAGATGGCTCCCGTCTGAAAAAGAGTTACATTGGGCTCGTCAATGGAGTAGTCCGCGTTTTCTCTCGCGTAAGCCAGTCCTTTCCCGAAGTTAATGATAAAGTGCAACGTCACACTCATCGGAGTTCCATAAGTGTCCGAAGGGCAATAAACATGACCGCTTCGGCTAACAGACTTCCATCGAGGTAGATAGGGAAGCAGTCAGGCAGATTCCTCACAGTCTGAAAATACATGATTGCAGGATTGCAGGAAGCATGGCTCGACGCATCCCGCTTCCCTTTGTCCCCTTAAGGGGGTCGGCCATATCAAGTCAACTCTACCAGGAGCTTTCAATTTTGGGCCGCCTGACTACCCTGTGATAGAATATGGGAGACTGCGATTGGTTTTAAGATAGAGTCGTCCACGGACTGGTTTAGCCAACCAGGCCTACTATCCAGCGACATAGTTCTGGAGCTTTAACCCTAAAGGATGGTGCTGGCGTAGCCACCTCATATGTGTATTAGAAGAAAGTGAGCAGTCGACGGAATAGCACACCATGTACTTATGTACTTTAGCCTGCGGGCTTTTGAGCCCCACATTAGGTAGTGACCTCAGGGTATGGACTGCCCCTTGAATAAGGACCCATAAAAAGACAAAAGTACGCCGGGCAGCAAGAACCTCTGGATATTTTTTTTAAAGAGCCTATCTGGCGACTGTCTACTAGGTTACAAGTCATCATAATGAATTGATAGCCTAATACCTGGTTAGTTTAAAAAAAATAATACAAAAAATACAAAAAATAAGACAAACAAAAATAAGCAAACAAAAACAAAGAAGCAAGCCAAATAGTTTGAAGAGGAAGGAATTACGCTATGGAATCGGATGGAGGCCTACTTCCCCCCAGCGCTAAGAATATGATACCTACAACAAAGAGAGTAAAATAAAATGAAGGAGGCAGGCTTCCTCCTAAAATTCAGATATTCTACAAGTATGTGTGCACGAACCCGTGCCGAGTACAAGGGACAAGCGGTAGCGACCCCTTTCGTCACGGTACCGGGACAAGTAACGTGCACGAAGATCACCCAGACTGGAAAACTCTGT
Source organism: Ceratothoa steindachneri (assembly GCA_963969495.1). Lineage (NCBI taxonomy): Eukaryota > Metazoa > Arthropoda > Malacostraca > Isopoda > Cymothoidae > Ceratothoa > Ceratothoa steindachneri. The sequence goes on from OZ018320.1 coordinate 61,714,933, forward strand.
GGATAGAAGGGTAGGTTTGTAAGCAGGCATAAGGGTATGTAATAAAGAGAAGAAGAGAGAGGCGGTTTCACGAACAGGTAGGGCGGGTGATCACCTATTGTTATCTTACCCCGGTGCCAGGTGATCCAAGGATGGCAGGCAGTCCACTAGGGCACCGAGGTTTCCGGACCGAACTCGGTACAGGTAGAGACGTCGATGAGTAAGAATGGGTGTTTGTTTGCTACCTAGCCATTGTTTTTGCTCTTAATATTGCATTAAAAAACCCACTCTTCATTTATCTTAAGACTTCTATCCATAAATGCCTCAAGAGTGTTTCGAGCCAATAGAACAGAAACAATTTCCACGAGTAAATATTGTCATTCAGACTTCATTTACACCCAGACGCAGTTTTGTTGCTTCTTCTGTTTATAGGATGTTTCATACTATTTCATGACTAGAATTCAAAATTCTGGCATTTCTTGAGTATCCTGTAGAGGATTGAACTCCACAAGGTCCTTAAGAGCTTCAACATCAATTGCTGCTGTACGGCAGTCTCTCTACCCTGGGATATTTTTGTTTCGAAATCTGATGAACGAAATATTCCTAAGCATCGCTAACATTTACGAATATTAAATGCATTTCCTTACACTTCGAAAATGTCTGTTTTTTAATGATAATTTGGTATTGTTCCATTTCTTATATTCCTAAAGTATGACATACCTAGTGTGTGTTTTCCTTGAACAAAAGGACTAACGAAGGGTTCTAACATAATGTAGCTTAAACAAAGACCTAGTCATTATCTGAATTAATTTTCAAGAGCTTGTGGCAAGTTTGGTACAATTTAAGCAAATCTTAAGAGTTTTTTTGTCTTCTAAAGACGGCATCAATTTCTTGACATTATAGTACGCTTAGTAACAGAAGAATATAGCGTAATTGTTTTACTATTTCTTGATAAAAATCATAGAAATCAGTAAATTAGTGACCATTCTAACCTAACCTAACCGAATGTAGCGATAATTTTAGCGTAAACTTGTTAAAATGTAGTAAACAATCTTCTTTTTACACCTTTAGTCAACAGTGTTTGCTAAATCTTAATTCACGAAATGAGGTCAAGCTAAAAAATTAGGTCAATCTCAACAATTTGCTGCATCTCTCAAATTGTTTGTTACAAAATGGGAATCAACAATGCACTAGAGAATATGCCGTGAATTCACCTTAAATTCTTTTTATTTAATTGAAAACAAGTTACTATTCATTGTTATAATTTTTTTTTCGTCTACAAATTTATTCATATTTATTCATGCGTCGCTCTAATGGAATTTCAAAGCAAGCAATTCTAGGGTCAAGAACATTAAGTAAATGGAAAGTAATACATGTTGAGCAGAACCGCCAAGTATGAGATACAATCAAAATTCCAAGATGAGTTTAGGATCTCTGTGGTCATTTCCATTTCTTCTGATTCTAAATTTCTTAATTTTAATGGTCAAAGACTCCCCTTCCTCTAACATCAATTCTTATATTGCTTTAGCCTCCTATAATTTTCTGTCACAACACCCTCCCGACTAAAATCATTTCCTTTGTGTGGTTAACTAGAAAATATAGCTTGTGTGGTTGTTTGGACACGACATGTATCTTCTCTCAAGCCTTTGTTCGTTATAAGAAATTTCATTGGCTCTTCTTAACGACAAAATCGGGACAGTGACAAATATATGTATTGACAACGACACAATGTGGCTATTGAATTTTTAACGGGAGGAATCTTTCTTTTTACTGGTCCCTAATGAGACAGAGCAAAAGATTTCTTGGCTCGTTAGTCTTCTCATGATATTCTGACAGATCTCTTTCATATGGCGAAAAAGCGATATTTTTATTTTTTATCATTTTAATGGAAGCCAACAAGCAGTTCTCTCGGTCGTAAATTATTTTCCTTAAACAACTTGTCGAACTCATCATGTTTGTTTAGTTTTTATCTGTTTAAAGGAAAATATAGATGATTCCAGCTGAGAGAGAAAAAAAAGGTGCATATATGTGCTATAAATATATCGATTAAAAAGTATTCTTAGTCGGTGAAATTTGAAACCATGCTTTATCTTAAATAGTTTCAATTTCAAAATAGTCATCCGACTATTTTATACCACACTTTTTATCAGGTAAATCAGGGATAGGGAACAAGAATACCCGTTTGTGACTCGTCCTATCACACAGATCACACTGGTTAAACTTAACTTTACTGTCTAAGTTTTGTTAGCTGATTTCGGACAATTTTGATAGGCTGAATCCAATAAGATCAACCTTGTTATTTATCAACACATGATGTTCTTTGCGGGTTTTTTTTTACATGTAGGTGTATTTTCTATTTATGTGATTCTAAAATCTTTCTTATTTCCTTAAATAAATGAAATCTGAAGAATTTAAATGATGTAATTTTTGACTAACTATATTTTTCTTTTGGGGTGAATGAAATGGATTCGGCCATAAGATCTTGCTACATCCGTTGTTTCTAACAGAAATCCATTTACAATTTTATAAAGCATGTTTACCATGCTAACTTGATATGAGACTTGGTGTCCAGGATAACGCTCGGAGACCACACTTGGTAGTAAGATATGTACCGACGTTGGATCCAAGGGCAAGAATAGTTGTCTGAATTTTGGAATTCCCATAGTTTAGAAGGAGCCTAAAAACTATGCCACTGACTGCTACTTCAGCGCTATTAATTTGAGTGGGATTAATAGAAAGAACTAGAGCTGCCTCAAATAACCTTGATCTTTAACCAGCACGTCGCCCTGAACATAATGTGAGGAAATTCCAAGGCCTGTCTTTAGAGAACTTCGTGACGTTAATGACGAATATTTTTCCAGTGTTGAAGAAAAGGAAGAAGAATTGCTTTAAGACGATGCATCTTCACATTATTTCCCCCCCGAGGAAATAAATGATCTAGTTCGCGATCTCACCTTGTCAAAGTCCTCTGTTGAACTTTTGGTTTCCGGATTGATGAAAAAAAAACTCGTAATAACTTCTACCGCAACAGACATCAAGAATACCTCCGTTTTTTACTCTGAAGAGATAGACTTGGTGTACTTTACAGATATTGCGCAGCTTCTGCATAAACTACCAAGTGCGAGATATGGAAGATTAAGTGAATATTATTGTGTTCGAGGACGTAAATTGGGTGCTTTATGTGAACGGGCAAGGCTGTCGGTCTTAATGGGCTCAGTGTAAGATGGCAAGACTACAAATGTAAACCTCTACGCTAGTTACGTACTAGTCTAAAACGGTGCTCTATACTTAGTACGAGACTGATCTCTCCTTTCTAGCCGCTTCTGGTAGGGTTAAATTTTAAGTGTTGGAGAATTCAGCACTGACAAGTGCAAGAATAATCTTGTTGATGACAGATTTGAGCTAGAGCTGATCGTAGTTTCCAGTATGGATCTGCTTAAATTCTGGTGGAGTGCATCCGTTTGTGTCCTCTATTTTGTGTGTTTCAGGCAGTGGTGTAGCTGCATAGTTCTTACAACCTTCAGAATGTGAACTAAGAACGAGATTGTTTTTTGCAAAGCTCGAATAGTACGGAAATTTGTTTTTATATCAATTTGATAAGATCTAGGAGAGGGTTTCAGGAATATTCATTCGGTAGCAGAATTAGGTAGTATTATACATTTATTGGCCATCGGAAAAAGGCTTACATCATAGAGGTAGTGGCCCTTTTGAGGTTAAATCGATGTATACCCAGAGGTGGATTATATGTATAGGTTTGGGATTCGCTAAACTGTTAAGGAGTGGGCGTCAATGAACCAAAGGAATAAAGAGAGGGTGTCGAGGTATACCTGTGCAGAATAACTCGGCGCTCAGAGTCGTACACAAGCACGGGCAGACAGCTGACCACAGGCCGCTTGAGATAGTTCGGAGCGATTAATAGAGTGCGATTTACGGTTGACCGTTTTTTTTTTACTAATGGCTTGCCAAGTTGCAGTTCAAAGGATATATAAGGATATATAATTTTAATATCTATAATAAAAGGGGGCAATTTATATATATATATATATATATATATATATACAAAGGGGGGACAAATTATTATGGTAGTTAAATGAATTAAGTGAAGATTAACGAGGTAATCTGGGGATGACCCTACAAGATCGCTTTACCTTCAAGCGCGGGTGAATTGGATAGGGGGTGAAGACAACGGCACAGGTTTCCAAGAAGATACTCCGGGGAGTCCTGACGAGGAGGACTCGAAGATGGGGTTGGATTACTTCGTGATGAAGAATGAGATTTTTCCTGCTCCAGAGAGACGTAATCTCAACTCCAGACAATTTTGCAGATCAGCAGGGAGTCTCAGTCTCAAAAGAACGGGAATTTTGAAGGGGTGAAGATGAGAGGGCCGCAGAACTCTCCGGGAAGAAGGGGGCTTAAAAGCTTTCCTCTCAACAGGAGCCAAAGCTTAACGAAGGTAGACCTGTTGACAAGATCTTCGACGACGTACAAAGAGGGTTTACGGGAAACAGACAGCAGTCTGAACGGAGTGGATGGCGGGCTTTCAATCTCCTCGAGAGATGGCCAGCTTCGGGTTAAATACCCAGGTGGCTGATCCGATAGACGCCTTAGGGCATTGCGGTCCCTAGGGGATTCTTAGCGTCAGTCTAATCAAACACATTTCATGATAACGCTTCGATCCAGACGATGAAGCTTGCCTCGCGATCTGGGGGTAGGATTAATGTGGCTACGCACGGCTTTGTCGGAGGGGAGGGAGGGGGGAGTATGGCGTCCGAAAGCAAACACAACTGTGTAGTGATTAAGCGAGGAACCGATTCTTTCTCGAACTTTCTAAAACTCTCACGCTGGTTCACGTGGTCTTGAAAGCATAGAGGGTCATTTCCGAGTGGTTTTCTCTCACGGTGGTCCTTCAAGGGCATTCACGCGCGAAGTACTTATGACTTCGCTGGGGTCTAGTGTTGGTTCACAGATGAAAGAAATGCATCATTGTTTTCAGCAAGACGATTCTGCTAAATTTTCATTTCACTAAACTTTGATTATTTTCACAAGATTCAAATTCTACTCTATTTTTTTGCTCGCATCTAACTACATTCAAATATAATATCAATTGTAGAATCTCTCCTCACAATGAGCAACTGTAGAATCCACCACAACTACACTCAATTTCAAAATCTTCACTCCGATACTTAATGTTTAAATTATATGACAAATGAAACAATATAATTAAAGCCAAGAAGAAATTTACTAAAATCAGTGTATGCACGAGAAAAAATTAATTATTAAGGACATTGCAAAGCAATGTGTTGACACAAATTTTCATACCCATTTCAAGCGGTCTCCCCACATGAATTCTTGTACACTACCGAGAAAAATAGGCGAACGATCTTCCTTTATTAAAATATTTTTAAAAATATGATAGGTAGGTAAATTAAATGTCTATGGTATGCACTTACTATGTTTTATGAAGATTTGATATGATATAATCGTATATTCAAGAAATACTAAGTAAACTAACAAAATAAAATATTATCACGTGTAAAATAAGAACGACTTTTTCAGAAACATTCTAGAAGTTTATTGAAATCATCTGGCAACATTTTGGTCTGTGGTAAAAACTACAACCGCCATTGTTGTTATACTCACTATGCAGAGATGTGACTACACATCAGAGGGACTCCTGAGATCTGTGAGAAAATTGTTCGCTCGAAGACTTTGGTGAGTATTCTTTCTGATACTTCAAGAGAGGTAGAAAGGTCCATGAGTGTGATTTTGCACGTTCTTAAGAAGTTATACAATGAAAACAAAACATCTCAAATTGCTTTTGAATGTCGGTCGACCACGCATAAACCACCGTCAGAAAATACAGAGCTATTAGGCGCTTCTCTATGGAGGATGCCTTCGAGAATAGAGGAGCAATTTCTTGAAAGATTAAGACCAATAATGGCTTTTTTGTCTTCTTTTTTTTTAAGAGCTCATCTGGCGACTGCCTACTTGGGCATTATCACCGTATTAAAAACTTGCCTAATACTAGGCTACTTTAAAATCGAATTCAATAACACGCAAAAAACAAAAAACAACCCAAACACAACACCAAAAATTTAAAAGAGGGGAAAAAGAAACGAGTAGTAAGCAAGCAACTGCGTCGGGGGTAATGGCAAAAAAGTGAGCCGTTCCACAGTGTCCCATAATCTCAATACATCTGGTTTAAAAGCTCGTTCTCCAGGAACCAAACCTATCATCGGTAAGAAAAAACACAAGGCGAGACACGAATATGGGGAAGCTCATGTTGTTGGGGAAAAGAAGATTGGGAGAGAATTAATTTCAACAGCGAAAGTAGGAAGAAAAATATGTCTAGTAACCAACGAGGAAATGCTTACATAATAGTCTTCCATTTAAAGTTACGGCAATCTATACCCAAGGGCGGGCTACAGAGGCTCGTGATTTGCTAGATTATTCCAAGGTGGCCATCATCGGTCCAAATGAAAACAGAGACGTCCTTCACCCATTAAAGGCTCAACTCCACTAGGGCACTGGTGTACCTGACAGATGAGCTAGTTTTAAAGAACGTTGGCTCTCTAGTTCTTATTATTATTTCTAGATAATATTTACAATATTATTTATCCACTACAACAATGATTATGTTTGATCTTATTGATTCATTATTCATCATTGACCAGGTTCCCACATAGTGAGGATAGGCGCGCTTCAATTCCAATGAAAATTCTACGCGAAACTCCCTCCGCCTTTATGCCCTATTAAACAAAAGGGTCCAGCACAATGGGCTGCTATGTAGCTTAATTTTAACTAGTTAATATTTATCAGTTTCTGCTGTCAGTATTCCTTTCTTTTCCAAGTATTATTAGTGATCACGTTCAGCTATTTTTCTCATTATAATTATTTATACTTTCTTCCGTCTTTTATTTCGTTATTATTATTTTATTTTCCCTTTTATATAAAAGAAGTAAGTATACATGAGGTTTTGGATGCGAGGGGTATGTAAATGGGACGGCAGCTGTACTAATGATATAGTGCTTGAAATGTTAAAAAGTAGTGGTGATTGTTTTATGCAATGGTTCTGGTTGTGTTGGAAGGTATGTGAATTGTAAGAGAGACTGATGACTGAAACAATGTTATGATTTCTTTTTAAAGACTTCATCTGGCGACTGCCTAGTTAGGAAAAAAGCCACCGTAATCACATTACAGCCTAATACTAAGATAGATTAAGATAAAATATTAAAAAGATCAAAAAACAAATGTATCCTCCTCCAAAACAAAAAAAAAAGGCAAAAAAACAAGCAAACCAAAAACCAAACAAGGTCTGCTGACCAAAAGGTCGTGCGCTCTCACTTATTCTGATTTATGGCCTTACAACCTTCAAAACTTTCAATAATTCCCGGACTAAACTTGGGAGGACCTTGGCACTTATATCTTTCGAAAGAGAATTTAAAACAACATAGGGGTTTCCAATTTTGTTATGTAGAATCGGCGGAATAGTTATGATGTTATTGGCCCAAAAAAATAATTCCCATGCTAAACTTGGGACGACTTGTTTCGACGGCGTAAGTCATAGGGGACGAAACAACAAAGCTATGGTAAAGGGATGGAAATAAAGAAAATTGATAAAGGAAACCCTGATAATATTGGTGTTCGAAGAGTCAGTTTGTTTCCAATCAAAAATACAATGCAGCGTAAATAAGCCTACTTGGACGTTTAGGTCTCTAGCAAGGCAATCATTTCCTCCAAGATCTAAAGTTCGCATATTTGAGTCAATTTGCTTGCTCCTATAATAAGAACTAAATCCAATTAATTACATGCCTAACAAGGAATATAAATGCAACCACAATTTTAGGGAAAACTACAACTAGATCGTTGTTTTGACAATGCAGCGTAAATAGGCCTACTTGGACGTTTAGGCCTCTAGCAAGGCAATAAGCCCCTCATGGATATAAAGTTCGCATATTTGAGTCCCTTTGCTTGCTCTTATAATACGAACTAAATCCACTTAATTACATACCCAACAAGGAATAGGAATGCAACCACAATTTTAGGGACAACTACAACTAGATCGTTGCAAGATTTCCCGCCTGATCTACGAATCTTGGATCAAGGGAGAATGAGTGTTGCAAGCTTTCCAATCCCTGTTTCGTATTTTTATGGTTATTTTTTTTCCATGTTTGCAAAGAAGACCAGAATAGGAGTACAATAAAATTAAGTATTTACTGACCTTGGTTCGGTTTAACCGGCAATAAGGCAAATATTCGCTCAAGTAATGCGAGTATGCTCGTATTTAAGTATCTTCCGGCGGTGTAAGACATAGAGGACGAAACAACAAAGCTATGGTGTTAGAGAACTAACAAACACTTAGGAGCGGCGCAACAAATAAATGCAGTGGATACTTGTCGAAAACTAAAACAGGTCAGAACTTGGAACTATGACGCAACTGAAACATTCACTCGTGCAGACTCTGCAGTGGCAATCGGTTAAGAATTAACTGATTTGAAAAATATCACAAACATGTATAAAGTAACAAGGAAATGGCTTCGCCACTCCCCCTACGGGGAGAGCTTGCGCTTCGCTACTAAGATTAAAATCTAAAATCTAAAAAAAAGCAGCGATGGTTAAATTTTGATAAATTTGCTGAACTTCGCCAATTATAATAATTTTAAAAAGGAACTCTAAACTAAATTTCCCCCCTTTCAAAATATCACGTTGCTAAAATATAGTTATAGAAGAAGATATATAAAAATAAGCTTTCTGAACTTCACCAATTGTAATTCTTTGGGTTTTGAAAATTTCACAAAATTTCGATACTTATAATTATTTCTGAACTTCACCATTTTGTTTTTTGATATGATAAAAGAATTATTAGAAATAACTTTAATAAAAAAAACAGAAGTCATAAGCAAACTAAGATGGAATTATTATTCAAATACTTAAAAAAATCCCCCTTCTTAAATTATAGAGTTAATGATGATGATGATGATAATAAGATCATTGTTTTTGACGGGCTACAATTGATGCACGCTCGCATTATATTTTATTTTAAGCTCATTTTAAAAATATTAAGTTTTATGTAATTTCTTTAGCAAATTCTACATTATTAAAAAAATACTATTAAGGAGCAACTCTCAGAATTACACCCGCACTTCACTTACTTTCAGGATAAAAGGTCTGCTTTACTTTAAGGTTATTGTAATCGCATCATATTGTATTATATATCATTTTTAAAGTAATTTTGAAATGGGGGAGGGGATCTTTTCTCTTATTATGGCCCAACAAACAACCCAAATAAATATAACATAAAAAATAATCCTATCCCTCGATTCCCACGTAGGAGAAATGGAATTAAGAAATCTATCTGAGGAGTTACTCACTCGAGTAACCGCCGTTCAGCCAACCGATTAAGGAGAAGAAAATGCGGCATAATAAGAGAAAAGATCAGCTGTTTATTGCCATATAATTTCCTGCCTAACCTTGGGAGTAATTTGGCAATTATATCATTCAAAAGAGAATCGGCCAATTAGTTATGATGTTACTACCAAAACAAAATAATTGATGGGCTAACTTTATGGGGCCTGAAAATTATAGCATTCGAAAGAGAATGTCAAACAACATAAGGGTTTCAAATTTCGTTAGAATCGGCCGAATATTTACAATGTTATTACAAACAAAAGAAGCAAAAAAGGGGACCGACCAACATAGTAAGATGTAGAATCGCACGCGACTAAAAAGCAAGAAGAAGGAAGCACGCTCCGGCGTCGGGGGAAAGGCCCGCCTCTCTCCGGTGCAGTCAATACCATGCGACCTACAGCAAAGAGAGAATGTTATGATATTAATATTGTATACTAGTAAGAAGTGGAAGAAAGTTAAATGAAAAACTACTGGAAATTAAGTCTGTTAAGTATTGTAGCCAAAGGTGTAGAGAAAAGCTAAATGAGGACTCGATAGTAGATGAGCAATGCTGGTTTCGAGAGAGTTATGGGCGAGTGAATCTATTTTATTTTAAGACGCCTATTAGACGGTTGCCTACAAGGGCCTTATTTCGCAGTAATTAATTACAAGCTAAATACTAGGTTACATTAAAATAAAAATAAGTAAGAAACACCAAACAACAAAACAAAAGCAAAAAAACAACAAACAAAGAAAAAGCAAGAATAAGGAAGCACGCTTCGGCTTCGAGAGATGCCCCCTCCTCCCGGTGCAGAAAAATGCAACCAACACCAAATAAATTAAAATAAAATGGACTAACCCAGCCCTCTCCAAAAGTTCAGATAGTCCAAAATGTGCGTACAAAACTGTTAGAGTACAAAGGACAAGCCATATTGATCCCGCTTGTCGCGGTATTTGGATAGGTAATGTGAGCGAAGATCATCAAGACTGAGACATTCAAAAAGAACGTGGCAACAGTATGGGGGACAACGCAGTCTCGTCGCAATAAATTGCAGGGAAGCGCTCTATCTGTGATGCTGCGTCCCACGAGTCTACCCAATCCGAAGACGACAGAAAGCGACAGAAGACTCATGGCATTAGTGAGTAGATCCATTGAAACAGTCATGGCATAATGGTACGATTCCATAAGGTCCTCTAGGCTTGCATTTATCTTATTTGCAAAGCAGCCTGGAGGTATGCTCCGATTCCTTCTATGTAGTCGGTGTGAGGAAAAGCGAAACGATTATCTGGTTGCACAAGTCTTCACGGACTCTTTGGTCGCCTCATCGACGCGCTCATTCCCTGCAATTTGGAAAGTCAAGGTCCCTGAAAGCACTCAAAGCACTTTGTGAGTCTCTATAGATCATAATCCGGTCTCCGAACTGGTAACGACGAGTTATCTCCCGTAATGAGCTGTATATTGCAACTAGCTCGGCCATGAAGACCGATGCAGCGCCCGGTAAAGCTCCGATGACTTCAAACAGAGAGGATGCGGCATGAAAGCAAACCCCTCCTGAGACTTAAAGCCATCTGTTTACACTGACATGGATCAAATGTGACACGACGTGTGCTTCATAAAGGTCGAACGCAATACTCCCGGCAGCTTTGGTAGCAGCGACATCAGGGCAAATGGTCAAAGGTAGTACCATTGAAGTTTGGTGTCCTGAGAAAGGCTATAGGTATCACCGGCCTAAGGGCTATACCGAGTTCTCAAAGGAAATATCCAGCACTAAACACCTGCGGCTTGGGGCATGACTAGCGTCTTGGCGGCATAAGTACCGTCGAGATCGGCTATGGATGCAGTGAGAGCCATTGTCGACTGAGGAGGGCGGCGGGGTCATGCGGAGAGGCACATAATGAACTGTATATAGCACTCAATTACAAAGTGAAGTAGAGTTAACAAGGAACCGCACAAATTGAGCATCTCGTTGGCTCTCTGAAATCTTGAAATTAGCACACAAATAGAACATTGATATAATTAATATGCTATCTTGTAACAATTAATTAATGTAAAACAAAGCGAATACTTGTAAATAATGTTAAATGACAATTTAATAATCTATGTATGAATGCAAAGCATAATATTTTGTGATAATACAAGTGAAATCGTTGTATTCCCACGCGAATATACAAAGAGGGGTGAGCCGACGGTTTGGCCGCAGAGGTAACAAAGTCAGTGGAAACAGCTTTGCATACATGGAACGGAATCTGATAGAAGGGTAGTCTGACCCACCAGTCTTGAGTTGAACCCGTAAAAGACGAAATAAATCTTGCTATAGATGTCAGCTTGCTAAATCTCGGTAAGGTTTGCAAATTAAAATACTCTCTTGGTGCACACGTGCCAACACTGAACATGTGCACTCCCTCTGATAGAGTAAGCTCCACCTAGCGTTTGAATCAGAGAACACACGCATATACCCTCTGATTAAATAAGCTCCGCCCCGCGTTCAGATTGGAATAGCGGAGTCACGCCTCTAAATTCGCGGTAGAATAAATAGGCCTGCAAAACCTACAACGGGATCGGTAGTCAGTATTATTAATATCACAATTAAGTTAACCACCAAAAGTCAGACAATACCTCAATCTATGGTCTGATCGCCCACAGTACCACTGCGATTTCACTTGCCTGAACTCAGGTAGCCCTAAGCCAAGATTAAATGCCTACAAAACCGCGATTTTTATTCCGATTCCCTCCTTCCGACAAGTAGTATATCCAGTTACCGTAACCAAGTCGATAAGTGGGTAACAAAACGGACATTTGGAGTCAGATTAACTTCTACAGTACCGCCGCCTTAGCCTCGCTTACCAATAAATTGGGTAACCCCATTTACCTATAAACAGGTTCTACCATTTACTTCCATATGTGTACGGCGTGGAGCATGAGGAAACTCTCTAACATTGACAAGCAGGCTTTCATATGGGCAAGGACCAGAAGGCACTGGTTCTTAGGCGGAGACCGGTGTGGTGGATGAAGTCCACCTTCCGCAATTCACGCTCGATTGAGGATGCATAAATCTCGCATTTCTAATCAAGCTTCGAACGACCCAAGGATCAATATAAAAGCCAAGTATTAGACCTCTCAGTCCCCCAAGCGATGAAAGTCATGAAGCGAAGAATGTCTATGCCCCGGGTACAAGAGACACTAAGGCTGCGAATACGAGGTTTAGTAAAAAAGTTCTCAGACAACTCCATTATTGTCTATATAGTTTTGCTTGCAATTTATGTTTTCAACGGTAAATTCTCTTCTTGTAGAATTGCTGGGGATTTTCTGAGAACATGCAGTAACCGGCCTTTTTGCTTTATCTTACGACTAGAATCGGGTGCCTTTCCAATGTTGTTTTAATTTTTGAAACAGAAAAAAATCAGAGGTGGCTAAATCAAAGCTATGAGGTGATATGCAAGAGTTTCCCATTGAAATTTGAGTAGCAGAGCCATGACAGTCTTTGCAGAATGCGCAGGGGCATTGTCAGTCTTCAGTTTCTTTAAAACACCATAATAGCTGGACGTAACAGTTTTCTGTCCTTCTAGAAATTCTATCAATATAATTCCATTTAAATCTCAAAAAATTGGACCATAACCTTCTTAACAGACCTTTCTGTTTTGAATTTAACAGGTCGAGCTGATCCCTTCGTATGCCACCATTTTGATTGAATTTTGTTTTCTGGATGAAACTCGTAGATCCAAATTCATCTCCAGTGACGAAACGCTTAATGAGTTGTCCACATTTGCTTCATTTGGGGTCAAAACTACTAGAGAAAGGTCACCCCTTTGATTCAGTTAGTCTTTGCGAAACGCTTTAGGGACCCAGCGCGCTGAAAGCTTGATCAAACTATAATATTTAGTGAGAATTGAGAATGCTGAACAATGTGAGAGTCTCACCTTATTGGCAACTTCGCTAATATTGACTCTGCTATCTTCTTCAAATAGATTCTGCACAAGCGTGATGTTTTCTTGATTCTTTGAGGTGGACGGTCTCCCTTCCCGAGGATCATCTTCGATTTATTCTCTGCCTTCCTTGAAGCACTTAATCCAATCGTAAACCAAGGTTCTACATGGTGAAAAGAACCCATAAACCTGTTGTAAACTTCAATAATTCTAACAGGATTCTAATCAAGTTTAGTTAGAAATTTGATGTTGGCTCTTACATATTTCAAAGTTCGTCATTTTAGGGGTTGAAAAGACAACGTTAAAAGTGGCCCACCGTAGCTTCAGACCCTCGATATGTAGAATGATAAAACTTAATTAAATTATTTGAGAAGCATCAAAGACATTTTCGAACATGAATTACCTTGTAAATTATTGCGCACTTTTTTATTATAATATTTGTATGAGAACTTTTGGATTCACCGTTGTATCACCCTTCCAAGTGAGGCGGGTTCGAAAACAACCCCAAGAAAGCGGTGTAAACTCCATCATATTCAGGTAAAACCCGTTTGGGAACAATGCTGTGTCGGGTTGTAGCCATAAATGGTAGCACAAGTGCACCACCTTATTCTTGCCCAGGAGAACAGATACCTGTGTTTTTTGGCATAGCGAGAGATGCGATTCAATGCCCAATGCAGTCGACGATCCAGAGTTGGCATCAGGATCGCAACAAAAGAGATCGAACGATCATCCACGTATTACGTAAGAAAACATCTTCTAACCGCACCGAGGTAAGAGTGTGATACTGAGGACACTTTCACTTAACATTTGGCTTTAGAGGGCTCCCCCTACCCTTGCGCAGAATTGACGATCTCTCAAAAACTCAGAAATAACGATTAAGAAGCATCCCTCGCCCGCATAGTGTGTAGAGCCTCCATGATACTGTGTCGCCGTATGTTATCATAAGCCTTATGCAGATCAAAAAACACCATGGCGTAGTACTTTCTACGAACAAAGACCTTTCAAACAGCAATGTCTATTCGGATCAGAGCATTCGACGTGGAATGGAATTTAAGGAAGCCACTATGTGCAGAAAGCAGGTGCCAACTGTTGTCCCGGAAAATGGCTAGTCTACAATTTGCCAATATCTCTATCAATTTACACACACATGACCTTAGAGAGACTGGGCTGAAACGGGCCGGGGTAGTGTTCTATCACTATTAGGAGTAAAACAAGCACAGTAACCATTCACCAGGAGTCTGGGAGGATATACTTTGTTCAGATCCTGTTGAGAAAATCTACCAGAAAGGCCATGCCTTATTCACCTAGGTTTCGAAACATAGCATATGGGAAATCTTCCGGACGAGAGGCGGAGTCCGTCCACGATGTGAGAGCGGAACGCAATTCAATCAATGTAAGCAGGTCAATCAAGGAGATAACGTTCAATCGGTTACCTACAATGAAATCACGACGTGTATTGAATGCTATCAAAGCAACATCTCAGCTAGTGAATGCGAAGAAAGTTGTTAGGAAAGACGTTGCCACGGACGCGTGGTCATAAATTACGGTTCCATTCTCCTGGAGAAGGAGAAGGTGGTTTCCGGCTAGAACGTGCGCCTAATCATTTTGACTCACTTCCAAACATCTGAAAGAAGAATCATTTAAGTGGAGATATGTATGCCCACTAGGAGGAGCAGTGGGTGTGCTTCCAAACTTACTGAACCCTTGCCCTAGCTCGACGAAATTCGCCAAGAGTGAAAACGTTTGCGCGGAGTTTATGACGCCTCCAAGCATAAAGCTTCTGTTTCAGGGCCATCTCACACTCGCTTAATCACAACGGAAGCAGTTGGCATAAAAAAGGCCGGTAGTGGCACGAATGCTTTCACACTGTAGCGATACTAAATGGCACATACCAACTCAAGGAGCTTTTAATGGTAAAAAGTGATGAAGAATTTAGGGGCAGCTTTCGAGGTCCGTTCAGTTTTCTCATTACACGTTCGAACTTGAGCGCTTCATAGTTTACCAGTTCTTATGTGATGTATTCTAAGAGGGTGCGCACGAGTCCTCTAGCATAAACCACTCCTTTCAGGAAAATCAGGGTAGAGTGCGGCGTTACCCTCACCGGTGAGCCATTGAGTGTCCGAAAGAACTAATCATGACCACCTAGGGATAGTCCGACACATTAGGCAGAAGGATTACGTGCGAGAAACGGTTCACCCTCGGCTTTCTAACAATCCAGTTAACTAATGCGCTCTTCTAGTAGACCATGTTGTCTTTGGCTAACATGCTGCCATCATTGAAATGAATAACAAAAAAGCGTTTGAAACCAGCGTGGTAAAAGAGGCCCATTAATCGCTGAATGAGTAGCTCCGACGTAATCGAGGCTCCACTCAGAGCACTTTCGACTATGCTCTTTGTCTAAGTATCCACGCCCGAGGTCTCCTCGAGGTTGGATGTGCCGAAAACCGTTCCCTTGCAAGCTAATAATGCAGGAATGCACGGCCGTACAGTCGTGCATTTGACCATAAATGATGGTGTCGTCGTAGATGCCTTATATGTGTACTGGTAGTTGGTGAGCTGAGTCGACGGTCAAGCACACCCCGTGCCTCATCCCTCCCTCAGCCACCGGATTTCGGCCTTTGAAACAGAGAGGGAGCTTATAGTATACTCTACCACTCAACTAAGGTCTGGTAAACGGGAAAAAAGTGCGCAAAGCAGCCAGAACCTCAGTGGATATAAAAGCAATGTGGTAGGTGGGTATGTAATAAATAAAAGTGAAGATAGGTCGGTCCACTAACGAGTATGGTGGAAGATCACATATTATTGTCATACTTCGTTGCTATTTATTCAATTATAACGTTCAATCAATCTATGAAACCATGCTAACGAACCAAACACAGCACACCGACGGACTGCAAACTCCTTGTTGAAAAGATAGTCATAAAGCAAAAGGAATCATGAAACGGATGAGGAAGAAGCTCACCAAAAATTTACCCCGGTCCTATCAAAGATTTCTATCTAACCCAGTGGCAGGGCGTCCCTATTTTACACTTTAGGAAGAAGAGAGCAGTTCTTCCTCCTACCAAGTGCAAGTTGACAAAAAATTTTGAGTGGATAGTCATAGAATAAAAAAGTAAAGTAGCGTTGAAAGGCAGCGAGGAGAAAGCTCAGTAACAACTTTCTCAGAACCCATCAGAGAGTTCAAGTCAACCCAATGAAAGAGCTTTTCTAATTTGCTTTCTAGCCGTAAAGATGTGAAGCTAATCAAGGTAATAAATGTAACAGGCTATCTCCCTGCAGGGCTGGCATCTGAAATGTGTCAAATTATTGATTAGTCGAGGCTGTTGAATTACAAGCCTGCCACACTAACAATTTCGAAAATGATAAGGAAAAACTATCGAACAAAGAAGAGGAATATAATTACACCTAAAAGAAAATTGAAAGAATGGAAGAATTTTATCAGGTACAAAACACTAAATTAAATCAACACCAAATCGCATCCCCGGCCCATCCTGCCTTCCAGCTACTATAATTCCTTATCTTTCAGAAACCATCTTTGTAACAATAACACACCTATGCAACGCTTAACTTGCCTCTGGCCACTTTCTACAGCCATTCCAAATCTCACACAACATCCTACTACACACAAAAAAATAAAAGCTCCCAACACCTCAACAGCTACAGACCTTTTGCTCTGTTACAAAACCGAGGCAATATACTAGAACACATGGTAAACACCCTTCTCCTGAATTTCCCGTATGTGTGGGATTGGTTCCCCCCATACCAATATGGCTTCAGAAAGGGCCGCTCCACTCAAGCGGTTGTAGGCATCGTTCATGACGTGATACAAAAAGCACAACAGAAAACACTCTGTATCATTAAGAACGTGGAGAAGCCCTTCGAAATGGAGGGCAAAAAGGGACTTCGTTGGAAATTAATCAATAACATGGAGCCCCCTCTCTGCACCAGAAGGCTTCCCTCACACACTCTCACAGAGCGGAGGAGCCACATAAAATATAAAAACACATCAATCCCACTTACACCACGCACAGACGTATCCTAGGGTAGCCTACTGTCATTTAAACTATATATAATGTACACAAAGGACACTCCACGTCAACCTGAAAAATGCCGCCACAAATATACACTGTCCTATGTCGATGAGAAGACCATTCACGTTTGCGGCCAAGGACCAGGCAGAGTGGCACGCCATGCACAAATAATACAAAACTAAAAGATAGAATATAAGGATAAGTAGTTCATAGGTACAAATTCTCAGAAAATACAGGTGACAATTTACTGCCCACGCGATCAATACCTACACAGCATATAAATATACACACAGACACCAGAACCCAACCATCCCACCACAACCATCCCACCCCAACAAGACTCACATACTTACCCCACACCAAAATTTTATGGGAAACATTCGTAAAGATCCTAAAATTCCACACACACCAAACATTATTTAAACAAGGGCCAAATTCACCAACTAGAAGCTGCGCAGTTTCTATCCTGCCAGCCGTAAACTATAACTACAGATATATAAAACACTAGTTAGATCATTTCTCTCACACGCTCCAATCGCATTTGCAGCTCAGTCTCACGCAATGCAGAGGGAAGTACAGCGCATCCAGAGCTCTGCCCTGTAGCGCGCATGTCACTATCCCATGTACACACCAATGGCCACAATTCATAGAAACAACAAACTAACACCACTTAACAATCAATACATACACCCACACCCGTCTAATGCGATAACTGGGGAAACTCGCAAGAGATCCGACATCATACACATAGGCACAAGACAATACGCCGTAATGGCATTGAGATACTCCGCAGATCTCCACCACCCGCATCCAATACCAATACATACATAAATTATCGGTAACAAACTGCATGTTTCCATCAATGCACGCCTCTGTTTCCATCCACACCACTTCCCGCCGCTACAGTCGTACCCACTACCTCTACCTACAAACATAATAGACACCACACATCGGTGTATAGCCACCGACCTGTCAACTCCTATCCCATCTAAAGTGTTTATCCGAATGTTTCCTCTACGACTTCATGATCTTATCTGGCCTTCCACTTGATTTCTCTCTGTTCTTTTTATCCACATTAAGCTGGAGTGAATATATGATAAAAATCGGCACCATACACCAGATTAACTTTGCCATAAATGAAGTCCAGCAATTTTGAAATTAGACAATTTGCATTTACATAAGATTAGAAATAGTAAAGCACCCAAAAAAGTTGGTGTCAAATCGACTCTATAAAAATTGAGGGAGAACTTTCCGATGCACTTTCCATTGTAAATACGAAAAACAATGCTTAAAAGAAGAGAAAATTTTTATTGCATAGGCCAACGCTTCAATTATACAATTGTTGATAAAAAGGGAACAGGGTAGAAAATCACACTATCATCAGGAAAATACTGTATGAAATCGTCACTGACGTCGCAATAAGAAAATACACAAACGCTCAACTGATATCAGACCCAAAATGAGACGGGTTCCAGAAGCAACTGTACTGCACTTCCTGTAATTTACAAATTTAAAGACAGGCAAAGACCCTAAGATCCTTTCGAAGGAAGGAATAGAAGGAAGGAGAGCAGATAAGAATGACACGGAAAAGTAGAAATAAATTAGTATTCATTATATGCAATGCTACTCTTTATAATAATTTTTATGTTCAATCAGTTTATGAATCCTATTCTTAAGTATATTAACAGAATTGCTCTCAACGAGATGAGAATAAATAAATTCATATCAGTAATTATGTACGAACTAAATTTCTGTTATTTTAGTGTCCGCTCGGTCGTCTAAGTCAAATTCATACTCACTTCTCTATTAGTGTAATTCTTTAGTATTTTAAAGAGCTCAATGGCACATACACCACGAGTTTCCAGTGAATACAAATTAAGTTGCCTCCGACTGGCTTCATATGTTTTATTTCTCTTTTCATGAATTAATTTAAGGCGTTCTCAGGCAAAGAGATCTTTTAAAGGATAAGGAGACCAAATTTGAACCGCTTATTCAATGCGATTTCTGACCAGTGCTCTATTTAAGGGTAGAATAATATATCTCGATTTAAATACAAACTACCCATTTAACTCAGAAGTTTGTTCACTTTTGGGGCTAACCTAACATTTTATTTTGAAATATTTAGGTCGCAGGAATTAACATCTCCAAATATTTTTCCAGCATAACCATGCTTAGATCTTACTCGACCCTGCTTTAGACTTCAAAATTAAAAATTTTTACCCATTTTAAGTTCATTTCACTACCTTAAGTACCTTTGTAAATTAATACATCCTTGAGATATTTGTCTCAATTTCCTAATTTTGCACTATCAGCTAATTTTGAAGAGTAAATTACTGGATACAGTATTAATAGAGAAAAGAGAGATAAAACACTTAAAAACTAATAGTTTTACTAGCCGACGTTTTACTCAGCTCGAGCCTTTCCGGGACAATGAGAATGTGAGGCACAATGGGGTCTTGTTCAGATGCTATGCACTCGGTAAAGGAGGGAAGGGTTTCCTTAGTGGATGGATATGAGAAATTGTGTCAATCAATAGATATAAGGTCAATTTTAGATCAGTGAATAGTTATATAAGAAATCTACTCTGTTAAAAAAAAGAGTAATTTATTTAATCATTTGTTTATCACACTTTATTATTTTGATCCAAAATATATACTTAATTTTATGTCATATTTTTAATTACATTAATAAAGTATCCTTATCAAAATGGTTACATGAGAGGTTAATGCATGAATAATTGACATGAAGCCTTTAAATTCCAATAGCCAAGAATGGCCAAATTGGCTCAAATGCAACTGATGCGTTTGCTGCATTACATTGGCAATACTATTTGAGATAAGAAAACTCTTATTTTAGATCACTTATCAACAGTGCACTACATTGTAAAGTCATATGAATCTTAGCACTCATTATTATTAAATATTAAGTCCTATAAAATTAAACGCTTCGACAAGTATTGAGCTTAAACAATCTCATATTGAATTTAAAGCCTAGATTCAGCTGAATTAACCTTTAACAGTCCGGTATGGTTAATATTTCGAAAACTGTAATACCTTACAAACAAATTTAATCAATCCTATTATATCAATCACATTATTGAGAATCCATCCATATAGAATTTATTGAGTGGTCGATGTTATCTCAAATTATAATAACAGATTGAATTTCAATAACTTTTCGCTTCCTAAATTGCGATGACGTCACAGTGGAAAATGTATTTTTGCCCAAATTAATATACTGACGTCTTAATTTCTGCATATTTTCGAATGAGTTTATTCCGTCACCTTTTTTACCATTTGTTTCTGTTTTTGATTGGACAACTTCGCGTTATGACTTCCGGTGGATGTGAAATATATTTAAAGACATCTTAAAAGAAGTTCACAGGGAGCCTAATCGTGCTATGGAAGGTTTTGGGAACACTTTGTAAATTTAAGAATTTCTTCGAAGGCATTTGTGGATTGGAAGAGATTTTGTTGTGAAGTGTTGTCCCATTGGTTTGCTAAATAGGACTCTATTAGTGGTCAGAGGCGCATCATAGAAATAGGCATGGGTTATTATTTTATACAGATCACAACGAAAAACACAAACTGGTAATTTTAAATTTGAAAAAAAGAAGAAAAGATCAAACCTCTTCCCAAGTTAGGATAGGTTAGGTTAAGTTAGGTCATAGTTTTTATATTGAACTTTTTTAAGTTATTTATCCAAATACGTTGATCCGTTTTAGAAGTCGTAAAGAAAAATGTGGAAAAATTGAGGTTTACTCTGATTTCGACAGAATCGGGATCAAACTCACTTTTGCCGCCTTTTGTCATCCGACGCCCCAAAAAGAACAGATTTGGACAAGGCACAAAAAATGTTCTTTGTAGAGGTAATAAAATCTACAAAAAGTGATTAAGGTAAAGTAAATAATAACTGTTGTCAACATCAAGAAATTCGTTACATTGGATAGAAAACCTCTAGAAGCGAAGAATTAATTCTTATTGTTTGTGTAAGCCAGCACTTATATAAGCGGAATGGTTTAGTTAATTTTTCCTTAATTATCAGTGACTTCAATTTAAATATTCATAATTTAAAACCTGTCAAGTAGGAACTTGGAAGTATCTGAGTATTATTTTCCTAACGAATTTATAAGGATAAATTCCCAATACATTTCTCTAAAAATAAACATTCAAAGGAATATTTATATATCTAAAACAATTTTTATATTTAAAATAGTTTGGTGAATGGAATAGTATTTTTACGGTTAAATAACACTGCACAACAATGAAAAAAAAAACAGGATATGAGAATAACCTTTTCTAGGGGTATTTTTGCGTTAATTACGAATATAACATTCGTCTCTTTCCGCGGCCCTCCAGTTTCTCTTAAATTACCATCTTACTTACATTAAATACACTGATGGTTCCGTAGGGATTGAATGCAAACAGGATTGGGCTCAAACCAACAAATCTAAAAGTTATAAACAGATTTTGATATAATTTTAAAGTAGTGTTCCTAAGGTAGGGTCAACCTAACCTATGAAATTTATGAAACTATATTCAATATTTATTTAGTTATAGGGGTCTAAATCCGTGGTAACTCTTACGTAACGCTTGATAATTTTGTAAGTTACTATAAATGCTTCCTAGTTTTACTTATTTATTTAATATTTGTTGCTGTTACTATTTATATTATTTTTCACATAGTACATACAATGTTTTTTCTTTTTTGGAGACAGCTAAAATGCCTATAGATTGTAAAAATTTCCCATACAGTTTCTGTTATATATGTGGATCAGGTACATTAAGACAATACTTGAGACACTTGACTCAAGATGTGAGGAAACTTTATGAACTGTACTTTAGATGTAAAGTGGGTGACAAGAGTAAACGCTGGGCACCTCACATATGTTATGTCAGGTGTACAAGTTCCCTTTCTGCCTGGGTCAAAGGTAAAGGGCCTAGCCTCATGTTTATCGTACCAATGGTCCCGAGGGAGCCAAAAGGTCATTCGACGGATTGATACTTCTTCTTAACATATATTAAAGTTGGGTATTCAATGTGTTTTTTTCCTCGGTCTTTAATATATTTTCCAGAAATGTAACAATTAAAAAGATCAAGATTCATACTATGTTCTACTTCAACTATTTCTCTAGGGGATCAAAGCATCAGAGCCAGTAATATCTATTTTTAGTCGGATTTTATTTTATTTTACTGCAGGTCGCAACATAAAAGGCAAGAAATATACCATATATCCATATCTCCAGTCTGTTATTCGCACAGTTTGACATTCAAGTACTATTCCTGTACCTCGGCCGCCATTTGAACTACCAAGCGATTACATGAGTAACCCACACGATTCAAAATCTCAAGATGCACCATATGTGGCACAGCTTGAATTTGACAAAAAACCACACCTCATCACCCAACCGGAACTCAATGATCTAGTTCATGATTTCACACTTATTAAGCAACAGAGTGAACTCCTGGCCTCACGGCTGCAAAAATGGAACCTGTTGGATGAACATACTCGAATTACAGTATTTAGGAAGCGTTCTACAGATCTACAGCAATTCTTCACTTTTGAAAACAACTTGACTTATTGTAATGATATCTGTGATATATTCAATGCCCTTGAGCTGACCTATAATTCAAATACGTAGAGATTATTCATAGATGTATCCATTTACAACATAAAAGTGGTTTTGTTGCACATTGGGAACACCATGCTTTCAGTTTGACTAGCTCACTCAGTCATTTTAAGATAGACATATGAGAACCTTGCTTGTATTCTAGACCGCATAAGTTACAAGGAGCATGATTGGCTAATTTGTGTGGACTTGAAAGTAGTAGTCTTACTTAATGAGCTACAAGCTGGATACACCAAGTTTATGCAGTTTCTTTGTATTTAAAACAGTAAGATCAGATCAAAACATTATGTACGCTTAGAATGGTCACCTCGGGAAACTATGACGTCTGGATGCCATAATGTAATTCATGAGTCACTAGTTAAGAAGGAGAAAATCATATTGCCACCACTGCATACAAATCTAGGTCTAATGAAGCAATTTAATATAGCACTGCATCATAACAAGTCATGTTTCCAGTACCTCAAAGCAGTCTTGCCTAAAATAAGTGATGCTAAGATTAAAGAAGGAATATTCGTAAGCCCTCAGATTCGTCAGGTTTGTCAAGTTTACCGGCACTGGACATCTTTCCCCAAATAACTGCCTAGCTGATACGAACACCAATTGATAGAAGATGATCCCACAAGAGTTCAGAAGGATTCCTCACCGTATCATAAGGGGAAGGAAGAGACATGCCAAGATAGAAATGCTAAAACGGTGAACGGAACTCTAAACTTGGCCCTTATTTGGTTGATACATACACCATCTGGGTTGACGAATATTTGCCACAAAATCGTCGATGTAGAGAACATGGTTTTGGAAAGGCGAAATTATGGTCTATAACTCAATTTTTCGAAAAGAGGAATGTGAAGAGATTCTTTAGCAGGTTGAACGATTCCAAGCTTGGACCAAAATCAGCAAGGTGGAGAAATTTGAAAAAAATCAAAAGCTGAATATCACTTATGCAAACACGGTAACGCTCAGAAAGCAAAAAACCTAACATCTAATCGGATTCTACCTTAAGGTCACCCCTGAAATACTTGAAAGTGAGGATAACATACCGCTGGAAATAGGCTACAACTTATTTCATTAAAAACTCCAACATGAAAGACAGACCTACCCATACCCATTGAAAAGTTTGTTCAAACTGCGCAAGCACGGAACATATTGCACAGGAACTAGTGCAATAGCAAAAAGTTTAATGTATAACTTAATGCGCAGAGCACAAGTCTAGGCCTGGAGTATTCTCTACGCAATGTGTCTTTAAGGAAAACGTAGGGAATACTTGAATATGGAATAAAAAGCTCAATCATAAAACGAAGACACAAAAATAACTATAATGAATACAAAGAACATTACCTTTTCATTCATGATGCAGTAAGAGAATGAGAAACTCATGAACCTTATTCTCTGTGCACAAATGACATCTACATAGAAACGTTTGCTGCTACTCCACAGTTCTTTTTTATCTGAATTTAGCCGTATTATTAACGGATACATTATTTAGAATTCGGATATTAGTTGCTTAAAATGAACCTTTTCTCTCGTTTGTTGTAAGAACTTGATTAATCCTTGTAATATATCAATGTACTTTTATGCAGAATGTACTCTTTTAGAAATTCTTCATACGAACACTTATCACGCTATATGACAAAGTATGTATTTTACATAGTGATAAAATTTTTATTGTAATTCCTACGTGTTTGACTCAAAAAACGAACCAATGTACTTGTTGATTTAATGGAAAATTATGAAGTGTTGAAAAAGAAAATGAATAATGGGATAAGATAAATAATAGGTTAATTAACTCCTGGAATGTAAGTGATTTTTTAGCTCCCAACTTCATTTCATTAGTTGTTTAAATCACAAGAGAGAAAAATTAGGTCGGTGGGTTGAAGAGAGTAAAGAAGTTTGTTTCTTTATGTTTAAATTTGGTAGTCAGTATTTCGAAATTTAAATTAGAGATACAAACAGTATTCTCGTAACTAAGTTTGAACAAAAAACAGATCTTCATTTACCTTGCCCGCGGTGACTTAGCAATACCTTAAGTGACTTCGTTTTACTCTCTAGCACCAATAAAGGAAACTTAGATGTGAAAAGAAAAAAAAAGAGGATTTATGCATGTTGAAGCAAATAGAATAAAAGGTGCTCGGAGAGATTGAAGTATCTGCCCAATTAATATAGTCTTCACGACGTTTGAGCGAGTTGTTTCTGGATATATTTTTGTCAAAATGGAAAAAGTTTGAATTTATGGGAGCTGCCCCCAAGGAAAATGGGGTCTACCAGCTGCCAATTTGGGCAGCTTTGATGGCAGCATCGAAAGGCTAATCAGATGAAGAATAAAATTGGGTTTAAGGTATGTAGATTATCCCATGGTTATATCAATTAATCATGTAAGTTTTCAATATTATATACAATAAATATTCGCTTAGTTGTAATCGTAAGTCTATAATTAATATAGTAGCTATCATACGATTGTAAATATATGATAAATGGTGTTCCATAAAGGGCACTGAATTTGAATTGGGTACCACTTTTGTGTTGAAAGGTTTTAAGTCATGCTTTTATCATGCTTGCTATCTCTCTTCACTTCGATTAATAGTTTTGTTTTTTTAAGAATACTTGTGTGCGGTGCGTCATGGAGCAGTTTATAACTGAGCACCGCGTTCTTATGAAGACATTTTACCAAAGCGGAGAAGGTTGCGAAGCAAACAGTTCGAACACTTCGAACCATTTTAAGGATAAATGAAGACTGCAACTGGTGTTACGATTCGCAGACTAATGAGGAAGTTTAAAATAACTGGTTTAGTTGCAACGTCCAAATCGTCTGGGCGGAATCCTTCTTGTCGGACATAGTAAAAAATTGCTGTTTTGCGAGACAGTGTCACTCTGAGAGTGAGAAAATCGATTTGTCGACGTTCGCAGCAGTTTGAAATCCTGACCACTTCATTAAATCGAATTGTGCATTAAAATTTCCATATGCATGCGTACAAAATTCAACTCATGCACCATCTTGAGCCACCTAACCACGGGAGGCGGAAGCAATTTGCCACTTTACAAAGTAATGAAAAGTTAAGTAGGTCCATTCAAAGACTTGTAAACTACAGGAATGTATTCAATGTACAAATGCCCGCAGAAGTAGAGGCAACGTCAGACTCAAAATCTAAGGTAGGGGCCCATTTGTATATTCATTAATTTTGAATCCGATTTTCATGCTTATATTGTAGCAGGAACATTCTGTTTCATCACTGGTATAGCTGCAAATGCTAAAGTACATATACGTAGGCAACATATAGAACTCTTGTGATTTAATGATTACATAAGTATTTTTAGTCACCTGCGACTCTATATCTCACTATGTCGGTCAGTCCCTGTTTTGCTTTTTATATATTTTTGTAATAACATTGTAGTTTTTGGCCCATTTAGACGAAATTTGAAACCCTTATGTTTTTTTTACATTCTCTTTAGAATGATATAATTGCCAAGGTCCTCCCAAGGAGAGCCAGGAATTATTTTCTTTTAGCAATAACATCATAACTGTTCGACCGACTCTAAACGAAATTTGAAACACTTATGTTGTTTTACATTCTCTTTCGAATGATATACTCGTAATCCTCAAAGTTATCCCAAGATTAGCAGGGGAATTATTTTGAAATAACATCATAACTATTTGGTCGATTCTAACGAAATTTAAAACCTTTATGTTGTTTTGCATTATCTGTCGAATGATATAATTGCCAAGGTCCTGCCAAGGATAGCCCGGGAATTAATTTCTTTTTGCAATAACATCCTAACTATTCGAACCCTTCTAAGTAAATTTGAAAGCCTTCGTTGTTTTACATTCTCTTTTTAATGTTATAATTGCCTAGGTCCTCCCAAGCTTTCCTCTGGAATCTTTGAAATTTTTCAAGGTCGTAAGCTCATAAATCAGAATAAGTGAGAACACGCGACCTTTGGTCAGCAGACCTTCTTTTCGTATCAAGCGCAACTCCGGAAGCTGACAAAATGTTTTCGAAACGATTCTAGACTAAACTAGAACTTTCGAGAATGATAGGATAGCTGTTTATTTGCGTCCGAAATTTGTTATTCGTTGTTACGACTTCTTCAAGGAAACATTTTCAAGATCACAATGGCAAAGACCGCTGAACATTTAGAATTTGCAAGCAACCTTATTGTTAGACGGCATAAGGCCGGTCATTGAAATAGAAAACATGCTCTATTGTAAGCATTCCAATTTCTTATGTAAAGAACATTATGAAGTAGAAATCGAATCTTATCACAGCAAATTGTTTGCGTGAAGGGTGATAAATAAAAACGACCTCAAGGTGCTCGGTTTATGATGATGACTGAAACAATCCCCAGGCTTCATCTAATGTTACAAACAAATCTTGCAGCACGTGGCGTAGATATAACACCTCAACAATACAACATTGTTCACACGGGAAAGGATTTCATTCACTGTTTATAGAAAGAAGCCTCTGTTAAGGGGAGCTCATAGAGAACCCCTTTGAGGTTCGCTAAAGAGTATCTGGAGGATAGCTAAGATAACCTAGATAAAATACTATGATCAGATGAGACAAAATCTAGTTCGTTGGCGGAGATCTGGCCAAGCCCTCATAAGGAAAAACGTTGTCTTTATTGTCAAAAAAAGAGATTCGATTAATTAATGCTGCCAATGGCGCATAAAAAATTATAGATAGGGCAAAAATTGTAAAAACTATCAGCACATACTTGATGAAAGCTTGAGACTATTGGCAAGGAAACTGGTACTTGAAAGGCATTTCATCTTACAACTAATAAACTCCTTTATCAGAGAAGTTTGAAGGAAAAGAATTGAGATAAGGCCGTCATTAGATTTTGAAATTGAGCAGGTAAAAGAATAATAGGTTGAAAATTGTGAAATTTTAATAGAGTAAATTTTGTAGAATAGGTGGAAACTTGTGAAATTTTAATAGAGTAAAATTTTTTAGATTAGGTGGAAATTTGTGAAATTTAAAAATATAATGTTTTATAGTTTCGTCCTAAAACTTAAAAAAAGCATGCATAAATGGGATAAGGTGAAATTTCTATAGATAATTGTTATATTTTACCATCCATTTGGGGAAATCTAAAAATGAAAGAGAAGTGCTATTCATCGTTCGCATCGTGGAAGAGATCCCCGAACGGATAAAGAAATTTACATAAAAATCAAAATGACGAGCACTGTTAAACCAGAAAGCACTTGGGTCTTGTCCTCGTTAGTGATGAGGTGGGTGGATGGATGGTTGGCGCTGGTCACATGGCACACACTACACTGGTGATCGCTCCTCATTTGAGAGTTTTATACATTATAGTATAAATGGCTTTTAAAACATCTTTATGTCTTCATATTAAAAAGAGATTATACTATTGCTATTTATGAAATTAATGCTAAAGTGGTTATGTAAAGTGTCAGTAATGATTATGACGGCGAAAATCTGAGTTGGCGGATTAGATAAGGGGGCGGGGTCATTCCCGCCGTTGGGCTGCTCGGGATTCTGTCGTGATCTTTTTGTTCGAGGTTTTCGGGGTCGTCAAGTGTCGCCGTTGTCGGGTTTTCGATTCGTAATCACCATCGTCGTGTCTTCACCGTCATCACATCTTCATTCTCATCGCATCTTCGCCATTGTTACATAGAAAATAAAGGAGATTTCTTCACTTCAAGAAAATCTAAATCCAGTTATCGCCATCGTCAAGCCTTCGTTCACATCATGCTTAAGCCATTATGTTTTCTTCATCGTTACATATTCTACATCGCGGAATCTCCTGTCTTTGATGGCTTTTTGTTATTTTTGTGTTTAATATATGTTATTTTATGTCACTTGACTTAAACCACGGGGATTAACGATTCCATTTTTGGTTTTTTATGTGAAAACTTATTATGAATGTGTTATTTTATGTGGTATTTAGCATAACATAACGTGTATTACATAAAGAGGGGCTAAACTGACATCGAAGTTGTGAGTATATACAAAAAACTACAACCAAAAGACTAGAAAATATAGGAAATTCGAAGAAACGATAATTGCAAAATGACGTAGAAGCCGAAGATATTTCTATCGCCTCATCACGCATTAGCTATCGCTACGTCTTTGCCAGCATTACATCACTGCAAGACAATCTGAATCAAGTTATCGCCAACACCAAGCCTCTGCCCCGCTCACTCCTTCGCCATTGTTATGTTTTCTATAATGTCATATCTTCTCCATCGACACATACTCACCTTCGTCATTTCGCGATCTTAGGGTTTCGATTGATTTGTTATTTTTTTATCTTTTTGTTGTACTTTTTATATGCTCGCTGTAGATGGGCTTTGGCTTTTATGCGCTTAAAATATCAAATGTCACCTGAGCTAAGACTCCGAGATTGATGATTCACCTTTCAGTTTTTCAGGTGGTAAACTTAAAACTTAGTATTATCATACATTATCAGCAAAGACTTTCGTTTTATTTTTAGCAATTCTTATTCCAACAGGTCCATAACCCATATCAATTTTAGCTCTACTGCAGTACGCAATTACTGACTATATAAGGGTAAAAACTCAATTTGAGAGTTAATTTAATTTTAACTACTATAAACATTTGTTTTTAACAAAACGAATTGTCAAAGTTTCCATCCGAGAGACAACTACGTATAGGGTTATGAACCATGCCAGAAAATGAAAACAACCGTTCCTCTGGTGCAGAGGAAGATACCATGGGGTTATACCTCTTTAAGATCTTATTAATATCAAGATACAACTATAAAGAGTCGAGTACCTTACAGTTGTCCTTCAAATAAGTGAGGAGTTCTAAGTCTCCCTTTTTTTAAGAGCAGCGAATGAGAGATCCATAGTTTGAATAAATCGTCATCAGTTCGAACTATTACCATTATTGTCAGAATTACAATTTCTTCTTGAGATTGATTGCTTCATTAACCAAGAAATTATGCTTGTGCAACATTAATATCTATCTAAGTTTGAAATATTCAGGCCGAAACAGCAGCAGCTACCTCAAGGCCTAAGGACAAAAAATGAATAAATCTGCTATTGAGAAACGTCTAATTTTTCAAAAAGATTTAAGAACCGATCTGGCAACCGCCTACTCTGGCAAAAGTCGCCGTACTCGCGCTATAACCTAATACTAGGCTAGATAGTAACAACATGTAAATAACAAATAACAAAAATAAAAAGCTACAAAGGCTAAGACAGAAGCTAAACGACAAAAAAAAGACAAGCAAAAAAACAAAAAGAAGGAGCGCGCCTTGGCGTTGAGGGTAGGCCCACCTCCCCCGCCGGCGCAGGAACATGCGACCAATATCAGAGAAAGTCAAATAAAGCGGAGGAGGCAAGCTTCCTACAAAAGGCATATAGTCCGCAAATGTGTTTACAAGAACGCGTCTTGAGTACAAGGGACAAATGGTAGCGAATCCGTTCGTCCCGTTACCTGGACAAGTAACTTGCTTGAAGAACATCCATAGTAGGACATTCAACAAGAATGTGCCACACAGTCTGCGGGACAACGCAGTCTTCACAATAAGTTATCGCATAGCGCCCCATCAAATGGCGGTGTGTCCCGTGAGTCTGTATAATTCGGAGATGACATCAATGAACCTCAAGCCGTCGCGGCTTTGAGTAATAGGTAAATGGGCATATTCGCGGCACAATGGCACGCAACTTTAAGTTCTTCTCAGCCGTCTCTCATTTTGTTTGCCAAACAGACAGAGGGCTGCTCGGATTCCTGCCATGTAATCGGTGTGAGGAAGAGCAAAAACTGGTCTGGTTACCCAGGCCTCGCGAACCTCTTGGCGCCCGGATCGGAGCTCTCAATCCCCATAATGCTCACATGTCGCGGAATCTAACAGAAAATAATGTTAACATCCACCCAGCTCACCGAAATCTTGGTGTCACGGACGTCGCGAGAGCACTCAGGGTGCTTTCTGAGTCGCTATACCTCACAATCCAGTCTCCGAACCCGGCACGACGTATAATTTACCGTACCGATCTTTGTATTGCAACAGACTCGGCCGTGAAGACAGACGCAGTGCATGGCAGAGATCTGCTGACTTTAAACCGAGTGGATACGGCCAAGAAACCAACACCCACTTTGGAAATGAAGCCATCCGTATACACTGGTACGGTTTAAGCATGACACGGAGTGTGCTCCAAAAATGCTACCCTCTAGGGTAGCTTATTGTGTAGAACAAAATATGCCAGCAGCCCGAGAGCTATACTGAGCTATACTGACGTCTCTCGGCGGCATACGCACTGTCGAGATTAGCTGTTGATGCACTAATTTTTTTATTATTTTTTTTTATTTTAGAACCCATCTGGCGACTGCTTCCTAGAGCAAAAGTTGCCGTAATTCCACCGCAGCCTGATACTAGGCTAGATTACAAACAAAAAAGAATATGTAAATAACAATTAACAAAGATAAGATAAGGAACAAAGGCTAAGACATAGTTTAAAGGACGAACAACAGCAACAAATAAAAAAAAATAAAAAAAAATAAGGTAATAAGAAGGAAGCACCCGGGAACGGCATCAGAAGTAGGTCCGCATCCCCCCGGCGCAGGAACATGCGAACTACAATAAAGAGACAAATGAAGTGGAGGAAGCCAGCGTTCTAAAAAAAAGTCGTATAATCTGCACGTCTGTGTGTACGAACCAGTCCAGAGTATAAGGAACAATCGGTAGTGACCCCACTCGTCCAGGACCGGGACAGGTAACGTGTGCGAAGATCACCGAGACTGGGACATTAAACAAAAATGTGCGGAACAGCCAGGGGGACAACACAGTCCTCACAATAAGGCGCAGGCAAGAGCAAACTGCTGTTCTGGTTTCCCAGTCATTACTGACTCTCTGGCGCCCTCATTGGCGCGCTCATTCCACGCAATTCCTACATGTCTAGGATCCCAGCAAAGATAATCTAGACATCTGCCAGGCTTGCCAAAACCGTGCTGTCACTGATATCACGAACTAGAGTATGCGAAGATTCCATTGCCCCTAGAGCCCTCAGGGCGCTTTGTGATTCGCTATAAATCACAATCCGGTCTCTGAACCAGGCACGTCGCATTATCTCCGTACCGATCGATGTATTGCAACCAGCTCGGACGGGAAGACAGACTTTAACGCCTGGTAAAGCTGCACTTACTTCAAAAAAGGATATACGGCGTGGAAACCGACTCCTTCTAGGGACTTGGATCCATCTGAGAACACAGGCAAGATTCCAGCGTTACACGGAGTGTGCCCCAAAATGGTCGAATGGCAGAAATGCACTACCTTAGTCTTGGCCAAGAAAAACCGAAACCTGTGCGCTTTGAAATAGCGAGAGACGCGGTTCAATGCTTGTTGGAGTCAACACTCTAGAATTGACATTTATGCCATATGAAAAGTAATCGAAAGGTCGTCCACAGAAAGAGTAGCGAGAACATCTTCTGGCAGCACTGAGGTGATAAAGTTGAAGGGCAGGGCAAACAGAGGGACACTTAGTACACTTTTCTGCGGCATACTCTCTTCTTGTTCTATTTTGCCGGATCGAGCTGCCGCCACCCTTATGCGGAATCAAATATTTCGCAAAAATTTAGAGATAAAGATTTGGAGGCGTCAACTCGCCCACGTTGTGTGGAGAGTCTCTATGATAATGTATCGCTTTGCGGTATTAAAGGCTTTTCCGAGATCGAAAAAGGCTGTCGCATAGTGCTGTCTGCGAAGAAAGACTCGCAGACGGCATTTCCCAGTAGGAACAGAGCATACAACGTATATTAGAACTTACGAAAGCCTCACTGTGCGCGAGACAAGGGACCGTCGCTGTCCAGAAAAAAAGGTAAACTAACATTTAATAATTTACCCATCAACTTGCACACAAAGGAGGTTAGAGAGGTTGGGCGGAAACCGGCCGGGGTAGAGTGATCTCTTACCGAAATGCGAAAAGGGAGCACACTCTCGGCTAGCTGGAGTCTGGAAGAATATCATCATCACGGATGCTGTTTAACAAAGCTAACTGAAAGGCTATGCCTCGTTCACCCAGGTGTTTAAGCATTCCATTTGGCCATCCTCTGGATCAGGGGCAGTCTTCGCGCATGAAAAGAAAGTAGCATCCGGGCAGAGAATGTGGAGAAAGCGTTTGCGAAGGATTCCGCAACGTCATAGGGGTCGAGATTGCGGTTCCATTCTCCGAGAGAACGAGAGAGGGGGGTCATATGAGAACTTGCCCTGAATCCTTTTGACTAGCTTCCTCACCTCTGACACAGGTGTCTTTACCGTTATTTTAAGACAGGTATGCCCGCCAGGAAGAGTGGCGAGCGTTCGTCGAAACATCTTGGAACCTTGCTCTAGCTCGACGAAATTCACCACAGTGAAATCGTTCGGGCGGCGCTCATAGTGCATGTAGGTATAACGCTTCTGTTGATGGCAGTCTCACACTCGGATAAACCAGCACGTTCTAGGAATAGTAGTTAGAACCACGGCCATAAGGTGGCCGGAGGAGAATTCAACGGCCTCATCCACCCACCTAAACTCCTCAACTGAGACAGAGACTCAGTCATTGCCTGAAATGCAGACCACCGTGCCTGCACCATGTACCACTGGGGTAGGGAAGGGATCTCTCAGGAGGCATCTGCCCAGAAAATCATTTGAATGGGGAAGTGATCACTACCATAGAGGTCAACGAGTACCCACCACCCCAAATAAGGCTGTGCACCCGGAGAGCACAAAGATAGGTAAAGAAAGGAGACCTATCTCCTGCTCGTCAATTAGGTTGGCAAGGATAGTTAGAGTAGTCTCCCCAGAAAAGGTGCCTACTGTTTAATTCCTGGAGCAAAAGAAAGGGTCTCGCCAACCGTGACAAGACGCGGCGGAATTCACGCTCGTCGAAGTCAGCTGACAGTGGAATATATGCAATATTAATAATATACCTCATATCCAGGTGAATCTATACCGCTCTTGTCTGAATGGAGGTCTTGAGAGCAAAGAAAAGAACAAAGACATCATATCTTGTGAAAATTGCGCATCCTCCCATCTGACCTATATCCCGTGGTGGTGAGGTCGCAAAACTCTTATATCATGGGAGGGTGGGCAGGGCGCACGCGCCCAGCATGGTCTTCTGCAAAAAGATAGCTAAGTGAAAACGGGATGGGACAAGCTTCTGCAGATACTCCCTGTTAATTCCGAGTCGGCGGTAATTCCATTCAAGTTATATGCCCTTCATGCCTAGCTTGGAAGAGATGCGAGGGCCCTCTTCGAAGACAAGATCCTCACGGGAATGGCAGTACGCTAACCCGGAGGCAAAACTTCTGACACTGTTAGTCGAACAATGCGCTGAAGCACCTATCGGGAGAGTTAAGGCTCGCTATACTAGTCTTTTACTCATTTCACCTCTAAAACTTAGATAGGCGCTCCGGGGCGGCTTTGGAGGCGAATGTACAATATTTAGATGATCTACCGTCTTCGAGCCACTCATCAAAGCACTGGGTGTGGGCGTAGGAGCGGAAGATAATTTGATGCTGTTCCCTTTAGGGGTGTAGCGTTAGGAACCATGGAAGACGGCCGCACGACTACCTTCAGGGATGTTGCCCCTTGTGAGCTTAACGACTCGATGAAGGCGCAGAGCCGTTTTGCCTTATAGGAAACGCTCCCGCTAAGGGAGTCGAGTAGCCCTGGTTTTAGCCGAGGCTGGGTGTAAACTCTTTGTGCCGCCAACTCTACCAGGGGAGAGAGAGCCTGGCTTGATTAGATCTCGTAGAAGGTTTCCGACTAAACGACCATGCTAGTAGGCTCGTGAAAGGTTTCCGCTTAAACGACTGTGCTCGTAGGCCTGTAGCGCCAGGAGCAAAGGGTACCTTTTTTAAAAACTAAGCTATAAGATGTCCCTGGCAGCGAAGGCGCTCCAAGACTCAGTCCTTAGCCTCATAAAACAAGAGATGATCCACTGCCTGAACGACCAGGATTGAAACACTTGGCCATACACGATTTAGACTTATCCTGTGTAGCCTTGGTGCAACTATACAGACTTCGAAGGGCTTAAGAGGTGGCAGTAGTAGCACATCCGGGGTAGTGGCACAAATGCCTTCAAGCGGTAGCGATACCAACCGGCACGCACCGACTTAGGAGCCTGTCACGCTCAAGGCCCGTCTCTGTTTTTTCATCACAGGTTCAAGTTGGAACGCTACATGGTCAGTCAGCTATAAGGTTATGCCATCTATTGACTAGTCTACGAGTTCTCTAATATAGACTAGTCCTTTAACCAAGTTCATGGTAGTGAAATGTGGAGTTACACTCACTGCCGTGCCATTAAGTGTCCGAAGGGCCCTAATCATGGCCGACTCAAAAGAATCTCGCGCATTCGCCAGAAGGCTCTCGTCCGAGAGCCTTTGGCTCTCTATATACATGGCAAACGTGGAACCTCTTTTCCGCATGGTGATGGTAAGAGGGGAGCCCTTCCGCCGATCAAAGGGGTGCCTCAATTTTCCTAATCCTTCCTGACACTAGGGAGGGTGTGACCGCACTTGGAAAGTGGATCTACATGCGCTTTCCTACTATTGCTTTTACTTCTCACCATGAAATGAATAGAAAAAGAGAAAAGCTTACTCATGTAAAATAGGTAGCATGACCTCTCTTTGAGAGGAGAGGTTAAAAGAAAAGTCTCAAAAGAATAAAAAATTCCAAAATATGATCATTTTTACATATTCGGTCCCGGTACAGCGTTGAATGTCTTTGCTAACCCAGCCTACCATTTAGGGGCAATTGTCATGTAGCTTAAATCACAAGAGATAGTGCTGGCGTAGCCACTTTATGTGTGTACTGAAAGAATTTGAGCAGTCGACGTCCCAGGACACAGCGTAACTAACACATACTTGCCCTAGGCAGCGGGCTTTCGGCCCTCACAACAGGTAGATACCTCAGAGTATACACTGTCACTCGACTAAGGCTCATAAGAAGACGAAAGTATGCCATGCAGTCAGAACCTCTGTGGATAGGAGAGCAAATGTAGAAAGGGGTAAGAGGGTATGTAGTAAAGAGAAGTAGAGATAGGCGGGTCCACTAACAAGTATGGTGGGTGATCACCTATTATTATTATACCCTGGCACTAGGAGATTTTTGGGGGCCAACATAATAAGGGAGGGTGTATTTATACCAACTTTGAAGGTGCAGGGTCAGATCTGTCACAAGATTGGTAAAGCAGACTCTGAAAATTTCTGCAGCTGTATTATGTTGGAAGCTTTCCTCACGAGGCCAACAGGTGAAATTACATTTCCTCTGGAACAAATCTAGAGCTGACATTAAAACTGCATAAATGTTGCACATTAACAACAGCTATGTTCAGAGCTTCAAATATGCCTTGAAAAGATCACCCTCTGTCAATTTTGCTCAAGAATCTTGACGATACTTTGCAACGCATTAATGAAACTCATAGATCTTATGATGCCCTTTAGTATCCTTTTATATGTGTCAATGGAAAGGATGTTACCATTTTGGCATAAAAAAAGAATGAAACAGTACTGTCACCTACAAAAAATTCTATGCAACGACGCGTATCTATCATAGTAATGTATACTACTACTAATTATTATACATAATAATAATATTAATAATAAATAAATATAAATTAAGTAGAGCTGAAAGGGAGTGAGGGAGGATGGAGTACATTACCAACTTTCCCGCCCTATCACAGTTTTAATATCAACCACTTAAGCTGCAATGATGTGTTGCTCCTCTGAGTACCAAGAGTAACAGAATACACAGTCTTTGCACGAGAATCTTTTCATTTAAATGCCTTTAACTATCCTTGTTCTCTCCTGCTGAAGAGCCTAAATCTGAGTCCACGGTAGTTAAAGACCTCCATAGATCTGATCATTTTCCCATTCACTTCTCATTTTCTGGAGCGCTGGCACATAAAAGACCACATTTCAGGAAATGACTTATTTATCTGTCTCAATCGAGGAAATATATCAGTGAATGAGGCCATTGAGTTCTTCGCTGGAATCAAATTGGCGTAGGGCTAAATTCTATTCTTAGAACGTCTAGATATTTTGAACGCCACCCGCTTTAGTGGTGGTCAACCGATTGTCAGACGTTCCTCAAACAGAAGCATTATGCCTTTCTGCGCTCTAAGCGCCGCCCGAATAATTCTACCGTCTTTTGAATTTCGTCGAGCTAGGGCTAAGTTCAGGTATGTTTCGAAGCACGCACGTCGCTCTTCTAGGCGGGAATATGTGTTTCACTTATCGGGTATACCCCTCTAGCAGAGGGGTGGAAGCGAGTCAAAAGGATTCAAGGCATGTTCTCGAAGGAAGCCCCCTGCCCTTTTCCATGAAAATCGAACCGCAATATTAGACCTCTCGTCCGTGATGTAGTCATTCGAGACTGCTTTCACCCTATCTTTGAGCTTGGATGCTACTCCGCCAGCAGAAAGCCGCCGACTGGACTTTAACTCCAGAGGCGCAGAATAATTGAACAAGATGTTACATTGAGTGAGCTGAGCTCCACTTTAGCTTCATGCGCGGACACCGGCCATGTTCCGTGTGATATCCCATATGCCATACTTAGATACCGAGGTAAGCGAGGCATGATCGTTCTATTTGATTTGTTCAAAAAGAATTGGACAGAGTGTTTCCTTCCAGACTCATGGCAAATGGCTACTCCCCTCGCTTTTCGTAAACTGTGAAGAGGTCACTCTAACCCGGCCAGTTTCCGTCCTAGCTCTCTAACCTCGTTCGTGTGCAAGTTGATGGAAAAATTTGTAAATGTTAGACTACAGATACATTATTGAGGATACTCTGAACACGATAGAGGTGAGGAGACGAACTCTTATCTGCGAGATATTCGATTCTGCAGGGTGGTGAGGCAAGCTTTCTCCGCCCATATGAAGAAGGATGAGGTACCCCGCAGGGAAGTATCCTCACTGTCACAATCTTTTCCTTGAGCATCAACGGTATCACTTCAGTGCTGTCAGAAGATAATCTCGCTGCGCTCTACGTGGAAGAACTTTCGATCTCCTTTGTTGGGGCTCAGATGCTAATTCTGGGAGCGTCAACTCCAGCAAGCATTGAACCATATATCTCTCTGCCGAATCAAACAAGGTTTATTTTTCCTTGGCAAGGACTAAGGTATTGTAATTCTGCTGTCATCTACGGCTCCAACCCCACCCGCACTCGTTCTTAACGGCGTTCGCCTGGTGACCAATGCCTTCCACCCATCCCCCAATCAGAGGCTACTTCTCGACTTCGGGGAGATAGAACTCACTTTGTACCATGTAAAATGCATTCTGTGCATGTGAACGCGAGCCCGTTGCCTACCTCAGTCGCTAACGGCTCTCTCTGCATCCACAACCGATCTCGATGTTGCTTATACCGCCTAGAGAGGTTAGTCAAACACTAAACGATCTGGTTTTAGGGCTAAGAAACTAATTCGATAGTTCGGTATAGCTATCTGGTTCTGCCCCGTACTGCATCCTGATTGATACCACCTTTGATTGTTAGTCTCAACGCCTCTGCTCTTACAGCTTGAACAGCGCCGGAAGGTTTGCGTCAGCCCTTCATGGAGCACACATTGTGTCACACTCGATCTGTGCCTGGGTATATGGATGGCTCCATGTGTAAGAAGAGAGTCTGCTTCCACGCCCTATACCCTCTGTATAAAGTCAGCGCGGCTCTAACAAACGCTGCGTCTGTCTTAACGGCCGAGCTAGTTGCAATATATCGCTCGGTAGGGGAACTAACACTTCGGTCCTGTTCAGATACAAGATTGTGATCTTTAGCGACTCACAACGCGCCTTGAGTGTTCTTGGGGTTTTAGAATCTTTATACCCCCTGGATCGTGTTATCCGTGATGCCATGGCTGACGCGAGGCGTATGAATGTAGAGATTATCTTCTTGCATGGTTCAGGTACATTTGGGCAGCGCGGGTAATGAACGGGCCGATGGGCGTGCCAAAGATTTATAAGCTTATCTACCTGGTGATACCCAAAAATGTCCACATTTTTATAATGCTGTAATTTGTTAGCCATTAAAGTTGAAGTTAGAAATAAGTATCACTACAAAGAACAATATTTTTAATATTATTAACTAGCATCAAGTAGCCTAAGCTTGCGGTGGATAGATAGTCTATCCCAGTCTAGGAAAGCCTATCTATGCAGATATTAAACAGTTCTCTTTTATGCTCTCAAAAATGGCACAATTAACTCTTGTTTCGACATGGCTCCCACAATCAAATCAATTCATCATTTTCCCATGAAGATAAGTATGGTATGCGATTAGAAAAAAATTCCAGAGAAATTAGGCCAAGTGGACTGCGCACAGCACAATTCGTAATTAAAATAAAGGAAATTCCGGTCTTAATAAAAGTGTGCGGACGAAACAGAATATTGACAAGGTAAGGACTTACTTGATGCTGATAAAACAAAGTTAGTGAGAAAATTAGCTGCTGAAACATTTAAATTAAGGCGATGTGCAAACTATTCTCAAGAAATCTCAATGTGGGATACGCAACGACGGTTATCATTTTGCCTTAGGGTTAAAGAAATGTGCGATGATAATCAATTTGTATTGAATAACATAATTTTCAGTGATTGATGCTACGTTTGCCTGAAAGGCATGTCAAATAAATAGAATTATTGGAGGTAGTCACTAACTAAGCCATATAATCATTTTCAAAAACCTTTGCACTACCCAACTACCCAAAGACTACAGTATGGTGTGGATTAAGTAGAAATGAGATTTATGGGTCCTATTTCTTTGAGGACCGTGCAACAGGACAAGCTCAGTCAATTAACGCTGCCAGATATCTTGACTTGCTCAAAACCATTTTCGCCATTAACACTAATCCTGACGAATGGTTTCAACAAGATGGCGCTACAGCCCCTACTGCATGTACGCCATGACATGGTTGAAGGCTCGATTTCCTCAACGACTAATGTCGCATAGGACAAATTTCCTCTTACCGGCCAGATAACCTGACCTGTCACATTTAGACTACCTTCTCTTGAGTTTTGTAAAAGAAATACTATTTCGAGCTGCCCCATCCAATATGGCAGAACTGAAGAATGAGTTTGGAGAAATCATGGAAATCCATCAATGTCAACACTTAGTAGAATGGGATAAGAATTTTGCTCTTCGTATCGATAAATGCATAGAGTCGGATGGTGGTCACTTCGAATGTTAAAAGCAATCTAATAAAATTTCAAATATTGTTCTTTGTAATGATATTTATTTCTACCTTCAAGCTTCAATAGCTAACAAATTAATGTACAGCAATAGAAAAAGGGCACATTTTTGGCTGTATATACATAAATATTAGGTTGAGGAATAAGTTCTTGCGTTTTTTTTAATGTTGTGTTGATTTACTTTTTGTTAACGGGATTTGTGCACATATTAAGAAACAATAATAAATAATGAGAGCAAAATTTGCAAAGGTTAGGCTACGTCTCTTAACAGCGTAGACTATTAGGCTTTTGCTTAGGCTACGTCTTGAAGTTGAGTAATAAGTCATTGTAGTTTATTTAAAAGTTGTGTTAATTTCATTTTTGTTCTGTGCCCTCAAAATGGAATGTCAAGTTGAAAGAAAGGCGCATTTTCGACACTTGTTGTTATTCATTTTCGATCGAGACAGGAACAATGCAAACGCAGCCAAAGCTCGTCGCGATATTTGTGTTGTGTACGGAGAAAATGCTTAATCAGAAAGGACAGCTCAATGGTGGTTTTCACTTTTCTAAATCGTCATTTCAATCTTAATGACGAAGAACGTTCTGGTCGCCCCATTAAGTTGGATTAAGATCAATTGAACGACCTTCATAATGAAAATCCTCGTTGATAGACTAAAGAATTGGCTGTACAATTGGTGTGTGATCATAAAACTGTAGTGAATCACCTTCATTCGATGGATAAAGTTGAAAAACTCGGTGCATGGGTTCCGCACGCTTTGAGCGAAAACAACAAACTTTAACGCTCCACGATTGCCGTAGGTTTGCTTGCTCATCACAAGGCTACTCGTGGATATAAGGACAGATTTTTTCACCGCATCATCACTGGCGACGAAAAGTGGTGTGTTTATGTCAACATGAACCATCGAAAACAATGGCTTAGCCCCAGTAAAAAAAAAACACTTCTGCGATTAAAGCAAGGACTTCATCCACGAAAGACGATGATGTGTGTGTGGTGGGATTGTGAAGGCATCATTCTTTATGAGCTTTTTGCGAATAACGAGATTGTCAATGCAGAACTGTACGTTCAAAAGGTGTATCGACTCGCCGAAGCTATTCGTAAAAAGCGACCTCATCGACGTTGTGGAGTCCTTCTGAAACACGACAATACTTATCCTCACATTACCAATATGACAAAAGACGCCATCCAAACGCTTAATTGGGGGGAAATCCTGCCGCATCCTCCATATTCGCTAGACCTAGTTCCATCGGATTTCCATCTGTTCCGATCGCTCTCCAACAATTTGCGCGGCGTTTCGTTTAATACTGATGTGGAATTAAGAACCTGGTTAGACGAATTCTTCGAGTCAAAATCCAGAGATTTTTATTGCAGAGGCATCGAAAAGCTAGTTGAACGTTGGGAAGAAGTTGTAAATCACAACATAGAATACATTATTGATTAAATTGCATATTGTTATCAATTAAAAATGAAGTTTTTCTAAAATTGTTAATGATAATGAATAAATTTGATAAAATCGCAAGAACTTATTCCTCAACCTAATAATAATAAAAAAAATGCCTCATTACATATGAGATCACTCCCAAATTTTATCATTACGTTATAGTTTTCGCCTCTTATCTAAAAGTCATTTAACAGCCTCATCTACTCTTTTTTAGTTGACCTCGTCTGTATTATTTAAAAATTTTCCTTACCTATTTAGTTCGTTAAACATATTTTATTTTGTAATTTTGAGGTGTTAATTATAATTTGCTTGTCAAATTTCTGAATGTTTTTTTCCTTGGTCATGAGATTCTCTTTTTATAATTTATTGATTTATTTTTTTGTAGTTCCTTTTCTAAGTATTCGGTGATTGCAGTCCGTAACGTATGATTGCTAAAAGATTTATCTCTAATGAAATTATTCCCATTCAAACGTAAGTGATCAATCTTATTTTTGTTCCATTTGTCTGCTTTTGAAGAAGGAATTCATAATATAAATGTTTGCTTATTGTGCAAGCTCCTTTCTGTTTTCGCTTACACTTTAATAGTTTGTAGTGAATTTCTCAATTAATCGCCTATCATGTATTAGTTTTCCACTCTTTGAAGCGAAATATTCCATAACCATATACATATAACTTAAGGTTTTCTTGTTTGCATTTGCAAGTTCTGTATATGATTCCTTCACCGAATATTTC
This sequence comes from Ceratothoa steindachneri, assembly GCA_963969495.1. Taxonomy (NCBI): domain Eukaryota; kingdom Metazoa; phylum Arthropoda; class Malacostraca; order Isopoda; family Cymothoidae; genus Ceratothoa; species Ceratothoa steindachneri. The sequence goes on from OZ018320.1 coordinate 61,757,185, forward strand.
ATTCATATATCATGTCATTTTATCTCTCCGCTGTATTGAAGTTAGGTTCACTCTCATGCCTTATCGCAATTTTACCAAGATGAAAGTTGTTAGCTTACACAAGACCCATATGTACAGGCACTCACATTCTTGGCCACTACACAGATGTGTCTGCTCATATATCGTAAATTAGATTCTTTTGGATTAAGTTTCTTTCGCTGAAATGAAAGATAAGAAGCGGCTGCGGTCCAAAATCTTTGCTGAGTGAGCGTAAATTTGGGCGGTAAAAAACTTCGTTATTTAGAGTTCATTTTGGAAAAATAATTTTAAATATATACCACTCTAAGAATATATTATTTATATAAAAATATTTTATTTTTGCTACTATATGATAATATATGTATATATGAAGATATTTTTAGAGCCCAACCGTCACTATCGTCGAGGGCCGTAAATCTGATCCTCTAAGCAGTGTTTCCCAACTGGGCGCCATGGCAGACTTGAAGTGAGCCCCATGAAAGTGCTAAGATTTAGAGTGGCCACATACTCAACCTATTAAAAAAGAAATTTTAGTTAAGCCAATGTATTATTTTAATTTGCAGTTGAATTACATTTTTTTTAAAAAAATTAATACATATATTTCCTTTTTTTAAATATTTTATAATAGAATTTGAATTTATCTATAAACATATTTTGCAAATATGTGACAAATAATATTTTAGCGGAATATAAATGGTTTTAATATGCTTTATATACATATATGTTTTGTTTTTTTGGGGAAAAATAGAGTTATACTTATGGGAAAAAATAAGGGTCATACAAGGTTCATAAGCCAAAACAGTATGTGAAACACTGCTCTAAAGAACCCAGCACTTGTTCGCTGTGGGTAAAGTAAACCTATTTTTTCTCCGACGTGTTACCCGCAATCGTAAATTCAGAAAACCCCGCGAATATATGAATCCACTGCAGACGGTAAATTCAGAGGAGCTATGTCTCTATGAAACTCAGAGTAACCAAGATCTAAAATGAGGATATCGCAGTCAATGATCACTAGAAACTTGTCACTAACTATAATGGAGACTACTCATTATGAACAAATCAAATTTGTTCCTAGTTGGGTCTAAGCTTGAGAGATAAAGATATACCAAGAGTATATAACGTTTAGTTACCCGGGGCAATCCGCGTACGTATAATTAATTCCTTTTCAACTGCAAATATAAATATAAAGGGAGTATTAATGCCCATTGACTTAATAAACAATCGAATAATTCTTTTTCTTCAATATTGGATGCCCTAGAAAGCCTTCGTCGTCTCCCCCTAATACCTTATGTTCTACAGATTCCAATCTTAAATGTATCAAAGTTAGGGAATGAAAATTAGGTCAAACCTTAAGGTTTAGAGCGGGACTCAGATATATCTAACTACAGAGGCTTTAAATTCATTGAGAATATGAAGAAAGTAAGTGAGGTCCTATCATATAAAATAATACTTGACCTAATAATAATATAAATACAAGTTAGAAGAATTTATAACTTTAGAAGTAAATTAAACGATGTCAATCAAAAAATTCCTTAGACCGCAAGATGCTGAGCCATTGCTTTCAGAACAAAAATTTGATGAACAGGGAAATTTATAATAGCACCTTGTGAGCATTAATGGCTTATAAGACAATTAAGGAATATTAAAGCAACCAATCAACTGGTAAGAACGTTAGAGATTTTTTTTCCGACGATAAAACGCAACAAGAAAAAAACAAAAACAGCCTAATAAGCAACTAACAAACGAGAAGAAAAGGTATGCTACGGCGTAAGAGGGAGTCCCGCTTCCCTCCGGTACCGGATAATATACACCCAACAACCCTAGAAAAGGTCAAGTCAAACAAAATGGAGGAATGTATCCTCCTCTAAAACCTTGGGATTCCTAGACTTTGTGTACAAGAGCTTGCCTTCCAGAGGACCAGGGACAAGCGGAGGCGACGCCTCTCGCTCGGTAAAGAGACAGATAACGAGGGCAGAAATCTCCCAGTCTGTGACACTCAACAATAATGTATGAACAGTCAGCTGCACAACGTATTCGACGCAGTAAGGTGGATGGGGAGCTTCATCAAGGGAGATGCATCACGCGAGTGTGCCAATCAAAGACGCCAGAGAGCGATCTGAGGTCGTCGAGGCATTGGGATGGTAGTTACACAAGAAAAATCGTGACGCAATGGCCCTCAAATCTAAGTTCTGGTGGGCAGTTCTTTCGTGTTTTGTTTCAAGCGATCATCCGGAGAATGCCTCCATGTGCAAAACTCACTGCAATCATCTACATCCTAATTCTAGGCTAGATTAAAAAAGTGCGAAAGACAACAAAAATCTAAACCAAAACAAATAAAATTCTAAGAAAAACCAAAACCAAGAAAAAAGCAAAAAAGCAGGAAGGAAATAAGTTCTGGCACCAAACGAAAACATGCGACCAACACTAGGAGAGTCAAATAAAATGGAGGATGCTCCTCACTTCCATCGTATGTAGAATCTCATACCGTATTCCTATGCTGTATAACAGGCCTTATCCAGATAAAAAAACAGCGTGCCTTAGTGCGCCAATGAAGGTATGCTTCGCAGACGGAATTTTGCAGTCAGAGCAGTGCATCCGACGTAAAGTGAAACTTGTGAAAGCTTCACTGTACAGAAAACACAGGGCCTGCTCTCTCCAGAATAAGGTTAATGTAATATTTACCAATTGTTCTATCACTTGCACACGCAGGAGGTTAGAGAGATTGGCAGAAAGCGGCTGGGCAGAGTAATCTTTTCCCGGTCTGCAAAAAGCAAGCACAGTAGCCCATCACCAAGAATCAAGAAGAATACCCTCTGTTCAGACCAGGTTTAACAAAAATAAAACAATGGCCATGCCTCGTTCACTTCTAGACCTTCCGGAGGTAGTGGCTAGTCAGCGCAATTCAGTGATATAAATGAATGCTAACGGAGCAACAACCCGGCTAGAGAATGCGGACAAATCCATTGTGAAGGAAGAGGCATTCCCATTCTCCTGGTCAACGGGAGAAGGGGCTTGCGAGAACCCTTTACGGATCCTTTTGACTCGCTTCCACACCTCTGCAAGATGGGTCATCCCATTAAGGGAAGACACATATGTCCGCCAGGAAGAGAGATGGGTGTGCTTCGAAACCTATTTGAACGTAGCCCAAGCTCGATAAAATTCAACAAGGGTGAATTTGTTCGGGCGGCTCTTATAGCGCATGTAGGGATAACACTTCTGTTTAAGGGCCGTATCAGATACGACTGATCAACACATAAGCGGTCGAATTGTAAAACAGGCAGAAAATCAAACTATATAGCTCGGCCCACGGCAAGGAGGTCTCCGGAGCTTAGAGAGATTGAGTTGAAACTAATCGGGGTAGAATGATATTTCTCCGGCTGCAAAGAGCGAGCATAGTAGCAATTCGCCAGGAATCTGGTGGGATATCCTCTTACCGGATTCAGTTAAACAAATCTAACTGAAAAGCCATACTTTGATCACCCAGCCTTGCCACGATGTGGTTAAAGTCCCTAGTGTCGAAGAGGGCTGACGGTGGAATATAGTGAGAAATAGTATTATACCTGCTATCTAGGTGTAACTTCACTGCTAATGCCTAAAAGAAGGTATTTAAAGCCAAAAGAAGAACAGAGACATCATGCCGGGTGTAAATATCGCTTCCGCCTGCCCTACCCTCATCGCCTGGTGGTGGGGTCGCAAAACCATTATACCCCGGAGGGTGGCCAGAGGGCACGCGACCAGCATGGTCTCCTGCAAAAAGATAGCTAACGGCGAACGAGAGGAGAATAGCGTCCGCAGCTCCTTCCAGTGTGCCCTGAGTTCGGGGCAATTCTATTGAAGGAATATGCCCTCCTGGCATAGCTTGCAGGAAATACGTGAGCCCACTTCGAAGAAAAACCCCTGACGGGAATGGCCGTAGACCTTCACGGCACCGAACTCCGGGCGCTGTTGGAAAAATAAGGCGCAAAAGGCAAGGTCTCCTCCAAGAACTTATCAAGGATTGATAGCAAAGCAAGGCAATAGCCCTTTCAGTGCTTGGCTCGTATTGCGAGTCGTTTCCTTCTTTCGCCTTTAAACCTTTAGCGGCTGGGGAAGCTCCATGAGGGCGGTCGACCGTCTCCGAACCACCAAGTCTGGGATTGGTGTGTAGGAGCCAAAGCTCCTTTGGTGCTGTCTTCCTTTGACAGGACACCTTTAGGAACCGCAGAAGACGGCTTCACGAACACCCTCAGGAGGCACGAAGCAGTTTCGCCTTACGGAACACGGTCACGCTATGGAGGGGGAGGGAGCTCTGGTGTTTTAGCCGAAGTTAGTTCTGAATCCATTAAGCTACCGAGTCTACCAGGGGAGAGCCCGTGTTGAGTAGAACCTGCAGAAGGGTTCCGAAAGGGTGCGCAAACAACCATGCTCGTAGGCCAGATGGGCCTGGAGCAGAATGTGACTATTTTTGAAGCTCAGGCATATGACGTTACAGGCAGTTTTGGCGCGCAAGGACCATGTCTTTAGACTCTCAAAATGAGAAATGAGCCGTAGCCTGAACGGTCAGGATTTTCCTCTCCAGGAGACACGTACGACATTGCTTCGAATTAGTGGGAAGGCGGCTCTCAGAAATTGACGTATTTGGCGATACACGATAGAAAATTAATCTGTGTGGCTTTATAGCAACTTACACAGACTTCCGTTAATCTTGATTTTGCACATCAACAGGAGTGATTCGAATGGCCAAGAGGTGGTAGTAGTACCATCTCCGCGGCAGTGGCATCAATTCCTTCACGCGTTAGTAATACTAACCGCGACGCAGCGACTCAGAGATAATTTCCTGGTCGAACGTGAATAAGAGTCTAGGGGTTGGTCTCGAGGTCCTACACTGTCTTCTCATAATAATTTCAAAATTGACCGAGAAAAGTCGACCAACTCTAAAGTCCTGTCTTATATAGAGTATTCCACGAGTTCCCTTGCCTAACCTGTGAGGGGCACGGCGATTTGCTTCTCTGCTCACCGTGCTGACGGGACTCTGCGCCCATCACGGGCCCAGCTAAGCCTCTTCTCCTTCTTTCTGTCACCCTGTCTTCTTGCCCTGCTTGCTCACTTTCCTGACAACCTCTTATACAACTTTCTCTGGTGTACCTCTATTTTCACAGGAAAGACGCCGACCAGCTTCCTCTCACACAACCATACCGGATCGTGACTGTCGGGGGATGGAACAACGCCCACTCACCCCTGAGCTCTCCGGTTTGGGGTGGTTGGTTTTTAACAACCTGCTTCACCCTCACCTTCCCCCAATCTCCTTTCTTGCTCGTTTCACTCTATCGATTTTACGCCGAGCCTAAGGTGGAACCGCCATGCAGATGGGCTGCCAGGCCACTAGGCGGGAGGCGTGTTCCCAAATAGAGGCAGCTGATTTTGCTGGCTCCATGTTCAACCCTCGCAGAGTGGGCTACTGCGGGAAGTGATTAGCGTTTACCTCCTGTAAATATAACAAGGTCACCATGCCCATGAATGAACAAAATAAAATAAATAAATTATCCTCCTTTACTCTCCCTTCTCCAGCAACGAAGTCGCCCTCGGGCAGCTCCACCGAGAAAATGTTTATCCACCATCCATGTGCTTTGTCAGGGGACTTTCTAAATTACTTCTACGGGAGAGGAGTCTTACTCCTCTCCTAGGCCAACGGGTGCAGGAGACTCCCTCTCATTCCAATCTCTGGAGGCGCTCCCAGATGCAGTTTCTCCTTTTCTATCACAGGCTGCTGTCAAGCAAGCATGCAGGCGGCCGAATGGGAGGGGGGGAGGTGGCAAGGAAAGGGATGGGCCGTCGGCCCGTGCTCTTAAATGTTCTGCATGTGTGCATTATGACCTTACAGGCGGCCGGCGACCTGCCTCCCTCTCTTCTCCGACGGATGATTGTTCGCCGGCCCAAGACATGACGACCAAAGGTTCCTCGAATGGAATTTGTGATGTCTTGTAAGGGGATGACCACATGAAGGCCCACTCTTAGATGGACATGGTCCTACAAGTGACCCAGCCTCAGACGATAGGATCTTTCATGGGGTCGAACATGGGCTCAGTACTAAGCATGGAACCCGAGTCCGCTCCTGTGAAAGCTTTTCCTCAGACGGCGCGAGTGACAGAGGCCTTTCAAGTAAAGAAGGGATTTCCTTCCATGGCTGGCGCCCCTGTGACAGCCAAGACCTTCTCCATTTCAGCGTAGGATCTTGCTGAGGTCCGTCCCTCTGGCATAGGGGCTCCTATCGCCGAAGGAGAGAAGCGGGTTCATCCCCCACCCTCCTTTCCTAAAAAGAAAAGAAAGAGGAATTAGAGTAAAAAGAAGGGCTCCGCTCCCTCCGTGGGAGCCGCGTGGACGGACGGAGCCACTGCCGTTTCGGTATGCGACAAAGCCAAGATCAGCACGTCCGGTCCCGCTGCTCCACCGGAGGAAAGTCCTGACAAAGCCCAAGGGTGCGCAGAGTGGAGCCTTGATTACGTCGGCGCCCCCTTTCAGAGGTTATCTGCCATTTTAGAGCCCGTTGGTTTCAAATGCTTCCTTGTTATTTGCTCCACTGATGGCAGCATGTTGGCTAAGAGCAACATAATCCATCAGAGGAGAGTTCTAGCTAGCGTGGTTGGCAAGAAACCTTCTGGCGAATGCGTTGAATCCCTCCGAGGCAGCCATGATTAGTGAGTGCCATTCGGACACTTGATGCCACACCGGTGAGTACGACGCCGCACTCTACCATGAAAGTAGATACTATGTTCTCCCTATGAGTGGGACGGTTAAGTGAAAAGTCTACATAGGATCATATATTTGAGAATATGATAATTTACACATAATCAGTTCTTGTCCAGCGTTTATGTGCTTTGCCATCTCGGCTCGCCATTTAGACGAAATTGTTCTGGAACTTTAACAATAAATGATGGTGCCGGGGTATCCACCTTATATATATATATATATATATATATATATATATATATATATATTACTAGAGAAAGGTGAGCAATGTCTACGGTCCAGGACACTGAGTACCTAATACTTGCGCTAGTCAGATGGCTTTCAGCCCTCCCAGTGGGTCGGAACCTTACAGTATACACTTCCATTCGACTAAAACTCATAAGGTGAGGAAAGTGCGTGGGGCAGCCAGATCCTTGTTGGATAAAGAGCAAGTGTGCAGAGTGGGTTATCACCTATCATACCCTAGTGCTAGCTGATTCTAGGATGGAATGCTCTCTACCAGGGCACCATGGCTACCGAAGCGAACTCTGTGAAGGTGGAAACACTCCTCATGGTGCCAAGTGTGGGGAGCAAATGTTGAGTGGATAGAAGTAATAATAATAAATAATAATTTTAATAACATTAAATAAAAATAAATATTAATAACATACTAATATCATAGTACTAATAATAATTATAAATATAAATCATAATAAATAATTATAATACATAATAATATATCAGAATATATACTAAAACCAGATAATATAAAAATCATACTAAATAATAATAATAACTAATGATAATAATAATGATAAAAGGTAAAGTAGCGTTGAGTGGTGATGATAGGAAAGTGCACTAAAAACTTTCTAGGCTCCATCATAGAGTTTAATTAAGTCAACCCAGTGACAAAGCCTCCCTAATTTGCATTCAAGCTAGGAGGACGTGCACCTCCTCCGGATACCAAGTGTAACGACTTAAACAAGGTACCATATGCGGGTTGCTCTCTCGGTAAGCCCCGTGATTGGAAAGGAGGTGGGGCATCGCTGGTGGAGAATTAGAGTAACTAAAGAGCGACTCTAAAGTAGGGAGTATGGGAGAAACCCCGCACCATTCCAACAAGGATAGGCAGAAGCACCCTCTCCATTAGAAGTTTAGAGTGGCTCCTGAAAGCGTATAGGGGACGCACCTCAATCTTTTTTGAGTTAGAGCTCCCCCAAAGTCAGCTCTAGGATGTCAAACGGGAAGCTCCTTTGCCGCACGGGATGGTGAGAGAGGAGTCCCTCGACCGATAAAAGGTGTCTTTTTTTTTTTTACTTCGTCCTCCCTGACATTTAAGGTGGACGAGGCTGGGGTTGGAGGCGGAAATCCGTGTGCCTGCGATCGCTCACTATTCCCCTCAATTTCAACCATGGTAACAGTTTATAAAAGAATAATAAATATATGCAAAGTAGATACTAAGACTTTCCTACGTGTTGGGAGGTTACGAGAAAAGTCTTCATGGGATCAGAAAATTTAAGAATGTGATCATTTACACATACTTGGCCCATGGCTCGAGCTAAGATGGGCCTTGACATCCCGCAAGACATTCTCCAAAATTAACCTAGAGCTTTGACCATAGAGCATGGTGCTGACTTAGCCACCTCAGTGAGCAGATTCGACGGCCCAACACACACCATGCTAATACTTACCTTAGCCGGTGAGCTTTCGGCCCTCGTAGCAGGTAGGCCTTTTACTCTATACACTGACACTTGACTAAGGACCCATACGAGGACGAAATTGCACTGGGTAGCCAGAACCTCTGTGGATATAAAGGCAAGTTTGGAGGACGGTTGGAAATTCCACTAAGGAGTAAGGGGGAGGGGTGATCACCTATTATTATCATACGCCGGCGCTAGGTGATCCCAAGATAGCATGCAATCCATCCAAGCACCATGTCTAGTGGATCGAACTCTGTTCAGATGAGAACAGTTTCCTTGCTACAAACTACGAGTTGAAGAAAGGTTAAGTGAATAGTCTTAAAAAGTGCGCTAATATAGACAGAGCGAGAAACAGAACAATAACTTTCCCAGGCCCCATCATAGAGTTCATGTCAACCCAGTCACATGGACTCCCTAACTTACCTTCAGGCCGTAGGAGGTGCAGTTCGTACTGGTACCAATTGCAACATGCCACACAGTGTCATCCCCTGCAGGGCCCTATGTTTGCTGTTTGTGGTGCTCTACCTGTGTCTTCATGGCCGAGCTGGTTATCACATACCTCTCGGTACGGGAGATTAACTATTTGTCTACGGTTTGGAAAGACTCACCTAATTTCTTGAGTGGTTTCGGGTCATTTTAATCTCTGTACTCCCTGGTTCGAGATAACCGTGATGCCCCGGTTGTCTCTAGCTGGGCCAATATCGTGATTAACGTCTGTTTGCTTCTTGGACGTGTGGGGAATTTGGGGAATTCGCACGCCAATGGGGGTGCAAAACAGTCCGCGAAGACTGCGTTACCAGACCATTGTTGCGCTCTTCCTCACACTAACTACAAAGAGGAATCAGGACATCACTCCGAAGTGCCTGGCAAGGAAGATGAGAGACAGCCTACGGGAACCTTATGTTGCGTGCCCTCACGTCTCAACTGTTCTCATGTCGTTTTTTGACTTCTTCGAATAAGGCATATTCGCCTGACGTAACGCGATTTGATAGATCCTACCTTTGCACCATAATACGAACACATTCTTGTTGAGTGTCTTACTTTGGGGGATCTTCGGGCATGTACATTTTCCGTTACCAATAAGATCGGGCTCGCTACCGCTCTGAATGGGTTCCTGCACACGGACATGTCAACTCATAGACTTTCTAGAGCAGGCTGGCCTCATTCATTTCATTAGACTATCTTTGGTGTTGGGCGCTTGCTTCGGGGCTGAGGAGAGTCTTACATCCTCCCAAAACCAGCGCGTGACTCCCTTTTTTCATTGCTTTTGTTCTGTTTCTTTTCTTTTGTTTAGTGTGTCTATTCTTTTGTTTTGTATTACTTTGACTTAATTTTTGGTAGCAGACGCCAAATAGGCGAATTAATAATAATAAAAAACTATCAGTATTATGTATTGCGCTCCTGATATAATATCTTTGGGAGAGGCTTCCCTGACCAGCGGCCCCTAATTCGGGTTTAGTCGTTTTTTTTTTCAATACGAGCCCGAGGATGTTATGGGTATTCCTCCCGATCCACCTCAAGACATCTTTCGCATATAAGTTACATTATAGGACACACACTGTAGGGCAGTATGATTATTCTTCCCATACCATCATTAAACAAGCAACCTACCTCACAAAACCACTATTAAAGATATGCCTTCTCTTATATCACCGCGTAACGAAGTCATTTTGTTTCTTTTTTAAGATGTCCTTCTTTTACTTGGTCTAATTCTTATATTGTCATTTTATATTTTCTTGAAGCTTTTTAAATGTGACTAGACAGGTTTTCGCTCATAACGTTCCAACTTTCGTTCAATTTTCATTTCACTTCAAATCGTTTTTCCATAGGGACCTTTGCTATATTTGGATCACTCAATCTTTCTTCGCTAAAACGAAATTCCCGCAAACGATCCCCATGGTGGCGGGAATTTCAAGAAGGCTTAAAAATTTAAATCAAACATATGAGGCGTTGTGGTGCAGATGCTAACAGCCCTCTTCAACTAGATTTATCGGCACCATGTTGTTAATGGAAATATTATAATGTGATTTCCTAAATATAAATATAATATTAGAAAGATCCTTACGCATATTTAAGAATGATTTAAGAAGCTGACCAAGACAAAAATAATGGTCAACGTGGACACATGCCAATTTTAATTTCCACTATGCTGATGTATATTATCGTGATGTTTACATGTATATTGACAAACGGCCTCTTTATGAAAGATCGGCAATATAACGGACCCGAAAACCCGTATAAAGGTGCAAATGAAATATTTGAAACGAATGCACATTATATGTGGTGATTTATTTTCAATTCTCGGATAAAATAGAGTTATTTGATTCTTCGGTTGCTTAAAGAGATATTGCGATAAAGAAATTCATCCGACTCTTTCAGGCAAATATGATATTAGATCAATGGCAAACATCATTCATTATTCGCCGTGGAGGGGCTCCGCCTTCAAAGGGCTTGACTTCAAAGCGATGCCATATCACTCTTTTGTTGCCCTGGAAACCAAAACGAAGACTTTTCAGACATTGTTTATTGGATATTTTCGGTACAAAAAAATGAACGAAAAGTGCACGATAATTGCTCCAAAAAATTAAGGATTTTCTCTTATGTATCGACCGATCGAGAATATTAGAACAAAGGTCTTGCAATCAATCGTGCTAGTAAAAATATGGCATAAGAAATAACATTCAAATGCACATACGAAAAGGAGTGAAAGTGTCCATCAAAAGGGATACAAAGAGGTTAAATTAGAAATAGAATAAAGATAAAACCAGGGATAGACGAAGAAAAAAAGTTGATTAAAGGTTATAAATAATATGAAAAAAAAATTCATTGTCATATCTTTACTCATCGGTATGATTGTGGGTAATATAAATATATCAAACTGCAAAAACATGAAGTTTGTTAAAGTGATTTTAACATTGTTTAGAATATTCGAATATGTTCATATAAATATGGATAACCAATTTAAAATGTACAAATAAGGTCAAAACCATGTTTATATCAAATCCATACAATACGGAATTTAGTAAATAACGGAAACTATTTATTCAATTTTCGGATTATAAATAGATCGAGTTCTGAATTGATGTCCCAAGGGCAGATTTCATTTGAAGCTTGACTAATCTAAAAGAGATGGTTAAATCTCTGCCCTGACTGCTGTAGTTAGTTATCAATCACACACCTTTAGTTCTTTTGCTTAAACATACGAATTTAGCTTGGAATTTATTAATATATTTTATTTTTATCATACGAGGTTAGGAATTTAATTTGAGACAGATTATATATACGAGTAGATCAATTCTCTTGTGGCTTTGATCATTTTTATTGGTTCAATAAAAAATATACAGACCTATTTCTAGCGATGGTATCTCGGCCCTCTCTGTGGAAGGGCTCCAGCTCACTAGCGGCGAAAGAGTTCCCTTGCTGCTTCGGCGAGGGAGACTAAGTGAAATTTTATCCCGTCCTATTCCTTCTTTGCATTGGTCTTATTTATTTGGTACTCTATTTATTTAACTTTGTGATTAATATATTATTGGTTTCTGCCTTCTTACACTCGCAATATATGATTTTCACTTTTTTTCTCCGTTCAGGGAAGTGGGCATCGCCATTCTACGTTTTTCTCTCTACGTATCTTTATAATTCAACCCCTCTCTTCCCTCATCGATTGGACGAAATTGTGATGACAAACATGTTTGTATTTAGATTTGTTGCCTGTTTTGATCTTTAGTAAAAGTCGCATATAAAGACCTGCCACGCACATGTGCAAAACCGTCACTTATGCCGATTTACGTATCGCGTGGCAGTAAATTTAGACAACCAGTCCGGTACGATCTTATTTAGGTGGTTATTACGGGGCTATGCTAGAATCGTAAATGCCTTCAAATAAGACATATGTGTATCGAACGAGTCTAAAGTTGCCTTAGGGCCGGGCTATTATAAGCCTAGATGGTGTTGAATCACAGAGTACATACATAAATTTACTCTTGGTGCAAAGGTATGAAAATCTTTCAAACCCTATTCAGGGGAAAGTTCTTTAAGGGTAGTCTCCCATTGCAAGGAATGTTCTCGTGATAAGCATTGTAGAACCGTTCAATCATATGAGTTAGGAAAATGATGGATATATGTAATTGTGGTTGAGGTCTCATGTCACATAGAAGCAAGAGAGATTCAGGAAGCTGGCTATGATTGGAGTTCTGGGCTTTGTTAAGTTTGAATTTTGTGATGGTTGCTATAAGACTTTATTTTTTCTTCTATGGAACCCATCTGGCCGCTTCCTACAAGGTGATAATTATCCATAATAATCATTTATAGTCTATTACTAGGATAACTTAAAGGAAAAGAAGAAAAAACAAAACCAAACGATACCAAATCACAATAGAAATACCAAACCAACAGTAAGAAGAAGGAAGGAAGAACTCTTCGGCTTCATGGAAGGCCTGTCTCCCTCCGAGCCAGGTAATGTCACCAACACTATAAAGTCAAATAAAATAGGGAAGGCCAACTTCCTCTAAAAAGTCATAGTCCACAAACTATGCGCACGAACTCGTCTCTAGTACAAGGGATAAGCGGTAGTGACCCTGCTCGTCACTTTTCCGGGAAACGTAACCTACGCGAAGATCCCTCAGAATGGGACATTCAACAAGAATTTGCTGAACAGTCCAGGAGACAACGCAGGCGTCACAGTAAGGTGTAGGGGAGCAACCTATCAAATAGCGCTCCCTTACGCGATTAGGCCTAATTCGAAGAGGCCATAAAGCGACCAGAAGCTGTCATGGCTAATTCTTTGTCATCCTCATCGGCGCACTCGTTTTCCTCAATTCCTGGCACCCAACAAAAGACAATCTTGCCGTTCGCCCGGCTCGCGGCACTCGTGCCATAACGGATAGAGCAAAGCAGCGGATTTGGAAATTTTAATGCACCAGTCTGCGAAGCTGGAAAGTTGGAAATTCTAATGCTCCGGTCTCCAAAGCGGGTACGTTGGAAATTATAATGCCCCGGTTTCCGAAGCCTGGTCAGGACGTTCTATCGTATGTCATGCTTCGAGACCAAGGTGAAAGAAGAAATGCTTTTGGTTTAGATTGTTAACACGATCTGGACAGAGGATACCCTTCCAGACTCCTGGCGAATTGCTACTGTGTTTACTTTACGCAAACCGAGGCGACATCAATCTAACCCGGCCGATTTTCTCCCAATTTCTTTAACCTCCTACGTGTATAGGTTAAATTATAAATTGATATATGTTAGATCAATCTATTAAATGAACAACAGAGGCCAGCTATCTTCTGCACAGCTCATTCTTAGGCACGATCGTCTCCAAAAAGAATGCTCTGCTGGCAAATGGTGTCTGCGAGGCAATCCTTGGTACACGGCACTACGCCACGGTATTCCTTTATTTGGAGAAAGCCGAAGATACTGCATGGTTTTACGGTACACGGAGACTCTACACGTTCGGGCGAGAGGAAGCTTCTTTATTTCTGAATTTCTGAGAGAGATTGTCAATTCCGTATAGGGGTGGGCGGAGCTGTCTTCGGCCAAATGGAACAGGAAGAGGGCGTCTGACATGAAAGGGCAGCAGCCTCGCACGATTTGCCTTGAGCATCAAGGGTATCACCTCGATGCTGCCGCAAGATGTTATCGCTACGCTCTACACTCTAGAGCTATTTTATGCGGCGCAAATACTATCTCTAGATCGTCGAAGCGCACATGTATTGATTTTCCTTGGTTTCAACTAAAGTGATGAACTTCTGCCACCATCTATGGTTCCACACAAACCTTGACTAGTTCCTAAACGGGGATGACCTGGAGGTTTCCTTTGGTCTTATTTTTGACCGGCACCTTACGAGTGTAAATCCTATTCGTAGCCTTAGATTATGTTGTACATGTACCATGGCATTCTTTGTTACGTGACGTTTAGAAATTGAGAGGCTGATAGTGGTATTTCTTGACTTTTCTACCGATCCTTTGTTTGTTCGTAGCTTTACTATATATGAGAAATTGCAGAAGGTGGATCCACCGTCCCAACCCCAGCATGGCGATCGGGTGCCTTACGCAGGTGCCCCATTGAGAACACACTTGTTCTTACCTGGGAGGTGTCACTCACTCTGCGCCACGTAAAGTGCATTATGCAATTGTAAGCGCGAGGTTAGCCCCGCCATCAGGCGCCAACGACTATCAATGAATCCGCGCTCAATCTCGACGGTGCCTATGCCGCCAAGACACGCCAGTAATACCCTAAGACCTTTATGTCTAGGTCTTTAAAACTCCTTCAGGAGCTCCTAATATTTCTCAAACCAGTAGCACCTCCGGTTTCTCATTCCAAGGATGCCACCCCGGTGGATACAAAATTTGACTTTTTGTCACCACGCATCCGCTCCTAAAGCTTCCACAGCATCGAGAGTAATGCGTTCGGCCGTTTTGGAGCACACTTCTCATCACACTGGATCCGTGATAGTATAAACGGATACATTTCTACGAGGCGGCGTTTTACTCAGTATCCCTTTTGTTTGAATTCAACGGGCCTCTAACAAGCCCTGCCTCTATCTTCACGGCCTAGCTTGTTGCATTATAGTGCTCGATGATGGATATAACACATCCTGCCTGGTTTGAAGACCAGATTTTGATTTTTATCCACACACAAAGCACCACCCTCTTTTAGAAAAACATTAAGGGACTCTTAAGAAACCACACGGTGGTGCATGTTCAATTCCGAGCTAGAGGTGCCCATAGTCAACTTCGAAGATGATAGAGAGAAAGTCATTTTACTGCTCGTGGATGATAAGATGGGAGCCCCTCCACCCTTAGAATAGGCGCCTCTAGTCAACTAGTTCACCCTGACACCTAGTATGGTGCAAAGTGAGGCAGCACTCGGAGGCAGCGGTTCTTCTTTACCCTCCGACAAACTTCTCTTCTCCTTTCTATACGATGATAAACGTCTAGAGTGTGGTTATTTACACATACTTTGACTCCAGATGTGAGCTATCATGGGCCTTGAGGACTCGACCCGCCTTATTGCGGCCCACTTTATATGCATATGGATGCAGTGAGGATATTCGCAACCCAGCACATCCCGTACCCAATACCGCCCTTACTCATCAAGGTTTTCGGAACTGGAAGGAGGTATGAACCTCACGTTATTACTTGCCAAACGGCGTTATAGTAGATAACCGAATGTGTGCCGATAGATCAGAAACTCTTTTTAGTAATAGGTAATGTTGGAAAGAGCTAGATTAGGTTATGTAATAAAGAGAAATAGAGATAGATGAATACACTAAGGAATAGGGTGGGAAATCTCATATAATTATTATTATACCATTGCCCTGGAAGCAGAGTGTGTGCCTTTCCTCCAGTTTTATCCTCACCACCCACGCTTTTGACTGTAGAAAAATTAAATAGGGCACACTCACGGAAAGGTTTGCCCCTGTTAGAGAATTCAATTCAACCCAGTGTCCAAGACAAAAGCTATTTATTTTTCCAGGCAAAGAGGTGTTCATCTTCCTACGCATCTCTGTATGCGGAATACTTAAATTGAACTAGCTGCCGAGAGCAAGTTAATAGATTTGGAAATTATGTCTTACACCTTGTGTTGTATTGATAGACATATCTTATCTAAGCTATACATCTCACTTATCCAATCCAAATTGGAATACGGGAATCAGGTGTACCCGTATGCATCAGTAACGGCCCTGAGATCGTTGGACTTCTTCCATAACTTAGATATCCGACTGTGGCGTTTTTTGTACTTATTTTGTAAAGAGCATATATATAGAGAGAGGCGTTCTACAAATTCCTATATAAATTGATGTCTTTTCTGAGATAAATCTTTCTTGTTAAACTCCACCCCTAGTTGTAGCTTACAGTAATTAAAGTATTCTCTTATAAAAGAAATCTGCACTCTGCTCTGTATTAACTGACAAGTCGAAGTCAGAAGATAATGGAGTGATTGCTACTGCACCATGTTCGTGGGGGGGAGTCTAAGGGCATCTTTACTAAAGATGGCGTCAATTTACTGCTATTTAGTTTGCTTTTAGCCTCCCTAATCTTTTATAGAGTTTATTATTTTTACCGATTCTAGAAATGTTTTAGCGTCCCTTTGTCACCTTTCCTTTCCTATCGGTTGATACAAAAAAAAAATCGCTCTTGATTGAAGATGAATGCGTCCAGATGTTTGGTTTCCTTTTGTTGCACCCCAAGTCAATGGAATCCCTGGTAATGAGGGTGCGGCTGCAGTTGATATTTTGGCTGCCCTTAATATCCAGATAACTTCGCGGTTACCATACAAGCACTTAATCACCCTCTATTCGAGAATACCGATGGGATCTGTTGCAGAAGGTATGGAATTCTTTCAGTAATTTTAAATAATATAGTATCAAGCCGTCTCTTCGTTACTAGCAATCGAGCATCCATATGTCTCGATTCTTTGAAGTAGATTGTTGCCGCTTACGAATTGGCCAAGCCCTTCTGACCCACCGACATTTTATTCCGGTGAAGGAACTTTAGCTATTCTGTGCCCTTCTTACACTGGAGGAAACTGCTCAGTCACCCCTTTATTGATCAAACTTCCCGCACCTGCAAGAGTCCTCTGACAAGTCTCTCCAGTGCCCTTTGCTCATGAGACATCCGAAGATTATTAGCTAAGGTGTTTGTTTGTGGATAAACCTATTTATATTTTGCTCAATTTGGGCTATTATTTTATGATTTTTATAGCGTTTTGCCAGTTTTAATATTTTTTACTTTCAGATTCTTGCGACCAGGACATGTCATCTCTTTATTGCCTCGGATTTTTTTTAAATATGTAGTGTTTGAATGAGTATGTTTGGAATTGCTGTCAGTTAAAATCCGTTCCGATTGGGAGCTGCCGCGCAGTATTCTTTTAAATAAAATTGAATTTAGAGCTTGACATGGAGAGCTTAAATGACAGATCATGTATAGATGCACACCCATAAACACAAAAATAATTGTATGTAAGTAAATATATACTCTTATGTATTTTTATTACATATGTTAGTGAGTGTTCTGTTGGTATACGGGGTTGGGGTAAGGTTGGTATCAATGATGATATCTTCTCTCTGACCTCTTTCTTTTAAGTTATTCATGGTAACTACGACACACTGCTATAAAACATTCAATTTGGACTTCTAGTTTTAAGTGTTTCGCGACTCCAATATTTTAAAAAGAATTGTCCGAGTTGATAAAAATTTGATCAGAAAATTTACTTTTTCTCTTCCCGTCACGTTCCTTCGAATTGAAGTTCGGCGATGCGTGTCTTTTCAAACTTACTCTCAGAAATTCGACTTAAATTATGCCCGTTTATTTGCTTATTTTTTTATTCATGAGTGATTTTGAATCCCGATTTTCTCATTTTAGGTAATTTTCCTCTCTCAGAAGCATTGGCTAACACATCAACCATAAATATTTGTCTTTCACCAACAAACCCACCATGCAGCTTTTTTCCGCTTAATCAGCACCTTTACCTTACCGCCGTGACTTACATATAAGACAAATTTCTTCGCTTGAATTTTTTCAAATCATCTAGTTTAGTCAATTATTTCTTCCTCTTCCTAGGTTACAAGTGATTCACCAGTTCATTTTAGCTTTTCACTCGGTTGTACGGTAGAATTAAGAATTTACAAATGTTAAAGATCTAGTCACCGCAAAAAAGTCAACATAATTAATTTCGGTTATCTCATTTTCCAAAATTAATTAGTAACTATTATTTATCCTAACGAGTTTAGTTAGGCTCTATTTGATTTCGATTTTGTTTTTAAAAATATTAACATTTTAGAGTTTCAGCCGCAGGGAGTCTGACATTCCGTGGCTACAAAAATCTCTTAGGGATCAGAAAGTTTCGTTATAACATTAACAATAAGACCTACTTGAATTTTCACCTCATATTTGGGTGCACCGAATAGACTATTAAACTCGCCCTCTCGACCCCGTTAGCCCGGGCAGTCTAAAAACTATGATAGGTTGAGACTATTTGTGCCTTAATCCTTCTTTGTTAAATTTGGAATACCGAGTCACCCACTTCCAGGAATTTTAATTACTCCATTTATAGCTCAGAACATTCGGGCGGAGCTAGAAATAGTAATAATAAAATAACCAATAACATGCCCCCCCGCCTCCTAAAATTATGACTAAAAATTTAGCTAAAAGTTAGCCATAAGCTCAAAGGGATGGAACTGCCCCAACAGACCTACGTCAAGGAAAGTACGTCTCTAGTGAGGTAACCTTATTCTAATACAGTTACCTGCCTAGATACCGCCTAAAAATCAATATTGGAGCGCCTAACGACCTCTGGCATGCCTTTGAATTCGAGTATTTGAAATGTTGGTTTTGCCCCATACCCCTCTTTAATTTGGGGGTTTGCACCCTTACGCACCTCGTTACTTGCAATTAAATCTTAGTATACACAATTCGAGAAGCTGAGCATTAGGGTGGAATTCTAACGTTTTGCCAGATGTCGTTAGACCAAATTCTCGACTCCACACATTATATAAGCCCAGCCCCTGAAAGCGAATTAAATAAATCATACTTGATTTAATATTGAGTAATATAAAATGAAAATAGCATATTTTAATTTATAAAACACTTCTAAATGATATATAATAAAATATGATGCGATGCCAATTCACACTGTGAGTGTGTAGTCCATATTTAATACCCATTTCTCTCAGTTTCCATGCAAGAAGATTTTCACTAATTTTGGGGGAAGGGGCTAATTTTGTAGGTGAGTCGACGAAGACCATCTTTATTCCATGTCTTCACCTTGTTGCATGCCATCTCAAGAATTGTATGCCATTCTGACCTCACCACCCTCACTATGCCCTCTCAGGCCAAATGTCTCCGGAAGGGTCTGCTGCATGTCTTTCACACATTTTCACTTACTTTAGCTTCACCATTTTCTTTCAATATCTCTCCTTCAACTTTTTGCGGAAGATGGCATCCTTCGCTTTAAATTCGACGGAAAAATACTTTCATTTTTATTCGAAAATTCTTGAATTTATGTTCCTTTTTTCGTATCTTGGGTATTCCATTCATTCAATCTCGTTTCATTCGAGGATCTCTCACAAGTCAAATTTATGGAACCAGAATTTTTTCCCCCTTTTTTTGCAAATTTGCATACATCCTCATTACATTTTACATATATATATATATATATATATATATATATATATATATATATATAAGAAGAAAAATTAAACGGAATAAAAGGAAATGGGGACATGGAGAAAGGGTAGGGGGAGGAAGATAAAGAAGATGAAAGGGGGATAGGATGAGTAGGAGGAGGAGGAGGAAGACTATTAGGTGAAACAGGAGGATTCGGAGTGGAAGGAAGAGGATTTTTATTTTAGCAAACTTTTTAAACTTCAGCCTGCATATGCAGTTTTACTCTTTGGCAATTCTCTAGATGAACGATTTCAAAAATATGGTTATTATTTACTTTACCGTAATCACTTTTTTGTGCATTTCATTATTTATTCATGTAGCATCTTTTGCATTCTCTTCGCATCTGTTGTTTTTTGACGTTCGGAAAACGAAATACGACAAATCAGTTTGATTACGATTCCATTGAAATCGGAATAAACCTCAATTTTGCCGCATCCTTAAGACTGCTCTAATTGAAGAACAGACTTTTTTAAATAACCTAAAAAGCCGAAGAAAAATATAACCTAACCTAACCTACCTTAACCTAACCATTGAACGAAAGATGTCTAAAAAGTGCTTTAATAGTGAAAATATAACTAAGCAAGCAGGTGGAGGGTAGAGTTAAGCTAAGACGTAGAGGAAAAACTGCGATTGGATACCGATATCTGATTGTACAGCCCTGAATTGAGTGCTAGCGATATATAGTGGGTAATGAACATCTCAATTCCATGAACGCGGAATCTACTGTTTAAATCTTGCTACAAACGTTCGATTGAGTATGAATTGACCGATTTGAGGGATTCACAAATTTTTAGGGTGATTAACACTTTTATGGATGTAATTATCGGGTAACTAGTAAATAGTAGTACATGCTTTCCAAATACCGGATATTATGGTTGTGTCTAGCTTGATGTATTGTTTGATTAATGGGATTAAAGTTTCGTTCGATAAATTTTGAAACAACACAAAAGATCTCAATGGTGAGTCTTGCTCTATTCCGCAAACAACCACTGACCGTCTACAACATGCTCAGACTGGTATTTCCTCTTTCCAAATTTAGGCTCTTGTATTTCTACGATGCCCCTTTGACCAACAATAGAGTACTGTTTAGCGAGCAAATGGTCAGACATCTCCCCCCCAAACTCTTTCAATATATAAATGTTTCAAAAGACATTCATAGATAATAAACACAATACTCATGATTGAATCATATGTTAAAGTTATGGTTGATGAATTGCATATTTAAATAAGGTGATAAATGCACTCGCTCAATTCACCTCCCTGAAAATTGTGTGTGTGAGAGAGGGAGAGATAGAGAGAAAGCGTGTGTGTGTATCACAAGGAATAGTGGTCCTTCATAAAACATTGCTGACCATGCCGTGGAGATACTATTTTGGGAAGGCCGCAACCTAAAGCATAAGAAAAAGCATAGCATATATGAAGGCTTTCCCCGCCCACCTCTCCCACCAGCATTTGTGGGCTAGAAAGCGCAAATAATACTTGAATGTGCTATGAAAAAGAACACAATCAGGATTTTTTTTTAGAAAAGTTGAAACCTATCTACTTGCCTCTAATTTCTAATCTATACCAAGGTGGTACCATCTAGGTAAAGGTGTGGATTATCTCGTCAATTTGAGATTTAAACTATTCTTTAGCTCAGTAGCATTGCTTATGCAGAGGAATAAAGTGTACCTATGACCTTAGGCTTCAAGCACAATAAGAAAATTAATGGCAGCGTCGGGTAATTATGAAATTACGCATTTTGTATTTATTGTTATTTGCAGTTAAATATCAGATATTCATCGATAAACCATGCACGAAAAATCAAAATGAATAGATTGTCTTATGATTGCATGGTATGCAATTGATCCACCTGTGTAAAGTGATAACTAATTCACATCGGTGTCCTGAAGCTTGCGGAAGATGACGTCGTGCATATATCCCATTTTGAGTTTGTCCGATCGAGGAAGCAGATTCTTTTAATGTTTTAAAATTTATATATTGTCAAGCGCACATTCAAGGCCTCCTACTATGCTTGTAAGTAGTGGGCAAGTTTAGATAGTTGCACAGCCACGATTGCGAGTTCATTTATAAGCCAAAAATGCAAATTTGGTATAAGTTTCGGAATATATCGTTAAATCTGAACACTTCTATTTATCATGTCTTTCTAATTTCCCTGTTATGGGAGACTAATTATATTTTGAAGTGGTAGAAAATTGAGAAGTATTTTAAGTACACCTTTTCCTTTGGCTCTGTAAGCTATATATTTTCTACACTCTTTCATTAAATTCGCCACTCTTTTTAGGAGTCTCACAACCAAACCATGTGATTAATACTCAAGTGAAATAATTTTTTAAGGCCGCAACCATTACAAAATACTGTCTCACTAATCATAAAATGTGAAACAAACTGACATTTAGCGAGTGACTTTTATGCTTTGAAATTTATTAGGATAAAAAATAAATTAACAACTAAATATTCATTGACAATCTAAAAGAAAAATCCCAAGTGACTTGATATAATTAACGTTCACTTTTATGAAAGGAAATAAAATGTGGAATATCTTTGAAAAGGTAATTAGTGACACTATATTGAAAAATAATAATTATAATTAATCATCAGGATTTTCTGGTCGTTGGCAGAAAGAACATCAGGTTGAGTGAAGGGAAACGGAGTCCCTAACTACGAGTAATAAGAGATTTGGTACCATCAACACATTGGCATAAATTGCTACTGGTAGAACTAGGAATTATTCACAAATATCAATACGATTTACCTTTTTTTGTTCCCTTTGGAAATAGATAAAATTGCAAATCCTGCTTTATTAGACTAAATTTCTATAAAAGTTGGAAAGAGAGAATTTTGAGAATAAGGGAGTTGATACAGCAAGAAAAGCGACATAAAAAGAAATATTTAATGCAAGGAGAACAAGGGACATCAATTATTAGGAAATAAATTATTAAGAAATGAATTACTCTTCCAAAAATAATAAAATATTCCATTGCATGGCCTTATCGATTTAGATTCGAGGCCCTCCATTAAAAATAACTTATTTCTTATCGCATTCACTTAATCGCATCTTACTCACCATATGTAGATATATATTTACATATATATGCAGTAGTCAAAGACAAGAACGAGAGAGAGATAGATAGAGAGAGAAATTTTGCTAGCTATAGAGAGACAGATAATGATAAAGAGAGGGATAAAGATAGAGAGAGTTAGTCACAAGGAATCACACGTAATAGTAGTACCTCATAGAACATTGCTGATCATACCGCGGATGTACTATCTAGTGAAAGCCCTAACCTATAGCATAAGATAAAGGGTAGCACAGATGAAGGCTTTCCTTACCAAACTCTCTCACTCGCTTTTGCGGGCTTAGAATGCAGAAAAGATACCTGATTGTGCTATGAAAACAGAAAACAATCAGGAAATTTTGATAGAAAAGATGAAACATATCTACTTGCTTCTAAACTCTACGGACACTATTCTACACCAAGGTGGCAGTTCACCACTTCTGGCAGTAGACGGTTCCACGTTCCGCATATCTTGTAGGGAAGGAAGTTGCCACAAATGCTAGTATGGAATTGTAGTAATTCCAATTTGTAACCATGGTTACATGTAGCATTTGCGTTCAAGGTGAATAGCCTCCTATGATCTACGTTTTAAACTTCTCGTATTTTCTTAAAAGTTTCAATCATATGGCCGGCCTCTTAACCGGCGCGGCTCCAGGCAGAACACCCCCAGTTCTCGTAGCAGTTGCTGATAACTTTTATTTCTAAGGGAAAGGATCAATTTTGTGGCTCTGCACTGTACCCTTTTCAGTTGTTCAATGTCCTTCCTCAGAGTTGGGGACCAGAATTGTATGGCGGATTCAAGTCGTGACCGGATTAGTGAGTTGTAAAAGGTAAGAACAATTTGCTTATTTCGAAAGCGAAAATGCCTCTTTATGTATCCTAGCATTTACTGGGCCCTCTCTGTCACCTTGAGAACTTTAGGTGACTACTGATAAGCGCGCCTAAATATTTTTCAAGGTCAGTGGTATCTAGCTGTTTGCATAGTAAGGAGTAGGTTTACCAAGGGTTAGCATGGCCAATGTGCATTACCTTGCACTTGTCAAGGCTAAATGCCATATCCCACCTCTTGGACCACTCACCTATCTTGAGAAGGCTATTCCGCTGGCGCTCCACTCATTTTTGCGAGCTCAAACTACCTTATAACTAGATACAAACGACGAACATGGCTATCGAGCATAGTAGTCCTTCGTCTATGTCATTGATGCAGACAATGAAAAATAGAGGCTCGGGCACTGAGACTTGGGGGCACCCTGCTATTGATCGGCGCCCATTGCGAGGCTAACCCGTTGATCTTTACTCGTTGCCTCCGTCCCGAGAGCCAGTTTTCTATCCATTCGGCTACCTTGTCGGTAATACCAAAGGAGCGGACCTTATTTATCAACCACCGTTGTGGTACCTCATCGAAGGCTTTTTGAAAGTCCAGGTATAAGATATCCACAGCTCAACTACTGTTATACTGACTCAGAATAATGTGGAAAAATTCTAGTAGATTAGTGAGACATGAACGGTTCTTGCAAAATCAGCGCTTGGAATCCAAGATCAGGTTGTGCGAAACTATACGGTCTGCGATTATTCCCTCGAGCAGTTTTCCTACGATGGATGTCACACTAATTGGCGGGTAATTACCCTGGCATTCACAATATCCCTTCTTCTAAATAGTGGCACGTCTGCTATTGTCCAGTACTTTGGCACCTCTCCACTTTCCAAAGACTTATTGAAAATGGTGGTGAGGTGTGGAGCGACCTCTTCACTAACCTTTCACAGGACTCTCGGAAGAAAGCCATCCGGACCTGGAGACTTATACGGGTTAAGCTTTCCTAATCTGTCTACTAATTTTTTTCTTTCTAAGACTATTTCGCATAGGTTTTCCCCCTCTTCGATGTGAACCCAGGCCTCGGAGCTGGACCGTCAACTTCCCTCGTAAATACGGAGGCGAAGTAGTTGTTCATCACGATGGCAATGTGTCGTCCTGTTCTATAACGAATCAGTTTGCGGTGAGTGACAAGCAGGAAGAATTCTTCTTGAGTCTCTTTACAGAGGGAGGCCACCCGAACTACCTCGCTGCTCTTAGCTATTCGCACCAGTGCTTTAACGTGCGTACACTTTTCACTATATTGAAGAAGCCTTTCATCATTACGGTTGGCTTTCTATTTATTGTAGGCAGTTTTCCAGTTTATTATCACTCCGGCGATGCCACGATTGAACTTTTTTCGGTTGAAGAGCTTGTCGCTCATCCTTCTGCTAGGAACAAACGTAGACTGTTGGGTCATAAATTTCTTTAAACGCCAACCATTTTTTCCCGAGGCTCCTTCTCCTGTTGTACGTTCAAGCCGAGCTCTTGCATCCCGAAGATCCACGAAGTTCGTGCGTCGGAAGTTGGGTTTGAAGGTAATACCATGAGAGCGTCTGTCGAATGGAATATGGACGGAAAACGTGACTATAAGGTGATTGCTCCCGCCCAGACACTCTCCCACGCTGGGCAAGGATACCATGTCTTTCTGGGTGGTAAACACCAAGTTTAACGCGTTCTTACCACTCGTTTTCCCGATGCACAGCGATTTGCTTATCTGGCCGCCGTACTGAAGGGTCTCAGCGACCCGTCTTGCCCCAGCTTGGCATTCTTTTTCTCCTTCTGCTAACCCCTACTTCGTATTATGTACCAATTCTCTTTTACTCTTCATCGTCTTTTATCTACGTTTTTTTGTTGATCTAGGTACATTAGAGCTGTCCATCAGGGAGCGCGATCCTTTAGCTGGTCCTGCCTGTGTTGGTAGGTGGTTGCCTGAGTCGTCGTGACGCTATTGGGGGTCTTTACTTCACCAACCGGTAAATTTCGGACGCTGGCCGGCCATTTTTAAAACGATCGTTGATTCAGGGGTTGACGGGCTTACCCTCCTGGTTGGGCCAGCGCTCCGAGTAGGTGTCTCAACGGTAGACAGTGACTACGATGTGCAAGTTCGCAACCACCTTTTATACTCTACTTTATATGGGTAATAATAAAAAATTCTCTCCCAGAAGTCACAGATTTCGGTTCTCGTACTACTCCTGTCAACAAGTACTCTTTTCCGCGCTTGTTAGATCCCTTTGAAGAAGAGATAGATCCTGATTTCCATTATCTTCAATTCCTGGTGCTGAATTCCTTTCCGGGTCTCCGCTTTCTAAATTGGACGTGTTTGATTTGAATGAGGAGTTTGAGTCCCACTGTGGTGCGCCCCGCCGTATGTGGGACTGTGGTAGTGGCGACTTAGTGGTTGAGATATATTCGCGAGAGCAGTGTGGCGCCATGCGGGATTTTTCCTTTCTTTAGGACGTCCGGGTTTCGGTTTCGATCATAAGTTCGCCATAGAATCTCGCCTTTTAGATTTTACGACGTGCGTCACCTACTCTTATAATGCTTTCTTCTCCGTATATGAGTGGCACGATGCTTTGCCTCACTGTTTTATCCGTCCTCCTGGCGTGTAGGGGTTGTTCTACCCTTTCTCAAGCTCGGTAAGGACGGTTTGGACCACAGCAACTATCGCCCGATTGCTATTACGAGCTGCCCTAGTAAGTTATTCGAGAAGATGGTCCAAGTTTGTCTCACTTGGTTTTTGGAGTCCAAGTCGCTCCTCTCTCCATTTCAGCGTGCTTTTCGCAGCGGTCGTAGTACTCTTGACCACCTCATTCGTTTGGAAGACTCCGTTTTACGGGCATTTTCCTCCAGGCATCAAGTGTTAGCGATGTTCTTCGACATTTAGAAGGCCTACGATACCACCTGGAGATATGGTGTTTTACGTGTTATTTGATTGTGTATGAGGGGCTTTTTACCAATTTTTATTCAAGAATTTTTATCCTCCTGTAATTTTAAGGTCCGAATTGGAGATGCTTTCTCAGGCTTGCGGATTTAAGAGGAGGGTTTCCCCAAGGGTGTGTTTTGAGTGTAACATGTTTCGCCGTTGCCATTAATAGTCTGGTGTCCACTCTTCCGAGGGGGGTTTTGGCTTCCCTCTTCGTGGATAACTTTTCGTTGTCTTGTTCATATCCCCGCTTGCCTTCTGCTGTCCGTCGATTACAGCTGGCAATTGATGCCGTGTCGGGTCGTGCTGTCTCAAAGGATTTCCGTTTTTCGGTCACCAAAACGAAGGCCATGCATTTTTATCGAAGTCGTGGTGTCCTTGGTCCCCCTCCCCTCTTCTTGGATGGCACGACGATTGGATATGTCCCCATTTTTAAGTTCTTCGGTTTAACGCTTGATAGCAAGTTCACTTGGGTACCCCATTTGCGTCGCTTGAGGGCGTCCTGCTCGAAGGCTATGGATTTGCTTAGGGTTTTATCCAACACAAGTTGGGGTGGTGATAGGCACACCTTGTGGTTGCTTTATTCGGCACTGGTCCAATCCCGGATGGACCACGTTGCCAGGTGTATTATTCAGCGTCTCCTTCAGCCTTGATCCCGTAAGGGGCGCGGCGATTTGCCATCCTGGCCGCCGTGCTGATGGGACTCAGCACCCCGTCCGACCCCAGCTTAGCCTCTTCTCATTCCTTCAAAACACTTGTTTCCTTGCTTTTCATACAACCTCTCTCACAACTTTCAATGGTCAGCTTTTAATTTCACAGGGTAGATGCTGACCTTCTTCTTAAGTCAACCGTCCCGGATCGGGGCTGATGGGGGAAGGGGACAATGTTCCCTAACCCCTGAGCTCCGGTCTGGGGTGGTTGGTTTTTAACAACCTGCTTTATCCCCACCCATACCTTCCTCACATCCCTTTTCCTCTCCTATTCACAATCTATATATTTTTTACGCCGTGTTCAAGGTGGAGCCGCCATGCTGATGGACTGCCAGGCGACCAGGCGGGAGGGGTGGTCCTAAATGGCGGCGCCTGGCTCTGTCGGGCTTGTAAGCACCTCTCGCAGTGCGGGCTACTGCGAAAGGTGATGCGCGATTGCATCCCGTGTCAAAAAGAGGGTCACCATGCCCAATGATGAGTTTGAAAAAAAACCCCAACCCCCAACTTCCCCTATAACATCGACGGAGCCGCCCTTGGGCAGCTCCAGCAAAAAAATGGAAGTCCCCGCCCCTGTGCTTGCTCAGGGGACCCTCCATATATCTCTAAATGGAGAGGAGGCTTACTCCCCTCCTTCGCTTACGGGTGTAGGGGCCTTTCCCTCACCCCCTTCTCTGGAGGTGCTTTCGGGTGCCTCCCTTTTACCAGCGGCAGTCTTCTCTGTTTTTTCCAAGGGGACTGCCAAGAAAGCCAGCAGGCAGCCCTTAGCCAGCCACTCCATATCGAAGCGGCTCGGTAGGGCAAACTCCCTTAGGGGGAAAAGGGGAAAGCCAGGCCCCTTCGGTCGCTTCCCTCAAAAGACCTCCTGGCAAGAATACTGAACCTTGCTGGGGTCAAGGCCCATGCCTCCCCAAAAAAGACTAGTGACGATACTGCCAACGGGACCTGCGATGTCTTGGGGGGAGATGGCCAACTGGCGGCGCCCCCTGAGATAGACATGGTCCTTGAGGAAACCCAGCCTCAGACGGTAGGGCCTTCCATGGGGAAGAATCCTGGCTCGGCGCCAAACACCGAACCCGAAACCGCCCCAATGCAAGGTCCTCCTCAAACGGCTGTGGTTTCCGAAGCAGTAAAAGGAGGGGAGGAATCTCCTCCGACCGGTGCCCTGCTTCTTCGAAGCAATGTGGTGCATATCTCCTTGAGAAGGAAATCCTGGCCGTTCAGGCCCAGGATAGACTCTCATTCCGTGAGGCTAGGGACTTGGTCCTGGCGCGCCCGGCTCTTCCTGGGACGTCATATCCTCAATAGTTAGAAAGGCACCCTCTGCTCCTGGCCCATCCAGGCCACCGAGCACGGTTGTTTCCACGCTAAATCAGTGCCCTTCTGCGGGCTCTACCCAACCCGGGCGCTTCCTTGGTAAAGCTGGCGGCAAAAAGGGTTTATACCCAGCCCCGGCTAAAACCAGGGCTCTCCCCTCTTCCCCCAGCATGACCGTTTCCCGCAAGGAGAAACGGCCACGCGCCTCCACCGAGTCGTTAGACTCACAGGAGGCAACACCCTGAAGATGGTCGCTAGGCCATCTTCCGGGGTTCCTAAAGCTGTTCCCCGAAAGGAGGACAGCAACAAAGGAGCTTCGGCCCCTTCGCCCACGCCCCGAGGTGGAGCGAGTGGCTCGGAGACGGTGGTTCCTCGAAAAGAGGGCCCCTTGCCTCCGAAGCCGCAACGCCCGCCTAAGGATTTGAGGCGGAGGGAAGAAAAAACTCGCATGGCGAGCCCAACCTCCCCCAATAAGTCCTCGAAGGCGACAGCGCCTTCAGCGCTTTGTCCGGCCAACAGCGCCCGGGGTTCTGCCCCGGGAAGCGTACGGCCATTCCCGTGAGGGTCTTTAGTTCGAGGAGGGCTCCCGCGTCTCCTCCGAGCTAGGCCTGGAAGGCATATTCCTTCAATGGAATTGCCGTGGACTCCGGGCCAACTGGGAGGAGCTGCGGAGGCTCGTCTCATCCCGTTCCTCGTTAACTATCGTTTTGCAGGACACCATGCTAGGCGCGGGCCCCCTGCTCGCCCTTTCGGGGTATAAGGGTCTTGCGTTCCCTCTACCGCCGGATGGCCGGGCTGGGGGATGCGCGGTTTACACCCGCCATGATGTCTCCGTTCTTCCTTTCTCTTTAGATACCTCCTTTAGCAGTGGCTGTGCAGCTGCACCTGGATAGGAGGTATACTCTGATTTCTGCGTACATTCCACCGTCAGCTGACTTCGACGCGGGGGACTTCCGCCGCTTGGAGATCGGAACGGCAGGCATCCTCTCTGGGGAGATTACTCCATAAATCCCAGGGGACAAGTCCTTGCCAATCTGATCGAAGAGCTTGAGATGGGTGTCCTAAACGTGGATGAGTTTACGCATCACTGTCCGAGAACCGCTTCATTTTCTTGCCTAGACCTATCTTTGTGCTCTTCGGATGCACAGCCTGATTTTGATTGATAGGTGGTCGATGACCTCCATGGTAGTGATCACTTTTCCATTCAAATATACTTTTCAGGGCAACTGCCGCCTGAGAGACCACCTCGGTGGTGCTTAGCGCGGGCGCAGTGGCCTGCATTTCAGGAAATGACTGAATTCTCTATCTCATTCGAGGAGTTTAGGTCGGTATATGAGGCCGTTGAGTTCTTCTCCGGCAACCTCATCGCCGTGGGCCTGACTACTTTTTCTAGGACGTCTGGCCGTTTTTCACGCCGACCACTCCCATGGTGGTCAGGTGAGTGTGAGACGGCCCTCAAACAGAAGCGTTATGCCTACATGCCCTATAAGCGCCGCCCGAACGATTTCACTGTCGTTGAATTTCGTCGGGCTAGGGCTAGGTTCCGGTATATTTCGAAGCACGCCCGCCGCTCTTCTTGGCGGGCATACGTGTCTTCACTTAACGGGAAGACCCCTTTATCTAAGGTGTGGAAGCGAGTCAAAAGGATTCGGGGCAAGTTCTCGCAGGACCTTGATCCCTTTCTTCAGGAGAATGGGACCGCAATCTCGGACCCCGCGTTCGTGGCGGAATCCGTAGCGACCATTTTTCTTCATTCTCTAGCAGTGATGCTGCCTCGCCAGCATTCAATGCACGTCGTGATGTCGCGGAAGGCCGCAGGCTGGACTTTACCTCCAGAGGCGGAGAACCCTTCAACGACAAGTTTACTGTGAGTGAGTTCCGTTCCACTCTCGCTTCGTGCGCGGACACCGCCCATGGTCCGGACGATGTCCCGTACGCCATGCTTCAACACCTGAGTGAGCGAGGCATGGCCTTTCTGTTAGATTTGTTCAACAGGATCTGGGTAGAAGGTCTTCTCCCAGACTCCTGGTGGCGAATCGCTACTGTGCTCGCCTTTCACAAGCCGTTGAGAGATCACTCTACTCCGATCAGTTTCCGCCCCATCTCTTTAACCTCTTGCGTGTGCAAGTTAATGGAGAAATTGGTAAATGTTAGATTAGCCTATTTTCTGGACAGCGGAGGCCATCTGTCTTCTGCACAGTGCGGCTTCCGTAAGTTCCACTCCACGTCGGATGCTCTGCTCCGACTGGAAAATGCCGTCTGCGAGGCATTCCTTCGTAGACAGCACTACGCCACGGTGTTTTTTGATCTGAAGAAGGCCTATGATACCGCATGGCAATACGGTATTATGAAGACTCTCCACACGATGGGGGTGAGGGGACGCCTCCCAATGTTTATATCTGAATTTTTGCGAGATCGTCAATTCCGCGTATGGGTGGGGGGAGCCGTCTCCGGCCCAAAGGAGCAGGAAGAGGGTGTCCCGCAGGGAAGTGTCCTCAGTGTCACACTCTTTGCCCTGAGCATCAACGGCATCACCTTGGTGCTGCCGGAAGATGTTCTCGCTACGCTCTACGTGGACGACCTTTCGATCTCTTTTGGCGCGGCCCAGATGCCAACTCTGGAGCATTGACTCCAACAGGCATTGAACCGCGTCTCTCGCTATGCCGAAGCGCACAGGTTTCGGTTTTCTTTGGCCAAGACTAAGGTGGTGCACTTCTGCCGCCATACACAGCTTGACTCCGACCCAGATTTGTTTCTTAATGGAGTGCGCCTGGATGTGGTTGAGTCGCACCGTTTCCTTTGTCTTGTATTCGACCGACGCCTCACCTGGGAGGCTCATATTCGCAGCCTTAGGGTCTCTTGTACCCGCGCCATGGACATTCTCCGTTCCGTGACGTTCAGCGCTTGGGGCGCTGATAGGGCTACTGCCTTACTTTTTTATCGATCCTTTGTTCGCTCGAAACTCGACTACGGATGCGAGTTTTATGCATCCGCAGCCGAGCGTTTATTGCGGAAGGTGGATTCGATCCACCACACCGGCCTTTGCCTTGCGACCGGTGCCTTCCGCTCTTCCCCCATTGAGAGCCTGTTGGTCGATGCTGGGGAGATGCCACTCACTCTGCGCCGCGTGCAGTGCATCATTCGCCTGTACGCACGAGCCCGGCGCATCCCTCAGTCGCTAACAGCTCTCACTGAATCCGCAGCTGATCTCGATGGTGCCTATGCCACCGAGACATGTAGGAATTGTGGGGAATGACCGTGCCGATGAGGGCGCCAAAGAGTCCGTGAGGACTCTGCGACCCGACCAGCGTTTCGCTCTTCCCTACACTGACTACATGGCAGGAATACGGGCAGCTCTTCGAACTGCTTGGCAAAGAAGATGGGAGACGGTCGAAGGGAACTTAAAGTTGCGTGCAATTTCGCCGCGACTGTTCCCATGGACCTATCCCCCAATGCCGCCCCGGCTTCAGGTTGCTTTCTGTCGTCTCCGAATCGGGCACACTCGTGTGACGCATCGCTATTTGATGGAGCGCTCGCCTTCGCCCTATTGCGACGACTGCATCGTCCCCCAGACTGTTCGGCACGTTCTTGTCGAATGTCCAAGTCTGGGTTATCTTCGCGCACGACACCTGTCCCGGTACCGGGATGGGCGGGGTCGCTATCGCCTGTTCCTTGTACTCGGGACGAGTGCATGCACTTTGACTGGTGGACTTGTTGACTTTTTGGGGGAGGCCGGCCTTCTCCCTTTCATTTAACCAGGTTCAATTGTTGTTGTTGTTTTTGTTATTGTTTTTGTTATTGCTTTGTTATTGTTATTGTTGTTTCCTGTTCAATTTTTTAAAGTAGCCTAGAACTAGGCTGTTTGTTTACGGCGAATTATGCCTAAGTCCGCAGTCGCCAGATAGCCCCTTAATTAAAAAAAAAATAATCCTTTAGCCTTGAAAATACTTGACCCTGTTCGTTCACTTGGGGCCCGTCTTAATAGTGGAGCCTTTCGTACTTCGCTTATCCCTACCCTCTTTGTTTATTGTGGCGTGCTTCCTTTGCGATACCACTGGCTTTAGGTGTGCCTACGATTCCTGTTTCGTGTTCAGCAATACCCTTCATGCCAGTCCATGAGTGCCTTTTTGCCCCGTCTTCTTCGACATCTTTTGATCAGCGGCCATCTCTACCCTAGCCTCTAGGGCTCTGGGTTGAAGACCATCTCTCCTGCCTGGGGGTTTGGGAGTGTTGGCTCTCCCATTTCCTCCTGCTCCGTGTTGGGGCGTCCACCCTCCTGAAGTCTGTACTGCATTTTGGCATTTTGAGAAAGGGTCTACTGACCCTCGTCTATTAAAGTACCCGTTTCTTGAACATGCATGTCCTCATGCTCACCAGCGTCCCATCTATACCGACGGCTCAAATTTGGACTTTAGTGCTGGGGCTGCCGCGGTGTCCTTTCGGAGACTTCGCCCTTCTTCCTGTAGCATCCATTTTTACTGCAGAGTTAACGGTCATTCTTTTGGTTTTTAATTTGATTTTATTTCTTGATTCTTCAGATTTTATTGATTTTAGCGATTCCCATCCCGCGTTAGAGGCAGTTCATTCCTTTACGTCCAAACACCCTTTGGTTTTACGGATTCACTCCTGGCTGGTCAGAAATACTTCCCGTTACAGGGTGGCGTTATATTACGCTCCGGCTCATGTTGGGGTCCCAGGCAACAAGGCAACTTAACAGCTGGCCCGCTCGGCCACCCTCAAGGTGCAAGATGCAGCCCCTGTGCCCCTTAGGGATTCATACCCCGTAAGAAGGGCGTATGTCATTTGTTTGTGGCAGAGAGAATGGGATTCGTTCACCTCTTCTAAGCTGTCCCTTATTAAAGGCTCTGTCCGTTCCTGGTCCTCTAGCTCTGAGCGACTTCAGTCTTGGGAGGTTACTCTTTGCAGGTTGCGAATGGCGCACACGCGACTCACCCATGCCTATTTAGTTTTGGGTGGAGGCCGAGTTGTTCCTAGTTGTCCATTTTGCGGTGGCGAGCTGTCTGTGGCTCATATTTTAGTAGTTTGTCCCCAACTTGCTTGTCTACGAAATTCTTGCTTCCCCACCCTTTCTGGCGTAACCTTCCCTGTTTGACTTCGCTTTATTTTATCAGAGGACTCCCTTCTGCTGTCCTCCCTCCTTACATTTTTATCACGATGTAGCGTTTTATCCCTTTTATAAAGTCTTTCCATTTTTGTGTATAAGTTTATTGTTTTATCTTTTATCCTGTGCCCTCCCCTGCGGCTCGCGGATGTCATTTGTTTATTGCCCCAGCTACCTTTTTTTTAGAATGCGTGCTGTATGCCCGCAATTTAAGTGTGCGTCTCTGTGTGTTGTACTGTTTTTTTCTAATCCTTTGCTTTTCCACATTTTGATTGAGTGTCTCCCACGCCTCCTGTTTTTTCCCTTTGAATTAAACTCCTGCCCCCGTTAACTTCTTGATCCATTGCGCCGTAAGAAGCGCGATTGTGACAGCCTGTATTTTCTTCCATACTTCCTCACATTTTCTACAACCTCTGCTACAACTTTCTTTTTTCCGCCTCTAATCACAGGGTAGATGCCGACCAACCTCCTCTCAACCACCTATATTCGATCGGGGCTGAGGGGGAAGGGGACAACGTTCCCTCATCCATGAGCTCCGGTCGGGGGTGGTGTTTTTTAACAATTTGTTGCATCCCCACCCACACCTTCATCACATCCCCTCTCTTTCTTCTTTCATTACTATCCATTTTACGCCGAGCCTAAGGTGGAACCGCCATGACGATGAACTACTAGCCTACTAGGCAGGAGAAGTGTCCTCAAATGGCGGCAGCTGGTTTTGCTGGCCCCGTATTTACCCCTCGCAGAGCGGGCTACTGCGTGGGGTGATTAGCGCTTGCTTCCCGTATCACTAATAGGGTCACGATGCCCGATGATGATAATAAAAACTATCCCTTTCCCCTTCTCCAGCGACGGATCCGTCCTTGGAAAAAATCGAGGTCACCTCCTCCTGTGCTTTCACAGGGAACCCTCCAAACTACTTCTACCAGAGAGGAGGTTTACTCCTCTTCTATACCTACAGGAGCAGAGAACTCACACTCACCCCCTTCTCTGGAGGTGCCCTCGGGGGTCTCCCTCTTTCCAGCGGCAGGCCCCCCTTGCTTTCTAAGGGGACGGCCAAGAAAGGCAGGCAGCCCATAATTGACTGCTCTCGGTGGGACGGCACGATAGGGCCAATCCCCTTATGGGTAGAATGGAAGACAGGCCCCGTCTGCCTCTTCTCTTTAAAGACCTGCGGGCTTGCATATTGAGCTTAGAGGGGGGTCACCGTACGTGCCCCCTCTTTTTCCTGACTAAAGACTTTGTGACCAGTGGGACCTGTGATGTCCTGGGGTAAGATGACCGCATGGAGGCTACCACTGAGATGGACATGGTCCATGAGGCTACCCAGTTCCTGACGGTAGGACCATTCTTGGGTACGAACATGGGCTTGGGGCCATATACTGAACCCGAGCCTGCCCCTGTTCAAGGCCCTCCTCAGATAGCTCGTGTATCTAAGCCTTTACAAGGACAGCCAAGACCTTCTTTATCTCGGAGAAAGACCTTACTGAGGTCGTTCCATCTGGGCCGGGGGCTCATGCTGGCAGGAGAGACAAGCAGGTTCATTCCCCACCCTCCTCTCCTAAAAAGTACAAGAAAAAGGCCAAGAAGCCGCTTGGCTCCTCTCCGTCCACGGAATTCTCGGGGACGGACGGGGTTGCTGCCGCATTGGCAAGCAACCAAGCCAAATTGGCACGTCCGGACGCTTTGCTTTCCCGAGTGGGGAGTCCGAGACGCAGACCAGAACTGCACAGAGCGGAACTTCGATTACGTCGGGCCCCTCATTCAGAGGCTACCTGGCGTATTCAAGCCCGCTGATTTAAACGCTTTCTTGTTATTCGCTCGACTCATGACAGCCTGTTTGCTAAGGGCAAAATGATCCATCAAAGGAGAGCTTTAGTTAGCGGAATTGGTAGAGAGCCGATGGTAACCAGTTTCTCGGACTAGAACCTTTGGGGAATGCGTCGAATCCTACCCAGGCAACCACGTTTAGTGCTTTTCGGACATTTGATGGCATACCTGTGAGTGTGGCGCCGCACTCTACCATAAACTTCATGAAAAGAGTAGTTTATGCGAAGGAACTCGTGGACTACATAGATGACATAACCTTAGAGCTGGCTAACCATGGGGCGGTCAAGGTCGAACGTGTGATAAGAAAACAGGGAGGGGACTCTAGACCCACCTCTACACTCTTTATCACGTTCGACTGTGACAAGCTCCCTGAGTCGGTGCGTACCGGTTAGTATCGCTATCGCGTGAAGGAATTCGTGCCACTGCCGTTGAGGTGCTAGTACTGTTACCATTTTGGCCATACCAATTGCTTCTGTCGACGTGCAAAGTCAGGGTTACCCAAAGTCTGGGTAAGTTGCTCCAAGGTCAGACACAATAGATCCAAATCGTGTGTGCCCAAGTGTGTCAATTGCGGAGAGCTGCGCCACGCTTCTTCGAAGCAAAGTGGTTCGTATCTCCTTAAGAAGGAAATCCTGGTCGTTCACGCCCAGGATTGACTCTCATTTCGCGAGGGTGAGGAGTTAGTCTTGGCGCGCCCGGTGCTACTTGGGACCTCCTTTGCCTCAATGTTGAAAGACACCCTCTGCTCCTGGCCATCCAGGCCTACGACCTTAGTCATTTCTGCGTTCTTTCGGAACCCTTGTGTGGGTTATACCCATCCCGGGCGCTTCCTTGTTAGAGCAAGAGGCACCAAGCGTTGATACCCAGCCCCTGCGAAAACCAGGGCTCCCCTCTCAACCTCCAGCGGGACCGTCTCGTGTAAGGCAAAATGGCCGCTCGCCTCCACTGAGTCGTTACTCTTACAGGAGTCAATAACGCCCAGGATTGACGCTCATTTCACGAGGATAAGGAGTTAGTCTTGGCGCGCCAGGTGCTTTTTGAGACCTCCTTTGCCTCAATGCTGAAAGACACCCTCTGCTCCTGGCCATCCAAGTCTACGACCTTGGTCGTTTCCGCGTCCTTTTGGAACCATTGTGCGGGTTATACTCATCCCAGGCGCATCCTTGTTAGAGCTAAAGGCACAAAGCGTTCAAACCCAGCCCCTGAGAAAACCAGGGCTCTCCTCTCTACCTCCAGCTGGTCCGTCTCGTGTAAGGCAAAATGGCCGCGCACCTCAACTGAGTCGTTAGAATCATAGGAGTCAATAACACTGAAGAGGGGTTTGATTCCATCTTCTGGGGTTCCCAAAGCTGTCCCCTGAAAAGAGAACAGCACTAAAGGGGCTTTGGCTCCTTTGCCCACACCCAGTAGTAGGTTGAGTGGCTTGGAGACGGTGGTTCCTCCAAAATATGGCGCCGCGCCTCCGAAGCCGCCCCGCTCGACTACAGTTTAGAGGGTGAGACAAGAAAAGACTCGCATAGCGAGCCCAATTTACTGCAATAAGTCCTCGAATTCGACGGTGCCTTTAGCCCAATGTCCGGCCAACAGCATCCGGAATTCTGCCTCCAGGAAGCGTACGGCAATTCTTGTGAGGGTTTTCTCTTCAAAGAGGGCCCCCACATTTCCTCCCATCTAGGCCTGGAGGTAATTTTGCTTCAATGGAATTGCCACGGACACCGACCCAACTCGAAGTAACTGCGGTGGTTCCTCTCCTCCCGTTCACTGTTAGACATCTCTTTGCAGGAGACCATGCTGAGCACATGGCCCCTGTCTTACCCTCCCGAGGTGTAAGGGTTTTCGACCCCACCCCCACGGGATGAGGGCTAGGCAGAAGGATGCGTGATTTACACCAGGCATGATGTCTCCGTTGTTCTCTTGGCTTTAGATACCTCCTTTCAGGGGAGTAGCTGTGCAGCTCCATCTAGATAGGAGGTATACTGTTATTTCCGCGTACATTCCCCCGTCACCCGACTTCGACCCTGGGGACTACCGCAGCGTCGTAGCACCGTTGCCGAGGCCCTTTCTCTTGCTCGAAAATCCGAACTCTAAACAACCATTTTGGGGAGACTACTCGATTAATCCCAGGGGTTAAGTCCTTACTGACCTGATCAACCAGATGGAGATACAGGCATAAATGTGGATGAGTTTACGCATCACTGCCCGAGAACCGCTTCATTTTTCTGTCTCGATTTATCTTTGTGCTCTCCGGATACCCAGCCTGCTTTCGGGTTTGGGGTGTTCGATGACCTGCATGGTAGTGATCACTTTCCCATTCTAATATAATTTTCTGAGCTGATGCCGCCTAAGGGCCCTGCCCACCCGTGGTTGTACTTGGCGCAGGCGCAGTGGTCCGCATTTAGGAAAATGACTGATTTTTCTGTTGTAATCCGAAGAGTTTAGGTCGGCAGATGAGGCCGTTAAGTTTATCTCCGGTAACCTTATCGCCGTGAGCCTAACTACTATTCTTAGAACGTCTGGCCGTTTTTCACTCTGACAACTCCAGTGGCGGTCAGAAGAGTGTAAGACGGCACTCAAACAGAAGCGTTATGTCTACATGCGCTATAAGCGCCGGCCGAACGATTTCAGTGTCTGTGAGTTTTGTCGGGTTAGGGCTAAGTTTCGGTATATTTCGAAGCACGCCCGCCGCTCTTATTGGCGGGCATACATGTCTTCACTTAACGTAAAGACGCCTAGGAAGCGAGTAAAAAGGATTCGTGGCTAGTTTTTGCAGGCCCCTTCTCTCGTTCCCCAGGAGAATGGGACCGCGATCTCGGCTTTATCCGCATTGTTAGTCGGGATGCTGCTCCGCCAGTATTCAATGGGTGTCGTGATGTCACGGAAGGGCGCGACTAGACATTCCCTCTAAAGGCGTAGAAGCCTTCAACGCTAGGTTTACTGTCAGTGACTTGCGTTTCGCTCTTACTTCGTCCGCAGAAACCACCCCTGGTATGAATGATGTCCCGTACGCCATTCGTTGACACCTGGGTGAGCGAGGCAAGGACTTTCTGATAGATTTGTTCAACAGGATCTGGGAAGAGGGTATCCTCCCAGATTCCTGGCGAATCGTCACTCTACCCCGGCCGGTTTCCGCCCAATATCTCTAACTTCCTGCGTGTGCAAGTTTATGGAGAAATTGGTAAATCTTAGATTAGCCTTTTTTCTGCAGAGCGAAGACCATCTGTGTTCTGCAAAGAGCAGCTTCAGCAAGTTTACTCCACGTCGGATGCTCTGCCTCGACTGGAAAATGCCGTGCTCAAGGCCTTCCTTCGTAGACAGCACTACACCACGGCGTTTTCGATCTAGAGAAGGCTTATGATACTGGATGGCGATATGGTATCATGGAGACTCTCCACATGATAGGGGCGAGGGTACGCCTCCTAATCTTCATATCTGAATTTTGGCCAGATCGTCGATTCCACATGCAGGGGGACCTCTCCGGATGAATGGAGGAGGAAGAGGGTGTCCCGCAGGGAAGTGTCCGCAGTGTCACACTCTTTGCCCTGAGCATCAATGGCATTACATCGGGGCTGCCGAAAGATGTTCTCGCTACGCTCTATGTGGACGACCTTTCGATCTCTTTTGGCATAGCCCCGATGCCAACTCTGTACCGTCGACTCCAACAGTTATTGAATCGCCTCTTCACTATGCCTAAGCGCACAGGCTTCAGTTTTCTTTGGCTAAATCTAAGGTGGTGCATTTTTGCCGCCACTCACGGTTCAATCCTGCACCAAACTTATTTCCCAACTGGTTGCACCTGGAAGTGGTGGACTCGCACCGTTTTATGGTCTTGTATTTGACCGACGCCTCACCCGGAGGCTCATATTCGTAGCTGATAGGGCTACTGCCTTACTTTTTTAGCGATCCTTTGTTCGTTCGAAGCTGGACTACCGATGCAAGTTTTATGCATGGACAGCCCAGCGTATATTTCAAAAGGTGGACTCGAACAACCACACCGGCCTTCGCCTGGCGACCAGTGCATTCGCACATCCCCCATTTAGAGCCCACTTGTTGATGCCACTCACTCTGCGCCGTGCCCAGTGCATTATACGCCTCTACACGCGAGCCCTGCACCTTTCTCAGTCGCCAACAGCTAGGAAATTCCTTCGAGAGCCAGATATAGTTCTCTGGCTGGTATCGCCCTGGTTCTGCTCAGGACGCCACCCTGGAGTGTACCACCTTTGGCTATTTGTAACCACACTTCTGCTCCGAAAGCTTCTACATCGCCGGGAGTATTGCTTTCGACATTTTTGGAGCACACTTAGTGTTACGCTCGAACTGTGCTGCCAGTGTATACGGATTACTCCAAGTCATATCCTCTCCGTATCCCCTCCGTTTGAAGTTAGTTGGGCTCTGTCAGGCGCTACGGCTGTCTTCACGGCCGAGCTGGTTGCAATACACCCCTTGGTACGGGAGATTACGTGACGTGCCCTTTCGGAGACTGTATTGTGATTTATAGCGACTCACAAAGTTCCCTGAGTGCTCTCGGGGAGGGGGGAGGGCTTAGAATCTCTGCATCCCCTGGTTTGCGATATCCGTGACGCCACGGTTTTGGCTAGCAAAGTAACTGTTGAGATTATCTTCTGTTGGGTTTACCGACATGTAGGAATTGCAAAGAATGGGCGCGCTGATGATGGCAACAAAGGGTCAGTAACTACTGGATGACCAGATCAGCGTTTCATTCTTCTCCATACCAATTATATTACCTAATTCCGGTCAGCTCTTCGGGCTGCTTGGAAAAGAAGATGGGAGACAGTGGAGGGGAACTTAAAGTTGCGTGCCATTTCGCCGTGACTACTCCCATCGACCTATCCCCCTATGCCGCTACGTCTTCAGTTTGCTTTCTGTCGTCTCCGAATCGGACACACTTGTGTGACGCATCGCTATTTGATGGAGCGCTCGCCTGCGCACTACTGTGAAGACTGCGTTGTCTGCCAGACTGTTCCCCACATTGATGTTGAATGTCCATGTCTGGGCGATCTTCGTACACGTTACCTGTACTGTACCGGGATGAGTGGGGTCTCTTCCGTTTTTCATTTGTACTCGGGACGCGTTTGTGCACACTGACTTTACGCCTTTTTAAAGGAGGCCGGCATCCTCCCATTTATTTGACTGTTGTTGTTTTTTTTTTGTTGGTCGCATGTTTCTGCGCCTTGGGGATAGCGGGCCTAACTCGACGCCGGAGCGCGCCTCTTTCTTGCTTTGTTTTTTCATTGTTGTTTTTTTTTAGCTCATATCCTTTTTAGCGTTATTATTTGTTATTTACATACTGTTATTTGTTTACTTGTTTCTTGTTCCTTGGTTCTTAATATAGCCTAGTAGTAGGCTATTTCTTGTACGGCGACTTATGCCCAAGCAGGCATTTTCTAGATGGGCTAAAAAAAACAAACTCCTCGACCTATTGTGTCAGGAAGTTATCCTGATCGAACTAAATAATTCTCCTCCCTTCAGCATCGCCTGACCTGTTCCTCCAGTCAGGCCCACGGCAGTTGAAGTCACCAATGACCAAACTAATGAGACTATTTAACAGGTCGTTGAGATTTGCATACAGGCTTGAGTTTGACTCTTCTGACTGCCTTTGCTGCCTGTACACTACCACTACTCTAAACGAGGAGCTAGTAAGATCTATGTTACCCCTAAAATCTCGTGACCACATCTTACCTTATATTTTACTTTGGAGAAACAGTTCTGGGCGTATACCATAACTCCGCCGCCGTCTCGAAACGGTCGTTCACGGTGGAACATTGTATAAAGGGGGTCGCAAACTCACTATCCAAATCTTGATTGTCGTTATGGATCTATGTTTCTACGATCGTCACGATGTCTTTTCGGTTATCAGAGGCTAATACAGCCACAAGTTCGTCCCACTTCTTTCGTATCAACCTCGCGCTAAAAAAACAAACTTTTGGAGAAAGCTGGCAGTCTGCACGCTCCCTCCACTAACGCGTTTCCCAACGACTTGGTTGGAATGTTGTTCTCCGAAATGGACGCATCACCATGAGCTCCTTCCGAGTTGCCAGGGCCTTATACACCTAGGACCGGTTCTTCATCACCAGCAGGGCTTTCAATATTCTCGGCTTGCGGTTGCAGGGCCTCCTGCAGTAGGATGTCTTGCATTGCTCTGCTGTCGCGGCTCGTTTTGAGTCTTTTGCTCGTTCGTTCTCGTTGAGTTGCCACTTGGCTCGTTCCGTGCAACTCTCAATAACCAGAAGACTTTCCTGTCGATTAACTCGGCCTCCTCGGTCGTTTAGGTTGACCCCGTCCTCCGCGTATCTGTCATTTCGTCCGAAGAACAAGTCAACCGGATCTATAAACTTAACTCCTATTAAGGCACAGAAGTAACCTAGACGTTCGTTAATTCCAAGAAGTTTGCTATGTGCGTGTGCTGTAGAAAACCTCCTGGTAAGCATCTCCACGAGCGAAGCCTTGCTTTTCTGTGAGAAAAAATTCTCTGCAATCTTCATCGAT
The DNA here is from genome assembly GCA_963969495.1 of Ceratothoa steindachneri. Lineage (NCBI taxonomy): Eukaryota > Metazoa > Arthropoda > Malacostraca > Isopoda > Cymothoidae > Ceratothoa > Ceratothoa steindachneri. The sequence continues at coordinate 61,799,083 of OZ018320.1, forward strand.
GTCTTGACTATATGTTCCGTTTTCCAGAATCTACCCCCTCTAAGGAAAAGGCCGTTTCCTGGAGAAATTCCGTACCTTCTCAACTTCGTCTCGAAGTGCTTCGTTATTCTTCCCGGGGAGCCATCGTACTTCCCATCTGTGGCACATCTCATAACTCATGTGGTACTGAAGGCATCGCAGCTGCGAGTCTCCCACCACTACGCATTGCGCGCCTTGGTCAGATAGGACGGTAAAGCGATTTAGGGTTCTTAAGGGATCCTCTGCGGCAGGGGAAGTCGTCTTCTGTTTCTTCTTCATCTTACCACCTCTCTTTATTCTTCTTACTTCCTGAAACTCTCCTTCGTTCGAGCTCACACCCATAACCTCTAGGGAAGCCTCCACTGTCACTGCCGATGCGCTCGTATCGGTCGATTCACTGTTTCTCCTCTTAAACTGCTACCTACCTTTTTTTCTTTTTGCTTCGGTTCTTTTTATTTGAATTGTGATAGGAGGAGGAAAGCAAAGGTCGGGCCCGTACTAGGCCCTGCCGAGCGGTCAGACTCTAGCCCAGGCTTTCAAGGGATATCTTGCCATGATTAGTGGCTTAGCTCGGAACCTTGCAGTTTGCCCGGCAGGCAACTAACTAATCGGGGAAGGTCACAAGGGCTTTGTCAGGCAAATGCGTTAGTGGTGGGGTTTTCGGGGCATAATAGCCTCACCACATTATTCCGTCCTCTGTTGGCCTGGGCCCCCTTCGTCCTAGTCTCTGAGAACGTAAGCAACAATTGGCGCTATTTATAGAGGTTTCAAAGCCTCGCTTCTGGTGCATGAGGTAGCGTCCAGGTCCTTACTTGTTACTAGAAAAGAGAAGGTAAACAGAGATAGATGAGAGCTAGATAGTAAGGGTGATACACATATACAAACAATTATACACATACACAAAAATAGCAAAGCATACATTTATACAGAGGGAAAGAGAGAGAAAAAAAACAACCATGCAAGGTTGACAGCGCTTTTCATTACGCACTACTTTATTTTTGCAACAAAAACGGCGACCCTACGGAAATTCCTTGTATTGCATCCCAGCCTCACGATACGTGAAAGCGTTGTGAATCGCAATGTGTTTCCCCCCTCCCCAAATTCCAAGCACGGCTAAGGTCACTGTGAATCTCTTTCAAGGAGTTTTCGTGATCCATTTCACATCCACCACTAAAATAGTCATAACGCATAACCATTCAATCCAAAACAAAGTCAAATGGGAAAAAACGTGACGGAGTAAACTCGGTTGAACATATATAGTCAATATCATATAACTATACTACAGTATTTGTTTTTTTTCTAATGTTCTAATCTAACGTCATCACAATTCAGGAAAAGAAAAAAATTCGAAATTAAAATTTTTATTATAATAATAGTAACATCGACCTCTCAATAAATTCTATAGAGATGGATTCGGAAAAAGCTCCTTGGCACAATAAAAGTGTTTTAAAACGATTACGGCTTTCGAAATAATAACCCCAATTACTTTTAATCTATTCTATAGGTCTATCTGAATTGTCCGTTGCAATTTTCTCTCGGTGCGCAAAGCAATATTTTCCGAGTTGAACGAATATTTCCAAAGGCATAAAACTACTATTTGCCGCTGTTATGACGTCATAAGCCTCGAAGAAAAGTTTCATTATACCCTTTTAATAATTGCCAATTACCAACAATAATCCTATTTTAACTAGATATAGAAGGTAATGGGTATAAGGTTACTAAACACGTTTAGTTTTAATCTGTCAAATTATCAGAAATGGAAAAGACTATACAACGGCGTGTCGCTAGAATAGGCTTTTTGTTTGGCTCCTTCCCGGTGGGAAAAATAGCTCACATAACGCAACATCTTACTACCCTCCCAGCCCCCTTCTTAACTTCGTATTAATTGTGAGGTTCAAAACAAGCTAACAATGACATGATGACTGCCATCTATTTTTCGTTATGATATCATAATTATACATTTCTCCGCATTAATTAGTGAAAGGTTATATACTGTATATCTATGATATACAATATATAGCATTTTGCGTACTTTTTAAAAATATAAATATTTATAATAAAGTGCCTTCGATTGCGTTGGAGTTGTTCATATGTACAATTAACTTTTTGTTTTAAGTATTTGTATATTTAAATAAAAGCATCCAATATTATAATTAACTGACGCCCCGTCTAAAATCCCCCAAAACTGAAGACTCGCATAGTGAGCCCAACTTCAGCCAGTAAGTACTCTGAGGCGACAGCGTCTACGATGGTAAGTAAGAATCTTCCTGAGTTCTACCCTCAGGAAGGCTACGTCTATTCCCGTTAGGGGTTTCACCTCAAAGAGGACCTGACCCTCTCCGAAGTAGGTATAGAGGACATATTCCTTCAATGGAATTGCTGTTGGCTCCTGGTCAACTTGAATGAACCGCGGAGGCTTGTCTCTCCCCGTTAGCTACCTTTCTACCTACAGATAGGCAAGGTTGTTGCGTGCCCCTTGCCCCCTATTCCAGGGTTTAAGTGTTTTGTGACCAAAACCACCACTGGATGAAGGCCGGGCAGGAAGGAGGATGTGCGATTTACACCCGACAGTATGTCTTTGTTTTTACTTGCTTTAAATACATCCTTCCAGGCAGATTTATTGCAGCTTCACCTGAATAGGAAAAGTGGTTTTTGTTTCTGCGCACATTCCACCTTAAACCGTCTTTGATGTTGGGTATTCCACGGAGTCGTGGAAGTGTTGCCTAGGTTCTTTGATTTTGATTTTGATGATAAAAGATGGGAAAAATAGGTGTGAGATAGTAGGAGAGGTTATAGATAGAAAAGGTGTAATAGTAGAAGAAATGTGTGCCAGCTTTCCTGGCATTGTCCTCACGTCGTATTCTTTGTTCGTAAGCATTTCTAATGAGAATAATAAAGCGTTCAAGCCTTTGTAAACGTACGGCTTGGAGCTTGTGGCTTAGAGTTTACTCGTAACTAAGCGTTTACACATGTTAGATCGTTTCGTATTTTACTTTGTCCACTTCGGATCTTTTATATTGACTTCATTTACACTTTGTTGATTTAATGATTCTTATTTATTTGAGTGGGATTTTTTTTTTTTTTTTTGCACAGCTGTTCGTATAAAACGATCTCATTTATTATTTGTTAAATTCACGTTACTTTACATTGGTTGTATGTCCACTAAGGATTTTTTTTTGTTACTTTTTTATATATATAAAACATGTAAACTATGGTTCCCATTGTCCTTACTTTGCAAATTTTTAGTTTTTCCGGTAAATCTTTATCTGAATAAAGGTAAAACATCCTCCTGCGTTCGCAGGCGGCTGCTCTTAAATCCACGTTTGTAGAGTCGTAATCGGTTGTCATATTCTGGTTGTCATACTTCTCCATTGGCCCACTCGTCGATTTTCGTCCAAATTAATTTTGCCCTATTGTGAAGGATCACATTTAGGGGTTCTACCTCCGCGAGGGCGTAGAGTCTGTTCGAAGGTATGAAGTCCATTTTTAACACTCCGAGGATGAAGCGGAGTGCCTGATTTTGTATCGCTTGCATTTTCCTTAATTGGGTATTACACTCCAGGTGCAACGGGATAGCGGGATACAGCAAGATAGGTTAGGGTATAATTTCCTCTTATTTCGGAAGGAGAGTCTCTTAAACCTATAAAGTTGTCGCAAGCGAAGGTGGGCCTGTCCGACTTTCGAGTTGACGTGTGCACCGTATCCCGATGACGTCACAATTAACCCGAGAACGCGGGCTTCGCGTGAATATGGGTAAAATTCGTCCCGCACTAAGATTTCTGCCGTCTTTCTGCGTCCTATGAAAAGAACCTTAAACTTCTCCACATTGGTGCGTATCTTATTTCGGGCTTCCTCAGCATTAAGGTGGTCTATTTCCCCCGCCGTCCTGTTCGCAATGTCGATAGGGTTGAGGTAATTGCTGGTGACTAGTTGCGATATGTCGTCTGCTAGTTGGATAAACTTCGCGTAATCTTGGGTAGGTTGGGGAAGATTGCTGGTGTGGATTGTGTACAGGGTCGGACTCAGGCAACCACCTTGAGGCACCCCGGTTTCCATAGGGAATAGCTGACCTTCGATGCTGTTGATTTTAATGGTCGCCTCGCGGTCCTCAAGGTAGTCGCAAAGAAGTCTGGTAATATTGGTGTCCATGTTCAGGTCACATAGCTTCTTTTTAAGTCCGGGGATCCATACTTTATCAAAGGCAGATGATACATTCCTGAGTACTAAATCAACCCTCCTGTTATCAGCATTAGCGACGGCAATGTTCTCCGTCAGCAGGGCTATGGTCGTTTCGGTTCCCAGGTGCCTCCGGAATCCATGTTGTTGTAAATTGTATCCCGCGTTATCTTCTAGGAAGTCTCTTAGTCTGTCGTTTATCAACTTTTCAAGGAGCTTTCCCAAGAACTCCAGGAGTGATATGGGCCTGTAGCTTTTTATCTCTCCTTTGGGCTTTCCCGGTTTCAAAAGAAAAATCATCTTGGCCCTTTTGAGTCAACCGGGGAAGTAACAAGCGTTAAGGCAAGCGTTAAATAGGTTCAGAACCGCCATTCTGATATTCATGGGAGCATTGATCAGGTGAGCCTTGGTGATGCCCGAAATGCCCGGGGCCTTTTGTTTAAAGCTCTTGAGAGCAGCCTCAAATTCGTCATGGGTAAATGGTCTACCCTCTTCCTCCGTTTGTCTAGTGGTATTGACAGAACCGAAGGGAGTCAAGACTAGCCCACGAGCCTCCAGGTCTGCCAAGATCTCTTCCTCGTATTCCAGATTGAAGGCCAGGTTTTCTTCATCTGTGATCGTGAACCTGTTTTGCCAATGGTTCCTGAAGTGACACTCGATCTCCTGGTCATCCGAGATTTTCTCCCCATCGACTCTGATATTAATTTTGGTTCTGGCGGGGATAGTGCCGCTCAACTTCCTAAGTTGGCTCCAAAATCACCTGGGATCTCCCTCCTCATCTATCCGATCTATCAACCCGTCCTAGATTGTACCCGACTGTTCCGCTATGAGCAATTTCAACTCCAGAAGGAGGTTCCGGAGATCCCGGTAGCGGTCTGCCGTAAATCCAGTCCGTCCTCTTTCACCAACCAGCTTGTCCAGCCTGTCCTTTCTTTCCACTATTCTTTCGTTCCAGCGTGGCGCTGGGAGAGTCTTGTACTCGACTCTGGGGATGGTTGTTCTATCCGCCTCCACCAGCCTCGTCATGATTTCGTCTAGGTGACTATCAAGATCTTCCAGTGACGACCCGTCCAGATGGTCCAATTGGTAGTCCTGCAGGAGTCTTTTGTACTCCTCCAAGTTTGCTTAAGGCATGCGCCTCCGAGATTGAATGAATCTCCACCTGTATAGGGGACGTAGAGACGGTAGTAACCATGATTATATGGTCCGATGGGGTGTATGGGCCATAAACTGTCAACTGGTTCAGCACAAAGTTGGAATTCACAAGGACGATATCCGGGGTCGTCAAGGATCTCCTCGTCAAGTATGTCGGAAAGTCCGGACCGACTCTGCGTACCAGGTCTTGGTCGATGAGCATGCTCAGAGTGGTTCCCAATCCATTGAAACCAGTGGTGAAGCCAGCCTCTCTGCACCTGGCATTGAGATCGCCAATCAAGATGGTCGAGGCGTTTCTCCTAAAGAGCCTGAATAAGTTGGGGCTGGGGAGGTACGGGCGTCTTGGTGGTTGATAGCCCACTGCGATGACAAGGTCGTCGAATGTCGTCTTAATCTTGATGGCCAGATATTACTCTTCCAAATCTGTAACTTCCCTGAATTTGATGCCATTGCGAATCGCTGTTGCAACGCCATTGAATCTTGAGTTAGAGTGGTTAGCCGATAAAATATCGTCATTATATATCTTCAGGGGACTCGCGTCCGAACCGATGCCATGTTCTGAGATCAGTACAGTCTCAGGGTCCACTTCGCGTATGATGTTATTGTACGCGAATCTTTTGGTTTCCCATCCATTGACATTCAGCGAGAAGATCTTGATTTTATTTATATACTTGACATTATGAGCCATGTTATTCAGGTTGGACGAGCTGGTGATCTCACTCTCCCTGACCTTTTTTTCTTAAATTGATCGTGAGACAAATTGTAACACGATTCTGGACAGACTATGATGCTACCTGCTTTGAGAGCCGATAGCATTTCTTCCTGTTCCTTCGCTGTAAAACTCATATTTGAATCTGCCTCTTAATACGCCCTAAACAATATCTCTAACCTTAGCCAACCTTGGGAGCGGTGACGAAAGTGAGGCATAAATTTTCATGTTCACGTCTGTGGTCTTTCTCGAGGGTAGTGTGATCTTATCTTCTTTGGTAGGTTTGGTACGAGAAACCACTCCTTTCTGGGCGTCCGTCTTTTGGAGCGGCAGGTCAGTCTCCATCACCTCGGCTGTCGTACTCTCCGCTTGTCTGCTCAGACGAGGATCTCTAGATTTCGATCGGGTTCTAGAGGCGGTTCTGTGTTTGCTACCCGTTTGTGTCTGGTGAAGTTCATTTGGGGGGGATTATCGGGGAACCACATAGGCTTCATCCCGTTTTGTGTCAACATCTTATTGAGCTCCGTGGCATAGCTCCAAGGCTTCGTGATATTAACGAAATGTGCGAGAATCACGCACATGGCCAAATCCAGATTCATAGACGGGTCTAACTGCAGCAGGGTTTTTCCTTTGTCTTGGCTCTGTGCTGCCTGTGCATACGAGGTGCTTGCCTTACGGGCATTTTCTTCATGCAAGTTGTTCTTCTTATCGGCGACCAGCGACTTTTTCTTGCGGAACGACATAGACAACGTTCGGTGGGGGCCCCCGCAATTCAGGCATTTCTTTGTACTCCGTTAGTACATTTCTTCCAGGTGTGCCCTGTTCCGGCGCACTCAGAACACACTTTCCCCTGGAACGTCATTCCTTCGTTGTATGCTGCTCGAGAGCGTAGCAGGCGAAGCATACCTGTACAGAAACAAACGTTTCCCTCTCTATGCACGATGTCGCTATCCTGGTGCAGAGCAAGATCAGCCCTGCTTCCGATGCCTTGGCAGCCATGGAACGACCCAGGGGTTGAGGTGGCGGCAGATGATCAACCTTTGCGCCGATACGTGAGGTGGAACCTTGGGTAACAGGCTAATGTTCTGCAGTTCCGTGCGGAAGTCCACGCCCAGCAACTTGTCTAACAAGGAGTAACAAGGAGTAACAAGGAAAGTAAGTACCCTAGGAGACCTTACAGTCCATTCAAAGAGGGTACCTTTGGACTAGCAATCGAGCGGGCACATGGCTGCTCAATTGTTTTGCGTCCCAAAACGGCCACTTTTCAAGACTTTGTCTAGTCTTGACTTGAACTGGTCAACAGATTCACTGTTGACAAATTCCACTGGAAGTGCGTTCCACTTCCCGCAGATACTGTAGGTGAAAAAGTTTCCACACAGATTGTGGTTGTAACGCTTCAGTTCAAGTTTGAAGCCGTGATTGCGCGTTCTGTTCTCACTCAGTGTGAAAATATCCCGGTAGTCAACATTGTCGAACCCTCGAAGTATTTTGAAGACTCCGATGAGCTGACCACGCAGTCTACGGGTTTCCAGCGAGAACAGATCTAACTCCCTTAGTCTATCCTCATAACTTTTATGTCTGATAGAGGGAATCAGTTTGGTTGCGCTAGCTTGCATGCGTTCCAATCTCGCGATCTCCTTTCGCAATGAAGGACTCCAAAATTGTACAGCATACTCCATGTGCGGTCGGACAAGTGAGTTGTACAGGCACAGTACAATCTTCTGGTTCCGATAACCAAACTGGCGCTTTATATAGCCTAGCATCCTTTGGGCCTGTTTCGAGAACTTAAGGTCACTAGTGATTGTTACACCCAAGTCCTTCTCAGTGTCGGTGGATTCAATAGCAGTGCCCTTAAGGATAAACTAAGATTGGGGGTTTCTGTGGCCGATATGCATCACTTTCCACTTCCCCACGTTAAAAGGCATTTGCCACGTGTCCCACCACTCCCCAATCTTCCCAAGATCTTCCTGCAGGCGGGCAGTATTTCCATCATTGACAACGTTCATACCAAGCTTGGTATCGTCGTCAAATTTAAAAATCTTGGCAACCATGTAACCCTCTTTGTCGTTGACGTAGATGATGAATAGTAGTGGTCCCTGGACAGAACCTTGAGGAACCCCGCTAGTAACGGGCACCCACTCAGAAGACTGTCCATTTACAACCACCCATTGCCGTCTGCCACTTAGCCAGTTCTCGATCCAGCCTGCTACCTTTTCGTCTATGCCAAGCGCTCGCACTTTCCGGAGAAGGCGGCGGTGTGGTACCTTATCAAAGGCTTTCTGAAAGTCTAGGTAGACCACATCCACCGCCTTGTCCCGATCGTGCTCACTGAACACGAAGTGGAAGAATTCTACAAGGTTCGTCAGGCATGACCGTTGCCTTCGGAAGCCGTGCTGGGAACTCCTCAGTAGCAGGTTTGACTCTAAATACGACGTCACTTTGTCCACCATGATGCTTTCCATGAGTTTACCGACTATCGAAGTCAGACTGATAGGTCGGTAGTTCGACGGTTGGTTACGATCTCCTTTCTTGAAGATTGGAGTCACCTCCCCCTCACGCCAGTCTCTAGGAGGGCATTTGGTCCAAAATGACATGTTGAAGATTGCGCTCAGGTGTCGTGACACTTGATCGCGCACTTCTTTCAACACTTTAGGTAGAAACCCATCCGGGCCAAGTGACTTATTCGTCATTAGGTCACTGATCTTCTTTTTGATTTCAACTTCGGTGAAGTCCATATCCTCCAGCTTTTCCCCCGAGTAGGAATCCGTTGGCTGGGGGATGGGACCACATTCTTCAGTAAACACTAAAGAGGAGTAGTCATTGAGGAGGTTATCATTTTCTGCATCTGAATGCTTTAATGTCCCCTCCTCGTTCCTCAAAGGGCCAATCGTTCGACGGATTGGTTTACGGCTGTTTACATATCCAAAGAACTCCTTGGGATTCTCTTTACAGAGTCTCGCCACTCGGAGTTCCTCAGACCGCTTAGCCGCCCTTATGCTGGACTTCACTCTCCTGGCTAGCCTCCGGTATTCGTCAAAGTCACCCGAGATCTTCGATTGCCGGTACATAGTTCTCTTCTCCCAAAGCAGTTGGCCGATTTCTCGATTAAACCACTTAGGTTGAGCAGAAGACAGACGGGGACATTTCAGAGGGATGAAACGCGATTGAAGACTCATGAATGTGGTTTTGAACCTATTCCACGAGTCTTCAACGGCATCGCACACTTCTAGCCTCACGTCAAAGTTGCTGTCGCATATGGCCAAGTAGCCGTATGACTGATCAACAAGTCTGCATAGTGCGACTTAAATGTCTGAGAAGATGGTCTGGAAGACAGTCTCCCTCATCGGTTTGGCGTGCCACTCTATGACCCAGAGCGTGATTCTTTTCTCTCCCCTGGGGTCGTCCATGACGGCCCGCTGAGGGGGTGTCTTCTCCACGGGACCTACCAGTCTATTAAGGGTGTTTACCTAATTTACAGACTCGTTCCACCTTGTACTGCCCTACCTATACTAAAATGTCTAGCAGGGCCCACCTGCCGGTCCTGTCCACTCCACCCCCTACTGGGGCCCCCTTCTTCGCGCCCCTTGTAGGGCTTTCTCTCAGGGTTCGGACACGACATAAACCGGTGGTCTCTACAGGCCTCAACCTGCAGACACGTTATGAGGAACGAGGTGAGCTGCTGTGTAATGGAAGAAAATCCAAAACGAGATGCGTCGGCGTCCAACGGGTGCTCTTGTGTGCACGCCCTCTCGCCCGCAGGTGCGCGTTTACGCCCGCGACACTACAATCGAGTAGCAGTAAATCAGTGGTCTTGATGCGTAAGGACAATTTTCACCTTTGCAAATCTTGAAGCCGAAGCTTTTGCAAAAAGGACTTGTGAATTCTTCGAATGCGGCTAAAGAGACTCTATTCAGAGTGAAGCGCATTGGCAAAACAGGGGTTCTTTCTCCCCCTCGTAAATTTTTAAATTAGATACCTGCTCTCTAGAGAGCGCTGGTGATCAACCAATCAGATATTGTGTTCCTGAATGTAGAAGAGTTTATGTAGGAGTGCCAGAGAAGCATTTCATTTTTTTGCCTTGATCTGTCCCTATGCTCCACGGAGGTATTCGATGAATTTTATATTAGTGACCAATTTTTCATTCAAATATCATTTTTATGGTAGCTAGTGACAGAGAAATCATATCAGTGGTGCTCGGAACAGGTGGGGTGGTCTGCATTTGAGGAAATGAGTGCTTTCTCTGTCCTAGTCATTACCGTGAACCTATCTACCATCGATAGAACCTCCAGCAGTTTTGCACGCAGACCACTTCCTTGGTTATTTTGCAAGTGTGAAATGACCCTAGAGATGAGCGTTATACATACTATACTTACCCTATAAGCGACGACCGAACAATTTCACACACGCTGAATTTCGTCGAACTAGGATTAGTTTGTATTATGTCTATAAACACGTCCACCGCTCTTCTGGCGGACATACTTGTCTTCACTTAACGGGAAGACTTCCATCAGAGAGATTTGTAAGCGTGTCAAAAGGTTTCGGGGCAAGTTCTAGAGTAACCCTCCGGTTCTCCAGGAAAACTGCACCGAAATTTTGGAAACAGCTTGAGTGGTAGAGTCGTTAGCCCTGGCTTTCTCTATATTATCTAGCTGAGATGCCCCACTGTAAGCATTCATTACACTTCGTGTTGTATCTGATTGATGGAACTGGACTATTTCTCCACTATCTAAGAACCCTTCAACGATAAGTTTAGGTTGAGTGAGTTACATTCATCTCTATCTCCATGCGCTGGCACCGTTCATGGGCCGGATGATGTCCTATATGCCCTTGCTTCAAGCTCTAGGTAAGAAGTATGTGAATTTGATTACTTTTTTTGAACAAAATATTCGGCTACTGTGCTCGCTTTTCGCAAACCGCGGAGATATTATTCTAACTCTGGTAGTTTACTCTCAAATTTATCTAATCTCATGCGTATGCAAGTTGATGGAGAAATTAGTAAGTGTTAGATTAGCTTTTTTCTGGACAGCGAGACCACCTGTCTTCTGCACAGTCCGGCTTTCGCAAGTCCCTCTTTTGCTCTGGTCTCCGCTAGGGGAGCACTCTGCATAGATTGTAACACTTGATACCTGGATGAACTGCACTTCCTCCTGCTGCCCTGAGTGAAAACAAGAGAGAAAGTCCCTCCATTGACCTTCGGCGTGTTGTTATAAGATGATAAATGGTTATTGCATTGATGGTTTTCCATGGCCAAATCACTTACAAGTGCTTGTGAATGACTAAATAGCTAAATGAGGCTTCTGCCACTACATTTCTCCACCCAGCGCCATATCCAATGGCAGATTTGAAATCTCCAGGGTAAATAATTATATGTCCTATGGTTATATGGGTCATTTCATGGCTATGAATGGGTACAATGGAACTTTAATCCTTTTGAAAAAAAGCGGCACATTGACCTGGCTCTTCGCCGCAGGTAATATGGGAAGCTATGTCACTGGGTTTGTGTGAACCCTCTGACAATGTCTGGAAAGTTGTTGGTGACGTTACTCCTCTTTTTATTCTACCACTATCTAATTCACATTTTCTCTACCTACACTTGGTAGAAAAAGGAGCTATTCTCTCCCAGGCCGAGTTCAAATTAAGGAAACTATCTGACGGGGCCTGGGGTAGTTGTTTGGGCGTTTCCTCCTTGCTTCCTCTTAGTATTTCTTCTTTTCCTACGATTAGCCCCCATCCCAGGCTCTAGGCTTAATGATCTGACCAGCTACCTAATGCCATGTAAGATTGAAGCTTTGGAACCTCTATACCAATGCCCTTTAACGCACACAGGTTAAAAGAGACCAGAATTTTGAGGGACCTGGGAGTTAGTACGCGTAATATGGTTTTGCCTCAATAACTACTTCCCTGCGTGTAATGAGCTGAACATTTTCCTGCAGCCGTTATCGGGCGCATAGGGCTATACTGTATGTGGCGGGTTGGCTTTAATGACTTGTTGGCTGTCAGGCCAACTAAATACTTCAGGTATCATCTCTGATTCTGCCATGCAGATTTTCATATCTTGGCCGTATTGTCGAGGATCAGTACTCTTAATTAAGGATATCGGTTCTGTCGCCCTGCGTCCTTGGCTGCTCAGTTGGGATCTGCGATCTTTGGTGAATTTCCGGCTACTGGGCAACTTCTAGTCGTTGTGCGTCTCTATTCAGATCGCAAATACTATTTATTAACAAAGCGAGGCTGGATTCCTGAAAAGTCCGACGAGAGGGGCGGGAGTGTATGGACACGGCATATCTATCCACCCTTTTTTCTTAGTGCTCACAGGTTCAAGAATATTTTTTGTGTGTTGTTAAGACTTCATGAGCCGTGGTCAAAAGTTTAGATTAGGTTTCACTTTCTAAATTTCTTACGACCTTGGTTTTGGGGCCGACTTAATCACAATACCACCCTAATCGGTAGAGGATCTCTCCTACAACCTTCATGAGTGCGGCAAAGAGGTCTACCTTTACCATCTTCGGAGCCACAGTTCCGTCCTTGATTCTGCCTTGCGGATTTTCAGATCTTGGCCGTCTTGTCGAGGATCAGTACCCCTTATTAAGGATATCGGCCCTGTGCATTGTTCTTATCAGCCTCTAAATTCCCTAGATGACTACGAGGGGGGGAGGGAGGAGCTCAACAGCTATACATAAACTCACCTGGCCGGTGTGTGCCAGTTGGTATCGTTACCGCGGGAAGGCATTCGTGCCACTGTTGCAAATGTGCTACTACTTCCAACGTTTTAGCCATACAAATCACACGGGTAGACGTGTAGATTGGGCTTTACCCGAAGGCTTTGTTAGATGCTCCTAGGCTGTAAACGATAAGTACTTATCGTGTATAGCCAAGTGTGTCAATTGCGGAGGGCCGCGCAATGCTTGTTCCAGGCAATTTAGGGTATATCTCTTGGAGAATGAAATCTTAGCCGTTTAGGCTGCGGATTGTCTCTTTTCACAAGGGTAAAGACTAGGTCTTGGCGCGTCCAGTGCTACCGAGGACAGATTAGGCCTCAATTAAAAGAAAATCCTTTACTCTCGGCCCCTTAGACATACATGCAGTTTCGTTTCGCGCCCTTTCAGAATCTTTCTTAGTTTTCTACCTTATCCTCTCGTGTGCTTCCCTGGTAGAGTTGAAGGCACAAAGAGTTCACACGCAGACTCGCCTAAAACAAACACCCCACCTGTCCCCGCGCGCGTCAATTTTCAGTAAAGCGTAACAGCCGCGCTTTCCAGCGACTCGTTACCCACAGGAGGAAAAATCTCCGTATGTGGTTGTAAGGCCGCCTTCAGGGACTACTAAAGCTTCTCCCTCAAAAGGAACAACACCAAAGGAGCCTTACCTCCTACATCCATATCAAAAAGAATCAACTGGGAGACTTAGAGATGCGGTACCAACCAAAAGAAGAATCCACGCCTCTGAAACCACCCCTCTCCACCACCGAAGCTTTCAAGACGGAGGTAGAAAAAACGTGTATAGCGAGCCCAGAAGGAGAAAAGGAGTTCAGCGCCTTGTACAGCAAAACAGGGCCTAAAGTTTTGCCTGTGATGTGTACGCCCATTCCCGTGAGGGTCTTATCTTCAATTACTATCCCGCATGTTTTACGAGTTATGCCTGGATGGCATATATTTTAAATGGAATTGACATGGATCTAGGCCAACTAAGAGGAGCTGCGGAGGCTCGTATCCCTCCTTCCCGTATTAGCTATTATTTGGCCCGAGAAATTGGTAAACGTTTTATTAGCCTTTTACTGGAGAGTGAAGCCCACCTTTCTTCTGCACAGTGAGGTTTTATCAAGTTTCACTGCATGGTGGATCTCTGCACTGACTGAAGAATTATTCCTAGGATCTATTTATTCTAAAAAACACTACATGTCATGTTTTTTTTAAAATTTTGAGAAGGCCTATGATACTGCCTGGTGATATGGTATCATAAAGATCCTCGCGCTATGGAAGGGATGAGACTCCACCCCTCTGATTATTTATAAATTCCGCGTACGTGACGAGAAAGCCGTCTCTGCCCCAATAGAGTAGGAATACCATGTCCCACAGAGAAAATTAATAATTGTTACACTCTTTGCTCTGAACATTGACGTTATCACATCGGTGCTACCGCTAGACGTCCTCGCTACACTCTGCGTTGACGACCTTTCAATCTCTTTTGCTGTGGCCAATATACCAACTCTGGAACGAAGAGTCCAACAAAATATGAACCCCATATCTCGCTATACCGAATAGCACAGGTTTCGCTTTTACTTGGCCAAGACTAAAGTTGTGGATTTCTGCCGCCATCCAAGGTTGAAAAGATACTTGGACTTGTTCAAAATCGGAGTTCACCTGGTCTTGATTCCTTGGTCTTGTTTTCGACCGACGTCTCAAATTGAAGTCCGATATTCGTAGCCTTAGGTTCTATTGTATCCTGGTCCAGTAACGGTTATCACTAGTACTGGGCTTGCTGATAGGGCTACTGCTTTACTTTTCTCCCGACTCTTTGTTTATTTAAAGATTGAGTACAAATGAAAGTTTTACGAGCCACAGTCGAGCGTGTATTGTGGATGGTGCATTCCATCTACGACATCGATCTTCTCCTGGCGATAGGTGCATTCTGAACCTTTCTCATTGAGACCCTGCTTGTGAAAGACAGGGAGGTACCACTTTTTTACGCCGTATGCGGTGTATTATGCATGTGTACGTTCATGCTTGGCATCTCTCTCAGTGACCAACGTCTCTCACTGCAGACGTGGCTGATCTCGTTGTTTTCTATGTTGCCGGGAGATTACAGTCATACCTTAATCCCTTAGGATGTACCCCTTTGCCTATTGGTCAAAATGCCTCTCCTCCAAAAGCTTTCACAAAGCCAGAGAAATGCCTTCGGCTTTTTGAAGCGTCTTTTGTCTTGAGCTGGATCCTTGTCAATGGACACCGATAGCTTCCACGCCGTATCCTTTCATTTTAAGGTCAGCATGGCTCTACGAGGCGTTGCGTCTCTCTTCACAATTGAACTAGTTACATTACACCGTTGAGTGAGGAAGATAACAGATCATTCCTGGTTCGGAAACCGGATTGTGATCTTTAAGGACTCACAAAGCGCCCAAATTGCTTTGGAATTATTAGAATTTCCGCATCACCTGGTTCTAGGTATCCGTGATGCCGTGAACCGGTTGAAAGTCGATATTTTCCTCTGCTGGGTTCTTATACATGTAGAGAGTGCTGCTAATGGGTGTGCTGAAGATCTCACCAAAATTTCGCGAGGACTGGGTGGGCTAACCAACCTTTTGCTTTTCTTCATATTGATTTCATGGTCGAAATCAGGTTAGCCTTCCAAGCTGACTGGTAAAGTATATGGGATACGGCCGATGGTAACTAAAAATTCTAGCCTTCGTGCTACCACTGTTTCCTTCGAATTACATCCCTATTTCTCGACGGCTTTAGCTTGTTTTCTGGTCCGCATCACCTGGTAATAGGTATCCGTGATGCCGTGAACCGGTTGAAAGTCGATATTTTCCTCTGCTGGGTTCTTATACATGTAGGGGGTGCTGCTAATGGGTGTGCTGAAGATGTCACCAAAATTTCGCGAGGACTGGGTGGGCTGACCAACCTTTTGCTTTTCTTCATATTGATTTCATGGTGGAAATCAGGTTAGCCTTCCAAGCTGACTGGTAAAGTATATGGGATACGGCCGATGGTAACTAAAAATTCTAGCCTTCGTGCTACCACTGTTTCCTTCGAATTACATCCCTATTTCTCGACGGCTTTAGCTTGTTTTCTGGTCCGCATCACCTGGTTCTAGGTATCCGTGATGCCATGAACCGTTTGGATGTCGATATTTTCCTCTGCTGGGTTCTTATACATGTAGGGGGTGCTGTTAATGGGTGTGCTGAAGATCTCACCAAAATTTCACGAGGACTGGGTGGGCTGATCAACCTTTTGCTTTTCTTCATATTGATTTCATGGTCGAAATCAGGTTAGCCCTCCAAGCTGACTGGTAAAGTATAGGGGATACGGCCGATGGTAACTAAAAATTCTAGCCTTTGTGCTACCACTGTTTCTTTCGACTCACATCCCTATTTCTCGACGGCTTTAGCTTTTTTTCTGTCGTTTTTTGAATTGAGAATCCTCAAGGGGCGAACTGTTATTTGATAGAGCGCTCTCCTACACCTAAACGCAAAAAGTGCGTTCCTCACCAAACTGTTTGGCCCATT
The DNA here is from genome assembly GCA_963969495.1 of Ceratothoa steindachneri. NCBI lineage: Eukaryota > Metazoa > Arthropoda > Malacostraca > Isopoda > Cymothoidae > Ceratothoa > Ceratothoa steindachneri. The sequence continues at coordinate 61,815,366 of OZ018320.1, forward strand.
ATTGTTAAATTTCCCAGTTTGCGTGATCTTCCCGTATGTTACCCATCACATTACAGTGATGTAGACCATCACTACCCCTTCTTCTTTATACTCGGAACTACTTATTTCTTTCACAAAGACTTATCAGCTCTTTCCTTCATGGAAGGGGCTGGTCTCCTTCATTTTATTTTACTCTATTCGAAGTTGGTCGCATGCTCATTTTACAGTAAAGAAGAGCTATTATCGACTTGATCTCAAAGTTTTAGTATTATGAGGGAAATAAAAACGTACATATAACAGAAAGAAATATATGAGGAAACGTCTATAAATAGGCAGAACAACGTCAAACTTTAAAGCAGAGCGAAATATGATGTAAACAAGAATAATGTAGTACGGCTCATAAACACAAGCTTAGGCATATCAGAGGCATTTTTTGTGTGAAAGAAGGTGAGGTGACTCGTTTAGTTTTAAAAAACTAGCTTCTTTTGAAGAAATCTTTCCTTTAACCACAGAATTAGTAACCATTAGAGTAAATCAGGATTATTAAACGACCAGTCACCTGGAGATGAGTGTCGTAGAATAGGCTCTCGACGATATACCATATATAACTATTCGTTGAGGGAATTATTTTAATATTTCGAGTGCGTTGTAATCTGATTGACCGAGGTTAGTCCAAAAGGGAGGGGGGCTAGAGAGGCTTATTTATCTTCAATATGCTTAAGAAGTGGAACGGAGCACAAGAATAAATAATATGGCTACCATTAATAAAATAGGGTTTTATTAATTAAACTATCAACAACACACAAAAAAAATGTTTGCATAAACGGAGAATGAAAAGGGTCGTGGGAATATCTGACTAAACCGAGGATTAAGATTTGGAGAGATGTAAAAAGGTAAACAAACAAAAATTAAAGGGGGGAATGGTTCGCTAAACCATATAAAACACAGGTTTGCGTTGACAAAAGGTTAAATGATTAAAGGTAATGCTCAGCTTACGTAATTACAAAGTTGTTGTGCAGAGGAAGACGATGCGAAGGAATCTTCGGTCCACTGGCGATTTCCAGCAGAAGGGTTCTTCGGGGAGTTTGCCTTAACGAGGGGGAAGGACTGTCTTCGAGGAGTGAGAACGAAGTGGGGCTCGGAAGCACGAGAGATCCTTGTGACAGCAAATCGGAGATGTTCTAGATGAACAATGGAGGTTATTGTTGAAACTAAGCGTTCTCTTGAAGGACGTTAAAAGAGGGGGGGGGGGGATTAAATTATACTGACATGATGTCTTGGGAACGAGAACCGTTTCTTGACGAACGGGCTTGAAGAACAATAACTGTTCTAACGTTGTTCTCTTTCTGAACAACGGAGGAGGGGGGGTGAGAACCGTCTCGTGTCAACGGGCTCAAAAAACAATAGCTGTTCTAACGTTGTTCTCTTTCTGAACAACAGGGGGGCCTTGTTGACTTGGCGTCTCGAAGGCACGAACCTTGGCACTCAAGGGATATTGTCCTCTTCTGGACAATAATGGGTTTCTCGGCAGAGTTCCTAGGTGCACAAGGGAGACCGGATCAGCTTGATGCCTCGCGAAGATAATCTGGATCTGTTTCAATTGGAAAAAGCTATGGTATAAATACCCGGAGCCCTCTCCATGGCGTAGGGGATAATTAAGTGGGGGACTTCGGGGAAATGTCCCGGTGGCGACTAAGAAAATACCTTATCTGCCCATAAGCCTAATTCAATCTGGAGAGATCGACGTATTCAGGAGAAACGGGGGAGTGAACCTCCTTGATTAAACATTGGCTATGATGGGAGATAACGCGCTTCTGCTTCCTCTCGCAGGCAAGATGCATGTGGACAAGCATGTGGGTAAGCATGTTTAACATGTGATAGAGGCTGAATTAAAGCGGCCTCAGACCGTTCTATCACAACGAGGTACCTCGTCCTTGTTGACTAGAGCCCAGGCTCTTCAAGACCAAGCAGGCGGTGGCTCTTGGCTCATGGGTCCAAACAGAAAATATACACGGTAATGGGTGTAAAAAAAAATTCTGGCCTTCGAGACATCATCTACTGGATGTGTGCTGCTGAAGAGAAGCAGATGGGAGCACTTCCTACCGCTTCAGAAATCCAGAATGGAAATGTAAGAGGACAGCTGCTGGGTCCTCTACATCATCACAAAACAGAGGCAAACTTATGATGACTCATATCCTACAATGCCTCACATACAATGCAATACACAATATCATGAAGAAGCTCGGTACCGTAAAGAGAATCAGAACCATTTATGTGAATGATGACACCACCAACAGATGTTATGCGATCTTCTCTAAGGCAGCCCTTAAACATGCAACCTCCTTACACATATGTGCCAAAATTTTCTGTCATACTCGTAAGATCAAGTAAGCTGACAGAGACAGAGCAAGAATACTGTCCAAACATATTTGAAGAGTATCTAGCAAAGATTGCAACAAGGCCATGAAAACTACGCACTCCATACTGTTTTTTTGCGTACTAGAAAGAGGGCAAGGGCAATTCCATGCGAGCCGCCCAGTATGTAGAGAGAGAGGAATAGGATTTATCCCTGAAGGCCATCTAAGGATTATGCAAAGGGAGTTCTCATACAAACGAAAGATTTCACCCCAGCAAAAATACTTTCTAACCTTCCATGCCCATCCTAAGGCATCTTTGAAATCATTAAGTCTCACAAAATCTTCAACTTTAGTAATATTGCATATAAAGCAATGATCTCTTCGACTTCTCCGAAGAATAGATAGTTGAGATGTGCCTTGACTTTTGAATCATGTTACAAAATAAAGGAGTCGAAAAAACCTGATAATCTTGGATTTCTTCGATTACTTCGCACCCAAATGGATTAAGATTCGCCCTCAATCAATAAAGATGAAAGCCTTCACAGAAAGCCCCCCTTATTCTGCTAGTGCATTAATTATGGGAGGAAGCACTGTAAAGATGCCCTACGAGGCGGCAACTGATCTGCCCTCGATAACGGTGCGACGGCGGAATGAAGTAAATGCGCCTAGTGCTTCAACTGCACGGAAGATCATTCTGTGAACCTCCAGCAATGTAATATAAATTGGTCCAGAACATCCTACATCTGGCCAACTCACAAAAAATAGTCTGGGGAGGGGTAGGAGAGAGCTCCACTTTGGCTAGCAGCCCTGCCAAAAAAACAAAAGCTGCTCTACCCACCCAGAATGTCACAGTCCTACCCCCAGAAGGTGCATCTGTTGCGGCCACAGTGAGGAAGATATTTGGTGCTGTAGAAAACGAAGCTGAGTCGACACATGCCAACTTAGCTGAGTCAATACCGGTTGAATCAGAAAAGGCTCCATAGCCCAAACCAAAGAGGGACCTTTCTACAAAATACCCACATCAGAAGAGACACCGCTTGTCCTCAGAGTCCTTGGATTCTGTGGAGGCGCCACTACGTTCAAAAGGCATCTTGGTACCAGAGGTACAGGAGCCGGAAGCAGTACCTATTGTGTCTAGAACTCCAGACCGCAGCCGACAACATGTGTAACAGTAATATGGAGGAGCAGGGTAGCAACACTACCCCCGGCTCCATCCTGAAGCTCCGCTCGGCACCCATGAGGAAGACGATGTTTTGTTGCCACAGAGGAAGGTAGAGTTCAAGAATTTTATAATAACTTAGCCAGGTGACATGTAACCATCAGTGGATCCTCCCACAAAGAGGACTCCTGGGGCTGCACAAAAAAACACATCAAACTCCCTATAAAGAACGGCGCGAAGAAAAGAGAAAAAGGTTTTCAACTTTACGTCCCCCCCCCCTACCTTCACCTCAGGAGAAGGTTAATAAAAGTTAACTTCCAATGCAGGAACACCGGCTAAAAAAAACAGGCCTAGTATCCTTAAATCTTGATAAAAATAAATATGGCCACGATTTTGCAGTAGAACATTCGTGCTCTAAGAGCAAATTGGGAGGAACTTGCTACCATATTGGCAAGTTAACTGCCTTCAAGAGAATGATGAGGCAGGAAAATTGCCCTTGCACCACGGGAGATGAGGTGCTCTAAACTTCTACTCCCAGCTGATGACATCGCGGCGGCGGTTGTTTATATCGCGGTCGTGAAGTCTCCTTTCAAAAAATAAAATAACATCCCCCTGCAGGCTGTGGCAGGACGCGTCCACCAAGGCGCCAACCACACAGTCTGCTCCATTTATACCACCAAGTGACGCCATTGTACTCCATCACCTAGACAAACATGTGGGGTATCCCCCCCCTTGTTACAGCTCGGAGACTTTAATTTTTCACCATTTATTGTGGGGAATTCAATCTGCAATAACAAGGGTGACTCCCTCCTCAACTATATTGAGGAGAGAGCGCCATGTTCACGGGACTCAGCGCTCTATCTGATTCCAGCTTAGCCTCTTTTACCCTACTTCTTCACTTTGCCTACAACCTCTCCCACAACTTTCTCTGCTTGGTCTCTAATTTCACAGGGTAGACGCCAACCAGCTTCCTTTCACCCAAATTTTCCAGATCGAAGCTGGGGGGGGGGGAGGGGACAACGTTCCTTCACTTCTGAACTCCGGTCTAGGGTGGTGGGCTTTTAACAAACGGCTCTATCCGCACCCACACATTCCTGACATCCCCTCCTTTCGACTGACAAGTTACTAGGCAGGAGAAGTGGCCTCAAATTGTGGCAGATAGCTTTGCCAGCCCCCTGATCCCCTCCCCCCCGCGGAGCGGGCTACTGCGTGGGTTGATGTGTGTTTTCATCTCGTTATAAGTATAGGGTCACTATTCCCGATGCTGAAAAAAAACTCTCCCCCCCTTCTCGTTTCCAGCTTTGGAACCGCCCTCGGGTAGCTCCACAGAAAAAAATGGAGTCCAATCCCCCCTGTGCTTTCGCAGTGGACCCTCCAAATCTCTTTGACCGGAAAGGAAGCTTACTTCTCTCCTAGGCCTATGGGTGTAGGAGACTACCTCTCATCCACCTCTCTGGGGTCGCCATTTGGTGGCTCCCTTTCTCCAGCGGCAGCCTCCCCTTTACTTTCCAAGGGGACTGCCAAAAAACTAATCAGGTGACCCATATTGACCGCTACCGGTGGAAACGGCTCGATAGGGCCAACCACCTTAAGAAAGCAAAGGATAGCAGGGCCCGTCACCCGTCCGTGCCCCTTAACATCCTACACGCGTGCATGGAGAGCCTACGTGGCCCCCTCTCTTCCTCAACGTAGGCCGGTCCGCCGGCATTATGTGGAAAAGGAACCTCGAATGGGATCTGTGATGTCTCATGGATGGGGGGAGGGCGCACATGAAGGCCCCTCTTTAGATGGACATGGTCCATGAGGTGACCCAGCCCCAAACTTGGTGCCAAGCATAGAACCCGTGTCCGCCCTTATGCAATCTCCTTCTCTGACTGGTTTTCCAGTGACAGGCAAGACCTTGTACATTTCGGAGAAGGATCTGGCCAATGCCGGCCCATCTGTCCTAGGGGTTCCTACTGGCCAAGAAGAGAAGCAGGTTCATTATCCGCCCTCCTGTCTTAAAAACAAAAAGAACAAGATAAAGACGGAAAAGACTCGTGGCTCCTCTCCCTCCGCGCAAGCCGCGGGGACGAACGGATCTGCTGCGTTTTGGTAAGCGTCCAAGCCAAGAGCGGCACGTCTGATTCCGTTAATAGCCCGGGTGAGGAGTTCCAGACGAAGAACAGAACTGCGCAAAGCGGAGCCTCGATTATGTCGGGGTCCCTCAATCCGAGGCTACCTGGAGTTTTAGAGCTCACTGGCTTCAAACGCTTCCTTGTTATTCCTTGCTATGGTGAATGCGTCGATTCCCTCCGAGGCGACCATGGTTAGTGACCTTCGGACACTTGATAGCATGCCTGTGAATGTGACGACGCACTCTACAATGAATTAAGTTAAAGGAGTAGTTTATGCAACGGAACTCGTGGACTAACTAGTGCACGAGTTAGATTTGTTCAATAGGATCTGGGTAGATGGTATCCTCCCATATTCCTCGCGAATCGCTACTGTGCTCACTTTTCACAAATCGAAGAGAGATCACTCTACCCCGGTCGGTTTCCGCCCAATGTCTATAACCTCATGCTTATGCAAGTTGGAGAAATTAGTAAATGTTAGATTAGCCTTCTTTCTGGAAATCGGAGGCCATCTGTCTTGTGCACAGTGCGGCTTTCGGGTGTTCCACTCCACGTCGTATGCTCTGCTCCGACTTGAAAATGCCGTCTGCGAGGCCTTACTTTGTAGACAGCACTACGCCACGATGTTTTTTGATCTGGAGAAGGCCTATGATACCGCATGGCGATACGGTATCATGGAGACTCTGCACACGATGGGGGCGAGGGGACGCCTTCCAATGTTTATATCTGAATTTTTGAGAGATCGTCGATTCCGAGTACGGGTAGGGGTAGCCCTCTCTGGCCCAAAGGAGCAGGAAGAGGGTGTCCCGCAGGGAAGTGTCCTCAGTGTCACACTCTTTGCCCTGAGCATCAACGGCATCACCTTGGTTCTACCGGAAGATGTTCTCGCTACTCTCTACCTGCACAACTTTCGAGCTCTTTCGGTGTAACCCAGATGCCAGCTCTGGACCGTCGACTCTAACAGGAGACGTTATGCCGAATTACAAAGGCTTAGGGCTTCCTTGGCTAAGACTAAGATGGTGCACTTCTGCTGCCATCTTCGGCTCCACTCTGATCTATTTTTCAATGGGGTGCGCCTGAAAGTGGTGGACTCGCACCGTTTCTTCGGTCTTGTATTTGACCGAAGCCGACCTTGGGACGCTCATATTCGCAGCCTTTGGGTCTCTTGTTTCTGCGCAATGGATATTCTTCATTCCGTGAAGTTCAGCGCCTGGGGCGGTTAGATGGCTTCTCTCTTACTTTTTATCGATCGTTTCTTTGTTCGAAGCTTGATTACGGCTGCGAGTTTTATGCTTTTGCAGCCGTATGCGTATTTTGGAAGGTGGACTCAATCCATCTCACTGGCCTTCGCCTGGAAACCCCTGCCTTTAGTACTTCCCCCATTGAGAACCTGCTTCTCGATGCTGGGGAGATGCCACTCGCTCTGCACCGTGCGCATTGCATTATTCGCCTGTACGCGCGAGTCCAGCACCTCCTTCAGTCGCCAAAATCTCTCACTGCATCCGCAACTGATCTAGACGGTGCTTATGCCACCGAGACACTCCAGTCATTACCTAAGCCATTTGGGTTTAGGGTTAAGCAACTCCTTCGAGAGCTAGTTCTAGCTCTCCTGCCGGTGGCGCTCCTTGTTTCTGCCCAAGACGCCACACTGGATGGTACAACCTTTGAATATTTGTTGCCACGCCTCTGCCTCCAAAGCTTCTATAGCGCCTAGAGTATTGCGTTCGACCTTTTGGGGGCACACCTCATGTCACTCCCTATCCCTTCTGTTTGAACTCATCGGGATTTTCCAGTCGCTGACTCTGTATTTACGGCCGATCTGGTTGCAATACTCCGCTCGGTAGGGAGAAATAACGTGCCGTACCCGGTTCGCAGACAGGGCTATGATTTATAGCGTCTCAAAGTGCCATGAGGTATCTCGGAGCATTGGAATCTCCGTATCCCTTGGTTCGTGATATTCGTAAAGCCACGGTTTTGGCAATCCAGGCGGATGTAGAGATTATCTTCTGCTATATTCCCGGACATGGAGCAATGGCAGGCAATCAGCGCGCCGAAGAGGGCGCCAATGAGTCCGCGAGGACTAGGCAACCAGACCAAAGTTTTACTCTTCCTCACACCGATTATATGGCAGGAATACTTAAAGATGCGTGACATTGCGCCGCGACTGTTACCTTGGACTTACCCCCCAAAGCCGCGACGGTTTCAAGTTGCTTTATGTCGTCTCCAAATTGGACACACGCGCCATTTGATGGAGCGCTCGCCTGCGCCCTACTGTGAAGACTGCATTGTCCCCAGACTACCTGGCACATTCTTGTTGAATGTCCCAGTCTAGGCGATATTCGCGCACACTATCTTTCCCGGTACCGGGACGAGCAGGGTCACTACTACTTGTCCCTTGTACCCCGGAAGAGTTCGTGCACACTGGCTTGTGGACTTTACGACTCTTTGTAAGAGGCTGGTCTCCTCCTCTTTATTTGACCATTATTTTTTTGTAGGTTGCATGTTCCTCTGCCGTGGAAGGCGCACCTACCCCCAACGCAGAGTGGTGCTTCCTTGCATTTTTGCTTTGTTTTCTTGTTTTTGTTATTTGTTATCTTTGTTATTTGTTATTTACAGTTGTTTTGTTTTGTTATTTGTTTTTAATATAGCCTACTAGTAAGCTCTGTTTTGTATGGCGACTTATGCCCAAGTAGGCAGTCGCCAGATGGGCTTCTAAAATTAAAGAAAAAATCACCTTTATTGATGGGCATAACACTGGTGACCCCACTCATTTTCATACTCAAACGGCCACATCCACTGCTATTGACCTTTCTCTCTGCAGCTCAATTATACCAGCAGATTTAACATGGATAGTGGACGTAGACCTATGGGAAAGTGACCACTATCCTATTATTACAAATAGCATGGCATCCCTTCCCACTACTTGTCTTCCAAAGTGGTCTCTCCGCCATGCTGATTGGTTGAAGTTTGTGGAATCCGGCAACTTTTGACAGCTGTGCATAATATTTTGATACTGTCGATCCGGCCGTGGAATACATTACATCATGGCTCTAGTTTGCCGGATAAGTGAGCATCTCCTTCAAATCTGGGAATTTCCCACGACGTCCAATTCCATGGTGAAACCAGGACTGTGCTGCTGCTAGAAGGGCCACTCAGCTGGCCGAGAGTAGCTACAGATCTCAGCTTCACTCGCAAGCCCGTTAGATTGCCTTCCGCAGAGCTAGCACTCACTATCACTGGACGATAAATGCGGCCCACAGCTCCTCCTCCAATCCTATGTGAGCTTATTCTCGCTTTACGCGCTAATGTCAAATATGTGGCAAATACTTTGTAAAACAAAGGAAAATAACGTTCTCCATCATTTCCCACTTTCTTGCTAAATGAGAACAACGTGACGGCACCTGCTGATGTGGCAAAGGCCTTTGGCGCCTCTTTTTCTTCAGTGATCCAGTGCGACACTACTTCCCCTTCGGTCATACGACGACTCCGAGAGGAACGAGAGGGCATGGACTTCGCATCCAGAGGTGAAGAGTCATAAAATGTGCTCTTCAATATACGTGAATTAAGAGATGCCTTGAAAATCTTTAGAGATAGCTCACCGGGACATGACGATATCCCCTATGTAATGCTTTGACATCTTCCAAAAGAGGGGATATCCTTTCTGCTAGTCCTATACAACCGAAGCTGGAAGAAGGGAGACTTTCTGAGCAGTTGGAGCGTGGCGGTGGTGATTCTGATCCCGAAGCCATGAAAAGATAACTCGCTGCCTACCAAAGTCCGTCAAATTTCACTCACACCGTGCATGTGAAGCTGCTTGAGAAGATGGTCAATGTCCGACTGATGTGGATTCTGGATCGCAGAAGTTCTTTGCCAACTGCCAGTTCGGGTTTGACAAGCTTCGTTCCACGTCAGACGCTCTCCTGACACTAGAGTCGTCAATCTGCAGGGCGTTTAGATCGCAGCATTATCACTTTACAGTTTTATTTGACCTGGATAAAGCTTATGACACTGCCTGGAGACAGGGAATCCTCCAAACACTCCCCACATTTGGTCTAAGAGAAAGATTGCCATATTTCTTAAAGAACTTCATGGGTAATAAGATTGTCCAGGTTCGGAACGGAAGAGTCCTCTCCTCCTCCTATCAAATCAGCGGCGTAGTTCCACCAGACACTGTCTTGGACGTAACTCTATTTGCTGTTGCAATCAATGAGAGTGGATGTGCTCCGAAAGGGAGTGATCAACACCTTATTTGTGGACAACCTGTCAAAATCATTTGCAGCCTCACGGATATCAGCGGCCAAGAAAGGGACCCAGCTTGCCATAGAGAAGGTCTGTGAGCCCGCTACGTTTAAGGGTTTTCACTTCTCACAGAAAAGACCATCGCAGTACATTTCTGCACGATTCGCCGCATACATCCCGACCCAGATCACTATTTTTATGTCAAACGGCTCCCGTGCAGGAATAAGGTTCGGTTTTCGGGGTGGTCTTTGGCGCCAGACTAACCAGGTCTTATCACCTTCGTCCCCTTAAGGTTGATGCCTTAGGGCAATGAACCTTCTAAAATTTTGGTCAAGCACACCCTTGGTGCAGATCGCGACATCATGTTAAGGCTACACAATGCAATATTATTGCCATAATTAGAATAGGGTTTCGAGCTGTACTCCTCCACTATCCAGGTTCGAATAAAGGTGCTAGATACCATCCCTACCATCCCTACCATTCTAGTCAATGGAAGTGCAATTCCCTTGGAAATCCGCAGGCATTCAGCACTGATCAGGCGCTGGTAGACTGAATGATTCTGTGGCTAGCCAAAGAGTTTAGGCTGATGCCAATGCCACCCACCACCTTGGTAGAAGCTTCACTCCAGAAGCATTTGGTGCACGAGTTCAGATGTTGCTTGACGCTCACCCGGAGCCCAGTGTGCAAATAAGCCCACAGAAGCAGTCCAGACTAGGGCCTTGGGATCTCGCTGAGGTCACCTTTTATAGGGGACTTGCAGGGAGAAAATGGTCACTCCAACCACAAGCTGAGCTCCTCAAGGTTAAAGACCATTAGTTTTTTCCTAAGAGATCTATACCAGTTTATACATATGGCTTACAACTGATGAGGGAGTTGGTTTTAAAGTTATCTTTCCACAATCGAGGAAAAGGGCGCAGTCTTCATAGAGCTGCCTTTATATTCAAGGTAGAACTTATTGCAATCTTGACTGCTACAACCTTATTTTCCTGAAGACTGATGTGTCTTATGAAAATTATTCAGATTCTCTAAGCGCCCTTCAGGTGATATATTATTTTAATCTCGACCACGGCCTGGTTCGATCGATCTTAGAGTTGCTCCTTCTACTTATGAACCAGCAACAACCCACCTCGCAATAGCAGAATGTGATTTCCGACCTGCCATCTGCCATACCATACATCAAGCATCGAAAGAACGGTAGACCTACTTAGATGGAAACAAACTAAGATTGATTCCCGAAAACGTAGAAATTGGATTAAAGTTGTCTGCCACACTGCCTGCATGGGGTTGTTTTACGCTTCCAGGTAGGCCACACCAAAGATATTCGTTGGCGCCTTATGGAGAAGGGTCCAACCCCTTATTGTGATGACTGTTTGGTGTCTCTCAGTGTTCCATATGATAGTGGAGTGTGCCAGCCTTTGAGATCTCCACAACGCCCATCTTGAGAGGTACCGGGGAGCAGATGGTGCCTACCCCCTATTCTCCATGCTTGGCCAGGCTGGTGTAGTGGATCGGCATTTGATCATACTTTTGAACGAGTCTTGCCTCCTCCAATATATATATAATATAGTTCAAAAATACTTTATTCCAAATATATATTCTATTTTAAAACAATATGAATACTCTAAAAAAGCCTCCCAGCTAGTAAGGTGGTTAGCGCGGTTGCTTGGCATCATTCGCTGGGTGGGCAGTTCGAATCTCCGCCCGGATTCTTTTTAAGCTGACACAATTTACTAAGGGAGGTTACCGCCGTGACTGAGAATCATAGTGGGGAGTTGGGGCTTGCCGCTTGCCCTGGCTGACCTTCGCCTGAAAAGCAACATATGTAGCTTGATAGTAAGACAAACTATCAAACTTTGAACTTTAAATTTTAATATATATTTCATATATTTTATCTTTCACTCTTTTAATGATCACTTTCACCCATTCCTGCCCATCCTTCTCATGCATCTATCAAAGCATTATGCTGTAAATTTCTTAAAATAACCTCAGGTATAATTCATCTATTCAGTCTCATTCACCTTCACCTTCCTTCACACATTCATTCATCCATCTATAAATCATTACTCATCCATTCACCGTCATTTATTCATAACTTTGCACTACATCTGCAAATATTCATCGTTTTAATTTTACATCTTTTATTTAACATTTATTTAATCATAATTGTCTATCTTCAACCATTTTAGATCTTCGACCATCCTTAATCGATCCATTACTAATTCACCATCCATAATAAATGCACAAACTACCTAAAAAAATTTAGCTGGTGGCAATAACCTAGTAGTTGCGTCACTGAAAACCAATCAATCAATCGGATTTTCTGGCACCTACCCATTACTGCTTACTCCAGGTGGTCTTTTGTGTTTCATGGGTGATCATGCTTGTAAATAATTGTTCCAGAGTGTCTAATTGTCGGCTGTATTTCTTCACAATCTCAGTAATGTTCCGCAAATAACTTGGTTCAGCCTAGTCTATGAACTTGCTAATCTCGCTTATTAATCTTGAATCTACGTATGTTATTCGTTTACGAAGAAAATATAGGACCAAACTGACCACGGCAGGCACGCTTATAATGACTTTAGCTCAATCGGACTAGCACTTAGCAATCAACACACATTCCTTGTCTACGATTGTAAGCCAGTTTTCAATTCGAACACCTCCCTTTTTCTTTTTAAGAGCTCATCTGGCGACTACCTACTTGGGCATTAGTCACCGTATTGAAAACTGGCCTAGTACTAGGCTATTTCAAAATAAAATCCAAAAAGATAACCCCCCCCAAATAAAAAGGGGAAAAGGAATCCAGCAGTAAGCAGGCTGCTGCGTCAGGGGGAGGTCCCCCCGATGTAGGAGCGTGCGACCTATAAGGGTAAAAAGAAACAAAAAAACCCGCTGCTAAAATAATAGGGAGAAGGCCGGCCTCCCTCCAAAAGTCAACAAGTCCACCAGTCAGTGTGCACGCACTCGTCCCGAGTACAAGGGACAAGCGGTAGCGACCCCGCCCATCCCGATACTGGGAAAGGTAACATGCGCGAAGATCACCCAGACTGGGACATTTGACAAGAATGTGCTGAACAGTCTTGGGGACGACGCAGTCGTCACAATAGGGAGCAGGTGAGCGCTCCAACAGATAGCGATGCGTCACACGAGTGTGTCCGATTCGGAGAAGACAGAAAGCGACCTGAAGCCGTCACAGCATTGGGGAAAGGTCCATGGGAACAGTCTCGGCGCAATGGCACGCAACTTTAAGTTCCCTTCGACCGTCTCCCATCTTCTTTGCCAAAGCAGTTCGAAGAGCTGCCCATATTCCTGCCATGCCGGTGATGTGAGGAAGAGCGAAACGCCGGTCCGGTTGCAGAGTCGTTGCGGACTCTTTGTCGCCCTCATCGGCGCGCTCATTCCCCGAAATTCCTACATGTCCAGAAACCCAGCAGAAGATAATCTCGACCTCCGCCCAGCTCGCCAAAACCGTGGCGTCATGTTGCCCTTGGCCAACATGCTGCCATCAGTGGAGCAAATAACTAGGAAGCCTTTAAAGCCAGCGGGCTCAAAAACCTCAGGTAGCCTCTGAATGAGGGGCCCCGATGTTATCGAGGCTCCGCCCTGCGCTCCTTTTGTCTTAGTCGTCGTCGGGGGCTCCGGACCCGAGGGGGCAGAGTGGCTGGATGTGCCGATCTTGGCTTGGTTGCCTACTAAAGTGGCAGCAGACCCATCCGTCTCCGCAGCCCTCCCCCTGGATGGAGAGGAGCCCCGAGTTTTTTTAGTCTTTCTTATTATTTTTTATCTTTTTAGGAGAGCAGGGCGGGGAATGAACCCGCTTCTCCATTCCGCCGTCAGAATCCCCTAGGCCAGATCGCCTGCCCTCAGCCATGTCCTTTTCCGAGATGGAGAAGTTCCTGGTGGTCACAGGGACAACATTTGGAGGAGATCCCTCCCCTCCTTGTACTGCCTCGGAGAGCCCAGCCGTTTGAGGAGGACCTTGCATAGGGGCTGATTTGGTTTCGGTGCTTAGAGCCGAGCCCGTATTCCCCCCCATGGAAGGCCTCACCTTCTCAGGCTGGGTTTGCTCAAGGACCATGTCTATCACAGGAGGGGCCTCCAGTTGGCCTTTCCCTCCCAGCACATCGCAGGTCCCGTTGGCAGCGTCATCAGTCATGTTTGGGGAGGCACAGGCCTTGACCCCGGCCAGGTTTAGTATTCTGCCCAGCAGCTCTTTTGAGGGAAGCGACCGAAGGGGCCTGGCTTCCCTCCCCCCCCTAATGGGGTTTACCATACCAAGCCGCTTCACTGGGGGTGGTCGGTTATGAGCAGCCTGCTGGCTTTCTTGTCAGTCCCCTTGGAAAGAACAGAGGGGACTGACGCTGGAAAAAGGGAGGTTCCCGAAAGCACCTCCAGAGAAGGGGGTGAGGGGGAGTCCCCTTCACCCGTGGGCGAAGGAGAGGAGTAAGCCTCCTATCCAGTTAGAGAAATATGAAGGGTCCCCTGCTCAAGCACAGGTGGAGCTGCCCGAGGGCGGCTCGGTTGATGAGCAAGGGGAATTGGGGAGAGATTTGGGTTTTTTTAAATTTTAATCTATGGGCATGGTGACCCTTTATTTTCTACGGGGAGCAATAGCTCATTACCCCTCTCAGTAGCCCGCACTACAAGGGGTGCGTACAGGCCTGGCAGAGCCAGGTGCCACCATTCAAGACCACTCGCCTGGCAGTCCATTGGCATGGTGGCTCCACCTTAGACACGGCGTAAAAAATATAGATTGTGAAGAGGAAAGGAAAAGGGATGTGAGGAAGGTATGGGTGGGGATGAAGTAGGTTGTTAAAACCAACCACCTCAGACCGCAGCTCAGGAGTTAGGGAACATTGTCCCCTCCCCCTCAGCCCCGATCCGGGACGGTTGGCTGAAAAGAAGGTCAGCATCTACCCTGTGAAATTAGAGGCTGACCAAAGAAAGTTGTGGGAGGAAGAGAGGCTTACTGGGGCCGGACGGAGCGCTGGATCCCGTCAGCACGGCGGTCAGGATGTCAAATCGCCGCGCCCCTTACGGGGTCAATTAGAACACAATAGGACACCTGTTATTCTGGGTGTCCTAAGCATTTTCAGAAGGCTTCCATTCGGAACCGAATCGTAAGTCTTTTTAAAATCAAACTAAATAATGTCTCCGGTCTATAAGCCGATCATATTTTATGTAATATTGTGAAAAAGTTCCAACCAATTAAGTTAACATGAGCGACGTATTCTGAAACGGATTTAGCTATGCTTAAATAGTTTGTTTTTTCCAAGTGATCCGCGATTTTCAATCTTATTAATTTGTGAAAACAAATTTCCCCCTTTTTTTAAAATTGAGAGTAACATTAATAAATTCTTCAGCAGCAATTCTGTTTTTTGAAGTTAAATTATTTGTTTGATATCACAATAGTGAACCCATTTTTCTGGCCCCTATCATTACTGGTCTTCTGTAAATTTTCTGTATAATTTTAAAGTTATTACTTTGATGAATTAAAATTAACATGCATATATCTTTCATTGAAATCAATTACATCGCGACAAACAAAAATATGATATAAATTCCAACGTAAAATGCCGTATAGCATTTTCAACTATGTTAAGCATTCTTCCAATCACACGTCACTCGCTGAATGTACCTCATTTTCTGCCTCCAAATTCTCTTAGAATTTTAATAATAACTTGAATCTTGAGCTTTCTTATTTATCAAACGAAGCAGTCCTTATAATGAATATTAGGAACTAATTTTATCGCTCCATCACATGTTATTCTTGGTAGGATGGCTATTTGTTGACCGACTCAAAAAGTACGATCGTTTTAATTCCAGAAAATCTTTTGACAAGTAATTAATATTTAATTATTAAATAAATGACTCACAAAGGCGTTTTGTTTGCCTCAATTTAGCATTAATACGAAGAAGTCTTATTATGACAAGGGCCTAATTAGATTTCTATTCTTGCCATTATGCATTATAAAATATAAAAGAAAAAATGCGTAACTATACGTATTCAAGTTTTATAAAATTTTGAGACAAAGCTTTCGTTTTCAGACTCTTACTTATAATATTAATTTATGGGTTAATAAAAGCTAAAATAACAATTCAGGGATAAAATAACACGAACAACACATGTGTATCCATGTGTTTTACTTTTATCTTAGATACACAAGAGAAAAAGGAGGGATCATAAAATACCCATCATAACGAGAAAAATATTCCAAGAATTTTCAGTATTGTTTATAAAAGCTACCTTTAGAGAATAGAATTTTTCTCAATAAAAGAGAATGTCATTCAGAATAGAATTTTTTCTTCCTGTTAAGAAACCAAATTTTATTATTAAGGCACGATTCAATTTCCTAGCATATGTACCTTCTATCCCACTAGAGACAAATGCATTTAATTTATTCAATTTAATCGGTACTCTCTTAATACGTGATCTGCCAACATTTTTTGATTCCAATATGTGATCTACCATTTTTTTTTATATCTACCAACTGTTTTGAACATTTTTATCGTATGGTGCTTACATTGAGATAATAATGATTAAGTTTATTAGCAAAAAAATGCATGTTAAACCAAAAAATAACACTAAAACATTTAATATTTAGCGGAAAATATTTTTCATATCATTAATAAAATCAGAGTATCTAATCTAACCTAATCTTGGCTATGTTAGGTTAGGTTAAGATTCTAAAGTCAAGTTCGTTAAAAAAAATATATAACTAAAGATTTTAATGTTTCCTTAGTACATTTTTTTTTGCATAGGTTAAGTGTGTTAATAATAAAGGACTATTGCTTAGATAAATAAAGCGCGAAACCGACTTTTCACTCATTTTAAGTCATTTTTTAAAATCCATTATTGGATTGAAAGTTTATTAAGAGGGCATTGCAAAACTTTAGAGGTAATTGACATTTTTGGGATTATTAGGATGGAGAATTTAAATTAACGAATTAGAGGAAAACATGGAAAACACATCCAGATAAGACTAGCCTTATACAATCAGCTGTTAGAAGAAGACAGAGGTGTAATGGCGATGAGCGTAAAAAGAAAGAGAAGATTAGGAGGTTGTTCATATTTTTAAAGTAAAAGTAGTGGATGAGAAGAGGAATCGGAATTTAGAGGAAAAGTTTTTTTTAATATACATTGATTCAACAATTATTAATGATGTAGTATCAGAAGTGGTTTTTAGAATTTTAAAATCGTCTATTGTGATATTGGTTTTACAATTTATGGAGTGAAACCGAACGGGTTAGAATTCTTTCTTAGAGAAAACCTTCCCAGTCCTGTGGGTATCTCCTAAAATTGGAACAGAATCTCGTCTTCAGCGAGCGCACATTACTACCAATATACGTATTTCCCCAGTTTACATTTGGGACAAGTAAATTTATATACGACGGATAATTTAGCTTCAGGCCGGATTCTGTCCTTACAATTAAAATATTGACCTGAGTGGTGTTAGTTTATAAAAATTAACTCCAGATTGGTATGAAAAAAGAATTTATTCAATATAGTTATCAGTTCTTTTGAAAAGAAGATTTAAAAAGCACATTTCCCGAAAGAAAACGTAACGGATGTCTTTGCAAACGGTTGGGCATCTAAATTTAGAATAGTAATTGTTGTTCAACATTTGGCCTTGATTTTTTCAATTACAGACACAGAAAAACTGTTTCTTTTGAACTATTTGATGAGAAATTCGACTTTTGATAAAATCCAGTGATGGATGAACAGATATGGTAGGCCCATAATATTAGAGTTTTCATGGCACTGATTCTGTAAGAAAAGTCACAAAAACTGAAAAAGTTTAGGCTTTGACCACTAAAATTTGGCGTGCGAAAAACTGGTTATACTCGTATATCCTGTGGAAGAATAGTAAATGTTGATATCCAGAAGTGAGATGGAAGCATTGAGCTCCTTTCCACAAGTGAATTTAATATTGGGCTATATATGATTGGCATATTGCATGAATTTATCACACGACTCCTCAGTATTAAACAAAATGTATGTATCGTAGATAAAGCGGCGGTAAAATATGGGTTTAGTGCTTCCAAGTTCTTGGATGAATAATTGATCTTCAAACCAGGACATAAAGATATCTGCGAAGACAGAGCCCAAGGGACTGTCCATGCCCCCCCTATGTATTTGACAATAGGTTTCGTTGTTAAAGGTAAAGTAATTTTCCTTAACAGCTAATTTAAGTGTTTCTTTTAAAAGTGGAGGAGTAAATCAATGAAATTTTGAGATGTTTTAGGGTAATCCATGTCAGACAATTATATCAATGGTTTGGTCAAAAGGAATATTAATAAAGAGCGATGTAACATTGAAACTATTCTTAAAGGAGTGATAAGGATGCTGAAAAGTTTTTATTTATTCGACAAACCTGAAGCTATTTAGAAATTTAAACTGGTTTGAGGAGAAAAGAGTTGTTAATAAAGGAACCAAATATCCAGTAAATGAAATGAACTTCCCTTTATACGTCCTTTCGTTTATCCTACAAATTAAATTGAAGCTCCAGAGGAGAGACCCACACCAATATTTATCTTACGTTATAGACAGGAAGTAATCAAATTATACCGTTCTCTTGAGAAGACTTTACGAATGCTAAGAAATGCTCAAATTGATATGGAATTCTTAGAAATTGGCCGTATAATCTGTGTTTTTCCAAATTTCATTTACTTTAAACTCTACTGCAAAAGCCTTAATTCAACCGAATTTTATTCCTCCGCCCTAGAAGACCTAAATAATGAAATCAACTTCAAGTTTTCTTCTATTGATAGACTCACGCAGGGTATCCATATATTGTAAGAAAACTTTAGAGCAGCCGTTTATATTTGTGATTATATTTGTTTTTATACTGTTATAGCTAAAACCACGGAAAGCTACGCAACCTCTGTCCTCAAGGTTCATGAACGCAAGTTATTCAAACTTAACCAATGTAGGCCTTGCTTCTCCCCGGATAACAACACAGTAAAAACTTTTATGATCACAGTTTAACCGCAAGGGAATTAATTTTACTTGCTCTAGCCTTTTAATTTAAACTTCCACCTTTTAAACTAGGCCATATTCACTATTTCTTTCCCTCTGGGAAATTGCTGAGCGAATTAAACGACTTGCCTATCACTGGCAAATTCAAGGATTTTCGCTCAGCACACTCAAATTTCGCGCAGGAATTTCGCCATCTCTCAGCTAACGAGTATGAACCCAACACCAAAAGGGGAGCCTAGTATCCTTCAAAATGTCAGTCTGCAAGTATTTTTGCACGAACCCTTCTGAATGCAAGGAACAAACAGTATCGACCCTCGCTCATTCCTTTACAGGGAAAGGTAACGTGGGCGAATATCGCCTAGTCTGAGACCCTAAATCAGTATGTGCCTAACAGTTTGGTAGACTACGAATTTGTAGCAGCAAGGTGCAAGGAAGCATTTCAGTAAATGGCAGTGCGTCCCACGAGTGTGTGAAATCGAAGAGGACAGAACGCAAGCTGAAACGGCCGAAGCACTGGGAATAGGTCCACGGGAACACTCGCGACCTGCTGGCCATCAATTATAAATTTCCATTGGTTGTCTCCCATCTCATTTGCCAGGCGGCCCAGAGAGTTGATCTGGTTCCTGCCATGTATTATGTGAGGGTGAGCGAAACGCTGGTCTGGTTGCCTAGTCCTTGCAAACTCTGGTGGTATATTAAAACTAACGCGAATGTTGACAAATCATTCCAGCCTTTATCAGTGGTTAACACCAGTCTTATGCACGCGTGAGGTCGCTGGTTTGAATCCCGGTGAAGGATAAATTTCCATCATTCTCGATGCGCATTATTAGGCCTTACTGATCTTATATTATGTTCCGTGTTCAAATCTCGGAAAGAAGATTTGTTGAACTAAAATAATTCATTAAAATCAAGTATTGATTTTGAGAGTGAAAAGTGATTGGTCTTTTCACGTGTGCACGATTTCATCCGGTATTCAATTTGCCGCAAAAAGAAGTGTAAGCTGCCTCCCCACCATAACTAATCTCAGTCCGCCTGACTGTTTAGCGCTTCTCTGCTTCACATTTCATCCTTAAAGCCGTACGACCTCATTCACGCACCCAATATATTACGTGCACACACAAGCATATATCCCCATCCCTCTCGCGAGTACACACGGCTTACACCAAAATGGTCTGATTAGAAACGTAATGAAAATTAATGTGATGGAAGTTGGTAAAATTTCGGCCTTGTTAGACATCTTAATGAAAAAGGTAGAGTTGGTTGATGCTGCTTAGTAGATTTTGAAAGAAATCTTGTATTCATTATTTCATGTTATTGCAAATGAATTTTTATTTTAAAATAAGAGAACACAGATTAAACTGGCACTGATAAATCTCTTCTTAAAAAGTGACAAAATGAAAAATATATGTATATGTTACTGAGAGAGTAGCTCTGAAGTCATCATATACTCACCAATCACTGGAAAATTTCAAGCTGCCCTCCCTACGCACCTAGGGGTGAAGCCTATTGCCCCATCAATCCATGCATATTATCCACGCTCTTCCTTGCCTCTTCTTTATTTTAATCCGTCTATTTTTTTATATTTTATCTTTCATTCTCATTTATCTTTTCTTCCAAGTGAATCTACCTAGATATCGTTCTCTTCCGTCTCACAAATATAATGAATAAAATCAAAGCAATCAGAGCTCATCTCTGTATTAATGATGCCAATTTATTTAAAGAAATCCCCTTATTCCCTTTATCTCCTAAGGATATCGACCACAGAACGATCAATGAAACGGATTTCATCGGCAGCAATTTCGAGTTGAAACGAGACAACGGAAGTCGACGACTGATGTTGATCTCCACATCAATGGAAATCTGAGCTAAAAGAAATGTTAGACAATCGTTTTAATTTAATCAAGAGGTAACCACTGTAATTAACGAGATAACGCACATAAATATGAATGAATATGGTGACATAGATTGAAGGTGACAAAGGCTGCAATAAAAAATCTCGTGAATGTTAGATATTGTTGCCGGAAAGTTGCATTATAATTCTTCTGGATAGAGATCGGAAAAAGAGCGCAAAGAAATACAGACTTCAGAGCTTCAACAATTTTCAAAGTGATTGAAGATAGAGAAACAGTGGAGTGAAAGTTAAAATATCAGAAATAGAACCGAAAGCTGTTAAATAATTGTTGAATAACAAAAACTGACGTTATATGATGCCTTGTGGGTTCTGTCTTTTTAGGCAAAGGCTAAAGGAAGGATACCTCGATCACAAACCAGGATCGAGAGTTCCTATAGGCGAGTACCACCAGACCGGTGTCTCGGCACTTCCCTGCAGCCGAAGATGAAACATGGTCTTCTCGAGCATCTCCTGCCAGCAGGGGTCTTCTCCCATCGGTCAAGATACGAGTCCGAAGACTGCACACATTCCTACCCGTTTAAACCTAGTGCAGGTTTGATGCCCTTAACTAAGGTCATTCGTCATTATCGACCTCGATGGACTACCCAAAGCATGTGATGGAAGTTGGAGGCTAGGACTTGCTTGGTAAAAATTACAACAAAATGTATGTGACGCTGGCTGACATATAACTGCAAGGTGAAGAAAATATTACTAAATAGACAAGAAAAAAGGAAGAAAGGATAAAAGTAATAGACTAAAAAAAACTCACAATAGCAAAATAGAAAGCATCATTGATCGCTTCTCACCTAAGTGGAGGTTGGTTTTCAAGATCTTGCCATATGTTTCCGAATATATTTAAGTATTCAAAGAGTTTGTGAATTAATATAAGACATACGTGGTTGAATTCTCAACAAACGGCGAGATTAGTAAAATGAAGTCATGTCATTTAATTATGCCTTGGTTAATAACTATGCTAAAAAATATATATTTTTTAATAACTAATATATATACGCATTTTCACTAACGTTTTGAAAATCCCTTGGAGAATCTTTTACGAGGGGCAGATATCACCACTCCCAAAGCTCTCTCGTCGCACTCTGAGAAGATTCTTCTCAAGGAAGGGGGTATTTTCCTTGTTAAACTATTAAACATTTAATGAAAGTATTTCGCTCCAAATTGTATTTTTCAGAATCGGAACACTCGGATAACCACACAAATCATTAAAGTAATTAACCGAAACTGTCCAAACTGGAAAAGCTTTCAATACTAAATCACTTTCTTTTAATGGTATCTGGGAATGGTTTTACTTTAAGCATAAAAACCTTTTTAGCTCCCCCGCTCCTTCACCGAATCATGATCATCGTCGTGATGATCCATTGCGAGTCTTGCACTCGCTCATAAAAGCTGACTGCCCTCTCGTTATCTAGAGCAGTAAATAGTGTTGTCTTTCGGCTACCGCGTGCATGTACTTTCCATCTATTATTACTTCCATTAACCTTACCACTTTTATTGAACACCAATTTTACTTGTGTTTAAATCCATAGTAGCAAAAATATGATTATAGGACGTCCAAGGTCACTAGTTATGTCAAGTTATGCCTGTTTATGGCGAGTACAAATGTCGCCGCTTATAGGTTAGTAGTTGGCCTATAATTTATCGGTTACAGATTTACCGGTAGAGGTCGACTCGGCAGTTGGGGCTAACATTAGTTTTAAGGCGACCACATAAGGCCCTTAAACGACGCTCTAACGATCCAAATACATACGAGACCCATAAACCTATGGATATGTCACAAAAAAGGAGTGGTTCGGTTAAGAGTCTCTCTAATTAACAAGCCGACTTGGGCACCTCAGTGCCAAACTCTGCACTTCTCGCTCTCACCAGATGCAAACTCACCATTCGCGCTCCCCTCTGTGGCATCGCCCCTTCCCCCTTAGATGGGGTGATGGTCCACCTATAAATAAGTCTCGGAAAGAAAGAGAGAGATTAGAATTCGATAAGAAAGAAGAAGGTTCAGTTCGTAAAGATTGATCCTTCAGCCATACAAGACGATTTCCGTGAGAAACGATAGGATCAGATTGAGAAAATCGATTTCGTCCTTCCCGGGTGAATCAATATAAATAGTCAAGCTTTGTATCGGTGCCATACCGAAGAATCCTTTACAGAATTAAAATAAGTCTTACTGGAGAAAAGTAAAGCCGCTCACAGTCGAGAGACTCACATCTCAAGTTCCATAACAGAGAGAGGAGAAGAACCAAGCCCCACGAAGTTCCGTTCTTTAATTACGCTAAAAATCTCACCGAATACCCCAAAAGCTACGTGGACACTCTACGTTGAAGAATTAGACATCAAGAGGCGTCAAGATCATTCAGAAGAGGACTCTTGGAGTGAAGAGCACCGTAACTCTCGCTGTCTTCTTAATTTAACCAGAGGCAAGTTTGCAATAAGAAGTGACCTCGCCTCATCTCTCTCCCACCATACCACCTCTACGAAATTCAATCATCGGCCACGACAACACTCCAAAGCGAGAGATAAGCCCTCCAGCGACATCCGGCAATCCCTGATGCCTCCTGTCATGTAAGTTAGAAAGAACATTTATATTCATATTGCGATAGTTTAAGTTTAGTACGTCTCACGTTTTAAGAGAAGTAGGAACCATTGATTAACGCTAATCAAAAAGGGTCGCGATAAAAATACTAATCGGCAATTTGTGTGTTTACGTGTAGCCTATTTGTTTATTTTTGTCATCGTAGACATTGTAATAGGCCTAGCTGCCAACCGGATAACTGTTTGTTTGTTATAGTTAAGTGTTAAATTTAAAATATATGTTTATTTTGGGATAATTCCTGTGTGTTTCCGCTTATCCTTAAGTGTTGAACCGGCTCTTCCTTGAAATAAACAAAAAAATAGCACTCTTAGATCAAGGCCTACTTCATCAAAAAGTACATCACGCACCACAACTTATACTACGACAAAAGTGGGGTCAAGAGTGGAGTGATCAAGAGGGGCATTCTGCTACACTGACTATCGTGCTGACTAGCTGATTGTTTGAGTGACTGACTATCTTTTGCCTCTTGCCTCCCTCGGCTCTACTCAGAGATGTATTATGACGTATCGAAACGCAGTGGAGTGATCAAGAGGGGCATTCTGCTACAAAAGTGGTGTCAGGTGTGGGGTTTTATATTAGAAAGAAACCAGCACCGTGTAATTAAAGGAGAGCCAACACATAAAAGGAATAACAGGAATAATAGAATATTTGACGAAAGGAAATTTGGTAAAGTTATGGGTGGAAACAATCTAAAGGTAATTGTTAGGCCAAGTGGTAAGTTTCGGTGGTGGAGTAGGTCAGGCTCGAATTACAACAAGGTAGATGACTGACATAAGCGTGATGGCATCGTTTGACCTTTATCGGAAGCAAGGTCAAAGCTTCGGACTGGAAGTAACGGATCTGAGCTCGTATATTCAGGATAAAGAGAGAAACGAAAAAGAAGAAAGAAGGGAAAAGACGAAAATGGAAGCCAAAGAACGTAAAATTAAACTGGAAGCTGAAGAAAGAGAGAAGATAAGGGCACACGAAAGAGCTCGTAAAAAGACCAGTTAGAGGGGCAGTCAGTGTCATCCAAAACAGGAGTGTCACCAACGGCCAGCATGAAACTCCCGGAGTACAGGGATGAAGAAGATTTATGCTCATATCTCTCCCATTTTGAGAAAATATTCGAAGTTAATAATTGGGACCTAGAAGAAGATGGGGTCGCCATACTGTTACCTCTACTCAATCGTAGGATGATAGAGATATTTGTATCCTTACCCTCAGAAGCGACTGTGGGCTATTTCACTCTCAAAGCCGAACTTCTCCCAGCAACAAACCTTAACCCGGAAGAATATAGGATGAAGTTCAGGCAGGCCCGTATAAGACCGGACGAACATACAAGCATTTTGGCTTTGAGTTTCGTTGAAGCCTACAGTTTTGGATGGAGTCAGAAAGAGTAGAGAACGATGTCGCTTCGGTTCGCGACTTCATGCTTAGAGATCAGTTACTAAGCATACTACCCCAGGAAATCCGTGCATTCGTTAAGGGCTTCTACCTTCAACGAGTGTCTGGACGAGGCTGACATCCAGGCGGTAAATCATCGTTTATATCCGAGGGAGTACAAGAAAGAGAAGGCTCCCTCTCCAGAGAAAAATAAGCCGCCACCAAGACATTTGCAGAAGAAGCCCTTTAAGTTCTCAGCAGCAAAGGGATCTTATAAGACAAATTTTGGAGGGGAAAAAAATCAAAAAGAAGTTAGGGCTCCATAAGGATCACACCTTAATACTGGCACGTATCCCAGGAAGCCGGTCACTTGTTATACCTGCGGGATATTAGGTCACCTGAGTTTCCAGTGCCCACAGAACTCCCGACTGAGGGAGACCTCGAGACAACGGGTGCAAAACCTGACTGCCGCGATTCCTGCAGGACAAGCTGATGCGTCTTCCATCAGCGCATCAACTTACAAAGGGCCCCAGCAACAGGTAAACTTTCTATTCAACAAAAGTTCGCCAGGCGGCCTACAATTTGAAGAGGGCACTGTTAATGGGTGCCGAGTATCCACTTTAGTCAGAGACACCGGATGTACGTGCATAGTGGTATCCGACAAGTTTCTGCCCCCAGTAAACTCTAACCATAAGAAATTCGCAATCGTCCACGACTTTTTAGGACGCGACAATCGATTCCCCGTCGTGAGATGTCATATACAAGTCAGATATTTCACCGGTTGGACAGATGTGGTAATAGCTCCGATTAAGTTCTGCGCAGTACTAATCTGACAAAACCCTCAAATTCGCCAGCAAGAAGTGGCCAAACAAGTAGTTACCCGTGCAAAAGAAGCCCAGAAGAAAAAGAAACCTGCTGAGTTGAACCTAAGAATTACCCTCGAAGACAATGGGTTAAAATTGACTTCCTTCGCTATTACTTAGAAGGAATGCCCCACTCTTAAAGCCCTATGGGAGAAAGAGATTAAGGGTGAAACTCTCCAAGTGAAAGGAAAGAAGCCTATCTAATAAATCGTAGAAGACTCACTTCTCTAACGTACTATCAGCGAGGAGGATAAGGAGAGCAAGAAAGCACTGTGTATTCCTCAAGAATACACGCAAAAAATCTTGAATACCGCGCATGATGGAATATTAGCCGCACACTTTGGGCACAACAAAACGGCGCAGCGGATATTCAGACAGTTTTATTGGCCCCAGGCTGCCAAGGAAATTGTGGCCAATTGCCGATCATGCGACGTGTGTCAGAAATATCCATCCAGAGGACGGGTACCTTCCGCGCCATTACAAAAAGTGCCCGCTATCACAGAACCATTCTTTTGATTGGCTATTCATTTGGTGGGACCAATTCACCCCTCTTCAAGCGGAGGACACTCATACATCCTCACCCTAGTGGATTGTGCCACCCGGCTCTCAGATGCCGTGGCACTACAGAAGATTGACACTATTTCCTGCGCGGAAGCATTAATTTCAATTTTTGCATGAGTAGGCTTGACTAAAGAAATTTTATCGGATAAAATGCGCCAGTTCACCTTAGAATTGATGGAGTATTTTAATAAACTACTGCTAGTCAGGCCAATTTTTACAAGTCCATTTCATCCATCCACTAACGGAATCTGCAAGAAATTAACGGGACTCTCAAAAATATATTGAAGTTGTGTCAAAACAACCCTATACATAGGCACAGATACCTGCCTGCAGCCCTGTTCACTTGCCGAAAAATACCTCATCGGACGTTGAGATTCTCGCCCTTTGAGCTATTATACGGGAGAAATGTGCTAGGTCCTATAAGTATTCCTAAAGAATTATTTTCCAACGCGCATCTCGACCAAAAAATCAAATCGTCTTACGCCTACGTGATGGAAATGCGTGAGCGCCTAGAATACTGCTCTGGATTAGCTCGAGATAACGCCGAAAAAAATTTGCCAAATACCGGGACTACTTCGATATGAAAGCGAAGGCGCAAAAATTAAATGCAGGAGATGAAGTCTTATTATTACTCCCGCCTGAAAATAATAAGTTATAGGCCCAGTGGAAGTGACCGTTTGAAGTAATCGAGGCACGGGGACCAGTCGATTACTTGATAGATACCCCAACAGGGCAAAGAACCTATCACATAAACATGGCAAAAAAAATATCACCGCCGCGCGTGCATAAATAATATTACCCTTCTAAATGAAAAACAACCAATGAATGCCATTTACCCGGGTACGCCCCTGCAAGTCATACACACAGTATGTGTGGAACAAGACGAGGAATACGAAGTTCCATCGCTCTTACCCACCCCGGAAGACCCTCGGGCGGATTTAAAGATCTATCCCCACTTAGAGATTCAACAGAAAGCGGAAATGTTGAACTTGCTCATGGAATTCCCAGAAGTCATTTCTGAAACCCCCAAATGTGCCAAGGATTTCATCCATGAAATAAAACTAAAAACTAATTCAGTGGTGCCAAGCAAACCATATCCTTTACCGATCCACCTACGAGAAGCCTTCAATAATGAAGTCCGGAATTTATTAAAATTGGGAATTTTAGAGCCATCGGAGTCCGATTATTGCTCCCCCATCGTAATGGTTAAGAAACCTAGTCAATCATATCGGATGTGCGTGGACTTCCGAAAATTGAATTCAGTGACCGCTTTCGACGCCGAGCCCATCCCGCCAATAGATCAAAATCTCCATTTATTTGAAGACGCTAAATTCATCACCGAATTGGATTTATGTAAGGCTTACTATCAAATACCGCTCGCTAATGAGTAAAAAAAAACTGACTGCTTTTGCGACCGAGAGAGGTCTGTTACAGTTTACCAGGTTACCCTTCGGACTACTTACAGCCAGTAGCAATTACAATAGGATGATGAGGCGAATTATCGCTGGCCTAAGTGTACGTAGCTATCCGTACATAGGAGTCACACTTACACGCCACACGCTCGTTGCTGGAGAAATTAAAGGAGCAAGGACTAACCGTAAGGCCTACCAAGGGTTATTTCACCTACCTATCCATTGACTACCTGGGATTCAAAATAGGGCAAAAACACTTGACTACCCAGCAAGAAAAGGTGGACGCCATAGTCAAGATGCCCCGGCCGAAAACAAAGAAACAACTCCGATCTTTTATGGGAGCCACCTCGTTTTACAGGCGTTTCGTGCCACACTTCGCTTCCATTGCGGTCCCACTGAATTATTTGTTAAAAAAGACAGCGTCAGACCCTGTCCCGTGGAACCCAGATGCAATAACTCAGTCAGAAATTCTTAAAGGAAAACTCGTAACTGCACCCATTCTTTGCTTACCAAATCCCAACAAGATCTTCGTAATTTGCACTGACGCTAGTCAAAACGGTTTAGGAGGAGTATTGCTTCAATACGAAGATGACGAAACAGCCTATACCATAGCTTATGTCAGTAGGAAGATTTCGAGTAGAGAAAGAGCCTACGCCCCAATCGAAATCGAAGCTTTGGCCATAATATGGTCCATAGGTAAATTCAAATATTATCTAATAGGGCGCGAGTTTAAGTTGGAATGCGACAATAAACCGTTGTCATACTTAAGTAAAAATAAGAGTAAGAATGGAAGGCCTCTGAGATGGAGTTTACTCTTGATGGAGTACAAGTACTCCATTCACTATATAAAAGGATCCAACAATTGTATGGCCGACTCGTTAATTCGGAATTCTGTCGACGATTAAGGAGCATCCCAACTATTGTATTATAGTAAGTGAAAAGTTAAGTGTAAATCAGTAAAATTGTAATTAAGTAGGGGCGAGTGACCCCCTGGTGGTAGGTAAGAAGCTCCTAAGTTGGCATAGTAATATAGGAATTAATGTGAGATCAGGTGAAATGTCATCGAGGAATTCCCGAGTGAACTAGAAGTTATTGTATAATATAGTGTTCAGTAAGTTACCTATGTATATTATTGTAAGCGTCGGCTGCAATACCTTCCCCCCCGTTGATTTCTTTAAGAGGGAGGTAAATGTAGAGAAATGGCCACATTAAGCATCCCGGAGGGACAGGAGGACATGTACCTTAAAGTTCTCCCCCCCCTTGTGGAGAAAGCCGGAGAGGCGAGCCCCATAAGGAGCATCGTGGGAACGGTAGTCGGCGAATAACAGTAACCGCCTACCCTGTTTGATCTTCCCGCCGCTTTGGGCAGTTGGAGCTAACATCTGTTTTAAGGCAACCACATAAGGCCCTTAAACGACAATCTAACGATCCAATTACCTACCAGACCCATAAACCCATGGTTATGTCACAAAAAAAGAGTGGGTCGGTTAAGAGTCTCTCTAATTAGCAAGCCGTCTTGGGCACCTAAGTGCCAAACTCTGCACTTCTCGCTCTCACCAGATGCGAACTCACCATTTGCGCTCCCCTCTGTGGCCTAGCCACTTGCCCCATAGATGGGGCGATGGTCCGCATATACAAAAGCTCAGAAAGAAAAAGAGAAATTAGAATTCGATAAGAAAGAAGAAGGTTCAGTTCGTAAAGATCGATCCTTCAGCCATACAAGACGATTTCCGTGAGAAACGATAGGATCAGATTGAGAAAATCGATCCCGTCCTTCCCGGGTGAATCAATATAAATAGTCAAGCTTTGTATCGGTGCCATACCGAAGAATCCTTTACAGAATTAAAAGAAGTCTTACTGGAGAAAAGTAAAGCCGCTCACAGTCGAGAGACTCACATCTCAAGTTCCATAACAGAGAGAGGAGAAGAACCAAGCCCCACGAAGTTCCGTTCTTTAATTACGCTAAAAATCTCACCGAATACCCCAAAAGCTACGTGGACACTCTACGTTGAAGAATCAGACACCAAGAGGCGTCAAGATCATTCAGAAGAGGACTCTTGGAGTGAAGAGCACCGTAACTCTCGCTGTCTTCTTAATTTAACCAGAGGCAAGTTTGCAATAAGAAGTGACCTCGCCTCATCTCTCTCCCACCATACCACCTCTACGAAATTCAATCATCGGCCACGACAACACTCCAAAGCGAGAGATAAGCCCTCCAGCGACATCCGGCAATCCCTGATGCCTCCTGTCATGTAAGTTAGAAAGAACATTTATATTCATATTGCGATAGTTTAAGTTTAGTACGTCTCACGTTTTAAGAGAAGTAGGAACCATTGATTAACGCTAATCAAAAAGGGTCGCGATAAAAATACTAATCGGCAATTTGTGTGTTTACGTGTAGCCTATTTGTTTATTTTTGTCATCGTAGACATTGTAATAGGCCTAGCTGCCAACCGGATAACTGTTTGTTTGTTATAGTTAAGTGTTAAATTTAAAATATATGTTTATTTTGGGATAATTCCTGTGTGTTTCCGCTTATCCTTAAGTGTTGAACCGGCTCTTCCTTGAAATAAACAAAAAAATAGCACTCTTAGATCAAGGCCTACTTCATCAAAAAGTACATCACGCACCACAACTTATACTACGACAAAAGTGGGGTCAAGAGTGGAGTGATCAAGAGGGGCATTCTGCTACACTGACTATCGTGCTGACTAGCTGATTGTTTGAGTGACTGACTATCTTTTGCCTCTTGCCTCCCTCGGCTCTACTCAGAGATGTATTATGATGTATCGAAACGCAGTGATGCGGCCCACTGTTAACCAGTGACACTGTTTGGGCGGAACTTATTATAATGTATGTTTATTTGGGTGTGCACATGGATAGAGAGTCTCTTGATCTTCAGTTTTGAGGATACGATTTTGTGTTTCGCAGCCCCTTGGCAGTAAATATGGTCTGCATCTTTCCTGTCTTCAGTTCGGTATCAATAAATGCACCTGTTTAGACGTTTGTTTGGTACAACTGTAGCGTTTCCTCGTCCCCGCGTGATAAAGGTCTGGACAGATATGGCGAGAAGTGTGTAAGTGTATATGCGTGTAACAGCGTAAATGTGCGAGTGCGTATGCATGTAAAAATTAGTTTTGCCTGTAGCACTTCATAAAAACAGTATATATTATTGTTTTCATGATCAGTTGCTGTATTTTATTATTTATCTGACAAAATGTTATATATTTTAGATTACTTGCATGCGCATAATTATGTGCGTTCCCATTACAGTCTTAATAGGATTTATATGACACTCATCTGCGAGGCTTCATTTTCAATCCTTTTTCATCTTGCAATTTGGCACTACATGATCATGAGTTAAATTTTAATTTAATCATAATAATACAAGATTAACCGTGTTGGCTGCTAAATTTAAGCTCAGAAATTCCTGTCATTATTTTATTGTTCCATCATAATGTATTGTCGAAACCTTTGTAAAATGTGTAATGAAAAAAGGGCAATTTCGTGGGAATTCCAAAGAAGGGCCTTTTTTAAAAATGAAACTTTTGCATGAACTGGAAAAAAATGAGAAAATGGAAAGTATCGAGATGAAATTGGGCAACATTGGGCTCAAAAGGACTGGTAAAATACAATTCCCTAACTATTTGCTGTGACCAAAGTGGTAAAAATACCACTGTCATGACCTAACACTTAAGGTAAATTTATTTTCAAATGTGAAGCATTGATTTTTTTTTCATTTATAGCGAAACCAAACAGGGGCATCTCCCGCCGAAAGATTATGAGGATAGTTTTGTAAAGAAATGGTTGAAGATATAAGAAATGATGCTGTGTAGATCATACAATATATAGCCGAAGATCTTCCAGCGGGCAATGGTGCAGGAAAGAACGCATCCATCCAGATGTCAGCTAGACCTCATGCTACAAATTATTCCCGTTACGGATATAACATTGGTAAAATAAAAAAAAATAAAAAAATCAGTTTTCTCTTAACAACAACAAATTTTCATTCTCATTTGCAGGTCCTTTGGATCGCTGGATCATGATCGAGGGGTTTAGGGGCAGTAGAAAAATCGGCGGACGAAAGGGTAGATAAATTGATGGAGTAAAAAGGGGGGATGGAAAGACGGATGCAGTGTGAGAGTGAGTTGGTAAAAAAAAACAGGTCAGGTGTTAGTAGGAGAAGAAAGAGAGGTAATCTAAGATAGGGCCGGACGAGGCGCTGTCTCGTCAGCATGACGACCAGAGAAACATATGGCCATGCCTTCCACAGTGCCACCACGGAAGGGGATTCAGGTAAAAGGATGCGAGATTTACACTTCGCATGATGTCTTCATTCTTCTCTTCGCTATGAATACCTACTTTAAGGCAGTTGCAGTGTAGCTACATCTGGAGAGGAGGTATACTAGTATTTCTGCATATATTCCACTGTCAGCTCACTTTAACTTGAAAGACTTTCGCCGCGTCATGCTTGTCAAAATATGGTAGGTGAAATTTAGGTCAATTTGTCTTTTGGGAGATTTCGGTCTAGCTTACCTTCACTCATGGTTCGAATGCACTCCACGGCTACGAGTATGGCTTTGCAACCTTTGCAACATCTTTTGTTAAAAAATAAACTATTAAAACAAACCTGGATGTGATTGTTCTCTGGTCACCGCGAACTTTAATAAGAGCCATATTCCCGGGTCTTTCATAGCAACAAGGAAAAAAGATTGTATAATTCAAGGGGGAGGGTAATCTTTCTCACTTACCAAGAGAGCAAATTATATGCTCTACAGGTTAGTAATACGTAGGCTTAGCACATATCACTGAACATTCATAAAGGAAATAAATAACGTGATAATCAGTCACTCAATCTATGTATAGCAGGAATAGATAGGGATCATTGTGGAAGCCATAGAAGATCGTGTAGTTGGATAGGAAATGGTTCGAAAAAACTTAGAGGGTATAGGGAGAGTTAAAAAGTCGTGATGGTTTGGATGGTTGTGGTCTGGTCTATGTGTGTATATTTGTATGTTTTTCATGTACTGATCGCGTACTCCATATAATTCTAAATGTCTTCTAACGGTTCGTAATAATGAGCCACTCGTCTGACAATAAGTAGCAGACGTGTTGACCTTTGACACAGGCCTCCCGTATAGAGTTATCTAAATAAAAAAGTATGGAACTCGAATTGAAAATAAAACACCAGCCATTTGACTTGGGAAACCAATTAAGTCGCACGTTTATCATTTTCTCGCGTACTAAAATAAACACCTCACACTGTGCCCGAGCCCCAACAGGGGCAAAAGAATTAGAAACACGATAATCAGATGAAAATAGAAACGGTCGAGTTCAAAGTTTGTTTTCTTTGACTGATGGAACAGAAGAAACAACGGAGGTGGAGGAGTTCGAACGATCGTTGACCTAATTGAAACAAGTGGTACAAAACCTGACGGGAACGGTAACTCTAATAACGAGATTGCAGCGTATAATAATTTCAAAGAAAAGAGGGTATAGGCATCAGAGTCCGAGGCACGACTATACTGTAAGCTCTCAGGATCTGGGTCTTTCACCTGAAAAATGGTTAGTGGAGACGGAGTCTGATTATCAATACCATCCGTACTTCTACCAAAGCGTGCTGAACAATGGTGCTCGCAATCTGAGGTGGGACGGATATACACAACGACGTTTATGGCGGATGAAGAATCATTTGAGTTATTTATCGCAACCATCGGTGAGTCATCGTCCATGCATTCGTTATCATGCACAGCACGGTTGCTTGCAACCGAAGATGTTTTGGTAGACAAATCCTTCCTCTTGCGCTGGGATTTAGGTGATTGGTGACTTGTCGCATGAGCACATGAGAGAGCGGAAGTCTTTCGTGATTATTCTGTATGTCAGCTAATGGATCACCACGATCACCATACGACCGCTGGGGCAAAGACACTCCGGCGGTGAAATGCCCAACATCCCGAGGGCGGTGGGTATTAATATAAGAATGAGAATCTTTGGTGCGATTAAGTGACTGGTTTGATGTCGGTTCGTCCCAGCATTACTGAGAACATTGTAGTGGTGACGCAGTGATGCAGAGAGTTGCCTTATGACTGGACGGTGCGTCTCCATAATGTCTAGGAGCAAAGAGTCACGCATCGAAAAGACTTCCTTTTCGAATATGAAACACGAGCATGTTTTGGCGGCAGCACTGTGGGAGGCAGCACAATTGCCACAGTGCTGAGGTCTAGTGCACAAAAGGTCATGGTAATGATGGGTACAATTGACATATATATGATATATGTGCATGCTGACACATACGGCGAACATGCCAGAAATGAGATCAGTTGAAACAGCGGCTCGTCAGTTCTAAATAACGCGTTACTGGCATCCGGAGGTAACCAGCTTTCACAAGTTGTTGAAGTTCCTGGCGTTCAAATGTCAGAATTATGGTAGGAGTATTGATACGAGTTGAGCCAGCGAACTTGGTCGCCTTAAACACATTAGTAACTCCTTGCCTTGCCAGCTTGCTATGTAGTAGAGACAGGTTGTAAACCGTTTAAATCATTAGGTATTATTACACCTTTAACAAAATTTAGCCCAAGATGAGATGATACAGAGATTCCAAAGCATCATTTAAATAAACAAACCTCAACAGTAGAAAGAGGAGTAGTGATTTTATACAATATTTTAAATCTGGGTTCACTTCATGCCATAAGCATCCAACGAGCAAGGTAAAATTTATTGAAAAAACTTATCATGAGAACCCTTCTTAGAAGAGGAGACTACTCGAGAAGTAGCCTTTAGGATAGAAAGGGATTTACTCATAAACTAAGTAAAAATGACTTCACCAGGCGGGCCCACCACCCACTACGGAGTTATACATGGAGAGACCCTGTGCTGATGAGGAAAAATGTCATCTCCCAGTGGTCTCAGTGACCAAGCAAAGCCATCCTGGCCTGCTGTCTGCTAACAAACCAACCCCTGAATGAAGCATGTTGCCACCTCAAGATCTCAACTCAGGAAAGGTCTTCAATTCAAGAAGGGAGCACGGGGAATTAGAGGGATTTCATCTACGGTCAACACAATGGAGTGAGATAGGCCTCAGTGAGATAGTGGAAATGAGGAAGAGGGAGGAAATTGAAGCTCTGCACAATGACGCATAGATAAACAAGGTAATGAATAAATTCCCCAAAAAATATTTAAAGGGATAGATGATTGGTACGAATAAGAGTCCAGTTAGCAGTCAACAGAGAAGCGAGGACTGATACCCCTCTCCACAAAGAGGCAAGAGCCAGCACGGTGGGAGCCCCAAAAGTCTTCTCCTGCGAGGAGGAAGAATCTAATAATTTGAAACACTGGTAGAAGTTCCTCTATATAAATAAAAATATTACCAACATACTCAATCAAATCTGATCTTACATCATTCCAAATTGTTCCTGACACCATAACAGTTAGACATCCTATTTCACCGTCGCTTTTAACTTGTTAATGTCAAACTCCTGAAAGTAAATCTCCAAACCTATAACCAACCAATACCTGAAAGTTCAACAAACATTGATTCCTTAAAAAATAACTGCGGTACCAAATTTTCAAAGGCTTGTCACTCAGTTATTCAGCTCACTCATTTTTCTTAATATTGGCCATAGTAAAAAGAGGCTTCTTCCTGGCTGTAGATTCATGATATATAAAAGATAATGGGGAATTTAAAGCAGTTTTGGGGCAAATTTGGATTATTTCTGCCACAAATACAGCTTTCATAAGGTCTGGGACAAAAAAGTACTAAATCTGGTGATTTTTTACCCTTTTTAAAATTGAACTACGATTCTGTTAATGAAAGAATGGGGTATTGCAAGAAGCCTAAACTTCCTTTTGGGTCAGTCAATCCTCAGAATGGCTAACAATCCATCCTTTTTGAAACTCAAATTTTCTTTGAATTTCGCTTTCTAGGCAGATTTAATAATTACAGTATTAAACTAGGAAAAGATTAAAACATATACTGTATATGTACTAACACCCCAAAATCGAAATAAATATTTTACAATAAACCATGTGAATATATTTATTTCTTGCCTTTCTTTCTATACATGTACATACTAATTACAAGTTGTGAGTAAACTAAAGGTAGGTAAAAGCTGTAAATCTGATGAAATTAATTTAATTTACTTATTTTTTTTCTAAAATAGGCTGCCAGGACGCAGTTAGGTTAACCGGCAACGATAGAGTCTGCATCCCAACCAATCTTTGGATGCATCCAATAGACCACTCTGTTGGATACAGCCACTTGCTTGGTGTGGTTGAGGAGTGTCCCCCCCAAGCGGGGTCAAGGCAGAATCAATGAGGTGAAAGATTGCTATCGTTTTCGGCCCTCTGAAACCGTTACCTCCTTTACCGGGTAGCGGCATGTAGAAAGCCAATGGACTTCGTCGAGTTGTTTCCCCAATGGTGTCTAAGCAGTCAATAAAGTCAAAAACGCCTTAAGTCTTGAAAAAGTTAGAAAAAATAAAGTGTATAGTAGAAAGTTGAGTGGATAGAGCTTGTAGAGTAAAGTAAAAAAGGGAAAAAGTAGAGTTGATTATAGATGCTGGGTGACCAGCTATCTCTTTGTTTCTTCTTGTTTCATCTTATTTTTCGATCTTCATATGTTGTTGTTTGGAGGCTCTCACGCCTCTTTTGCTCTTCGTTTGTTGTTTGTTTGATTTTTCTATTAAGTGCAGATTTAATTTTTGTGATGTTCTTTGCATTTCACAGTTATAGGTGTAAACAGGTGCCGGTACCCCTCTCGGGTCTGGTTTCCAGCTCTTGAAGTTGCCTCTGTTGATGGTCTTATATATTTGCGAGATTTCCATAGATCTTAAGTCTTCTTCATCTAGGATGTCGTTTAGGTTATCCTATATCTTGCTCGCCTTTTTGTGCAAGGATATATTAGTAGCTGGAAGTTTGATTTGCTGGTGCCAGTCTTGTATTCTCCTACGTTCTCTCCACCTCGTGTCCGTTATTATATATATGACAGAGTTGTGAGTTCTTTGAAATTTTATTGCATTTGTCTTATGAAGGCTGTTCAGTGGTATTGCCCGGTAAAGCAGTGTTGCTCTACAAAGAGCGTTATAAATCTTATTCTTGTTATTCCTATTTAGTCTTCTGAGTTGGTATAGTTTGTGAAGGCTTGATTTTGACATTTTTTTCGTTCTTCTACGTGCTTAGCGCACCCGCGCTGGGTGATCTTGAGCCCAAGCACTCTTCCTTCATATTCGTACCGATATCTGTTCCCCTCTACTTCTACTCTGGAAGTTTTTCACCTGCCTATTCAAATTATTGAAAACATATCCGCATTGGTGCGGATTTTCCACTTACGTTTGTAGTTATTTATGTTTTCTATCTCCTCTGCCGTGATTCTCTCCATTGTCCCGGCGTGTTTATATATACACTAATTGCCACAATTGTAATATCATCAGCGAATTGGATGTAACGTGTATATTCATATACTGGTCGCGTTAAGTCCCTAGTATAAATACTATATAAAGTGGGATTAATACATCCCCCTTGTGGGACTCCCTGTGAAATCTCAAAAGTCTATCCGTCGTAGCTTTCCACTGAGATATAACCTTGTCATTCTGTACCGTAATCGAAAAAGCATTTCTGTAGGGCTTGGGGTCGTTTAAACCTCCTAATTTTGAATTTAAGGCCTATCCTCCAGCCCTTTTCGAAGGCCTTCCCTTAAAACTATTTCAGTGTATTGTTTATCGTACTTTGCATTTGCGATTGTTTTCCCCAGGATTGCCAGAGCTGTTTCTGTGATCCTGCATTTACGGAATCCATGCTGATATGCGGAACCAAGGACCTTTCTTCTAGATGTTTTGTAAATCTACTACCTATTGCCCTTTCCAATCGTTTTTCCAGCGTTTCCAACAGGGTAATGGGCATGAAATTGCCGGGTCTATCGGGAGGCTTTCCAGGCTTTGGTAGGTATATGAGTTTGCCTTTCTTTAGTGCGTCAGGAAAGTATCCCGCACTGATCGTGGCGTTAAATGACTGAACTTTTTTTTCCAGGAAAGAGTCTGGTGCTCGAATTAGATTTTTCCTTGAGATCCCGGACTCAACGGGCGCCTTCTGCTTTGTTTTAAAGAGAGTGTTCTTGAGCTCTTTGGGTGTTACCGGTGCAATTCTTTGTTCCCCTAATGTCGTAGGTGATGCGCAGTTGTTGGGAACGATCTCGAGAAGATGTTGTCCAACTTCCTCGACGACCCTTAATTCGTGATCTCCATCAAAATCTTCATTCTCGTCTGGTGAGATGTCGAACACCCACTTCCAATGTTCTCGAAAGCTAGCTTCGATCTCTTCGGCTTCTTTAGCAACTACTTCATTACTTTTTATTTCAACCCTTGGTCTTGGATTCCTTTTCCCTCTTGCCATGTTTATCTTAATGCAGAATTTTGTCGGGTTTATCTCTGAGTCGATTGCCTCTACAAACTGATTCCATCTGGCATTTATTTCTATTTACATTGCGGTGATTAGTTCTTCCTTGATCCTTCGAAGTCGGTCCCTCTCTTCTCTTTGAAAACCAATTAGTTCTATGACCTCTCTCAACTCAGCGTATTGCTGTTCAAGGGCTGCGATCTGAACCGTCCTTAGTCGATGCTGAAGCGCATTTGATGTTGTTCAAGGGACGTATTCTGCGTCTGCTTTTGCTATTGCTTCCATTAGGTTATCGAAACCCGGTCTATTTCTTCAAGTGTTGCTTCTGAGAGGTCTTCCTGTTGATGCCTGTCTAATGCTTCCGTGTAAGCGGCCTAGTTAGCGTTCTTATAATTTTTCTGGGAGGATAGTTAACTTTAATCGCATCCGGTGATAATTTTAAGACTATCATTTCATGATCACGGGTTGATGGGGGTCCCATTTTCACCAAATAATTGTACTCTAGTTCCGGTGACGCAAGAACTATATCAGGTTTAGTAGCTATATTTGCTCCATAATAAGTAAGAAATTCTGGCCCAATCCTTGCGACTATGTTTCTTTGTAAAAGTGTGTCCAGATTTTTGCCTGTCTTGTTGAAGTTGTTTGTGTAGACCGATGCTCTGCTACGGGCATTCAGATCTTCCATAAATATTGCCTGATCTACTCTTCTAAATACTCCCATGAAATTATGCAATGGTAAGAAATCTCTCCTCGGGGGTTGGTACCTCGCCATAATTGAAGGCTCCCCGTGGTGGTCAGCACGATAATTGTCAGGTATGCCTCGTCCAAATCATTTAGTTTTGTAAATCTGAGATGATGCCTTATCGCAATTGCGACTCCGTCAAAGTTTACATCTTCTGTATTCTTAGCTATTATTGGGTAATTAATTATTCGGATTTTGTTGAGCACTGGGTTTATATTAATTTCATTTAATCTTTAGATGAAATGCCAACAGCCTGATCTCTCTTGCTTTTCTCGCTATTTCGGTCTCCTGGAATATAACTTTAAACACGTGAGTGTATTCTGTTCCATTGTTTCTATTGGTGAAATTTTAGTGTATTATAAACTTCGGTTTCGTTAGCGTCTGATTCATACTCCCATCTGTATTTTCCTTTGATTAGTCCGTCAACAATTTCTTTTTGTTTGTATTGTTTGGGTATTGGGTTAGTATGGTAATAGGTAAACTTTGATGTTAAGATCCTGGGTGTTCACTTTTGGTTTTGTCTTTTCAGGGTTCGTCTTTGTCGTTTCCTCTTCGGTGGATTTTTCCTCAGAATCTGTGTCCATTTCACTTTTGTAATCTTCAGGGATTGTGTTTTCTGCATTCTCTTTTGTAGTCCTATTAATTTTGTATAGCTTGCTAGGGGGTGGGCTCTAAGGAAACCACATTTTTTTAGCTCGTTTTTCTCTAGCAGGGTGTTTAGTTCTTTGTATTTGAGCCTGGTTTTGCCATATTGACAAAGTGGGCGTGAATTATGCAAAGCATTAGGTCCGTTTTTATGCTTCCCTCGATGTTTACCGCTGTGGTCTGTGAGTCTGTGGGTGTTGTAGCTTTTCCGTTTGCAGTCGCTGCGGCGTATGGAATATTTTCCTTTCTTGCTTTTTCCGTAGTATTTCAATTATTTTCTTTAGAATTAGTTCTTTCTTTATTGGGCAAATCATAGCTAGAGTTTGTGCCAATTTTCGCAATTAAAGCACTTTTTTTCTGTGCTCCTACATTCGTCCCAGCTGTGTCCCTGGCTTGCGCATTCAGAACATTCCTTTCCTTTATATTTACAATCTTTAGTTGGATCTTGGTCCAGTGAATACCTGCAATGAGACAAATGTTTCCCTTGCTATTTGATCTAAGGAAGTTTTGGTGTAGAATGCGAGCAGTCCATGTTCCAAAGCTTTTTTGGCTATTTCCGTTGATTTAAAGATAGCTTTGAAGACGTGGCTGCGATCTTCTCCATTTGGATTTTTAAACTTAATTACGTCTTCAATTTTTGCTGAATTGCTCCTTTTCCAGTTGCTCCTTGATTTCCTTTGCACTGTGTTCACCGACCCAAGGGTCAAGGCGCCTGCAAGTCACTGGTCTCTTTGTCTGTACATCAGGTGAAGTTTGAGGTGCAAGGCCGATCATTTCCAGTTTTTTGGCAGCTTTTCACTCAGGAGGAGGTCAAGATCTTTCTCAGTGTCGCAGAGCGCCACGTATCCATTATGTTGGTTCTTTAATCTTAGGAGTATACATAATTTTAAAGTCCGCGTAGATTGTATTCAGTGTTTGTTCCCAAGATGGTTTCTCCTTACTGGGGAGGACGTGAAGGGGAACCCTCTTTGCTCCTTCACGGTCATCCATTTTGGCTCTTTGTTCTTCTTTGTAACTATTGATTTGCCTGGGATAAATGTATGTTAAATTTTTGAGTTGAAAAATAAGAATGATCCCCCTGCTCCCAGAGTCCTTAGCGCAGTCGGTATATCTGCCTGGGTAAAGATGATGGATAAATGAGATGATGGACCCGGGGAGGCTCTCCAGAAGGATAACACATGGCGGACTTGATGATGGGTGGTGATTGAATCAAATACCATCACCCGGGGTGCCACCTCTTCTGGAGTTTGTGCATCGAGGCTGCTTCCAGCTCACATAGAGATGGTTTTATGTCCCTCTATGATCACTGCCGGTCCATCAGGGATAGAGAGAACTCTTCCTCAATGGTTGCAGCTTCGCCTCTTGTCTGGAGTGCCTATGACGAAAGGTTCTACAGTGGGCTAGTCCACAAACCTGCTTTCCCAACTGCCTCGAATTATGCCTTGTCTCACGACCGGCATAGTTTGAACTAGGTTATGAATGGTAGTACACACGGCTACGCGTTTAATAATTTTAATATTCTTTAACTGTATTAGATTATTCTATGATTTTATAACCTGAAGATCGGTGATACGCCCGAAACGTTGTTCCCTAAATAAATCACATGTACCTCAGCCTCCTATGTGTCCCTACCATCACTGTGAAATTGAAGATTAGACTGGTCAGCTTAAACTCATATGACTATATTTACAGGAAATATGGACCTAAAGGATTAAAGTACTACCGAACTTTTTCCAGGTTATCGAGAAGACTTAGGGAATCTTCTCTTGACTGTACTTTCCTTGAGATTTGTCGCAATGGTAATGTGTATCCAAGTTTTGTTTATTTCAAGCTTTATCGGAAATCCCTATATCATTCTAAATTTTACAAATCATCTCTGGATTATTTGTTAAACCATGAAATTAAATTTAATGTTCGGTCATACGAGCGCCTATTGGTTGATTTTGAACGCTGTAAATTTAATTTACGCACTTATTTTTCATTTTTGGATTTCATATGCTTTCTTATCCTGGATTACTATGATAATTCAAGATATTTTCAACAAGTATCTAGGATTCATAACAAAAACTCAACAAATTAGGCTTTGGAAAATCTGATCTTTTCTCCAATGGTAATAATGTAAAAAATTTATCTAGCTATCGCCTGTCTCTGCGAGAAGTGTTTCTCTTGTCTTTAGGTTTCCAATGTAAACTGCCTAACTTAAAAATCAAATATCTCGCCTTCTATTTATACCTTGAAAATTTTTTACACGACATTCGAAAATTACCCATAAACTATGACTTCATTAGATTCAAATCTGACTTCTCAGAAGTGGCACACGAATTTTATCACATACTGAAGAAATTAAAAAGATTTTCTCTCATGTTCGGAAACAGTGATATTTAAATGCTAAGTTTCCTATCCAATAATCCAGATAGTGTCATTACCAAACATGATAAAAGCAATGGAGTTGTTCTAATAAAAGGAACTGACTATGTACACAAAATGGAATCCATACTTGCAGACACTACAAAATTTAAACTGCTCTCTGAGACGCCTACAAAAAATATATCTAAAACTAGAAGATAAAGTTAACATATTCTGTTAAATCTAAAATCCACTTAAGCTTTTCAATTAAGTCATGCGATGAGTTCTCACAAGACCATTTAGTATCCATAGCCAAATCCTCACATGAGCAAATAAGTGGTGAATTTCTTAGTGGCTGTATACTTAGTGCCCTAAATTCTGAAAAATCTGACCAAATTGGTTTTCCCAAAAGATTTCAGATTGCGTTAAATAAACTTAAATTTAATAACAACATTGTTATAACCAAATCTGATATAACGAATCAGTTAGTCATTTTGGACAAACATAGTTATAATGATAAACTAAATGAACTTCTTAATGATGTGAACCCATATCAAAAGCTACAAAGTGATCCGCTCAATAACAAAACAAGCAATTTCAACAACAAATTGAAAAAGAATATTGAAAAGCGCTGATTTAATTAAACAATTCAGGAGTACGAACCCTTGACTTCCCTATATGTATGGGCTCCCAAAGACCCACAAAGAGGGATGTCCCTTACGCCCAATCATTTCCAGTATTAATTCTCCCACTTATAAGCTCTCCAAAGGGCTCGCCAAGCATTTATCTCCAGCAGTTGGAAGAATCTCATCTGCACACATTATGAACACTCAAGATTTCGTTGACCGCCTCAACCACTTGCAATTACCGGATGGAAAGCTTGTGAGCTTTGAGGTAAACTCTTTGTATACCAAAGTTCCGGTTGACCAAACCATGGGCCTTCTGCGGGAAATCATGCCTAGACTTGATTTGGATCTTCCCATTTCTACGAGTAAATTTATCGATTTAGTTGAATTATGTCTCTCTGACAATGTGTTTCGAGTAAATAATGAGTTTTATAGACAAATATTTGGCCTTAGCATGGGAAATAGTTTATCTCCGATATTGGCATGTCTCTTCATGGAATATTTTGAGACTGAACTCCTTCCCACAATTTCTCCCCCTAACTTTATATGGTTAAGGTACATTGACGATGTATTTTCTGTATGGCCTAATGGCCATGATTTTGATACCTTTTTTAATAATTTGCATGCTTCCATCAAATTTGAATATGAATGGGAATATGATAAAATATTACCATTTTTAGATGTCCTCATTAATAAAGATCACTATGAATTAAAACTTGACGTTTATAGGAAACCAACCCACTCGAATGCCTATATACATTATTTTTCCTTTCACGATAATACTGTTAAAAAATCGGTAATTTCTAACCTTTTCCTTAGGGCATACAAAAAATGTCATCCTTCCTATTTATATGAAGAAATTGTCATTATCAGGACCATTTTTTCTAATTTGTATTACCCCGATTGGTTCATATCGTCTGCCCATTTTGCAGCTAGGAAAATATTCTATGGTAATAAGCCTTCTCGCACTAATGACTTCAACAAATGTATAAAATTGCCATTTAATAATAAATTAAATAGTTTAAAGGACTTATTTGGAAAAGCGGGTATTAATCTAGCCTTTAAATATAACAATTCCTTAAACCAATTGATGATTGCCAGGAAACCCAAAGAACATCATAACATAGGAGTATATGCAATACCATGCAACGATTGCCATAAAGTTTATATAGGTGAAACGGCGAGAAATCTAGACAAGAGATTGTATGAACACAAAAGAGATATTAGAGGGGGCAGCGAAAGCAGTGAAATATTCTGCCATGTTAGAGACTTGAATCATTCGATCAA
Source organism: Ceratothoa steindachneri (assembly GCA_963969495.1). Lineage (NCBI taxonomy): Eukaryota > Metazoa > Arthropoda > Malacostraca > Isopoda > Cymothoidae > Ceratothoa > Ceratothoa steindachneri. The sequence goes on from OZ018320.1 coordinate 61,858,926, forward strand.
TTTCGATGAAAGTAAAATGGTATTTAAATCGGCTAACTATGTTCAGAAAAGAATCGTAGAATCGAGCTTGATATCGTCAGTTCCTAATTTAAATCTATCTGAGGGTCAATTTTCTTTTAATCCTATAATAAGAAAGCAAATAAACAAAATAGTAAAATGTCAGCCCTTCAATATGTTTAGGCCTAACCCCCCACCCCAGATTAGCCACAAGTAGGGGATTGAGGGAAAAAGAGGGGATATTTCACGACCTGACCCTGTGTATTATGTTTGTATGCACTTTTCTTATATTTTCTATTCAGTGTCAGTTGAAAAAGGGTGTGAGATACACCGAAACTGTTCTGAATTAAATTGTCTTCGGAGAATGTGGTTTAATTCCTCATATATATATATATATATATATATATATATATATATATATATGTATATATATATATATATATATATATATATATATATATATATACAAAACTAGCGTCATGTCTTTGGATTTGTAAAAGATTCCACCCTAGTGCGAGCATAGCCGCCAAATTTTGGTTTTGCTGTGGTAAAATTACCAGAAGACTCAGTCCGGAGTCAGGTTCTCTCGTTAGTTATTTTCCTTTTCTGGTGTGTATAATTAATTGGAATCTTTAGTAAGTTTTTTTTTAAATGTAAATTACAAGTAGGTTAAATTTGTTAAGAAGAGCGTCACTAGTTCTGGTGTTCTTTCTCGTGTGCCGAAAGACGAACGTAGCATATTCAGGATGTCTTCGTTCGATCGTTTCTTAGGCAGGAACAGATCCTAGGAATATCAGCAAAGAATTTAATCGCTTACGTTCAACAGAAAGAACGAAACAAACGGGCCGAAAGTCAAGAACAAGCAAATAGAAAATCCGAAAAAAGACAGAGAGAAGCAGAAGAGAGAGAACAAATACGACACTACGAGAGAGAATTAAGCCGTGATCATATCGAAATGACTTCTGTGGGATCACGTAACCATTTTTTATCTCATCTGACTCACTTTGAAAAAATTTCGAAGTCAACAATTTGGATTTAGAATCAGAAGGAGTTGCCCATCTACCCCCTCTCTTAAACACTCGTCTGCGTGAAATCTTCATTTCTCTCCCCTCGGAAGCAAGTCTGGATTATTCACGACTAGAAGCAGAGCTCCTCTCTGATATTAATATGAATCGGGAGTTTTATCGGATTAGATTTCACTCGGCTAGAATATAGCCGGGACAAGCGATTAAGCAATTTGGGTTCGCCCTTCGCCGCAATTTACAGCTTTGGCTGGACTCCTCACAAGTAACTAACGACTATGAGTCATTAGTCGTCTTTATTTTAAGGGATCTACTCCTGGCTGCCTTTCCCCGAGAATTGAAGGCCTTCGTAACTGATAGAAGAGCTTCTTTGTTTAAATAGTGTGTAGAGGAAGTCAACCCTACCAGCCTCGACCTATATACCAAGTAGATCAAGAAGAGTAGCCTCCCATCCCACAAACATAAGTTTAGGCCTAATAAGTTCCATGCTAAGAATAATGGTAGCTTGGAGAAGATTCAGGGGCGCCATAAACCCAAACCTCATCCTCAGCGTGAACAAAAAGACGTAAAGCCTCCAACATTCCTTTCTGCGCCTTCTCACTACCCGCGTAAACCCATCGTATGCTTTACGTGTGGCATCCCTGGTCACCTTAGTTATAACTGCACCCAGAACTCGCAGCTAAGGACCATCCCTAATTAACAGGTCCACCAGGTAACCTCTTCTCTTTCCCCTAACTCTTCTGCCTTGTCATCGCAGTCACCACCTGCTCCATATTACTCGGAAAAACAGGTAAATTTCTTGTTCAATAAGAACTCCGCCAGCCTACTCAGGTTTGAGAACGTCAAATAAATGGGGCCGACTGTTAACCCTTGTAAGACACACGGGTTGCACATGCATAGTAATCTCGAACAAGCTTTTGCCCTAGTAAGTCACCAGCATAAGAGATTTGCGATCGTTCACGACATTTTAGCTCGTGCGAGTACGTTCCCTATGGTAAAGCGACACATACAGTGTCAGTATTTTATAGGATCGGCCAATGTAGTCGCCGCTCCGATAAAGTTTTGCTCTGTTCTTGTCGGACAGAGCGCGCAGCTCCACCCAAAACCCATCGCGAGAACAGTGATCACCAGGGCACAAGCTACGAAAGATACCGTTACCACGGTACATTTAACGTCCCCGTCAACCCCGGACGTCGAGTTATCCGGGGCTTTATTTGCGTGCCGAGAAATTCCACACAGAACGCTTGGATTTGACCCTTTCGAGCTATTGTACGCACGTAACGTCCGCGGGCCAATGGACATCCTAAAAGAATTAGATTAAGTCCTTCTACGCTTTATGTGTCAGATTTTCTTACTCGCCTAGAAAACTGTGCAGACCTGACCTTCAAGAATTCTGAGGTGAATTTGGAAAAATACAGAACGTATTTTGACATTAAATCCAAACTACGGCAATTTGAAGCAGGCGACGAAGTACTACTCCTGTTGCCCTCTCAGTTTAATAAGCTCCTATCTCAATGGAAAGCACCCTTTTCAGGAGAAGAATCCCGAGGCCCGGTCGACTACTCAATTTAGACTCCTTCAAGTAATAAAGGGTACCGAGTCAACCTGTTAAAAAGGTACCAACGACGCGCGTGCGTTAATATTGTGGTCGCTTTAGACGAAGAACTCGTCTTAGAGGCAACTTACCCGGTCGGACCGCTTTGCCTCGTTCAAGCGTTCTGCGTGGAGGCAGTAGACGAATACCCCTTGTCATTTCTCACTCCCCTCAATTGGACTCAGCCCCTCAGATCGATTTTAATCCCCTTCTCCGAACAATCAAGAAGGCTTAATTGGCGAGCCTACTACTTGAATTCTCGGACGTAGTCTCCGAAACCCCAGGTTGTTTAACCCAATTCACTCATGAGATTGTTTTAAAATCGCAAAAACCAGTAATAACTAAACCTTACCCCTATTCCGGTTCATTTACGCCCCGCGTTTAACGGCGAAGTAGAAAATTTGCTCAGGTTGGGGGTCATTGAGCCTTCATCTGACTTTTGCGCCCCGATTGTGATAGTCAGAAAGGTCGATCAATCATTTAGGACTTGCATCGATTTTCAAAAATTGAATTCAGTCACCCAGTTTGACGCCGAGCCAATACCTTCGATTACGCTCTCCGAATCTTCTAAGCGCTTTACCTCTTTTGCTACAGCGAAAGGCTTAATGCAGTTTACCCGTCTTCCCTTAGTTTGGTAACTGCGTGTGTAAACTACAATCGAATGATGCGTCGAATTGTAGACGGCCTAGTCAGTGTAACCTTTAATTTTGAAAACGTGTACTTTGCCACCCGTACATATGACCAGCACGTACAGTCCCTTTGCGGTTTGTTAATCCGTTTGCGCGCACACAGACTCATGATAGGCCCGTCGAAGTGTCATTTTGCATATGATACGATTAACTATCATGGTTTTAAGATCGAAAAGAACAAGATTCTCCCCCAAGAAGATAAAGTTGAAGCCATAGCTGAGATGCCGCTTCTCCGGACGAAGAAGCAGCTGCTATCATTTCTGGGTTCTGCTTCATTTTACAGGCGCTTTGTTTCTAATTTCGCCACTATAGCATCACCCCTTAATGATATGTTAAAGAAAACGGGACACGGTCCTGCTAGTTGGACTCCCCCCCGCGGTGTCTAGCTTTAACCAGCTAAAGCAGAAACTGATCTCTGCTCCTATTTTGAGACTCCCGAATCCGAACAAAAAGTTTGGGATTCACATTTATGCCTCTCTTGATAGTATAGGTTGTGCCCTCATGCAGTATGAAAACGATGAAAGTGGATATCCCGTTGCATAATGTGAGCAGGAAGCTTTCTGCCCGCGAGAAGGCTTACGCCACCATTGAAATTGGGGCCTTAGCTATAGTATGGTCTATTCAACATTTTAGAATGTACCTTATAGGAATCGAATTCGTAATTGAGAGTAACCATAAGCCATTGTCGTACCCTTGTAATTTCAAGAGTCCAAATGGACGACTAATGCGTTGGAGTCTGTTGCTCATGGAATATCAATTCCGTATTGTGTATATCAAGGGTACTCGAAATTGTTTAGTGGATAGTTTATGCAGAAATCCTCTAGAAGACTCAATTGCCATAAATTAAAGATACCATTAGTGTATCTCCTTGTAAATATGTTTGCTGATTTTTTTATATATAGGTTAATTGTTTGAAGTGTTGTATAATTATTCTCTGTTTGTAGTGTGTCTTTAGTAATGGTTCTATTTTTTTGATACTCTAGGTATGGCTTAATCTTATTTTTTCATTGTTCTTATGCGTATAGTCTGAGATAATTATTATTATTTGCTAACCCCACTTATGTCCGAATTTTGTGTGTATCTCGTTTCATTAATTCAATTATTATAGCATCTCCCCCTTGAAGAAAAATTAGTTCGAGACATTTTTTTCGAACCTGACATATGGAAAAAAATATCTTCCTGAAAAGTGACGAGTGTAGAAGAATAAGGAGAGAGAAAAGGAATTCTTTTTCCTCTTCCTACCTTCTCCGGTATTTCGATTCTCCGCCCCCCATTCTTAACTTCCCGAGTTCGCCGTTGACCGTCTACCCCATGCAATTTGCGGGAGGGCGACAGGCCATTGTCGCAGACGAAGTTAGTGGTTCTCACGCCCCGTTAACAGCGCTGTATTTATCTGTACCTATATACTAAAAAAATAGAACAATGGAAAGACCATTAAGAAGGAATCGCGACTTCCTGCTATGGACCCTTAACGCGACCCAAGGCAATTAAGGAAGTCTGTTGGCGATGAATCTCTCTACCTGTCTAGATAATTTCGGAGTATATACTCGATACTTCAGAGTTCACATTCAGATTGTGTCTGAAGCCGCCATCCAGTAGGTTAGCCCTTAACGTCTTTGTTATTCAAGAGAGAATCGACTACATTCTCGTCCAGAGAAGAATTGAGTAATTTCGAAGAGCCAAGGAAGAGCTAGTCGTCACTCAGTGTTATTCCTGGAGATAGAACATAAGAACATAAGAAAAGAAGGAGACTGCAAAAGACCATTCATGGCCTACACTTGGCAGCTCCTGTGCTACACTTGGCAGTTTTAGGCACGCTTCAACCCTTCTCACCATGTCTTCGGATTTTAAAGATCGGAAAAGCCATTCTCAAAGCATCCTCCGTTTGCCTCTTAAGGATAAAAGGCCCTCATCTTCAATTTCCCGAAGTTGGATTGAGCCTCTCGTGAGACGACCACAAGTTCAAGGTAGAAGTTACCTCCCTGGTCCTACTCGCCGCACATCAAGGTAAAAGCGATTTAACCCCCACTTCGTCGCGCTCCTCTCACCTTTACCGCGTCGAACCTCAAGGATCCCCTATGCTCTAGAACTTGCATTGTTTTAAGATCATTACTTAATTAAATATCCCTCTGTTCAAACTTAATTGATAGTGTCAATCATCTTAGCCATGAACCGTCAATATTTAATTGCATTGCCATTTAACTTACCCTATATGTGTATGTAATCTTTAGTCCTATTAAAGTATATTTTTGTAGCCGTGTTTGAATATTCCTGGGTTTAGCAACTTGGTATGTAATGCACTCTTAGAGCTATTTCCAGTTGGAGCCTTAATTTCGGTCGACCAGTAGGCCAGTGTGCGTATAACAACGGACACCTGGTCATACCACGAAAATATTATCGAATTTTTGAGACTTTGGCCTGAAAATTTGCCAGATTTGGACCTAATCTAGAATTTTAGGGCTAGAATCTTACTGGGGTTGATAAACCGAATCCATCCAATTGTAGGGAGTTGCGGGTGCTTAATGAACAAAAAGCGCAATATCATTCAAGATATCATCACATATTTAGTCTCTTGCATGCCAAAACGAATTGAAGCAGTCTTTAAGAACCAAGGGAAATTATACTAATTGACTGTATTTATTAATACAATGATACAAACATATTAAAAATTCGTTATATTAATTTTCTTTTATAAAAATTAAGGCCTTTAAGGCTAGAACGTTTTCCGTTTCGTAAGCACTAACTAAAAGATAAATAAGTCTTCCTCCAACACCCTATTCTAATCACCTATCCCGACCTTCATCCAATCTAAGCCCTTTTCCTCTTGTTGTAACTTAAATTGGAGTATTGACTCAGATTTAAAGGCTTGGAATGGAAATCAAATGAGTTACTTTGAAAAGATATTGAGCCCTAAAGCCATGAAAATATTGTCAGTGAATAGCTCAATAAAGCGATCGCTGACTCACGTCCATAGCTGGCACGAGGGAAAGGCCAATGCTCAATATACATACATACGTACGAATTTAGCCAGACAAACATTGGTTTTTAGAGAGATTTGTTTATGTAATTTTAAGGAAAATTGCTTGGCTCTAAACTAATATGCTCATGAATTTGTTAGAAATAAGGTGATGCGATATAGTTTCCGGTGTTCAAAACTGCAGGTATTAGCTCCAATTACCGCCATATTTTGTCGGTCCACTGCAGCTATTGATTTGAGAATATTAAAACATGCTTTGTATAGAGCTTGTGTTTATGTAAAATGGCTGGTAAAAACGTTTGAAAAGTTATGCTGCTATGTTTAAGTTGTATATTAAAACTCTCCAACGTTTTTCATGGTTATAACTTTGCGGTTTCTTATAAAATGAAGAAACAATTATTATTATTATTATTACTATTAGAATTATTATTTGTTTTATTATTGTAATTATAATTTTATCATTGTTATTATTACACAGAGTTACAAAAAAATCTTTATAAGTCATCTAAGATTTTCTAATTGATATAAGGCAAATTTGCATCGCTAAATCCAAAAATGACATCTGTTTTTCCCGATCAAGCCAGATTCTTGTGCTAAATTTTTTTTTTTAAACAATGTCATCTTATAACAAAATCGATAACATTTTTGTGTCATTTTCGTTTATTTTTGTTAATACTTCTCCTCCGAAATAGGTTTTTAAGATAAAAACCTTCGTTTTCTAACCAAATTTATTAATTAAATGTTCGAAAAAAGATTAGTGTACATGGAATACTAGACAGTCCAAGGATAAAATACATTTAAACTGAATTTTAGGTCATCACTGTTCATAATTCAGGGCATGAACTTCCGTTTCTTCAAATATATGTAGTGCTCAGCCATCATGATTACGTCCCAGCGTCTCTGTTACCTGATCACCATCTCTTCCTTGTCTTCATGGACTCTCTCTCCCTGCTCGTCGCTCATTGATCATAATTTTTGGGGAAACCGATCAATATGTGAGAATAAGAAATGCATTTTGATCAGTATTTTTGCCTCCGAGGTTTATGAAAGTAGTCAGCATATTGGTGAAAAGTACTATGTAGTTCATGGCTTTCTTATTACTAAGAAGATTGTTCGCAGCCAGAACAAAAACCTCCGACTCTCCCAACTTTACTTAGTTCATGAAATTTCAGACTCTGGATCTATGATGAGCTGAAGGAGTTGAGGAACATCAAAGATGCCAGTTTTCAACTTCAATGTAGTAAATCCTGGAAAAAGGTGGCACAAGTAAGTGAATCAGCCATCATCCTTGTCCAGAGCTTTGGGAAAGTTTTGATCAAGCCAAGTTTGATCTGCAGCGTTGGGAAGAGTATCCTTTTCTCTAACACCAGAGGGTTGTTTATGACGTTCCTTGATCTGTAAGGGAGCCATTCGTCACATGCAGGCCAGTCCTTCTTCGTGTGAAGCTAAGCTCGGTCCTTAATATCCCACATGTACAGAAAGCATGTGAGCTTGGTGGCAACGGACATTTCTCCCAACCAAATATTCAACATTTTCATATTGAAACATATCATGCACTAATGCTGATCATATCGAATTTACTCCAACACGTCTTTCAGTGTATTCTAGTGAGCGAGGTATACACAGTCAACTCGGTTTCCAATGTGCAGTAGAACACATTTCAGCGATCGCTTTCTGCTCTCATTGAACAGTCTCCAATATTCATGTTTTTAGTGTGGTACTGCAAGCTTGTGCAGAATTTGCGCAATATCTGTATAGTACACCAAGTCCTTCTCTTCAGAGAAAAAACAGAGCTACTCTTGATGGCAATTGCGGTAGAATGTGATACGAGCACGGTCAGACAGGGTTTTTTTTCTTTGAATCTCGAGGGCAACTGTTCAGCTCCTTTTGGGAAAAAAATGTGAGGCATCATTGACAAAAAACACTTCTTAATTTTCTTCAACACTGCAAGAATATTCGTGATTAATGTCAGGAAGTTCTCCAAAGACAGGTGGTGGAATTTCATCACAATGAGCTAAAACGACGTGCTGATTGAATATCAGGTTATTTAAGGCTGTTCCAGTTCTTTCTGTTGATATCAGTAAAATCAATAGCGCATAAAAAGCAGCCAGTGCCATGGTTTGTTGGGTCTGTCCAAATAATGTGAAATCCAAACATCAGATATTCTTCATTAAGGTTGTCCAACGACACAGATATTTGGTGCATGTCTTACATACGATGTGTTTCGCCCATAGCAAATAAGCATGGTAAGAACACTTTATGAAACTTGTGACTCGATTCTTGTTCTAAACAACGAGGTATTCGCCACAGATGTAGCAGAATAGATGTGGCTTTATTTGCAAGATCTTTTGGCCGAATCCATTTCATTCATCTGCAAACGAAAATTATTAGTTAGTCAGAATTTGCCGCATGTAAACTAGTCAAGAAGTTTTTTATTTTAAGAAATAAGAAAGATTTTTTTAATCCTGCAAATATATAATACTCGTTCCTGTATAAACGTAAAAAAAATCATTTCACGATAAATCAAAAAGTTGACATGATTGAGCTAAAACAAAAGTGATGTATAGATTCAGCACATCAAACCTGTCCCAAATCAGCTAAAAAAACGTAGACAATAAAGTTTGTGTAGTACAATGTTATCATTATTATTATTATCATACTAATTATTATTATCATTATTATTATTTTATTATTATTGTTATCATTAGTAGTAATATTAGATAATAAATTTTGTGTACTGTAACGTTATTATTATTATAATTATTAATATTATTCCTTATATTTATAATATTATTATTATTATTAATGTTATAGTTATAGTTATATGTGTAGTTTTAGTCATAGTTAAATGTGTAATTGTAGTTGCAGCTTTAGTTTTAGTTTATTTTTGTTTTAGTTTGAGTTTTAGTTTAAGTTTTAGTTTTAATTTATTATTGTGTTAGTTTTAGTTTATATTTTGTTTTAGTTTTAGCTATGGTGTAGGTATTGTTAGGGTTAATTTTTATTGTTATTGTTTTTATTACACTTAATTTTAATCTTTTTATTATACCTATTTTCTTGTTTTGTTATTTTTTTGGTTATACCTATTGTTATTATTAGTGAGATCGTTATTGTTATTGATATGGCTAAATTTCTTGTTATCGTTATCTTTATTGTTATATTTATCCTTATTGTTTATGTTATTTCTTGGTTAAATTTATTGTCATAATTTTTGTTATATTTATTATTTAATATTATTATAATTAAAATTATTATTACTATTTTCTATTACTATTATTATTACTAGTAATATTACTATTAATATTATTATTATAAGTATTAGTATTATTCATAGTATCATTTGAAGCGAGGCGTTTCTTTCATGGAGTTCAATTGCAATTTGGTCAATTCAGTTTCGCCAGATCCTCTTAATTCATGATGGTGAAAGAATGAACTATTGGATGCATAGAATGACATGAATGATGTATCGTGTCATTTTGTGATGTGAAGAATGATTTTGTATGAAGTGCGTTGGCAAATCTTGATGGATAGCGTGTGTTGGTGTTGATTGGTGCCCGCAAAGAGCGTCACTAAGGTTATGTCTGCTGGCTACGAGTATGTGCGTATGCCATTAGCGTGGTGACTAATGAGTTAAAATGGATGGGCATCCCAGAAAGAGTGCCTTTTCCTGAAAAAGTTGGCACCACCAATGATCGCTTTGCAATCAGTGATGGCGAAAAAGGAAGTTCCTTCTAACGAGAGTTTTAAATGTTTAATTGCGCAAGAAATATAAGGTTAATTCAATGGTGAATGGGAAATGATTTAAATCCGGTATTTTAAAGACTTTATTAAAAGATCCTGGTTTGCCAACGTCGCGTTATCGGGTTCGATCCCGGCAGCGCACGTAGAAATCTGGCTACCAATTGGTGGACATGCTGTGCTCATTCCTCTACTGGGATGGGTAGATCTTACACTTTTCATCACAAAAATAGCCAATTACAACACGGCTTTCTTTCCTCTCCCATCTTCGCAGCACAACATAGACACACACATATACACACACACATCTCTCTGTTCCAAGGAATCCTTCCGATGAGTATCTAAATCCGCCTACTTCTACCTCGAGGCGAGGAAGGTTCCACCTAAACGCTGTTTGGCGTCAAGAAATAATATTTCCTGCCACCTCTCTCCAAAGAGGATCCACCCCTGATGCCCTGGGCTAACCAGCGATTGTCATTCTGATCTTTATGTACCTTTCATTATTAGGTTGAGATTTGCCTGGATAAAGGCAGATTGGCGAAACAGTATTACTCCTCCTTAGATAATTGTTGTAGAACAGCTCTGACGCCTAATTAACGAATATCAGTAATGAAACGAGGTTGATATTGTTTCTTGGATGGATGGTGTCGTAGGTTATCCGCCTTTATATATATATATATATATATATATATATATATATATATATGATGAAAGTTAATGCAATATCGCAAGAAAAGATAAGGAATTAAACCACATTCTCCGAAGACAATTTAATTCAGAACAGTTTTGGTGTATCTCACACCCTTTTTCAACTGACACTGGATAGAAAATATAAGAAAAGTGCATACAAACATAATAACACAGGGTCAGGTCGTGAAAGATCCCCTCTTTTTTCCCCCATCCCCTACTGGATATTTTCTATCCAGTGTCAGTTGAAAGAGGGTGTGAGATACACGAAACTGTTCTGAATTAAATTGTCTTCGGAGAATGTGGTTTAATTCCTTATATATATATATATATATATATATATATATATATATATATATATATATATATATATATATATATTTGTTTTAGTAATTTTTAATAAACCAAATAAACTTTGACTTCTGGCGTAGGTTCGTTCCTCGGTGATCTCTTGAGGATCGTTCTCTAAGAGTGCTAAACTTTATTTTTTTATTCTAGTGAATGAATAAAAGGGGTTTCTTTCTTGACTTTATCAATTATTGCCACTTTAACTCGTTCGACGATAATTAAAACAGTGCTTTTACTAAACAGATAGACTTTAATGAACATAAACCCTCTCACTAAATAACAAAAAAACACAGATCTATTCCATTAAAAAAAAAGAAAATGGGATTGCTGGGTGAGCTCTCGAAGCTCGATTCGCGATAGAATTTTACGAGTGGGAACAATTTTTAAGTTAATATTTTTCTCCTTGGCCAGACATCCAATAAACAATTATTATGCACGGGGACATAAACAACAGGATTATTCTTTACTTACATAAGGTAATAGAGATTAATTACCCGCGACCAGTTTGACTATCCTCGGAGATTTTGTTCCGGAGAGGCGTAGCTCGAGTAATTGGTTGTTTGCTCAATAAATGGCGTTCGTCGACCTGCCTGTCGAGTTGACGGGTGACGTCGCGAGGGATCTTAATGGGGTAGAGGCGACTTCAAGCAAAAGCTTAGTCCTTCTACTTTTCTTCCGGACGAGATGAAATCGTTGTCTTCTTCTTTTTTTTCTATCTAGTTGGGGTTTGTCCAACTCCGATAGAGTAAGATTTCGAGTTCTAACACTGGATAGATTGATACTCAATAATCTTGGGCTCGAGCGGCGCCGAGCTTCCTTGGTACAATCTGGTTTTGTATAAGGACTGCAAGTTCTCCTTAACTTGCAGAAAACTTTCTACCGGTGATTTTTCTGTTTTCTTCTCGAACTCGAAAAATCTCTCAACCTATGACTTTCTTGTCTCTAACGTTAGAACGAATAAAAAGCCACGTCTCCTTGGGTCAACCTGTTATATACCCAAATTATTCCCGCCGCGTAATGGGGAGGTGGAGGGAAGACTCGCAAGGTGAGACCTCAGTTTGGTCTCCCACGCTTGGAGTCTTGTAGCTCTGAGAGAGGGTAATATGAGATCAGCAGTTTGCACTTTTGAATGGATTGTTTATAAGTACACCCTCTAAGGGCCTGCATTTTGAGCTGGGGGCAGGAATGTGTCTCGTAACATTCATCCCCCTTTTGCCCGTTTCCCTATGTTACCAGGGAACATCGGAGGGGCCAAGCTAAACCCAGATGTCTTTTGTTATTATTTCCTTGGCCTAGATATATATATATATATATATATATATATATATATATATATATATATATATATATATATATATATATACTAAACTCTTATACCTCTACAGATAAGTTTCGCTATGTTGTCCTGTAAAGCATTAAGGGAGAGCTCAGTCCGTTAGTTATATTGTAATTTAAAATTTAAGAATGAGAGTTGTGGCACCTTTTTTAGTACATCTCAAGAATTTGAGTTGAGCAAGAAATCTCTAGATATTGCGATGTTTTGGGGATAGGACAATCGTTAATAACATCTCTTTGATCCTGCTTCGGGGAAATACCTTCAGGAATTGACGCTATATCCGAAGGAATCAAAGGATTCTAATGAAAATGTATTTTGCAATTATAATTAGAATACTACAATTTTAAATTGTATTATACGGCACCCTAGAGAAAACCACCTTTGACTATTTGTCGTCCCGCCTCTGCTTCCTAAGCTTCCACAGCGATGAATGTATTGCGTTCAACCTTTTTGGAGCACAATTCGTGTCACGCTGGATCCTTGATAGTGTACACGGAGGGATCCAAGTCCTAGGAATGGAGTGGCTTATACGCCTTTTTACTCTGTTTAAAGTTAGCGGAATTCTACAAAGGGCTGCTTCTGTATTCATGGCCGACCTGGTTACAATACACCGTGAGGCCACGGTAACTGCAAGCCTGGCTCATGTCGAGATTATTTTCTGTTGGGTTCCCGGACATATGGGGATTGCGTTGAAGTGGCGTGCCAATAATGGCATCTAAGTTTCGCTCTTCCACACGCAGACTACATGGCAGGCATCGGGTCAACCCTCTGTGATGCCTGCAAAAAATATGAGAGACGGCCTAGGGGAACTCAAGGGAGGCAGTGGTATTTGATGGTGTACTCCCTCCCCTGCACCTTACTGCGACCTCTGCCTTCTTCCTCAGGCGCTTCAGCACATTCTTTTTAAATGTCCCAGCCTGGATGATATTCAAGAACATTACCAATCCTTGTTACCTGAATGAGCGGGGGTGCTACTGATCGTCCCTTGTATTCGGTACGGATTTACCTTTGACTAGGAGCTACGGCTCAAGAGGCAAACAACAGTGGTAGAAGATTGCCCCAGGGGGCTATGTGGAACCAGAATCTCTAGTCCTTCGTGAATTTCAGAAGGAAGGCACCAAACAAAAGATTCCCTAATGAAGTCTGAGATGGAAGACACCCCAAATGCATCTTTCATTCAACTTCCGTACCAAGTACTTATGGAGAAGATGAGACAGCTCAGTAGAACGAGCTAAAAGTTCCATTCTTTGAGCTGTTGATAGGGTATATTTATCATAAATGGCGTCACGAAAGAATATGGTAAGTATAGGTGAAGCGTCGGGGAGGGAGTTTGAAATTTCATCAACCAGGGCGTATGGGAGTGCCCTCACCAATGATTTTAACTTTTGGCCATCGGAAGTTACTCCTAACAAAAAGAAAAGCAACTTGACTTGGGTGAACCACGAAAGAGGCGAGGTGGTTTGATATTAAGTTTGTGATAGAGCAGTACAAGGGTTAATGATATGGTTTGGGTTGTTGAAATGTTGCAGGTGGCGTCATATGCGAATTGAAACAGTTGAGTTGGTCAAATTACTGTCACTGTTTACAAGAAGATCCTCACGTTTGTGAATATGATCTCACCCTCTCCTTTTCACTAATTTTAGGGTAAATGATGACGGGTGTACTAGTACTGCGATGATTTTATAGTAATGTGGAGTTCTGAGCTTCGTGAAAAACAGTGTTGTGGTAATTCACGGACGACAGTCTCTAATTTTTTGTAGTAGGCTAAGTGTCAGCAGTTAGTATTTGTGATAGAACGAGTTGAATCTGTGTTAAATTCAACTCCTATCCCATATTAGTTAAAACCTCGAGGAGGCCCACGTGCATCTTCGATTCTAGGCTTGGAGTCTTATCAACAGCTACCGGACGCCAATGTTTAAACAAGGAGGTTATCGTCCCCCCCGTTCGCCCCCATACGCCGACCTCGCCAGATCGAGTTAGGCTTATGGGCAGATAAGGCATTGTTCCCCGGCTCGGCTGTGCGTTCCCTCGAAGCTTCCACCCCATTCTCCCCCACGCCAAGGAGATGTCCTGGCTATTTATATGGAAACTTTACCACTAAGATCAGATTGGAGATCCAGATTTTCGTCGCGAAACATCACCACGACCCTCTCTCCCTTTGTGCGCCAAGGGACCTCGACATCGAGATTCACCATCACTTGTCCAGAAGGAGGACAATATTCCTTGAGTGCCAAAGGTTCGAGCCTTTCCGACGTCAAGTCCCCAAGGCTTCCCCCCCCCCCCTGTTGTTCAAGGGAGAACAACATTAGAACAGCCATTGTTCGTTTTGAGCCCTTCGCCAAGAAACGGTTCTCATCCCCCCCCCCCTGTTGTTCAAGGAGAACAACATTAGAACAGCCATTGTTCGTTTTGAGCCCTTCGCCAAGAAACGGTTCTCATCCCCCCCCTGTTGTTCAAGGAGAACAGCATTAGAACAGCCATTGTTCGTTTTGAGCCCTTCGCCAAGAAACGGTTCTCATCCCCCCCCTGTTGTTCAAGGAGAACAGCATTAGAACAGCCATTGTTCGTTTTGAGCCCTTCGCCAAGAAACGGTTCTCATCCCCCCCCCCTGTTGTTCAAGGAGAACAGCATTAGAACAGCCATTGTTCGTTTTGAGCCCTTCGCCAAGAAACGGT
The DNA here is from genome assembly GCA_963969495.1 of Ceratothoa steindachneri. Taxonomy (NCBI): domain Eukaryota; kingdom Metazoa; phylum Arthropoda; class Malacostraca; order Isopoda; family Cymothoidae; genus Ceratothoa; species Ceratothoa steindachneri. The sequence continues at coordinate 61,873,989 of OZ018320.1, forward strand.
TCTCATCCCCCCCCCCCTGTTGTTCAAGGAGAACAACATTAGAACAGCCATTGTTCGTTTTGAGCCCTTCGCCAAGAAACGGTTCTCATCCTCCCCCTGTTGTTCAAGGAGAACAGCATTAGAACAGCCATTGTTCGTTTTGAGCCCTTCGCCAAGAAACGGTTCTCATCCCCCCCCTGTTGTTCAAGGAGAACAGCATTAGAACAGCCATTGTTCGTTTTGAGCCCTTCGCCAAGAAACGGTTCTCATCCCCCCCCCTGTTGTTCAAGGAGAACAGCATTAGAACAGCCATTGTTCGTTTTGAGCCCTTCGCCAAGAAACGGTTCTCATCCCCCCCTGTTGTTCAAGGAGAACAACATTAGAACAGCCATTGTTCGTTTTGAGCCCTTCGCCAAGAAACGGTTCTCACCCCCCCTGTTGTTCAAAGGAGAACAACATTAGAACAGCCATTGTTCTTGAGCCCGTAGACAAGAGACGGTTCTCATCCCCCCCTTTGTTCAGAAGAGAACAACCTAGAACAGCTATTGTTCGTCAAGCCGTTCGTCGAGTAACGGTTCTTCTTTCCAAGACGCCTCGTCAGGATCCTTTTATCCCCCCCCTTCGGCTGGAACTCACCAGCAGACCGAATATTCCTTCAAGTACCTTCCACTGCACCCTAATGAAGTTACGTAAGCCAAGCGTCACCTTTTGAGTATTGATCCCTTATTTGTCAATTCTATCCTGTGCTTTAAATGGTTTATCGAACCATCCCATCTCTTTAACTCCATATTTGTTTTACCTTTTTTTGATCCCTTAAATCCTTGGATTAGCCCGAGTCTCCACGACCCTTTCCCTTCTGTTTGTCAATATTTTCCGTTTTTGTGTATTGTTTAAAGTTATTATTAATAAAACTCTATTTTATTAATGATAGCAATATTATTATCCTTGAGCTCAGTTCCACTTCTTAAGCATTTTGAAGATACATAATATCGGCCGCCAGACAGTAAAACGCACTCTAGAGATAATTAAGGAAGTTCCCTCAACGAATAGTGATATATGGTATATCGTCGGGAGTCATTCTACGACAGTATTTATCCCCTCGCCTGATTAATTCTTGTATTAAATAAAGCAAAATTTTATTTTTGTAGCACAAACCCCTCATGATGTGCTACGGATCCACCAGGAATCGAATCTTTAACCTTGCGCGGTCACAGCTACCTGTCCTTAACCACATGGCCCATCGCGGCCAAATTGGTGCTCCACAAAGTAATAATAAGGGCCCGCTGACGCATTTAATGTATACAAAGGAAAAAGAGAAGCAGAAGAAATAACAAGCCTGGCTAATTAATGGAAGAAGCCCTTGTGAGAAAGAGCGCTATGATAACCCAAATTACCCGTTTTACTGTGGCAATTGTTTATCTTCTACTCATTTTCTCTCCTTTTATTCCGACAAGGTGGGCATGAAGTTCGTAATTTGGAATGCTTATCATTGTGGGAAAAACTTCTAACTGGAAGTTTAATATACTAGCCCTTCCTGCCTCGCAATGCTAGATTAACGAGGATTGCGCGCGGTCTGTGTCATTTGTTTTATTTATTACTTCTTTTTTTTCTTTTATCCTACTTCTCTTTCTTTAATGAAGATCCCTTGTTAGTTACACAAGTTCCCATTCTTTTATCAATATTTTTTTTCAGACTTTATTCTCTCTTTCTTTCCTAGGGGTTCTTACGACTCTGTAAATGACAGTTTTCCGTTTCTTACAATTACTAGCATCAGTAAACCCTGGGCTAACATATAACCATATATTTATTACGAGCCGAGCCTTAGTGTCGATGAGTTCACCAAGGCGAAAGGAAATTGCCGCGGAAGGGGTTCGTCGCAGCGGCGTTTAAATTTGCGAAAAATTTCCTCGAGCGATTGGGAAGAATTGAACGTTTATTGGATATTTAATGGGATCTGACGAGTCTCCATTTACGGGGATGAACCGCATTTTGCGAGATTAGGTATGGGTGCAGAATGGGGGAGGATGGAAGGGGGAATTAAAAATCAATGGAAGGATGAGTTCAAGGAGTTCGTATTCTAATAAATAAAAAAAAAATTCGAATCATTTATTTATTTCTATGTATCGGGATAAATTAAATCAATTAGAGCTTTCGTACATGATAGGTAGGACTATCGTCCTTGTATATTTGTTTCTACCCGCTCTTTAGGTTAATATAGTTATCTTTAGCCAGAGCTGAGGCCAATGGTCTCCAATTTAATTTTTCATATCTAGAAGTCAAAACTGTCGAGAAGTCATAGAGTACCAGGGGAGTTTCAAATTATGAAATTCTTAAACGACGATTTGGGGGTTGATACTCCACCAGTAGCACTGCAGTAATTAGAGTGGCAATTTACCAGTTAGATCTTCTCTCTTCTCTTCCCAAGCTGTAAAATCTCTAAAAAAGAATTTTTTTAATTCCAAAAGCGCAGATGAATAAATATTTCAAGTTCCTTTATGCCTCATTATCACCAATAATATTATGGATAAGATCCAAAGCGAATGATCACTTTATTCTTCAGTTAAAAAATTATTTCAGTCAAGGATATTTATCATGATGATCCATTTAGTTTTATTACTTTCAAAATTCTAAATTATAATATATCTATAAACCTATAATCAGCTACCTGTAGTTACTATCAACAAGGTCTGCTGACCAAAGTCGCGTGCTATCACTTATTGAGATTTATGACCTTCTAAACTTTCAATAATTGCCTGGCTAACCTCAGAAGGACTTTTTCAATTATATCAGTCGAAAGAAAATCTAAAACAACATAAGGTTTTCAACTTTCATTAGAATGGGTCGAATAGTTATGATGTTATTGCTAAAACAAAAACATTCCCGGGCTAACCATGGAGGTACCTTGGCAATTATCATCTCATTCAAAGGAGAATATAAAACAACATAAGAATTTCAAATTTCGTTAGAATCGGCAGAATAGTTACAATAGGATTACCCCCAAAATATGCAAAACGAGGACCGACGGACCGACTGACAGACCGACATAGTGAGATATAGAGTGGCATGTGACTACGTGCACCCGACTAAAAATGTGTTCTCTTGCAGTTTACGCTAAGTACTTTTTTAATGGGCGATCTGATACTAAATGTGAGAATTATGCATGTCGAATTTAAAACAATTATGAAATTGCAGTTTTAAGGAAAAACGAAGTAATGTGATAAAGCATTGAAAATATATTGCATGATCTTGAAGTTTGCTAAGTTTATGTAATAGAAGAGGCAGCATAGAGACAATTCATAAATATTATTTCAACTTAACTTTATGAGTCTGTCACACCCTTGTATGGAACATCACTCAAAAGAGTTTGTTAAATTACAGTCAAAAGAGTTTGTTAAATTACTGCGGGTTACAAAAAAAAGCTTTGTAAGGAGTCTAAATTTTTTCGAACGATTTAGGACAATTTTCAACCGCTGAATATGAAAATGGCATCCGCTCAGATAATTTTTTTGTGCAAAGTAAATTTTTAAAAATCCGATCTACAAATAAATCGATTAGATTTTTGTGACATTTTCGGTTAATTTTTGTTTATATTTCTGATCCCGAAGAGTTTATTAAGATAAAAAACTCGTTCCCTAACGCAATTTATTAAATAAATGTCCCCAAAGTGAATAGTGTACATTGAATAATAGACATTGATAAAAGTAACTACATGTAAATTGGAAATAAGGTCATCATTATTCATAATTCAGGCCATGAGCTTCGGTTTCTTCGAACTCCTAAAATGCTCAGGGAGAAGGATATCAATCTTCAGAGCCCAACAGTAAAAGGGAGTTGAGGACCGTCAAAGATGCCATCTTTCAACTTCTCCATGGTCTATCCTGGAAAAGCGTGGCACATGGAAGTGTAGCAGCAACCATCATTGTCCAGAACTTTGATGAATGTTTACTCAAGCCGAGCTTGATGTGTAGGGGCGGAAAGAGTATACTGTTCTGTTAACCAGAGGTAACTAATGACGTTCCTTGATCTGCAAGGCACCAACTCCTCCCGTAAAGGCCAGTCCCTCTTCGTGTAATTCTGAGCTCAGTTTCTATTATACCACATGCACAGAAAGCACGGGCACGGTCAAACCGCACTGTTGTCCTAACAAAATTCACCATCTTCTGGTCAGTACAAATAAACCACTCATTCTTATTATAACGTATCTTCTACAACACATAGTTCCCCGCTTCATACTTCTCTCTTAGTGCATTCGAGTGAGAGAGAGGTACAGAGGCAAACGAGTTGCCATTTTGCAGTGAAAAACAAGTCGGCAACCGCTTGCTGCTGTCAATGAATAGTCTCTATCTTCGGGTTTGTTCTGTAGCACTTCAAGCTTATGCAGAAGCTGCTCAATATCTATACAGTACACCAGGTTTTTCCTTATAGATAAAAAACGGAGGTAATCTTGATGTCTGTTGCCATAAAATGTGATGCAAGCACTGTCCTAAAGAAGGTTTTCTTTCTTCAATATAGATGCCAACATTTACGCAGAGGACTGTGCCAAACTGAGATCGCGAACTAAACCATTTGGCTCCTTTTGCAAAAATGGATGTGGATCATCATCGTCAAAAAACACTTCTTTTTCATCATTTTTTTTTTCAACACTGGAGGAAAATTTGCCACTAAAGTCAGGAAGTTCTCCAATCAAAACTACTGGAACTTCATCCTAATGAGCTAGAGGATGACGTGCTGATTGAAAATCATGATAGTTGCGGCTGCTCCGGCTTTTTTTCTTGATCTCAGTCAAATCGCTGGCGCAGATGTAGGTGTCAGTGCCATGGGTTTTGGCTCCCTCCTTATCATGGGAATTCAGCACTCCAAACAACTCATTTTTGCCTTTGATCCTACGACATACTCATTGCATATCTTGCATACCATGTGTGGTGATCAAGCTTTATCCTAGTCACCAAAGCTACATATCACAATGAACATGATTTTTACAGTAGATGAAGCTTGTGACTGGATTCCTGTTAGGATCAACGGTCTATTCGCCTCAAATGTAGTAGAATACAAAGAGCTAATTTTTGTAAGATCTGGCCAAATCTATTTCCTTCACCTGTAAAATAAAAATACCAGTTTGTCAAAAAATACCCATGTAAACTCTAAAGAGTTTGTTTAGCTATAGATAAAAAAAGATTTTGCATTGTATAAATTTACCTAATTTAGCAAAACCAATGTGAATTTTGTATTCAGCACGTCAATAATCTTTGGTTTAGCCAGGTTATTAAAAGTTTTTCAAAATAACTAAACAAGCTAATATGTGCTTACACAAGCGTGGATGTTATTGCTAACATCTACTGTCAAAATACCAGTGTAAAATGTTACCTTAAGAGTTTAGAGAGGTTCATCTCTCATAATATTATCCTTTTGTATTTACTGTCAGATGACCGGCTATAATAAAGGGTTAGACAAAAAGTGTATATACATATATTGACTACAAGTATATTCGCGGATTGTTTTTAAGTCCTTTGGTGAAGTCATGAAATTTATATTCGGCATTTATCTCGATTATAAAACTTTTAAAATCTTTAATTTAAAGTGTTCTAGAGTCTAATCAGGACTTGAGTCTATTCACTCAGGGGGGAGCAAAGAATGCAAGGAAGAAGAGAGGAAATGTAGGAAGAAAATTAACCAATAAAACACTAATAGATATAAAGGGTGAAAATGATTGCTGTAAATTGTGCGACTGGGAGTGCGCATTCGAGGGCTGCTATAATACATTTGCACAGGCATCTTATGCTCAAGAGTACCCAATTTAACTGCCTTATAGAAATTTGTCTATAAGGTGGTTAGCATATGATTTACCCCCACACTCTTTGAATCTTATCAGGAACTAAGATCGGTTTGAAATTGAATACATTAAACCATCCTTTTATTATAATTGGTGTGATGATGGCTTCAATGCCCTCAATAGGAAACTTTAGGATATTGAAATTTATTCTCAATTTCACCTCGCTCTAGCTCCCCAAAGCGGCTTTAACAAATTAATTTTTGATTGTTATGGTAGTGAGTATAGGAATAGACGGGTAATGCGAAAAAATGATATGCATGAAGAAAGGTTCTTAGAATTTAGTACTACAGTGAATACCATGCGAATTGCAGCAACTAGACTTGGCAAAAGTTTCACAAGTTTCTAGAAAGAAGACCTTTGGAGAAATTTTGATCTATGCATGGTTGCTACTTGTCCACAGTTTCCTGAAATTTGTAGGTCAAACGTAAATGCGTTTAAACCCGTTGGCCAGTTTATTGTTCGAACTTTTCAAAATGTTCCTCTCTGATTTCACTTCAAAAATGATTAACTCGAGATGCCCTCAAATTCTTTTTCTAGTTATTTTTTAATATTCCATAAGTTAAAGGTTAATTTCTTTACACTTATCTTTACTGCTATGCTATTGCGTTCTGCATAAAATCCGCCGCAGTAGGGTACCCTGTTTTGCCTGTTACACTTGCTAAATGGAAGAACTGCACGTCTTTCAGGCCTGAGTGCAAATTATGGAGGCGATGTTATTGGGTTGACTTGCACACTCTGATGTTATTATGATTATTAAGTTATAAACCATGCAAAGAGCCACACTGAAAATTTTGGAAATTATACCACTGAGAGGTGTCAGTGCAGGTCAAAGCACAGCAAGAAAGAAAAGAAAAATAATTAAACAGCCCCACGGTTACGCAACAAAAAGACATTAGCCAATCTTTTAAACTTATCAAGCGTAGGAGCAGTCACAATATTTGTGGAGAAGGTATTCCACAATCTACGTCATAGGCTCAGTAAAAAGCGTTTAGAAAACTCAGATGTAGAATGACGACCAATTTTGAATTCCATGGAATTTACAGTCTCAGAATACCTAGTAACTCTGGCTGGTTGATGAAATCTCGGCAAAAATTTATGTAGAAGATGATTTACATCATTCACTAATATAAATAAAATATAAAGAGCTCTAACATCTTTACGATCCACAATGTCTAAATCCAAATCTGATTTTAAAATTTTACAGATTTAAATGCAAGATCAAGCAATCTCAGATGAGAGTCTAGAGCAGAACTCCATACAGCAGTGCAATATTCAAAATGAGGTAGAATAAAAGAAAAGAAACACTTGCGAAGAACAACATTATCTTCATAAATTTTATTCAAATCTGATTGTAAAATTTTACAGATATAAATGCACGATCAAGCAATCTCAGATGGGAGTCTGCAGCAGAACTTCATACGGCAGTGCAATATTCAAAATGAGGTAGAATAAAAGAAAAGAAACACTTGCAAAGAACAACATTATATTCATAAATATTCTTAGGTTTACGAAGAAGGCCCAATTTCTGCTAAATATTCCGAGACATGTATCTTAGTTGCATTTATAATCTAGAGTTACTCCTATGAGCTTGAGCTGGTCAACCTTGTTAATCAAAGCTCCGATTTTTAACAAATAAGGATGTTTAGGTAAGAGAGATCTAGAACAACTCACAATCATTTATTTGGACTTAATAGGGTTCAAATTCATACCCCACTGAAGACACGAAGAGTGAATTTTATTCAAAACTTCATTGCGAGATATGAAAAATGAGCATAGCGAGAGGTGCCATCAGCATATGCTAGAATTACGAGTATATTAGTGATATTAAACCACATGTCACTAATATATAATATAAAAAACAAAGGCCCAAGAACGCTACACTGAGGAATGCCAGAATATACTCTAGAATAAGGACTAAAACACCCATACATAACAACACGTTGTTGTCTATTAGTGAAACACTGTGTTAAAATATTTAAGACTATACCACCAATGCTAACAGACTTTAATTTAATAATCAAACTATTATGGTTGAAAGTGTCAAAGGCGGCACTAAAGCCAAGAGAGAAGAGCTTACACTCAAAATTATTGTCTAAAGCAGACTGTATTTCATGTTCCAGCAATAATACTCTGTCTCAATCTCTCTCAGAGAAAGTAGAGGGAGAGGTGACGCCCCCTTGTCGCTGGAAGAGAGCTAGTGCGTACCCTTGACTTTTCGAGCTATGTCGACGGGGGTACCTAGCTTCTGGTACCCCTGGCACGGTTTTCCTTGTCAATTTGGTCGGAAATTAGGTTCCAGACTATGTGCGTCTTTCTTTATCCTACTCTATCCTTCCCCTTTTTTTACATTAATTCTATTTCTTCTACTTATACAAAAATAAAAAAGCAGCAAAAAACAATCCCTTCTCCTATCATGTCAATCTTATCTTTCTTCATCTATCTACATATAAGAACCTGGCAGCTAACTCATGCGTCAGAAGAGAGGCTTTGGAACCTCTATAAACAACGCCAATCGACGCTCACTGGTTGCGAGAGAATAGGACTTGAGGGGTCTTGGGCGTTGGAGCACGATAAATGGGATGAGGGTACTGGCCCTTTAACCCCTTTCCTGGCGCTTAATTACCGACCATTTTCAGTTAGCGTTGACGGGTGCTTTTGGTAGCATTGGTCCGAGGTGACGGCCCTAGGTTCCCAAGTTGGTTGCCAGGCCAACAAAAAGCCTTGCGTCGAGTTCCTTGGTGTGGCGGGATATCCATTGAACGCTACTCCGAGATCCTGGCCGTTGTGAAGGGAACTAGTAGGAGTTTAGTAAGGGGTGTGCTTCTTTGTTGTTCACCTGGTGAAAAATCGATGGACCCTTTGGGGACCGTCTGTGCTGCTTGGTTGGGAGCCACGGCACGCCGAGGCTTGACAACTCGGTCGGACGAACGGCACCATATGAAGCGTGCCTTCTGGAAGAGACTCACGCGGGGAGAACTCACCAAACCCCTCTTTTTATATATTGATTTGTCACAAGCTTAAGAAATATAGAGTGTGCAAAATGGCAGGCAAGAAAGGTCCAGCAGCGCTAAAATTCACGTGTGCCACATGTAAGAAGGACAAGTGGTGCGTTGACTTCCCGGAGGGCTGCTATGCAAAATGCCATCCAGACAGTGTATGCACCACTTGCATCTTAAAGAAGGAAGTAAAGGAAGTAGTGGCCTACTACAGGGAAAGAACTACAGCCCTCGAAAATAAAATCGAGAGGCTCAAGGAGGAGCACTCCGACCAGATCCGCAGGCTCGAAGAGAAGTTAAACGAGCTCTCGAGTCCTGTGGCAAACGCCACCTTTGCAAAGAGGCCGAGCCCGAATTTGTAAGAAACGCCAAAAGGAAAAATGAAAAAGAAAAAAAAGACGAAAAGGGAAAGAAGAAAGAGGAAGAGTTAGAAATAGAAGAAGAAAAGGTAGAAGAAGTTATTGAAAAGGATGAAAAGGCGGAAAAGATGATAGAGAAGAAGAAGAAGAAGAAGAAGAAGAATAAAAAGAAGAAGAAGAAGAAGAAGAAGAAGAAAAAAGACTGGCAAGACCATGAAGGGGAAGAGGGGGGAATCGTAGAGCTTGCCTCAGAAAATAAAGACTCCGAGATCTGCCGGCAAATGTGCCAGGGTCAGCCTTGTGAGGGATTCCTAGACACGGGGCCTGCAGCCCCTGCTAGCGCCCCGCCTTCGCACAAGCGTTAAGGTGAGCTGCCTCCCAGGCTGTGGAAATAAGTAGGTAAGAGCTAAGGCCGAGAAGTCTCAGATTTCTGAGACTTCAGTCGTTGCCCTTATGGTAAGTGGCAACGACCTCTAACTCAGAGGAGGTAAGGTAGGCCCTACAGGCGAGATTATGAAGAGAGTTATGGGCGCTGTCGACGACTGTGGATTGAAAACCCACAGACGCGTCGTGATCGGGATGCTCCCGAGGTGGAGTCCAAGCCGGACTGCCCACTTGAAGAGGATGTCGCTAAACTGGCGCCTTGCAGACCTCTGTACGGCTCAGGGGTGTCTTTTTTGTGGACCCGTACGCCCTATTCTATGGTAGAAAAGGCCTCTACCAAAGGGATGGAGTGCACCTCTCCTTTAAGGGCAAGGTGTTCCTAGGCAAACTCATCCAGGATGTCGTGGAACGCACCCAAAGGAGTGTCCGGCCTATTGGGAAGGCGGACGTACGCCAGTACCCCCGAGTCACTCCCCAAACAACCTTCTCGGAGGTTATCAAAAGTGGTGCCACCGCAAAAACCAAGAAGCCTGGAAACGGAAGAGTATAGGAGGTCCTACATTACGGGACTCCCTTAAAGTTCTTTTGTTTAATGCAAGGTCATTTAGGAACAAGTTTGCTGAGCTCCGTGCCCTCGTAACGACGGAAGAACCCGAAATGGTAGCCATAACTGAATAGTGGATAAAAACCTCAAACCAAGACTTTGAAGACAAATTCACACTTCCTGGCTACCAACTCTTCCAGAAAGATAGGCCAGACAGAGAGGGTAGCGGTGTAATGTTGTATGGCAAGGATACAATCGAATCTACGAACTCCAACGTTATATCCGACCTCGAGCTCGTAGGCGTTGACCTAGAGATAATTCCTGTCAGTTACAGGACCTGGTGCTTTACAGATCCCCTTCCCAACCCGTTGAGAAGGACAGGGAACTGTACTAGCTGCTGGGTGAGATTGTTCAAGGCAGAGCGTGCATCGTTATGGGCGCATTCAACAGAAAAGTTGACTGGGAAACCAGAGCAGCCTGTGGCGAGAGCGCGCTACTCCTGGAGTTTACCAACAACGAGTTCCTCACTCAATGGGCCAGAGAATCGACGAGAGAAGACAATATCCTCGACTTGGTCTTCACCTCTGAGGATGATATCGTTGAGGATCTCTCTGTAGGCGAAGAGCTCAGTGGTAGGGATCAGCATCTAGTTAGATTTAGCCTCAAGATCCCGAAGGTAAGGTCTGTTGCCAGTCAATCAAGGAAACTTGACTTGAGAAGTTCAGACTTTGCAAACCTTCGTGCTGGGTTGACTGGTGTAAGGCTAGCGGTATTCGAAGATGTTGAGAATTCGTGGAACAATTTCAAAAATAAGTTCATGAGTCTTCAATCAAGTTGCATCCCTCTGAAATGCCTTCGTCGGTCTTCTGTTTAACCAAAGTGGTTTAATCGAGAAATCGGCCAACTGCTCAAGGAGAAGAGAAAGGAGACCGTAGCCAACCGTTAAACTACCGACCCATCAGTTTGACTTCGATAGTCGGTAAACTCATGGAAAGCATAAAAGTGGACAAGATAACGTCTTATTTAGAGACAAACCTGCTACTGAAGAGTTTCCAGCACGACTTCCGAAGGCAACGGTCATGCCTGACGAACTTTGTAGAATTCTTCCACTTCGTGTTCAGTGAGCATGATCGGGATAAAGCGGTGGATGTTGTGTACCTAAACTTCCAAAAGGCCTTTGATAAGGTACCACACCGCCGCCTTCTCCGGAAAGTGCGTGCACAGGGCATAGACGGCAAGGTATCAGGTTGGATAGAGAGTTAGCTAAATGACAGACGGCAACGAGTAGTGGTGAATGTACGAACCTCTGAATGGGTGCCCGTATCTAGCGGTGTCCCTTAAGGTTCCGTCCTGGGACCACTACTGTTTATTATCTATGTCAACGACATAGACGAAGACATGGTTGCCAAACCTCCAAACTTGCCGACGACACCAAGCTTGGTATCAATGTGGCAAAGGAGGGGAACACTGCCCGCCTCCAAGAAGACCTTCAAAGGATTGGGGAATGGTTGGACACGTGGCAAATGCCTTTCAACGTGGGGAAATGCAAAGTAATGCATATCGGCCACCAAAACCCCAAATCTCAGTACATCCTTAAGGGCACTGCTCTTGAATCGTGTGACTCTGAGAAGGACTTGGGTGTAACTATCACTAGCGACCTCAAGTTCTCGAAACAGTGCATCAAGGCAGAGAAGAAAGCCCAAAGGATGTTAGGCTACATAAAGCGCCAGTTTGGATATGTAACAAGGAGATAGTACTTTGTCTGTACAACTCCCTCGTTCGACCGCAACTGGAGTATGCCGTACAATTTTGGAGTCCTTCGTTTCGAAAGGACATTACAAGGTTGGAACGCGTACAATCTAGGGCAACCAAGCTGATTCCCTCTATCCGACATAAAAGTTATGAGAAAAAACTAAGGGAATTAGATATGTTCTTTTTGGAAACCCGTAGACTGCGTGGTCAGCTCATAGAAGTTTTCAAAATACTTCGAGGGTTCGACAATGTTGACTACCGGGATATTTTCAGACAGTGAGAACAGAACGCGCAATCACGGCTTAAACTTAAACTGAAGCGTTAAAACCTCAATCTGTGTGGAAATATTTTCATCTACAGTATATGTGGTAAGTGGAACGCACTTCCAGTGCAAGTTGTCAACAGTGAATCTGTTGACCAGTTCAAGTCAAGACTAGACAAAGTCTTGAAAAGTGGCTGTTTAGGGACGCAAAACAATTAAGCAGCCATGTGCCCACTTGATTGCTAGGCCAAAGGTACCCTCTTCGAATGGACCGTAAGGTCTGCTAGGCTACTTCATTTCCTTGTTACTCCTTGTTACTCCCTTTCTAAAGCCAAACTGAGTCACTGGAAGAAACTCTTCAAATATGCAGTAAGACGTTTGGACTGACTGCGTGTAATGGGCTGACCATATCATTTTTTACGTTCTCGTGTACATAATACTGTGCTACTTGTGGCAATAAGGCTTTGCTGCCTTACTGGTTGCCAGCCAGTCCCGTTTCTGAGTCTGCCACAACAGATTATCAGATAAGGCCGTCCTAGCGAAAATTATTGCGTTCTTCTAAGGATATCTGGCCTATTGCTAGAGATGGGAGCTGCAACCTCTGGAGAATGACTAGCCACTAGTTAACTTCTGATCGGTGTGCATATCTCTACAAGGTTACGAATACTATCGTTAACGCACCCAAGGTTGCCCTATGAAAAGTCCGGAAATCTAGGATGGGATGGGTGGGAACATCTAGACGCAGGCTATTACCACCATTTTTCTTTTCAGTAATCACAAAAGTAGAAGATTTTCATGTTGGCAGGTTTTCCAATGTTTTCAATTGTTTATCGTCAGCATTTTGGACTCCATACGTCTCTGTTTGCCTCCTTAGGAGCCGCCATCGGACAGCTCCACTTCCTGACGGAAGTGGCCCCATATGCTTTGTCAGGGGCCCATCCAAGATTTATCGTGGGAGAGTTCGCTTCTTCCTCTTAATTTATGACTGCTTCTATAGTTTTTCCCTTACCCCCTTTTGTAGATTTGCCTGAGGACGACTCTACTTACAACAGATCTCCCTTTGCTCTCACAGCTACCAACCAAGAACAAAGCAAGACAGAGGACGCGCCGCTGTGGTCCTGCCCCTCCCGTCTCCCTTCCCGTATAAATCCCCAATTGGGAGTTGCGATCTTTTGGGAAGGACCGGCCACTGAGTAACTTCTGGTTAGTCTGCATTTCTCTCCTCTTCAAAGAAAAATTAAAGTTGGAAGAAAAATTCGAGTAGCACAAAGGGTTCCTCTCCCTATGCGGGCGCTCTGAATTTAGACAGGTCTGCACTATTTCGGCAGGCCACCAGACCAAGAGTGGCACATTTGCCCCTGAGGCCCCTTCGGGCGTAGGTCCCAGACCAAAAAACAAAGTTCTGAGTGCGGTGAACGGAGCCTCGTTTACGTCGGAGCCCCCTTTTAAAGACTAGGTGGCGTTTTTGAATCCGCTGTCTTCGCAAGCTTTTTTGGTATTCGCTTCGCTGATTTCAGCAAATTGTCCAAATGCTATATGGTCATCAATAAGAGCTTTAGCTAAATTGACTGGAAAAGAGTCAAAAGTGACAAGTTTCCCAGACGCAAGCTATCTGTTGAATGCAGAGGACTGAACCGACGAGGCCATGTTTAATGCTCTAAGGACACTCGAGGGTTCACCTGTTAGTGTGACGCTGGCCTCTATCATGAACTTTGAAAAAAGTGTGTGGTCTAGTTTATTATGAAAAAAGAGCAGGGGAGGGTGCGATACCAACCCATATACTCTACGGTATGTTCGAACGTGGTAGGGTTCCTGAGTCGATTCGTGCCGGCTGCTATCGCTACCATGTGAAGGACTTCGTGCCACTCCCGTGGATTGGCCATACAAATCTCTCTTTTGGTGTGCAAAATCGAGTTTACTCAAAGTTTGTGCAAGTTGCTACAAGGAAGTACCGATAATTTCTTATCTTGTATGGCCAAGAGTGTCGATATTTGAGAAACGGACTCTGGTTCATCGAAGCATTGTGGCCCCTATCTCCTGGAGGAAGAAATCCTGGCCGTTTAAGATGAGGATGGCCTTTCCTTTCGTGATGCTGAGGACTTGATCCTGGCACGCCCAGCGCTACCTGGGACTCTTATGCCTCAATAGTGAAAAATACTTCCCTACTCCTCCAGCTCTAACAGAACACTAAACCTATTTGAAATCTTTTTGTGCGGTTTACCCACCCCTAGCGCTCCCCAGGTAGAGATAACAACACAATGGGTTCAGACCGATCCTCGGCTAAAAACAGGCTCCCCTTCCTTACATTAGGGTTGATACCATCTTCAAATACATTTTTAGCTGTCTCCCTGGTCCCACGCACACACTGTGATAGAACGGTCTAAGGCCGCTTAAATTCAGCCGCTATCACATAGTTAAAAACATTGCTACCCACGTGCATCTGCGAGAGCAAGCAGGGCGCGTTATCGCCACCTGAGTCAATATTTAACCAAGGGGGTCATTCCCCCCCCCGTTTCTCCTCCATTCGTCGATCTCGCCAGATTGAGTTAGGCTTATGGGCAGATAAGGTATTTTCCCAGGCGCGACCGGGGCATTCCCCCGAGCCTCCCACTCAATTGTCCCCTACGCCAAAGAGATGGCTCTGGGTACTTATACAATAGCATTTCCCAATAAGATCAGATCAGATCCAGATTATCTTCGCGAGACATCACGCCGATCCGGTCTTACCTTGTGAACCAGGGAGCTCTAACTCGAGAACCACCTTATTGTCCAAAAGAGGACAATATCCCTTGAGTGCCAAGGTTCGTGCCTTCGAGACGCCAAGTCAATAAGACCCCCCCCCTGTTGTTCAGAAAGAGAACAACGTTAGAACAGCCATTGTTCCCTTAGCCTGTTGACAAAAAATGGTTCTTTCCCCCCCCCCTTGTTGTTCAGAAAGAGAACAACGTTAGAACAGCCATTGTTCTTTGAGCCCGTTGACAAGAAACGGTTCTCACCCCCTCCCCTTGTTGTTCATAAAGAGAACGACGTTAGAATAGCCATTGTTCTTTGAGCCCGTTGACAAGAGACGGTTCTCACTCCCTCTGTTGTTCAGAAGAGAACAACGTTAGAACAGCCATTGTTCTTCAAGCCCATTCGTCAAGAAACGGTTCTCATTCCCAAGACATCACGTCAGGATAATTTGATTCCCCCTTTTTAACGTTCTTCAAGAGAACGATTAGTTTCAACGATAACCTCCATTGTTCATCTAGAACATCCCCGATTTGCTGTCACAAAGATCGCTCGTTTCTTCGAGTCCCACTTCGCTATCACTCATCGAAGACAGTCCTTTCCCTTCACTAAGGACAACCCCCGAAGAACCCTTCTGCTGGACCTCGCTAGTGGACCGAAGATTCCTACGCATCGTCTTCCTCTGCACAACAATTTTGTAATTACGTAAGCTGAGCATTACCTTTAATTATCTAACCTTTTGTCAACCCTACCCTGTGCTTTAAATGGTTTAGCAAACCATTCCCCTCCCTTTAATTTTTATTTGTTTCCCTTTTTAAATCTCTCCAAATCTTAATCCTCGGATTAATTAGATATTCCCACGACCTTTTCCATTCTCCGTTTATGTAAATATTTTCTTTTTTGTGTGTTTTTGATAGTTTAATTAATAAAAGTCTACTTTATTAATGATAGCCATATTATTATCCTTGAGCTCAGTTCCACTTCTAAAGCATATTGAAGATAAATAACCTCGGTCAATCAGATTACCACGCACTCGAAATATTAGAATAATTCCCTCAACGAAGAGTTATATATGGTATATCGTCGAGAGCCTATTCTACGACACACACCAACGGCTCGTTTGGGCGGTTCGGTGACGCGCTAACTCCAAAATAAGGAGTCCTGCTTCCGAATCCAACCAGCCTTCAGCGCCTTGTACAGCCAACAGCGGGCGGGGTTCTGTCTTCAGGAAGCGTACAGCCATAATAGGAAGGATATTCTTCTTGAAGAAAACCACCGCATCTCCTTCTAGTTTGGCCTAGAGGTAATATTCCTGCATTGAAATTGCCGTGGATTGCGGGCGTCTTGGGGAAGCTTCGGAGGCTCGTCTCCTCCTCTTACCTGTTAGCTATCAGTTTTCAAGATAATATGTTTGCCCATGCCCTCTGCTCACCTTCCACTGGGATAAAGGTTTTGCGACCCAACCACCACGGGATGAGAGTCGGGCAGGAAGATGCGCAATCACGCTTGACATGATGGCTCTGTTAATCTATTTGTTATGAATACATAATTTTAGGCTTTTGCAGTTTAGTTACACTTCGATAAGAGGTACAATGTTATTTATATGTACATTCCACTGTCAGGCGACTTCAAAGCGAAAGAATTCCACCGCATCGTAGATAGGCTGCCGATACCCTTTATCTACATCAGATATATGAATGGTATGCAGAACTAACGGGCAGCACTTATCACGGGTTTGAGATAGGCTATAGGTTTGCTAGTCTTGGTAAGCTCTTATAGAGTAGTGTGACTACAAAGGGTAATTTGTTACCAAGTTTTGGTATCACACTTAGAGCCGCAAAATGCGTTCTAAATTCGGGTCGGCGGCTGTCGGTTTGCTTCTGCTGGGAGTGCCTGGTATTCACGAGGCACTGACTTCAAAAGGGCCGAAAGCTCTCTTCTTTAGGCTGGGTAACGGTGTTCAGAGATTTCTTCAAAGTTAAAAGGAATCTTGTTGCTGGATTCAATATTCTTTATTTGGTGGCAACTTTGAAGGTCTTCAGATGTCTTTTCTTGTTTAAAGAATTCGTTTTTAAGCGCCTTTCAGCTCTCTTTTTCTATACATGGCCCGCATCTAAACGACATTTTAATATACACAACACAGGTAAAATAAATTTTATACATAAAATTAGTTCCCATAATATTAAATTTATTCTCTCTATTTAGATTAACTTATTTTACAAATTCTTACACTACTTTAAAGTTTTATAATTGCTATTTAATAGTATACAAGGAATTTATCGAATCTTAAAATTGTTGAATCATAGCACATCAGGAATTTATTCAGATTTTATAAGTTTCCTTTAACATATATTTTTGATAGAAGTGAGCTAAATATAGGGCGTTTTAAAATATTAAAGGAGAAGTTTTGGCAATTAATTCATAATAATTTTTTTAATTACAGATATTTAATCTTACTGAAGCAAAATAACCCATTTTATTGATTGTTTTCTATAGTCATACTTTGTATGGTTGCCAAAAGTCACCATTTCTTTTATTTAACTGTTCTAAAGCAAATATTTTCTTTATTTATCAGCAATTAAAGCCAATTTATATTGAATATATACCAAAAGTAAAATTGTAATTATTACCTATAGACATTTACACAAATTTTATATTTACAAAACCAAAATTATTATATTCCCGTCTTTCGTTTCTTAATTATGATCGCTTAAAGTTTATTCAAATGACAGAAAGAAAAATTTATTTAGTTGCTGGTAAAAATTAAGAAATGATTGAGAAAATCACATTAATTTGGAGAAATATGACTAAGCTCTTTAATCTTGATTATAGTGCAAAATAGAAGTATTTACGATCGGAGTGTTCCTTCCACAGCGCTTATCATTCGGAATTACTTTTATCGAATGTTATTTTTGGTTTAACGTGCATCCATTATAAGATTTGATTGTCATATTCTGTCATATGATATGGTTCTAACCCTACAAGGCATCCTAAGTGTGAATGCGTTTAAGCATCAATGCTCGAAAACCGATTCTTTTCATGAGTATATCTGTCACTTTTCTCTCTTGATTTACAGCTCTATTGTAGGTGTGATTTTGTTGATGACCTTCATGGTAGTGACAAATTTCCCATTCAACTTGAGTAACCGCCTTAGTAATTGATAGAGAGGGCACGGTTGGCAGCATTTCAGCATATGACTGATTTCTTTCGCCTAGTCAAGAAGTATGGGTCGATTAATGTGAACTTTGAGTTCTTCGGCACCAGAATCACTGTGCTCATGTGGGCATATCTACTATTTATAGAAAGTCTAGAAATTTAGTACTCCGTCAGCATTTTATTGCCTAGGAAAAAGTGTGAGACAGACCTTAGAAAGAAGCGAAACTCTGATACACGCTTAAAACGCTGCCCGAACTATTTTATCGTTGGTGAATATCGTCGACGATGGTTAGTTTCCGTTATGTCTCGAAGCACACCCGCCTTTTTTTAGATGGTATCGGTTCGATGTCCTGTATATCATGTTTCGACATCAAGTTGACCGAGGCATACCCTTTTTGCTAAATTAGTTCAAAAAGATCTATACAGAGGGTATCCTCCCACACTCCAAGTAAGTTTCTGCCGAATGCCCCCAAATCCTGCGTTTGCAAGTCAATGGAAGAATTATATCTTGTACGTTGGATTTCATCTGTCTTCTTCAGAATGCGGCTTCTCTGAGTTCCACTCCACGTGAGATGCTTTATTTCGATTAGAAATTGCTATCTACGAGGCCTTCCTTACAAGATTTCATTGAACCAGAGTATTTTACATCTTAAGGAGGAAAATAATACCGCTAGACGAGAGATTATCATGGGGATGCTCCGAACGATGGGAGCGAGAGGATGCCTCCGAATGTTCACATCTAAATTTCTACGAGATGTCAATTCCGCGTATTGGTGGGAAGAGCCCTCTTCACCCCAATAGGGCAGGAAGACAGCGTTTCGCAAGGAAGTGCTTTTAGTGTCACACTCTTCCCTGAGCATCAACGGTATTACCTCGCTGAGGTGGAAGGGGTTATCACTAGGCTCTACTTCGACGACCTTTAGATCTATTTTGACGCAACTCAGCTTTAGTTCAAGCAGCAAGCATCTGTAACTCTCGCGACCATTAAGGTAGAGTAGTTCTCTCACCATCACCGCTTCACCCATACCCGCACATCATCCTAAACGATTATCAGCTGGATGAAGTTGACACGTACCCTTCCTTGGTCGTTTTCTTGCGACAGACGACTCACTTAGGGGGCCCATATTCGTAGCCTTATTGTCTCTTATACAGGTGCCATGAAAACTTTTCGTTCTGTCATGTTCAGCAGTTTGAGCACCGATAGGCCTACTGCCAAACTTGTCTACCGATGCAAATTATATGCAACGCAACCCGGCGTGCGATCCATCACATCGGTCTACGACCAGTGCCTTTCCCTTCATCCGCTATCGAGAAATTGCGTGTTAATGTAGTGAAAATTGATCTTACCATAGACCTCAAACGCGCATACAAGCGCATAATGTTTTGCTTTTACGTGCAAGCCAGGTGTCTGCCCAATTTAACAAAGGCTTTTATTGTATAAGCGGCAGATTTCGGCGATACATATACTGTTAAGAGACGCCATTTATACCCTAAGCACTACTTGTTTAGAGCTAGGGAACTCCTTTGAGAGCTCGTGTAGCTCTCGGGCTAGTGGCGCCTCTAGTTCTGCAAGTGATACCAACTTTGACTATTTTTCCCCATGCCTCAGCTCCCAAAGTTTCGAAAGCTTCTTGAGTACTTACTCGACCATTTAGGAGCAGATTTTGTGTTAGGTTGGATACATGCCAGTTTACAAAGATGTCTTCAAGTACAAAGAAGGGGTGGCACACATGCCAAATCCCCTCTGTTTTAAGTCAACGTGGCTCTATTGGGCACTGCGCCTTTGTTCATTGTCAGGCTGCTTGCAATACACGGCTCGGTACAGAGATATATCGTCATTTCCTGCTCTCGGACCAGATCGTGTTCTTAAATAACTCAAAAATTGCCTTGAGTGCTCTGGGAGAATTTTACTCCCTGCATCTCCTAGGAGAGATAATCTCGATTCAACGCGCCGTCTAGGCTGCCAAAGACAGCAAGTACTGCGCGTCCACAAAAAGTTTAGCTCCTACTAACACTGAGTAAATTGTAGGACTCATTTCAGCTTTCTGTGTGGCGGTTTTAGGTCACTATTGGTCCATTTCGAATTATGCACCTTTGCGGGACGCCATGCCATATGGTAGACCGCTCTCCTGCTCCTTACTGCGTCGACTGAATTGTCTCCCATACTGTTCAGCACATTCTCATTTAATGTCCCAATCTGTGAGATCTTTACACTCTTAACTTTTCCATCTGCCGTGACAACCCTGGTCGCTACCACTTGTTCCTTATACTCGGGACGCTGGCTTCTTCCATTATAGGCAATTCTACTCTCTTTGGAGTCTAATCCAAGTTGCGGCGCCGGTCGGAAACTGGCCTTCTTCTAACGGCGGAGTAGAATTCTGCTTATTCCTTTGTAATGTTGTTTTTTGTTTGGTTTCTGTTTGTTGTTTTTGCTTAACCCCCTGTATTTTTATGTTATAAGTGTTTTTCTTAATGTAGCCTTGTTATAGGTTTATATTAAATACGGAAACTTATACCATTGGTTGCAGTCATAGATGGATCGTTTTACAGAAAAGAACCCAGAAGGGGCCTCAAGGCCGGACGAGGCAGCCTAAGCTCTCTCCTCTAAAATGAGGAAGTCCATGGCTAAAAAGTCAGCTTATGGCCGTCGGACTTTAGTACTTTGTGGTCTGCCGTTCAACTTAAATTCTCTCCCTGCCTATCTGGGTTTGCCACAACAGATCTTCAGATGTTGGCCATCCTGTCGAGAATTAGTACGAGCTATTAAGAAAAACAACTATACTGTTTTGCCTCTCTATCCGCTCAGTTCGAGCTTCATCCTTAGGGAGAGACCAGTCTACTGGAAAAAAATTTGATCGTTGTGTATCACTGCACAGGTGCAAACAGCAAACATAAACACACCAGATTAGATTCTTGAACTGACAGAAAACCAGGCGTTACTCTGCCTGGCGGGCATATGTGTCTTCACTAACGGTAAGACCCATGTTGTAGACAGGTAGAAACGAGTTAAAAGAATTCAGGAGTAATTTTTAGCACAGTAACTTCTCCACATTCAGCCCTCGCATTATCTGTGAACATCGCCCCTAGTCTGGACGATGTTCTGAATGCCATGCCTTGATACAGAGCCGAATGATGCATGGCTTTTTTGCTAGATTTTTTTAACAGCATATAGCCAGAAGGTGTCCTCCCTAAGTCCAGGCGAATGTCTACTGCGCTAGTCTTTTGCAAACCGGAGAGAGATCCACCTAACCAGGAAAGTTTCCGCCCAAATTCACAAACCTCTTGCCTGTGCAAGTTGAGGGAGAAATTGGTAAAAGTTGGATTAACCTTTGTGGAGAGCGAAGGCAAGAAACAGACACAGGTAAGAGGGTCAAAGGGGTAGAGGGGGTTTACCCGACTCACTTTAAGTCGGAAAATAAAGTACTGTCGTAGAATGACTCCCGACGATACCATATATAACACTATTCGTTAAGGGAACTTCCTTAATTATCTTTAGAGTGCGTTACTGTCTGGCGGCCGATATTATGTATCTTCGATATGCTTAAGAAGTGGAACTGAGCTCAAGGATAATAATATTGCTATCATTAATAAAATAGAGTTTTATTAATAATAACTACCAACAAACACAAGAAGGAAAATATTGACATAAACAGAGAATTGAAAGGGTCGTGGGGGCTCGGCTAATCCGAGGATTTAAAGGATTTAAAAAAAGGTAAAACAAATATAGAGTTAAAGAGATGGGATGGTTCGATAAACCATTTAAAGCACAGGATAGAATTGACAAAAGGGTTAAGTACTCAAAGGTGACGTTTGGCTTACGTAACTTTTGCACTAGTGGTGCAGTGGAAGGTGGCGCAAAGGAGTTTTGGTCCGCTGGCGAGTTCCAGCCGAAGGGGGGGGGGGATAAAAGGATCCTGACGAGGCGTCTTGGGAAGGAGAACCGTTTCTTGACGAACGGCTTGAAGAACAATGGCTGTTCTAGGTTGTTCTCTTCTGAACAAAGGGGGAATGAGAACCGTCTCTTGTCTACGGGCTCAAGAACAATGGCTGTTCTAATGTTGTTCTCCTCTGAACAACAGGGGGGGGGGGGTGAGAACCGTTTCTTGGCGAGGGGCTCAAAACGAACAATGGCTGTTCTAATGCTGTTCTCCTTTGAACAACAGGGGGGGGGGGTGAGAACCGTTTCTTGGCGAAGGGCTCAAAACGAACAATGGCTGTTCTAGGTTGTTCTCTTCTGAACAAAGGGGGGGGGATGAGAACCGTCTCTTGTTGACGGGCTCAAGAACAATGGCTGTTCTAATGTTGTTCTCCTCTGAACAACAGGGGGGGGGGGGGGGTGAGAACCCTTTCTTGGTGAAGGGCTCAAAACGAACAATGGCTGTTCTAATGCTGTTCTCCTTAAACAACAGGGGGGGATGAGAACCGTTTCTTGGCGAAGGGCTCAAAACGAACAATGGCTGTTCTAATGCTGTTCTCCTTTGAACAACAGGGGGGGAAGAGAACCATTTCTTGGCGAAGGGCTCAAAACGAACAATGGCTGTTCTAATGCTGTTCTCCTTTGAACAACAGGGAGGGAAGCCTTGGGGACTTGGCGTCGGAAAGGCTCGAACCTTTGGCACTCAAGGAATATTGTCCTCCTTCTGGACAAGTGATGGTGAATCTCGAGGTCGAGGTCCCTTGGCGCACAAAGGGAGAGAGGGTCGTGGTGATGTTTCGCGACGAAAATCTGGATCTCCAATCTGATCTTAGTGGTAAAGTTTCCATATAAATAGCTAGGACATCTCCTTGGCGTGGGGGAAAATGGAGTGAAAGCTTGGAGGGAACGCACAGCCGGGCCGGAGAACAATGCCTTATCTGCTCATAAGCCCAACTCAATCTGGCGAGGTCAGCGTATGGGGGCGAACGGGGGGACGATAACCTCCTTGATTAAACATTGACATCCGGTAGCTGTGATAAGACTCCAAGCCTCGAATCGAAGATGCACGTGGGCAGCATCGTGGTTTTAAATAATATGGGATAGGAGTTGAAATTAAACGCAGCTTCAACTCGTTCTATCACACCCCTTCATTCCGGGGGAAGTTGTCACTTCGAAAAAAAGAGAGAGAAGGGACAACGATAGAGCTCCGTTGTAGGGAACTTGTTTTCTTGTACCAACCGTACCTTCCTGCACCTAACTAGTATTACCTCAATACATATGATTATTTTGATCTTTAGATTACAGGGGAAAATAACCTTTAATAAAACTTAATCAAAGAAAAAAAAAAGGGCATGGAACAATGAAATGATTTAAACTTAGTACATACGGGACAAAATAATTTATACGTAAATTAATAAGAACAAATATATATACATACAAAAAATTAGACATTGAGCGTTACAAAAGTCAGACATATACATTAATTAATTATATTATAAGACAATCTTAATTTAAGTCGTACAAGACGGTATATACCTACAGGGAGATACTAATCCTATGAATACACTTACTCTACGCTATTCGGTAACGCATTCCTACTGAGTTCGTCAGCGACCTGGTTATCGGAACCTTTTATCTAATTTATTTTAAACTGATACTCTTGCAAGAGTAAACTCCATTGCATGATGCGGCCGTTTGAGTGTCTCACATTCCTAATATAGTCTAACGGACGGTGGTCGGTTCCTATTTGAAATTCTTTACATATCAAGTACAGCTTGAATTTGTCTATGACCCAGATAATTGAAAGAGCTTTCTTTTCTCTAGTGGCATATCTCTTTTCGCGTGGTAATAATTGATGACTAGCATTTGCAACTGGATGACTCGTTCCGTCATCCACGTATTGAAGGAGTACACCCCCAATGCCCTCGTTGCTCACATCGGTCTTAACCCCAAAGGATTTTTCTGGGTTGGGCAACTTAAAAATGGGGGCAGAAATGAACTTACTTTTGAGCTGATTAAAATGGGAAACAGCGACATCATTCCAACGTAAACGATCGGGGAAATTCTTTTCCTGAAGGGGGCATAGGGGGGCCGAAATTGCAGCGAAATTCGGAACAAATCGCTGATAGGGAGAAGCTGATCCTAGGAACGATCTTAATGGCTTCTTTGTAATCGGGAGGGGCATGTCGGCGATTGCCTTAATCTTGTTCTCGTGGGGACCTAACTTGCTTTGTCCTATTTTGAAACCCAAATATTTGATGGTTTCGTGGGCAAAATGGCATTTGCTGGGGCCAATGCTGAGGCCATTTTTACACAGTCGCTCGAAAAGAGCTAATAGGGCAGGTAAATGGTGATTCCATTTAATTAGTTCTTGTAGCTGACTCTTCGGACGTGGTGTCAGCTGCGCGTCACTATCCAGGTCAGAGGGTTCTAAAGACTCGCCTGGTAGGGAAGGAGGAGGGTAATCGGCATCAGGTTGGATGCACACTGTCTGGATTACATTAAGGGACTCCGCGGGGTAATCTTCTTCAAGCGCCGATGCTTCATCCAGTTCTACGAAGGTATCTCCAAGGGCGCGTTGGGGGTTCTTTTTTTCTTGGGGTCCAGGGACAGTCTCCGTGTCCTTGTCTGGGGCCTTATCACCTAAGGGTGTTAGTGATTCACACTCCTTTTGTGCCGTCCTAAAGTCCTGGTTAAAGGTTTCCGAGAAATCGGACGGTATCGGGGTTCTGATGGGGACGGGCTCCTGGGCTTCTTTCTTATCTCGGCCTTGAGGAAGGGCGGCCTGAAACACAGGGTCGAAACTTACTTGGGGGCTCTGTCCTATAAGTACGGAACAGAATTGTATGGGTGCTACAATGACTTCAGCCCAGCCATTATAATATTGACACTGCAGGTAACATCCAACGACGGGGAATTGGTTCGCCCGCCCAAGGTGGTCATGTACCACCGCAAATTTTTCGTGGTTAGAGGCCACTGGGAGGAGTTCGTCGGACACGATGAAACACGTACATCCTGTGTCCCTGACGAGAGTCGATACTCGGCAGCTGTCCACGCTGCCCTCCTCATAATTCAAAGTTCCCGATGAACTTTTACCAAAAACAAAATTTACCTGGGGGCCTGACGGCGGGGGAGAAGTTTCTGCTTGGGTCTGCACCACCGGGGGAGCCGGGGTTGCATTAATCTGGTGAACTTGGTGGGCTGGTCCGCTTTTAAGTCTAGAATTTTGGGGGCAATTCCAGCTCATGTGGTTTTCTACACCACAGGTGAAGCATATGGTTGGTCGCTTCGGGAAGAGAGATGGAGGAGAAGTCTTAACGGGAGGTTTGGAGTCCCGTTGTTGGTTTTGGGGAAATAAGTTTGGGGGTTTTACGGGGCTCGGAAACTTTGTCAGCTTTCCTGGGAAGGGGCGCGAATCCTTCCTTCTTTCTTCTCGTTGGATTTCTTTTTCTCGTTCTTCTCGTTGTATTTTTCTTTCTCGTTCTTCTCGTTGTATTTCTCTTTCTCG
This sequence comes from Ceratothoa steindachneri, assembly GCA_963969495.1. Classification (NCBI taxonomy): domain Eukaryota; kingdom Metazoa; phylum Arthropoda; class Malacostraca; order Isopoda; family Cymothoidae; genus Ceratothoa; species Ceratothoa steindachneri. The sequence continues at coordinate 61,899,405 of OZ018320.1, forward strand.
TTCCTCTCGTTGTTTTTCTCTTTCTCGTTCTTCTCGTTGTATTTTTCTTTCTCGTTCTTCTCGTTGTATTTTTCTTTCTCGTTCTTCTCGTTGTATTTCTCTTTCTCGTTCCTCTCGTTGTTTTTCTCTTTCTCGTTCTTCTCGTTGTATTTTTCTTTCTCGTTCCCCTCGTCGGATTACTCTTTCCCTTTCTATTACTTCCATTTTTCTTTGAAATTCTGCTTCAATCCGAGCTAATTCAATCTGATGGTGAAGCTCAGTTTGTCTTATCCATGCCTCTCTTTCTCTTTCTTTCCATTGCTCCTCTTGAATGTACTCAGTTAGTTCTTTTCCGGAAAGTCCACAGGACTCTCCTTGCGCTTTAAAGATTTCAAACTGAGTCATCTTTGCACTTGGGGGTGCATTAGTCAACCAACTAAAATTCCTTGCAACAAGAATTATGCCTCTATAGAATTAGCCTACCTAAATATGGGCACTGACCTATTCGTACTTGGTTTCTCAATCTAAATAACCACTGACTAAAATCACAAAAAAAACACAAACAAATTATTATAACCGTTCCTTGAGCTACTCCAGCTTCTTAAGTTTCAAAAAAAAGGGGATAGCAATCGTTAAAACAAAAGGGAACTACTATTTTCTATTATTATAACGAATAACACTATGCTTTACTCGACTGAGACCAGTGTTTGCAAAGATATAGCGTTAAACCTTACAAACCTGATACCAAATTTAAATAGTATATATATATATGTCGTAGAATGACTCCCGACGATACCATATATAACACTATTCGTTGAGGGAACTTCCTTAATTATCTTTAGAGTGCGTTACTGTCTGGCGGCTGATATTATGTATCTTCGATATGCTTAAGAAGTGGAACTGAGCTCAAGGATAATAATATTGCTATCATTAATAAAATAGAGTTTTATTAATAATAACTACCAACAAACACAAGAAGGAAAATATTGACATAAACAGAGAATTGAAAGGGTCGTGGGGGCTCGGCTAATCCGAGGATTTAAAGGATTTAAAAAAGGTAAAACAAATATAGAGTTAAAGAGATGGGATGGTTCGATAAACCATTTAAAGCACAGGATAGAATTGACAAAAGGGTTAAGTACTCAAAGGTGACGTTTGGCTTACGTAACTTTTGCACTAGTGGTGCAGTGGAAGGTGGCGCAAAGGAGTTTCGGTCCGCTGGCGAGTTCCAGCCGAAGGGGGGGGGGATAAAAGGATCCTGACGAGGCGTCTTGGGAAGGAGAACCGTTTCTCGACGAACGGCTTGAAGAACAATGGCTGTTCTAGGTTGTTCTCTTCTGAACAAAGGGGGGATGAGAACCGTCTCTTGTCTACGGGCTCAAGAACAATGGCTGTTTTAATGTTGTTCTCCTCTGAACAACAGGGGGGGGGGGTGAGAACCGTTTCTTGGCGAGGGGCTCAAAACGAACAATGGCTGTTCTAATGCTGTTCTCTTTTGAACAACAGGGGGGGGGGGGTGGGAACCGTTTCTTGGCGAAGGGCTCAAAACGAACAATGGCTGTTCTAGGTTGTTCTCTTCTGAACAAAGGGGGGGGGGGTGAGAACCGTCTCTTGTCTACGGGCTCAAGAACAATGGCTGTTCTAATGTTGTTCTCCTTTGAACAACAGGGGGGGGGGGGTGAGAACCGTTTCTTGGCGAAGGGCTCAAAACGAACAATGGCTGTTCTAATGCTGTTCTCCTTGAACAACAGGGGGGGATGAGAACCGTTTCTTGGCGAAGGGCTCAAAACGAACAATGGCTGTTCTAATGCTGTTCTCCTTTGAACAACAGGGGGGGAAGAGAACCGTTTCTTGGCGAAGGGCTCAAAACGAACAATGGCTGTTCTAATGCTGTTCTCCTTTGAACAACAGGGGGGGAAGCCTTGGGGACTTGGCGTCGGAAAGGCTCGAACCTTTGGCACTCAAGGAATATTGTCCTCCTTCTGGACAAGTGATGGTGAATCTCGAGGTCGAGGTCCCTTGGCGCACAAAGGGAGAGAGGGTCGTGGTGATGTTTCGCGACGAAAATCTGGATCTCCAATCTGATCTTAGTGGTAAAGCTTCCATATAAATAGCCAGGACATCTCCTTGGCGTGGGGGAAAATGGAGTGAAAGCTTGGAGGGAACGCACAGCCGGGCCGGAGAACAATGCCTTATCTGCTCATAAGCCCAACTCAATCTGGCGAGGTCGGCGTATGGGGGCGAACGGGGGGACGATAACCTCCTTGATTAAACATTGACATCCGGTAGCTGTGATAAGACTCCAAGCCTCGAATCGAAGATGCACGTGGGCAGCATCGTGGTTTTAAATAATATGGGATAGGAGTTGAAATTAAACGCAGCTTCAACTCTTTCTATCACAAGTACATTCAGATAAAAATATGAGCAATAGGTCTCGATTCAGGATTTATGTCAATTTACACTTTCAATGTATTTTAATGGTCCCTGCGGTTTATTCCTAGCAACTCATTCCATTTTTCTCAGATTTGCTGTATGCTTCTGCTTTAATTGTTATAAGTTTTGATTTTCAATTCATGACCATCATCCTAAACCGCATCCTCGCAACGTTTGGCTGGTGTTCATCATAACCACGGAAGGCTTCATTTGGCATTTGGGCAGCTTCTTAAGTAGGTCAGCACCACCTTATCCAGAATTATTCGCCTTTTATGACACAGGACAAAACACGATATGGGTAGTGTTCAGCCCCAAATATAGGCCCTAGTTGTCAGGGTCTAGCCTACAAAATTAGTGAATGGTGTGGAGAGTAACGAAGGATTGCTTGTATTGATAAGGCAAAAAAAAGGTAAAAGGAAGATATGATACCCAGAACTAATATATGACTGGCTGTCTCCGTATAGTTTCAGATTACCAGTGGCACTGGGGCCGAGATAGCATGTAACTCCTGCACATGACAAGTGTAATAGCCTACACATGCCACCCACTTGCCGGGCAATGGTTTCCCTGGATTCAAGCTGTTGAATTTATTGAAAAACTATTGACCATTATTTTTGTCTTTAAAATGTTCATTTCCAGTTAAAATCTGGACTGGCTTGTGATCATTCTGTTTTTATTGAAGATAATTTTTCTGGGTTCAATTGTAGCTTGTTTTAATGCCCACTTATACTAATGGTGCCACGATTATATTCATTGGCGTAAAACATTTAACTACGTAGTATTCCGCCATTGGGATACAACACTGAAGAGACCCTTCGGTCAATACAGCGTCCCTGCCAAAGCACTAATACAGGCTGAAAGTGGGTTACCTGGATTTGGCTCATAGGATAGAGTTAGGTTTGATAACGGAAATCATATGCCACCCACATAGGTAATTCTATCCAAGCAAACACATCTAGCTCGTCTCCACATTGGAGCCCCATTGGTTCCAACCTGTGCCTTGCTGGATTTATCAATGATATTTAGATGGGACCAACCTTGGTATACTAGATGGGCTAGTCTACACGAGTTTCTTATAGGTGACCAAAATATGTCCAATATCTCAGTGACTTATTTGGGTCTTAGTTGGAGACATCTACTTGAACCCATATGGGCCCCATGCGAGACTAAGTTTAGTTTGTTTGCAAGTCTAAGACTTTACGACGGTAAGAAGGTGGATATCAAATTCTTGAATTGTAAGTGATGTAGTGTGTAGTGTACTGAAAATGAGAGTGGGCGGCTTATAAACTCTGTTTGAATTAATTATATTGAGCGGCAGAATGTCTCAGTGGGTCGAGGTAGCCATAAGTGTCATCTCGTCACAAAAGTTCCTACAGTAATAATGATAAATTCCAAACTTTGATCATTAGAGGAGATTTACTAAGTTCAATATCAAGTTCAAATTACACTGGTTTACAAAAAATCGTTTTTGCTCTAAGGAGGAATAGAGTTGCCAGATATTCAATAATATGCTAATACATTAGAATTACCTTTGAGATAAAAATATGAATAGGTGTTTTTTGATAATTTTTTTGTGTTAAATTCAAATCTCTGAACAGTGCCTCCGGAATGTCACGCAAGAGCATCCAACAAAAGTTTCCCATCATGCTGGGGTTCCACTTGCCTTAGTAGTTGCTCTCCATCTTAGAAATGTCTTGCTGGGACCTTTCTCCATGCTCATCACTCACTGCTTCGAGGATAAGAGGGAAGAAGTTGAGGTGGGAGGGAAGAAAGTGAATTTTGAGTGTCATTTGGTATCCCATATCCTCATTAGACTGTAAAAACATTTCGATACACTCTTGGTAATCTAGTACGCTTGTGTTACCAAGGAAGCCATGGCAGACTGACTTAAATGCTTCCCATGCTCTCAGTTCCTTTAAGGTAAGAAACTCCTCAAATTCATTATTCTCCAGCACCTCTCGGATCTGAGGTCCGACGAAGATGCCCTCCTTGAGCTTAGCAGAACTCAGAGTTGAGAATAGAGTACCCAACTGTTGAAAGGCAGCATCATTTCTGTCCATGGCCTTCACAAAGTTCTTCATTAGCTTAAGCTTGATATGAAGAAGAGGAAGAAGCACCTTATTCATGTCCATCAGAAGATGTTCTTGGACACTCTGTTCACCAGGCAGAAACGTGCTCCTAGACCCCTAGTCCTTCTGCTTATTATAGTGCTTGGACACATACCAACTATTTTACAAACAGAGAAAGCAAGAGTACTTTGTGAAGTCCGCTTGCATACCCATAAGGAGCTCAATGATTTTGAGGTCCATGTAGAGACTCCACTGGTACTGGTTGTACTTGACAGCTTCCTAAAGGAGCTCCACATGGTCATACGACTTCTTCAGTTGGACTGAGTGGGCAATGAGAATGCTGAGATATTTATTCTCATTGTGTAGGAGCACAGCCTTCACAGTTCGCTTGGAAGAGTCTATGAAAGGACGCCAATCTGAAGGATTGTTTGGGAGATCAAGGAAAGTGAAGAAGCCAGAGACATTTTTGCAGGAGCACAACCTCTGCTTTTCATGTCAAAGAATGAAGTGAAGTCCTTGTTCCGTGTCCTGAAACTGGTGATCCTTACATCTGACTTGACCAGGTTCCACTGCTTAAGCTGGGATGCCAGAAGCTCTGCCTGCTGCTTAGATAGATACAAATCACGGGCAAGGTCATTCAGGTCTTCCTGCGTGACCCATTGGGACTCATTGCTACTTGCTTCTGAATTAACAAATACATTTTCTTCAGAAGAGATCTAATTGGCCGAATATTCCCTTAAAGGCATTTCTTCATCTGATGAAGGAAGAAGATCTTTATTTACTGGGAGTGTAGGGACAGAAAGGTCATCTGAGTCGGGAACCGGTCTTATAGCTGATGGAAAGTTGGGATATTTTATCTTTTTTATTGAAGAATCATTGAAACCAGTTATATTTGCCAGAAAAAAATAAAAATCATCTGCTTGTTTTTTTTGCTCACTCCAGACCATCGGGACAGCAAAGTTAAAGGCTGTTTTCTTGGCATTAAACCATGCAGTTAGTCCATTGTAACAGCGTTTAAAACAGATATGTGGGGTTCAGGATTTGTCTTGATCTTCAATTTTATAGTCATAATAAAGAAAGTAAGCAGTTATCAGGAAGGAAGTAATTGTTCGGCGCTATGCAACTGTCGTGAAATCCCCCCACACGTAACAGAATGAGTTTGCCTTATTAATGCATCTTCGGTGTTTGGAAGTGCCCAAAGCCATTGTATATATATATATATATATATATATATATATATATATATATATATATATATATATATATATATATATATATATATATATATCAACTCACAAAAATGTGGAAAACAAAATCAAAATTAATCATATATATGGTTGCAAAATCATAATATAGACATGTGTCCAACATATAAAATGCTTGTGTAACATGATTGTCGAGCAGCCCTCACCTCACATTCTAAGAGTAGGACATTTAATTTTTTTAACGCTTTCACTACCAAAATATTTTTTAGTCCAAATAATGTTATAAAAGGTTTTAAAACATTAAAGTTTACTTAGAGGAGGGGTGAAAGTTTGGGCAGCCCGCTTGCTTTAATTCATCCATGTAGATATATTATATCGAGTAGAAAGCAGTAGTTGTTATCAAAAACAACTAAGGAGTAATAGAGTTGCCAGATATTCAATAATATGCTAATACATTAGAATTACCTTTGAGATAAAAATATACACTAATTTGAGCTGAATCTGGTAGCGTAAGGGTTATAAAGAACACAATTCCTAAAATTTCTAATACATGTATACATGTATACTTCAAAAACTAGAGGTGATGAATACAAACTGGTTTCGTATCTGAAATCATCACCAAAATTAGGCAAAAACAACTATTTTTGTGCTTGCCTCAATTTCTCTGTAAACCAGTGTTATAGAACTGCATTTTTATAAAGAGGAAAAGAGCTTCACGAAATTGTAACTCTGGGTAGTAAGTTACGCCAACCATTCCTTTTAAATCGTGACAGAGACCTCTCGAGCAGACCATGAAATTTACATAAAGATCATAATGAAAATCGATGGCATGTCGGAAGGCACCAGTTCGCGTTGGGGCGCAAGGTGTCGGGTATTAAAACTACTGTTTTAATACCAACCAGCGATCGGGTATCTTACGTGGGTCAAGGTATATTGGCCACCCCTTTACGTTAAGGGCACGGACGCAGGAGAGAGTGGGTGTGTTGTACTGTTAAGATCTGGTCTGTGCGTTATGACTTTTGTTGGAGCTACCCCCACCCCCCGCAGCGGTAAGCAGAGTGCATCCACCAATAGTTGGTCAATCCACTCAAGTGTCTGCTCTTACTGGTTTCGAACCCGGTAACCAGAAGTTAGAAAAGTCAAGGCCTTATCCACTACGCTAGCGAGAGGGAAATTGAACAAATACTTTAAGAACTACTGTAGTGCAAAACATGATTGTCAACGCTTGAAAGCAAGGACTCGCGTCTCTTTGCATGTTAAACGAAATGAAAGTAACGGTAAACAAGGAGATCTTGCAACGTGTTTGCAACATGTTTAGTGGGAGTATTCCAATTTCATGCTTTTCTCGATATAAAAATAACACTATTATTTTTTTATTTATTAACGTATCAGTAGTGTTCTAACCAATAAAACCTGGGCATTTCTTTCTGAGAATTTTCTAATATATTGAAGAATTATCTCTAGTGGGAAGAATATAAAATATAAATTGAAAAATACGCGATTGCTACATAAGGCAAAGGTTGGAATTCTTGTATACTGGGCATAGGCACATATGAATAACAGTAGGGAGTAATACTTAAATTGTCTCAATGGCAATTTTATTTATTTTGTTTTGATGAAAACAACATAAATAAAACAACATTTATTAATTAATTTATGGTTCTTAAGCATTTGACCCGATTCATATTATAGCATATAATAATTGTAGTACAATGGAATTAAGTGTGCCTATGGCAAAAACCTTCAGTCAACTTCAAGTTGTTTTGCGTGACTCCAATGGTAGGCCATTCAACATAAAGCCTTTCTTCTGAAGAAGCGAATATTGCTAAAACAAAATAAGCCTTTTATTTTTATTTATATCTTTATTTCTACTTACTTTAAACCCCTATTAAAGAGGGGCAAAACTGGGAGGCATAATTATTTGGTAAAGCATTTTTCTTTATTGAGAACTTATGTGCACTGTGCTACTGAATATGCATTGTGCCTCGTAACATAACTGTATATAGGCAACATAACTCTAAAATTTGAGAGAAGGTGAAAATTTCTTTGAAATTAGATGAATTAAAAAATACTCAATGAGGAGCTTACACTCCTTTAAGGCCCGATACCTGTAAGGGTTCGTCTTGTTCGCGTACTGACTATGCTTGATACATTTATTAAATTGATCACTCCCCCTCTTAGAAAAATCCGGGATTCGCACCTGGAGAACTACCTGTTTTCTAAACAGTGCCGTCTCTGCAAGTTCTACTCCACGTCGAATCCTTTGCTCCAACTGTGAAATGTTATCTGAGAGGCCTTCATTCGTAGCCAGCATTACTCATCGTTGTCTTTCGATCTGGTGAATGCTTATGACATCGCATAGCGATACGGTATCATGCAGACCCTCCACACGATGTTGGCCATGGTACGCTTCTCAATTTTCAGAATTTCTACGAGACCGTCGATTCCGCCTTGTTAATATTTCAAATATTTGGAATACTATCCTTTTTCTTCACAGTGTTCCTGATGGAAAGGCTCTCATCACATCTCCTTTAACATGCAAATGGGTTTTTCTTTTATCACATCCTGAGGTAATTACAAGAAAATCACCCTCTAGAGAGTAGGTAGCTCCCCATCAGCATCCATCCTGTCCATTAGCCGAGGCCTCTTCCTAACTTTTGTCTCAATGACGGACTTCTTTCTCACCTACAGAGACGTAAAGATGTTTCCTCCTATTAACATACTTCTGGTTAGTCTCCACCGTGCTACTCTCCTTCCAGAGTGGAAGCGATCCTACATATATTAAAATATATGTAGGAGGCTCACTCACTTCCCGTAGCACCACAGCATCAACGGAAACTCCTGCTGGAAATAAAGAGATGTGCCCCAACTAGGGGCTGCTACCAATTTTCTATCGTGCGATAAGAACATCTTAAAGGGCCAGCGCGCTGTGTCCCTTGTGTTTTCCTATTTAGAGACGACAACACGGCTCCCTGAAACTCTAACATTGGTTCGAGCAACGAATTGCGAGCCTCTTACCTACTGCTAACCGGTAAGGGATCCCGATATGGATTTTCAGTCTCGGGGTAGGGGGAAAGGAATGACCAAAAGGAGCCCCTCCCCTGCGGAGAGTGTGGAAAGAGACAATGATAATAAGGAACACATGCCCAACGAACAAGGGACATCTACGAGTGAGAGGGAAAGGCTCATGGCCAAAAAATAACTAATAGAGAGACCACCCCTGTTCTGGAGCAGGACCCTCTGGGAACACTGGGTTGCCCCCCCCCCTCAAATAGGAAAAAAAGGGATTCTCATTTCAGGGGTGCCTTCTTTATGGCTGTGTTCTTCGTTGTTTTGATTCAGGACCAGGCCAAGGGAGCCAGTTCAACCTCGAAGTCCACTCGAAGGGGGCAGGTGAAGAGGAACAAGTCCCAAATCACAACGCTGAGATGACGAACCAAGCGATGACTAGAGCTTATAGAGGACGTTGTGGCCACTCATATTAAGACTACTCCCTAATTGGTCAGATTCTCAGTAAGTTCATATATGTACACTACCGAACAAAATATGAGAACGATTTTCCTTCCTTAAAACTTTTTCAAAAATATGATGAGCAGAAGTGAGCAGTATTTAAATACTTTGCATTCAAATACACTATTTAAATACATAATAGCTTTATATAGCTGTCAAGAACGTGTAATGCATGTTTTAGCTTGTTGCAACTTGTATGACACAAACGGTTGACTGCCGGTGAGGCAAGATTACATGCATCAGTTCAAATTCAGTTAACAAGGACAAATTACATCAACTCGGACGTCCCTTCAACTTTCAGTCTTAAGAAGTCAAGAAATTGAATTTCTTGGGGAGTATGTCTACGTTTTGGCTCATATTGCAGTGTCAATTGATCGCCTACAGCGAGAACAAAACTGTTTTTAATGGAGAATTGCTCCCTACCTTGCTCACTGTGGAGAAAAAGCTGAAGAGCCTTCAGTCACTTTCTCTGAGATTTTGCCAACCTCTTCTAAGTGTAGTCACTAAGGGCTTTCGAAATCGCTTCCAATCTTATTTGACCTTAGCAAAACAGAGTTCTTTATCTGACGAAACATTTCAGCAACTGATATTACTTAAATGTAATGCTGATATAAATAGCTAACTGAAAATTCATTCTTTGGAACTTTTTATTTTTTTGTAGTACCTAAGTCCAATTGTCATCAAATCCTACATTAGTAAATATAATATACAATTTCATTTTAATGGCTATTTTTTTGTAGTGATACGAATGGTCCTTATCGATTGTCATTATATATCGTGTATTAGAAATGTATTTAAAAGTGTATCTAAATACATTTAATGTATTTAATATTTGAATACTAAATACACTTTTCTCATGTATTTATTATTTAGTATTTAGATACTTTAAATGTATTTAGTGTCCACTTCTGATGATGACTATATAATGAAATTTTCATGCTACATAAAGGCATACTTTAATATATTTTATTGAGATTTCTTATGGTACATTCGTATATGCAAGCAATTATATTAAATAAACTGACAAAATAAAATAGTGACACGTGCAAAATAAGAGAAAGACTTTTTCAGTAACATTCTAGAAGTCTCTTCAAATGATCTGACAACATTTCATTCAGTGGGTAAAAACTTGACAACCTCCAATATTTTCGTACACACTCTTTAGAGATGCCTCCACACGTGGAAATGACTCGAGAGCTCCTCAGAAAATTGTTCGTTTGAAGAATTAGCGGAGAACTCAAACTGAGACTTCAAGAGAGATTGTAAGGCTCCAAGAGTGTTATTTCGCTCGTTCTTAAGTTATACACTGAAAAAAACCTATAAATCTCCTGCAAAAGTCAGCTGACACCGCATAACCACCATCCTAGAAGAAAGAGTTATTAGGCGCTTCACTATGAAGGATCCCTTCGCGAGTGCAGCAGGAATTTTGCGAAAGATTTAGACAATAAAGGCAAAGAAAGGATCTGTTTCACAGTGTCCCGTCACCTAAAAGCATCTGATTTAAAAGCTCCTTGTCCAGCAATCAAACCATTCATCACTTATAAGAACCAGAAGGCGAGACTCGAATATGCTGAAGCTTGTCTTATGTGCAGGGATGAAAATTTGGAGAGAATTAACTTCAACGACGAAAGTAAATTGAATTTAATTGGATCTGATTGCAGATTCATTGTCAGACGCGCTGTAGGTGACAGACTTAATTCTAAACGTGTTAAAAAGTTGATCCGCTAGTAGAATAATAGGAGCGGTATATGTGAATGTGTAAAGAAACTCCGAAAAAAACATATCATACCTTCATTGGAGCATATTTCAACCAGCCAGCAGTATTTATGCAGGACAACGTGCCATGCCATACTGCAAAGTGGAACTTTAAATACGAAGGAATAACTAAAGATCGTCCAACAAGATGTTATACCTTCACTCCGAACATCTCTGATCCAGCCAACAGTATTTAAGCAGGACAACGTGCAATGCCATACTGTAATGCGAGTAAAGTAGTATTTCGAACAAAAATATATCGAAGTAATGAAGTGACCTGCTCAGAGCCTAGATCTAAACCCACGTGAGAACCTGTGGAAGATCATTGGAGACAAAGTTCCAGACCACAGCTTTTAACTGTGACGGGTTTATGGACGAAAATTGAGCAAGAATAGAACAAAATGACATTAGAATTTTGCAAGAAACTGGTGAAGACCTGTGGTTGTTGTTCCGCCAAATTAGTAGAAAATAAAGGATTTAACACCCTATATTAAGTGTAATTTTAAGTTTCATCGTTGTTAAAATCTTCCTTTGCTTCTAGTGTATTTCCTTGGTAAGCAATTCTGTGAATAATAGTCCTCTTATTTGGCATGTGTCAATATTTTAGTTTTTGAGTTTATTTAGTATAATTTCTTCAATATACGATTGTATCATGTCGAGAAATTCCCTTGCATACACTACCACTTAACAAAGATTCATAGGATAGTGTGGAGACGCCATTTGAGTGTGCAATCGAGCGTTTGAAGAACACTTATTATGGCTACTTAGGTGGGATTGGCCACGTTAATAAAGAAGCTCTCTTCTCAGAAAGCATTTATAGTAATCTGGTCCACTGATAGGGCAAGGTTATCCGATCGACACATGCTGCACTGTGGGTCTCCGTTTCTGGAAGTGGATCGTTCTAACCTTTGGATGTGCCTTAAAATTTCAGGCTCCTGCTATGAATGAGGGAATCTCCGCCATCAAAGAAGCTCCACTAGCCGAAGTTCAAAAGTTAGATAGTAGAAAAAGCAAGCTCGCTAAGCCGGTCTTGCTCCAGTGACGCTTCAGCGCGGGCACCGCTTTTGGCGCATTCTGCGCCCAAAATTCATTGAAATTCTAAATGCAAAAATTGTACGGTGATTTCGGTCTACACATCTGAAAGAGCCTCGGAAGCTTAGATATTCCAGTTCATTTTTAGCTCTCTCTCTCAATGGGAACATTTTTCCCAAATGGTGAGAGTAAGGCAGGTACCTTTATACACAAGGTGTGATGTCGCCATACTGTATCTACTTTTAAATACTTTCTTACAAGTGGTATCAGTACAACTGCATCTGGACTGCACGTAGTATGTCGTCTTTATCTATATTCCACTGTAGCGGGATTTCCAATAAAATGGGTGTCCCCTGAGTCGTAACATGATTGCCGATGACCTTTCTCCCGCTGGTGAGCTTAAAGAACGGTATCCTTCACTTCTAGCGGAACTAATTGGTCAATAAAGCGATCCGAACCTTGCAAACCGCATCAAAGAGATAGGGATGGGTGACCTAAATTTGGAAGAATTCACGAACTACTCTTAAAGAATTACTTCGTTTTCCTCTCGTCAACCTGTCACTATGCTCCCTAGATTCACTAAACGAATTTGGCTGCGAAGTCATCGACAACCTTTCTAGAAGCAATCGTTTTTTCATTCAAGTATCTTCTATCAAGGTGCTATCTCCGTGGTCCTTGGATCAAGTACTCTTACAGAGTGGTTTGCATTCGAATAAATAACTGATTTCTATATCTCAGTAGTGGAGTTTAGATAGGTATTTAAAAACAAGTTTAGTTATTGCCAGATGCTTTAATTACCACTGGATTGGCTTTAATTTCTAGAATTTATATCCATGTTGCATGTCGAATGCTTACATGGCAATTTTGTCAAGTGTAAGAAATCCTCAGAGAGAACCGTTATACCCATATGCACTACAAGGGCAGCCCGAACGATATCATCCTGTTTGACCGGCTAGTCCCAGATACAGCTTTGTTTAGAAACACGTGCTATGGTAGTTTTTGGTAGGATTACGTTTCCCCAATAAATGAAGTCGCTTCTGTTACGGATATGTGGAAGCATTTCAGAATAATTCAGGTTAAGTTTTTCCAGAAACCCCTCTTCATCTCCAGGAAGGAGGGCCTACAATTTCGATACCAATGAGCGTTGATAATGGAGTGCTTCGCGGCAGTTTTCTCCACGTTTTCTAGCTGAGATGCTATTTTGCCAGCATTTAAAACATTTCAATTTTTCGCTGAGGGCTGCTAACTTTACTTCTATTCCAGAGGCGTGAACCTCTTTATTGGCCTGTTTTAGTTAAGAAAGCAACAATACTCTTTTGCCTTGACCAGGAATAAAGTCCATGGCTCAGACGATATTCGGCATGGCCTGATTAGACACAAGTGAGCAAAACATGGGATTTCTACTGCCTCTTTAAAACAAGATCTTCTCTTATTGTATCATCATAGAATCATAGCCAATGGCGACCGTGCTGGCCTTTCGCAAACAGGAGGGAAATCATTACACCTTGGATCATTGTAGTCTAATGTCTCTAATTTCATGCACAGTAGAGGTCAACTATCCTTAGCACAGTGCATCTTCCTTAAGTACACGCCACGTTCTATGCTAGCCTCTGGCATCAAAAGTTTAAATATTTCTCTAAATGGCAGTTGGAGTATTAATATAGGCTTTCAAAAAAAATTGTTCCCTAAACATATCTTCATCGGACAACGTCCATGTAGCTCCACTTTATGCAAAACATTGGAGGACATTGGGCTTAAAATAATATGGCCACCTTTGTTTCTATCTGATCGTGCATCTTCCTTCTATTTATCCCGAGAATATTTTTAAAGATATAATGCTCCTCCTAACCGCACTGAGGGTCTTTCTCCACGATGATCCAAATGAAGGTGATTTGCAGTTGTCTTCAATTCCTTAAACATTCGTATTACTGAATTCTCTGTAGATTTAGGGACATTTATTTCTTCACAAATCTTGTATCTCATATAAATGTGAATTTCGTAATTATTCTCTATTTGATTTCTGAAGGCAGTTTACAACCTTTCGCTTAGATGATTGCGATACCGAACAAATGGTTGTTAGAATATTCTAGACGATTCCTGACTAGTTTAAATTATAAAGCGAAGGTCACAGAAACTACTTCGAAACCGTATCATATTTAAACCTTATAGGTTAAATATATAGATGAAGGCAATGTTATGGTATTAATATTTTTGTATTACAATTTTTGTAAAAAGTGTTATAATTGAAACTTTATGGGTCTTTATTAATATATTTTCCCTAGTGCCACTAAATGTGCAATAAACGGTTCATAAACTGAGGGAGGAAATGTGTTAATAACTTGGGGTATAAATACTTTTTGAGCAATTGTATATTAATAAAATAGAGGTTCCGAGAAAAGATCCCTTAGGTATGGCGCTAGAGATTGATGCTTGTGATGAATTATTTTCCCTAACAGTATTAAACAGTATTTATGGTGATCGGCTTCAAAAGCCTTCTTAAATGTGAGAGATAATCCATCTTCAGCTATATCTATTTCGAACGTCGTGATCATTTTTTTTCGAAAAAAAATCGAGCAAATTATTAAGAAATGGTCGACGAAGATGAAAAACTTAGGCGGAAAACTTTCGCATAATGCTCATTTAATTAATTAATGTTTTCACCAGGTGGTTTAGATCGTCATTAAGGACTCAGTCGCCACAGAGCTTTAATTTTCAACAAATATGTATATATCTGTATTTTGCTGTCCAACAAATATGATATATTTAGAAGAGTTTTTTAAAGATGAAACTAAATTTGGATTGTCAATATAAATTTGAAATAAAATGATTATACATTTATTTAAAAAAAAACTCCCTTTAGAGAATTAGATGGTAAATATAGACAAAAACGAATGGATTAACTCGTTTACCTTTTCTTGCAGGTATTGAATATTTGAAACTATACCTTATTTGATGATTCAAAGAGCAAAGTACTTTACAAACCATAACGGCTTTCTTATCTCGTTTGGTAGTTGTCGTCTACTTTCTTGTATCAAACTTCTGAATATACAATGAGGACAAAATGCTAATTCTCTGTTCAAGCGCGAGTTAATCGTAACAATGACAAAAATCAATATGGATTCCTAAAAGGCCAGAGACCTTGCTTCGCTCGTTCAATCACTCATTCTGCGGCCTAATATTATCGGTATTTTACAGAGCCTACAACCGAGCTAGACGTTCATAGCCACCAAGTAATAAAATAATTTATTGCTGTTTGGGTGAAAATATTATTTGTAATTTTATGCTTCATTTAAAGCTTTTCAAACAAGTCTTGCTTTTAAAAGAAGTTTAAAGAGTACCAAATCTTAAGTTAAAGACCATGAATTGAACAGTAAGTGATTCAATGGTGTGTTTTCTATATTCATTATTATCAAAAGAGGGGTAGTAAAAAATATGAGTGCTTATTTAGGTACTTTTCAAAATTTTGTATAACAGTTGTGTACTACTCTAACCTCACCTAACTGAATATAAGTAGAATCCCAATAACCTTTTGTTTTTATGGATCCCAAACCGTTTCCAACATTCATTCTCTTAATTGTAGGCAGTTGGAAACCTAGCAATCATTTATGTACTTATTTTTCATCACAAAAGATAAAACTCTTGCCCTCCAATCAGCAGGAGCGTAGCGGATTCCAATTTTAAACTCGCAAAAAATAAATAAAGAATTTAAAGTTCAACGTTAAAATGCGCGCGGAAAATAAAAGCCACTTGAAATTCCTTTTAGTATATTTTTGTCAAATTGTACTTTAAAACCAAGTTACTTCGAGAGAGGGATAGAAAGACAGCACACGCTTGTGTGTTGTATCGACTTATATCTCCAAGCCTTTTATTCGACGGTGAATAACTTCGACCTGTAACACGATAAAAGCTTCTTGCTGACTGGTAAACACCCGATATTTTGTCCTGCTTTCAAGGGAGAAGGCCACTATATGCTTTTTAATGACTTTTCTGGCTTTATAGGCCTCTAAAAGCCGAAACGGGCAAAATTGAGAGGATTAAGTTCCTTTTAGATGGTGAATATTGTTTGTTTTTTCTTATGTTGGCTTTTACTTGAAGAGCGTGTAAAATAAGTATTAAGGACAGGACAAAATATGTCTTGATAAGTAAATTCCTCGAAGTAAAAAAAGATTCATGGTGCTTTCTACTTTATTAAAGACACCTCATTTACAGAAAAACAAGAACAAGGTCTGCTGATCAAAAGTCACTGCTCTCCCCTATTCTGCTTTATGACCTTACGACCTTCAAACTTTCAATAATTCCCGGACTAACTTTGAGAGGACATTTACAAATAGATCATTCGTAGGAAAATGTAAAACAACATAAGTGTTTTAGATTTCGTTAGAATCGGCTGAATAGTTATGATGTTATTGCCAAAACAAAATAATTCCCGGGCTAACCTTGACAGGACTTTGCCAATTATATCATTCGAAAGAGAATGTAAAACAACATAAGGATATTCTATTTCGTTAGAATCGGCCAAATTATTACAATGTTATTACCCACCCTACATAGAAGCAAAACGGGGACCGACCAACCTAGTGAGATGTAGAGTCACCCGCGACTAAAAATGAGAAGGATATAAACTTCATAAGAAGATTTTCATATTTTGGAATATGATAGATCCCGAAGCATGTCTGGCATATTATTCTCTATTATCCCTGTCAGATGAAGCTTTCTGCAACCTACTTGTCTCGGTAGAGGGACGAGTGGATTAGCTACCGCTTTTCCCTTTATTCTGGAAGGATTCGTGCACTCCTGAATGTGAAGGGATTCAAACGGCAGGCCCTCTCCTCTGAGGGGCTAGAGGATCGATCAAAAGGATCAGTAACTTGGCAACCCGGTAGCTGAGGTCAAGATAGGTGGCCTATATGCGGATGAGTTTCCGCATCACTTGTTGATAACCGTTACATTTTCCTTTCTCGATCTGTCTCTGTGTGCTCGGGATTCACATACTGATTCTGGTTGGCAAGTGTTCGATGACTTTCATGATAGTCATCACTTTCCCATTAACATATCATTTTCTGGACCACTGCCGCCTGAAGACCACTCCGGTGGTTCTTGATGCAGACCCCTTAGACCGCATTTCAGGAAATGAAAAATTTCTCTGTCCCACTTTTTGAGTTTAAAACGATTAATGAGGCCGTTGAGTTCTATTCCGGCAACCTCATAGTCGTGGCTCTAACTATTCTCCCTAGAACAGCTGGCCGTTTTTCATGTCTTCCGCTTTGTTGGTTGTCGGAAGAGTGTAATACGGCTGTCAGACAGAACCCATACGCTTACATGAGCTATAAGCGCCTGTAAGCAACATCTCGCAGGAACCCCGACCCCTTCTGCAGGAGAATGGGACAGCAATTTTAGACCCCAGTTCCATGGCAGTCTCTCGTAACCGCTTTCTCCACATTCTCTATCTATCCGTTATACTGCTCAGTCATCATCATATTTCTGTCATGATTTCGCTGAAAACCGCTTACCTGACTTTAAATCCAGAGTTTGAGAATACTTCAAAGATAGATTTATGCAGAGAGATGCGTTTCGCTCTCGCTTCATGCGCGGAAATTGCCGCTGATCCGGACGATGTCGCCCTTGCCATGATTCGACACATGTAAATAAGTTATGTCATTTGATAAAATATGTTCAACAAAATCTCGACAGATAGTATATGCACAGACTCATAGAGAATAGCTACTGTGCTCGCGTTTCTAAATCCCGAGAGAGATCACTCTACCCAATCCGGTTTCTTCCGAATTTCTCTAATCTCCTGCGTGGGCAAGTTGATGGAGAATTTGGTAAATATTAGATGAACCTTTTTTTTGGAGGGCAGAGAACAGCTCTCTTATACTCTGTGCGGCTTACGAAAGTTCTACCCCCATTCGAATGATCTGTTCAGGAAAATGTGACCTTCATAGGACAATACCTATGATATCCTATGGCAATTTGCTATCATGCAGACCCGCCAAATGATTTGAGCAAATGGTTGCCTGCCAATTTTTCATTTTTAAATTCAAGGAAATAATCGATTCCCCATAAGATTCAGGGAGACATTTCCGGTCCAACCGAGCAGGAAAAGGGTGTTCCGCACAGGTGTCCTCAATGTAAAACATTTTGCTCTGAACATCAAGGGTATCATCTCGGTGCTGCCAGAACATTTTCTCGCAATGTTCTACGTAGAACCTTATTGTATCATCTTTGATATGACGCTCAAACCAACTCTGGAGCATCGACTCTAACAGCTACTGCACCATATCTCTCACTATGCCGAATCGCATAGGTTTCGGTTTCCTTGGCTGTCTTCCACGGCTCCACCACGACTGTATCTTTTTTCCGGTCTTGTTTTAGACATACCATTCACCTGGGAGGCCCATATTCAAAGCCTTATGGTCTATTGTACCGGAGAAATTAACATGCTTCGTTATGTGACCTTCAGCACTTGAGGTGGGGATTGGGCTACCCGTTTGCTTTTTATCAAACCTTTGCTGGCTTTAATACGGATCCGAGGCCAAGTTTAAATTGCAGAAGGTGGCTTCTTCCTCAGTAGCCAACGGTTCTCGTCACAAAAAACGACGAGAACCTATGCCGCCAATAGATGCCAGGCAAACTCTCGGCACTTCGGGTTTAGGACAAAGAAGCACTTTCGAGAGCTCGGTGTAGGTCTCAAGCAGGCAGTTTCTCTGGTTCTACTCAGGAAGTCACCCTAGAAGCTAGCACTTTTGACTATTTGTATCCACGCTTGTGATCCAAAAGCTTCCAAATCTCTAGGAATATTGTGTTCGAACTTTTAGGGCACATTTCATGCAGTCTAGATACGCGCCACTATATATGATTGGATTCAAGTCCAAAGATGGGGTTGAATCCCATGCCATATCCTCTTTGTTAGAACTTAGTGGGACACTCTTAACACTGTGTCTATATCCACAGCCAAGTTGGTTGCAATGCACCGCTGAATACGGGAAATAGCGCATTGAACCCTGTTCGGAAACAGGATTGTGTTCTATAAATACTTACTAAGCGTCTTGGCTGCTATTGGATCTTTGTAATCTTTGCATCCTCTGGTGGATATATGCGCTTATATGTGGCTCTTTCTACGGTTCAAGTTATCTTTTGTGTTGCGTTTTAATTTTGTTTTTTGCAGTGTTATTGCCTGTACTTTCACCATTTGCTGTGTTGGTTTTTTGTGTTTTTTTCAAGCTGCCCGTTGTTACCTCCGCTCTGTCTTCTCGCACCCACGTGTTTTTTTTTCAAGCTGCCTCGTTGTTACCTCCACTCTGTCTTCCCGCTCCCGCCTCCCCCCCCCCCTCACCGACCGCTAATTCTGATTTTTTACTATCTTTTTTCCTTCGTTTCTTGTTTCAATTGTAATTTTATTTGTTCACACTATTCGATTACTCTTTATTTTGTCTCGATTATTGCTTCTCCCGTAATTGTGTCGCTTAAGCCACTACTTATATAGTTAATTTGCTTTTCTCCCATGATTGTGTCGCTTAGCCACTATGATTGATAGATTAACGATTCTTGACCTCAATGCAACTGCTACCAGTGTTTCTCAAAACACTCTTACTCACATTAATGCATTGGGAATTTCTCGTTCCCGCCGCCAGACTAAACGTGGTTTCCGTTTAGCTCCTGCTCTTAGAAAACTTTTTTACTTGAATCAATCTCCCCCTTTTAGCCCTGATTCTTCTTCACCTGCCCCTTCCCCCGTTCTCTCAGCGTCTCTTCCTAATGTCAGAAGCCCTTTAAAGAAGGCTGACTACATTCATGACCTGCTCGTTAACACTCGAGTCACTCTCCTTGGACTCACGGAAACTTTGCTTGCTCCTTCTTCTTGCTGTTTAAATCTCGCTACCCCTGATCGTTACTTCCACCCCCATACCTCCCGTAACTCTCGCGGTGGTGGAGTTGCTCTCATTAACAGTGCCTCCGTCCTTCAGAATAATCTGCCCTCTCCCCCTCTTATTTATTTTGAGGCGCTCATCAATGTCTTTGATTCCACCCCCTCTCTAACTATCTTAGTCCTCTACCGCCCCCCAGCTCCTCCCTCGAGCTTTTTCTTGATCAATTTAGTAACCTCCTCGCTGGCCTCCCCCCCACTGGTTCGCTGCTAATCCTCGGTGATTTCAACCTTCCTGGCCACAATCCTAATTTCAAAGCCTTTTCTAAAATCCTCAATCTCTTCTCCCTCACCCAACACGTTTCTTCCCCTACCCACTCTCACGGTAACATTTTAGACCTTGTAATCTCTGACTGTCTTATTTCCAACCTGACGACTACAAATTTGTCCAATGCTATATCTGATCACTTCCTTATCAACTTCAACTTCTCTATCCCATTCCATATACCTCCCCAGCTGTCTCATAATCCTAAGCCTTTCTGTCGACTTGCCTCCATTGATATTCCATCCCTATCTAATACTGTGCCTTCCAAACTTCCTCTCATTGATGCTTCTGCCTCTCCTGACCAGATTCTCTCTTCTTTGGAGCAACCCTTTCTCACTTGTCTTGATGCCCGCTCTCTCCTTATCACCCCTTCGAACTCCCGTTGTCACCGTGCCCCTTGTACTCTATGGATCTCCTTCGTGCTATGCAGTCCATGCGTGCCCATGAAAGAGTCCTTAGAAAGGCTCGCACCCGTGGGCAAGACACGACCCCTCTCTTGCTGGCATTTCGACTTGTAACAGCTTCCTACGTGGCGAAATTAAAATCTGCTCGTGAATCCTACTCACGTAATCTACTTACTGATAATAAGAATGATCCCCGTACCGTCTTCCGTCTGCTCTCCCGTCTTACTTCGCCAGCCCAGGTCTCACCACCCATTAGCCCTGCTACTCTCTCGAATTTCTTCGCAGATTAGGTCACTAACCTCCGTGCCTCCCTCCCTCAGCCTTCTGTGCCGGCTCCTGCCATTCTCCCTGATTTCCCGCCTCAGCCGCTTATCATTTTCCCCGCTGTGACCGCGTTGGAACTTACAGCCCTGCTCTCGCGTTCTAAGAAATTGGGCTCCATAAAGGACATTTTTCCGCCTAAACTGTTATGTAAAATTCTGCCTGCTATCCTCCTAACGCTTCTTCACCTGTTCAACACTTCACTTGCAACTGGTCTTGTTCCCTCTTCCTTCAAACGTGCCCACATCCGTCCGATTCTTAAAAAGCCTCAACTGAACCCCACTGACCCTTCCAATTATCGCCCGATTTCGCAACTTCCTTTCCTCTCTAAGGTTCTGGAGAGAGTGGTTGCTTCACGCATCAACAGTCACATGGTGGCCTGTTACATTGATGAGACCTATCAATCTGGTTTCAAGTCAGGTCACTCCACGGAAACCGCCCTTCTCAATGTGTCCGATTGGTAACGAAGAGCCGCGGACAGGGGTTGTGTCTCCATCCTCGTTCTACTCGACCTCTCCTCTGCCTTCGATACTATTGACCATACCGTCCTACTTGATCGTCTCCACTGTTTTCTCGGCATATCAGGCACCGTACTTGACTGGTTCCGCTCTTACCTCTCGTATCGTACCCAATCCGTTGTGATTGACGACGTTTCATCCGACTCTACCCCCATTCGTTTTGGAGTGCCACAAGGCTCTGTTCTTGGTCCTCTACTCTTTCGTATCGACCTTCTCCCTCTTAGTTCCCTTTTCCGTAATCTCGGTCTATCCTTCCACCTATATGCTGATGACACTCAAATCTTCGTTTCCTTATCCCCCACGTCTCTTGCCTACTCTATCACTGACCTCTTGGCTGCCTACTCCTCCATTTCTGACTGGCTCTCTACCAACTTCCTCAGGGTTAATAACTCCAAAATTGAGGTCCTCCTCGTCGGCACTCCTGCTCTTGTCAAAAAATCTAAATCTCTCTTTCCCTCGCTTACTCTGGAGGGTAATACTATCATTTTCTCTGACTGCGTTAGAAATCTGGGTGTTGTTTTTGATGAGCATCTCTCCTTTAAGCCTCATATCCGCAATGTCAGCAAATCCTCTCTATGTTTCCTTCGTAACTTCTCTCGCATTCGCGCTCACTTTTTTAGCCCAAGTCTTGAGACTGCTGTTCATGCCTTCATCACCTCACGCCTTGACTACTGTCACTCACTGCTTGTGAATCTGCCATCCTCCTCTCTACGTCCCCTTCAACTTGTACAGAACTATGCCGCCCGGCTTCTCCTCCATCACCCTCGCTTCTCTTCCTCGAAACCCTTGCTGCATGAACTGCACTGGCTCCCTGTCAGATCCTGTACTCACTTCAAGATACTTCTCTTCACATTTAAGGCCCTAAACAACAAGGCCCCGTCTTACCTCTCTTCTGCCCTCTCGCTACGCCATGTCCCTCGTCCCCTTCGGTCATCACATGCACCTCTTTTGAATATTCCTCGTTCATCCCTCTGATCAATGGGGGACTGCTCCTTTTCAATCTGCGCCCCTAAGTTGTGGAATGCTCTTCCTACTGAAATCAGGTCTTCTCCTTCTCTTACCACATTTAAGCGTCTCCTGAAAATGCATTTTTTCAGTATTGCCTTCTCCCCACTCTTGAATTTCCATTGAATTTCCATTCTCATCTCAGCACAACGTGCGCTCTGGGAAGGCCTCAGGCCTTGAAGAGCGCATTACAAAAGACTTATTATTATTATTATATTATTATTATTATCTTTGAAGACATGGTTTCTACGAGTCTGGTAGATTTCGATATTAACTTCTGCTGTCTTCTTGGACATGTAGAAATTGCGGGGAATGAACACGCTGATTCAGGCGCCATAGAGTCCGTGAAAACAGAGTGACTAGACCAGGGAGTCTTTAGTGCTAGTCACTTTCCTCGGGACGGGTTGGTGAACATAAACATATTGACTCATGGCCTCCCCCTAGTTTTTACTTAACTCTCTTTGGGGTTGGGCAAGTACTGCAGTTGAGAAGTATGCCTCCCTTACCAGGGACACTGGAGAGTTCCTCCTTCCTTTTCTTGTTTTTGTTTTACTTATTTTTGTTTGTATTTTTGTGTGTTAGTTTTATGTAGCCATGGGATAGGCAGATTTTTAATTACGACTAATTGTGTACTTGATGAGAGTATCCAGAATGGCGCCATTAAAAATATTTGAAATGTAGATTAGATAGTTTTTTTTAGATTGATTGCCTCTTCCATATGCATATTTAATTGTCTGGATATTGGCTACATGTTCAAACCCCTGAGAGAGGCGACCTTCATCTTGCATCCAAGCATGCCTTTTCATTTTTTGTTTATTTTCATTTTTTGGTCTTGGTTTATTTATTTGCCTTTTTATTTTTAATGTCGTTTAAGGTAGCCTAAAACTAAGCTACCAGAGCTCTTGGCCGCATAGTATACACTCATGGTCGAATGTTTTGAGACTAATATATATTTTTTCGTTCGTTTGTAATATTTACGTGATATCAATTAGTATTATAATATTTAAATTATTCCAGTTTATTTAAAAATCACCATTTAATTAAAATAAAATCAGAAAAAAACGAATTCCTTAGCTGAATCCAAAATCGTGCTCTGCTCTTTTTCTGAAGATGAATTTCAGTCTTTGGAGCTTTACTATTGCAGCAAAAGGATAGAATGACAAATATGGGTGAAATAAATCATGTTGAGTTATTATAATCTATTTAGTAATATTTTGCGGGGTAAAATGAATGAGTAAATCATTTTCAATTCCACAAATGATTATTTCAAAAGAAAAGCGTGCAAACATTGTTGGTCTTCACCAAAGTGGCTTAAAATGCAAGTCGATACTTGCTAAATGAATTACATTAAGAGCACCAACTTTAGGATAATTTATAAAGATTAGTGTGATGAAGTCTTCTGGACGATCAAGAGCTTGAGAAGAATACTAAGGTTGCTTGCATTTAAGTTCCCAGCTCAATGATCCGGTTTCTTCTAGTGTCAAGCTTGCTCATAATTGGAAAGGTTCAGGTGTGATTTTTGACAAAGTTTTCAAGTCGAGAAGTGCTGCGAAGAAGCCATATCTCACCAAGGGAAACTTTACGAACAGGCTCCAGTTTTGTAAGAAATATTAAGAATGTACTGTTGAAGACTAAATCAAAGGGATATTTTCTTATGGAGCTCCCTATGGTTGTTTGGACCTTCTGGAAGATCCCTTATTAAGATGAAAAAAAGGAACCGCGTTCAAGAATCCTTTCTTGTGCCCACTGCGAAGGATCCAGACACTCTCCATGTGTTGGGTTGCTTCCTATCTAATGAAACTGGAGTATAAACAATTTTACCCAAGAATACTACACAGAACTCAAAAATCGGAGCAAAACATGCTTCATCAACACCTTTTTCCATCAGTTTAAGACCAATTTGGGAAGGACCTTAGTGATAATAAAAATGGCGGAAAATAAACAGACGCTATCAAATTATGAGATGTTGTAGGTGCTCATTGGACAAAAATGGAGCAATATTATTCAAGATATCAAAAATTAAGTCTACATCGACCGAAACGAATTGAAAGGGCCCTGAAGAACAAAGGACATCATTCTAAATATTGACTTCCCACATGAATTCAATGTATTTATTAATAAAAGAGGTTTAGGCGCTAAGCTTTTATATATTTCACCTAAAAATCATGATCTAAGCATACCTAAACAAAATGAAACGTTTGATTAATTTTATTAATTTTCTAATCGGAAGAAATAGTAGTCTCAAAATGTTTGGCCATGATTGTATGCGGCGGCATTGGTCTTCTAAAGTCGAGGTACCGTTGTTCGATCCCAGCGAAACCTGAAACCAACGCTGCATATGTAGAGGTCTGGCTACTGATCGGTTGACTGACTGTTCTTACCCACTGTCGAGGTAGGTAATTATAACACCGCTATCTTTCCCCTTTTGTCCTTATAGGATGACACACACACTTTTCCCCTATGCTCCAAGCAATACGTGTCCCGTCACCTTCCCCGCTTCCCTCCAATTGACGGCGTTCCCTGCTGCTTTCAGGATAACCAGTGATTGTCAGACTGATCTTTGTGTTGGTTTCATTATTCGGTTGGGTGGATCTCGACTACAAGACGAGGGACCACATCCCTCCCAGGCGAAGCAAAAATGACGCAAAATAGTAGTAGTAGTGCGTCTGCTGGAAGTCGGCGGAACAGGTCTTAAAACTAAGCAAACAGGGGATTTGATCAAGTTAACAATAAAAGGGAGAAAAGCAAACAAACCTGGATTAATATTGAAATTCAGAAGGGCTTCGATATTAACACTTTTAATAATGCTTTTGGAGACGTAAATACTGGAAAACAAGCGTTATTTGGTCTTTGTCGCAGTTAAGAACACATTTAGAGACGGACATAAATTAGCCCTTTTTCGCTAAATGGCGGATATTAGATTGATACTCTTCTATTTGTACACCGAAAATCTTGTCAGTCTGTCCAATGTACCTCTTACTGCCAACCCATGCGATTTGATAAAAAAACACCTGATTTGGGAGGGTTAGAAGGAGCAGGTAAAAGGGAAAATCATATTTGAATTAAACCTTAACGTTAAATTGTATAAGAAGACTTGGTATGCTCAAAATGTATAATTAAACAATGGGATTTGGAAGTTAAGTGTTACAAATGATTTTTTTTTTAACATTTTTCCCAATGTAGAAGGTAATATAATTTAATGTCAATATTATATATATATATATATATATATATATATATATATATATATATATATATATTTATATATATATGCGTGTGTGAATTTGGGAAGTATTAATTCGAAACTAGCTGTCGCTTTTAATAAAACATTCTAGAATGAATATATATATGTATATATATGTATATATATATATATATATATATATATATATATATATATATATATATATATATATATATATTTACGAATTTAGTTGAAGACCATTCTGTATTTTGCCTTAATTAATTTCCTTTGGCAATTTTCTCTCCTTCTAACTATCTTTTTTATTCCATCTGGTAGATGGTGGATTATTTTTCCTGTATTCATCTCTTTTTTAAATGAATGTGTTTGGTCAAAAACAAACTAAATTGCTAAGCGTTCGATCTTATTCGATCATCTTCAGAGCGTTATGGAATTTCTTGCCTCCTTTACCGATGTACTGAGTAGAGTGAGGATCTGGCAGAAAGTTAAGTGAAAGAATTATTATGATTATGATTTATTAAAGCAATAAATATACAATAAGTCTTTCCATTTTACAAATATTAAAAAAAAAATGTAAATCAATATATGTGAAATGAAGCAGTAGATAGGTGTAGTGAAGTTATATCTTTTGAAAATTTAGCAGAGAAGAGTAAGAGTAAACTGTAAGTATGAGTAGGAAAACAGATTCTCCCGGAATCAACGGGGAGGTCAACTTATTAGCACTATATATTGTTATGAAAGAATACATGAAATGTTTTTAATTTTTGTTATTTAAACTTAGTATAATTTTTAGAGATCATTTTTTAGGTCAAATTTATAAAGAAAGGTTTGAAGTAAATTTTTTAATATAATCCTTGTATTTTTTATTTTATTTATTTTAGCACTTATTTTTAATTGAGTTGTTCTTATAGTCTTATTTAGATAAATCAATTGTTCTGGTTTTACTATTTTCTCTTGTTTCGTTTAAAACTTTGTTTTGGTAGCACTTTATGATATTACTTGTCGTAGAATGCCGAGCTAATATATATATTTATTTGTTTATTAACTTTTAATAAACCAAATAACTTTAAATTGAGGCGTAGGTTCGTGCCTCGGTGATCGCTTGAGGATCGGGCTCCTAAGAGTGCTAAACTTGATTTTTATTCTATTGAATGAATAAACTGGGTTTATTTCTTAGCTTTATCAAATATTGCTACTTCAACTCGTTCGGGGCTAATTAAAACAGTGCATTTACTAAAGAAAAAAATAGACTTTAATCAACATAACCCACCTCACTAATTAACATTAAAACACAAAGATCTAACACACGTATAAAAAGAAAATAGGATTACATTTTTCCCATTTACATTTTCGGGATGAGCAATTTTTAAGTAAAAAGTTTTTTCCTTAGTCAGACATCCAATAAACTAATTTTTAAGCACGGGGACATAAATAACAAGATTATTCTTTAATTACATAAGGTAATGGAGTTTAATACCAGTTTCCCGTAAGAATATCTTCGGGGTTTTTGTTCGCTAGATGGCGCTCGTTGACTTGCTTGCCGAGTTGACGGGTGACGTCACGAGGAATTTCGAGTTGGCATAAGAGAATCAAAACAAAGACGCCGATGAGGAGGGTGGGTTATCGTACGTTTATGACCTTGAAACGGTTTCTAATCTTGGGATATGATTATATTCTTTCCTAGCGATTAGTGTCTCGCTTATATAATTTCGATTTTGGATGACAAATCTATCTAGTTTGGAGTTGTCAAACTCAGATAGAATAAGATTTGGAGTCCTCAATCTGTGTCGGTTGATACTCACTAATCTTGGGGCTCGAACGGCGCCGAGCTTCCTTGGTACAATCTGGTATTGTACAAGGACTGCAAATTCTTCTTAACTTGCAATAACTTTGTACCGGTGATTTTTGAGTCTTCTTGTCGAACTCGAAAATCTTCTGTCAACCGGTGACTTTCTTGTCTCTTCGGTGGGAATGAACACAAAAAGCCTCGTATACACGGGTCCTCATGTTATATACTCAACTTACTCCCGCTGAGGTGGGTGGGGAGGTAATACGAGATCGGCAGTTTGCCTTTTGAGCTGAGGTCAGGATTCATCCTCGTATCACTTGCACTTTTGCCCGTTCTCCTATGTTACCGGAGAACATCGAAGGGGCACAGCTAAACCCAGATGTCTTTAGTTATTATTTCCTTAGACTATATAAATATATATATATATATATATATATATATATATATATATATATATATATATATATATACTAATTTCTTATTATACCTCTACATTACTATTTAAACACGAGTTAAATTAGTATCTAATCTGTTAAATAGTTGTACATATATTATTATTCTTGTTTAGTTGAATCGTTAGATTGCTTATTTTAGACGCCTTAATTTGTTCAATTGTTCGCACTTTTGACAACTTGTTTTAATCACTTTGATTTGTTCAACGGGTTTTAAGGGGTATTTATTCTCCTTGGTTGAACGTAACGTTAGAGGAAATGGGCAACTCTTGTGCATGGACATTTTAAAATAATTTTAACGTAAGATTCCTGCTTGTCGCTTGACTGTTGACGGCTGGCTTATCTTCATTTATTAAAATGGATTCTAAGATGTTAAGCCTCGCTTTTTTAACCTCTTTTCATTTAATAATAGTGTTGCCAACGAGCATATCTCTCTTTAGGTTTATATTATGTACACTCTCCATATGGTTCTTCGGCCCCTTCCCTTTGTAGATACATATTTAACCGTCTCGAAAGTGTAGTAGTTGTCATGCCAATATATTTGGAGTTTTTATAAAGCTTACAGTCTTTATTGGGGCAGGTGAACTCATAAACTATGTTGGTTGACTTGAGATTCGAGGAGTTAGGGCAGATGTTATTTTTCATCAGAAGGTAGGTGCCTTTTCTAGTTTTATAATAGATGATGAGTTGGATTTTATCGGTTTGATTTTTAATCTTTATGTTACCTTTAATAATCTCGTTTCTCTAGTACACTTTGATGTTTTTGACTTCTCCATGATTACTTACAGTTTTCTCCGCATGTTTGTAATGGTTATTTCAAAATGATTGGAGTTGTTTGTCAATCATGCTGTTTGAGAAACCATTATTCACGAGTATTTGTTTTACTCGTGCAATCTCTTGGTGGAAAAGTTCCCACATAGAGCAGCATTTATAAACTTGGGATATGTATGAGCCGATTACGATGATTTTATACCTTTCAGGGCATTCACTCTCCGCATTGAGTCCTCTTCTCATGTCCGTACTTCTCCTATATACTTTACTGATGTAGCTGCCATTGATGTTTTGAACCTCAACGTCGAAGAAAGGGAGTTTATTGCCCATGCTCAATTCATAAGTGAATTTTAGCACGGAATTCTCCTCAAAATGCTGCTTGATATTAACCAGATGTTCTTCGTTTTATACGTTGATGTAGATGTCATCTACGTATCGGCAATATGTGTGTGGCTCGAGGAGTGATTATTGGACACCATGAAAAATAATATTTCCGAAGAAGGTTTTTTCCTGTTTTCTGCTCCTTGCGGTTTGTTGGTTCCTATCTCTCTCTCTCTCTATATATATATATATATATATATATATATATATATATATATATATATATATGATAGTGGACCACTGTATAGGACCCAAAAGTTTAATTTACGACACTAGTTTTGGTATATATTTTATCATACCCTCTTCAGTCGTATACTGAGAATGCGATTGTTACAAAAGTCTTTAAATAGCTTACAGTTCAGAAAAAAAACAAGAAAAAAACACAAAGAAAGACAAAACGGGGGAAAAAGGTGATTAATCATGGGGTGTGATTCTAAGATCGTTGACTAAGCTGTCTACGATGAGGTTGCGAGAATGGAGCAGGCATTTCAATTGCCCCTCTGACAAATTAAAATTGGGATTTTTCCTATTTATGTATATACATCCTATATGTTTTCTTTTACGGAAATATTTACAATTATATATGATTTGTGCCTTTGAATAGTCAATTTGGTGGTTGAAATTGCTAATATGATTAAAAATACTAGATGTGGTACTGCCTCGTCTGACATCACCTTTATGTTCATAAATTCATTTTGTTAAGGTTCTTCCGATCTCTCCTATATAAATTAGGAGACAGTTTGTAGAGCCACACGGGATTAAATATACACCTACTTCATTTGGATGATCCACGGGCTTGGTGGAAGAGAAAGATTTATGGATAGATAAAGGGAATTTAAATGCGGTTAGGGATGTGGAAATAACTTTGTTCACTCCTTTAAGGAGGGGAGAGAAATGGATGGATAGACACTTCATATTACTAAATTTGTTCTTATCCTTAGGACGGCAATGAGTAGATTTTGCTTTAGATGAATTTTCATTGATCACGTGAAGAGTATAATTTAATTCAATGAAACTGTAGGTTATATATGTAATCTCGTCTTCTAGACGAGACCAATGGATTTTAAGTCTTGGCGACTCGATGCACTATAGCCGGAAAATTTGCACAAGAGTTAGCATAAGCAAGCTAATAATAGTACTAAGTCACTCAATAATAAATGTCAAGGAGCACTACTATACTTTCTTTTACTTTCTTTTCATTCGTGTCAAAGGTCTTGTTTTCACTTTCTGCATTTTCTAAAGCAGAAAGCCAAAAATGAATTAAAAGTTTTTGTGATAACATGAGATATGTTAAAGGATTACAATTACATGAACAATTACATCATAAACACTCATAATAACTGAAAAAGCACCTTAACAATAACGAAATTTAATAATAGACCTATAGGTGTCGTTGTTCTTTTGTGAGTGGTTTGGTTACCAAAGGTGAATTGTCACCGAGTTTTGGCGCCACTACTGGGTAGCCAGATATGGTTCTTAGTTCGGCTTGGTGGCTACCGATTCGATTCTTTGGAGACTGCCTTTTGCGTGAAGAACTAACTCCAGGGGGCAGAGTTATCTTCTTTCTTTATTCAATGCTTTCTTTCTCGATTGCAGGCTTGGTAGAGGTGATCAGGGATTCTTTATAATTATTTAACCTACAAAATTATATAGCTGTCGTTTGTTTCTTTTTAAAACGGTGCTAATGTTTCTAAGTTAACTGGAAAAAAGTGATTTAGTTAGAGATACAAGAAGGAACTGGGATAACTAAATGACAAAACTTGGAAAATTAGGATTAAACTGTTTATTCCTTTACGTAATACGACATATTTATTTTAATGTTGACGATATGTATTGTTATTACGTTTAATAATTACAGTACTGGCGAAATTATTATAGATTTTACAAAAAAATGAAAATATTCTAGAAAAATGCGACTAAAACTAATTTTATTGATTGCAAATAAATATATTTGGACACAATGACACAGTATTAATTCCTATACATTCATTAATAAGCAGTTTGTCTATCCTTAGCACCCATGAGTGCTTTAACACGTCTTGGCATGGTATTGATCAATGTGTTACACATTTCCTGGATTCGCTTAGATCTGAACCAAACTTTAATGAGACCGCATATGAGTTGATGTTTGGTCTTAATGGGCTATGTGTGCATTTCATCTTTAAACACACACCATAACTCTCGATCAGATTCATTTCCGAGCAATTTACGGGCCATGGAAACACTGAACTCCATATTGTGCACACAATGCCTTCACCGATTTTGCTGTATAAGATGGTGCCTAGTCTTGTTGGATTATCCAAGGTCTCTCGCCATACCATTCTCTTATTTGAAAGAGTAAACGACCTTTAAAAACTTATATATACTTTATTTGGTCCATACTTTCCTCAAAATGTGTAAATGACTTGTTGCATGCACTGAGATGGCTCCCACACCATGATTTTCTTTGGAAATTACTGTTTTCCTTAGACATTCAGCCATAAATTCTTCTCCAGGTCGCCTTTTTACACTCTGCACACGGTTATCTAACACTAAAATGGTTGATTCGTCAGAGAAAACTACATGCAATAGTAGAAAATACAAAAAAGTATATGAACAGACATAGAAGCATTGAAAAAGCCAAGGAAGTAATGAATCATCAAATAGTTTAAAAAGATTGGAGACATTACAAAAGTGCGGCACTTTTAAAGTTAGCAGGTATTAATATTTTTTATGAATTACAGGTAAGTGGTTTAGCTGTTTCATTCTTCCCTTTCCCCATTGTTCTGAAATCCACTCAAGATGATTCTTTGCCCTGGAATAGCGTGCCTTCATTATTGTTTCCGTGAGTCGAGGCTTCTTTCTCGGGTAATATGATTTCAATCCAGCTTCTAAAAGCCTGGCATTTACTGTTCTCTGGGTAAGGCTAACATCCTCTGCTGCCAGCTCAATATAATTCTTCCTGCAAGATGTTTTTGTGTTCTTAAGAGCCTGTTGTATTCATTTTCTATCTCTTCTTGGAGATGTTTTTCGTTTTCGACTACATTATCCAACCCTTTTTAAGTTTAAATCTTGCCCGTTATCCTTTTTTTATTAATAATACTGACTGTTTGAGTTTAAACACCTAGTTTTTTTTCTATTTCCTTCTGTTTTAACTTAGTTTTTTTCTGAAAAACTTTTATTGCTCAAATTTTTCGAGGATTCAAAT
This sequence comes from Ceratothoa steindachneri, assembly GCA_963969495.1. NCBI lineage: Eukaryota > Metazoa > Arthropoda > Malacostraca > Isopoda > Cymothoidae > Ceratothoa > Ceratothoa steindachneri. Next base: position 61,931,610 of record OZ018320.1, read on the forward strand.
CACTGTTTACCCATTTTGGTTTAATTCATTTATAGTTAAAAAACTACCTGAAACACACAAAATCAAACTATTAAAATAACTCATAAACTATCTGAAACACACAAAAACATTTTGTTAACAATAAATAACAGAAAGCATCCTATTTGCACTCTAAAGCCAAGATACTAACTGACTCACACAAGTGGCCGTGACTTCATTGAAATTGTACAATGCAGTGTTGTTCCTTAAGTGTAATCAACTATACCTACCAAGTAAATTAAGGCCCTTTAAATTAAAAGTTAAATAGTTGCTTGGTGTTCGTGCATAAAATAAATCTATTTTCAATCAATAAAATTTGTTTTACTTAATTTTTTGAAGAAAATATTCAAATTTAATTAAAAAACAGAATAATTAAGCTAGTAGTATACTTTTAGGGCCAAACATTGAACTAAATACAGGATATTGATCTTAGTCGTTAGCTTAATGCTCCAAAGATCCAGCACAACCTCTCTTCATTAACTTTACTAGTCTTACTCTATTTATATTCATTATTTTGTAGTTTGCACTGATTGTACAGATTGCATCAGCATAGGGAATGAAAAAACAAATCCGGTCATTTGACTACTGTTCATTCGGCCTCTTCTAAAAGAGAGGTATTATGATTACGCCCCAAAATTTTTTAGACCAGTTATCTATTCAGATTCATTTATGTCAGATGTTATTTTGGCTCGATGTTAACCCATTATTAGTTTTCCTAAATCACATAAAATCCTCATTTTTTAGTTTTCTTTTAGTTTCTTATTTCATATTACAATGTGGACTACACAGACCAATATATAAATGAAATATTAAAAAAACCCTCATTCAAACGCCAAAGAATAGAAAACACGATAGAACGCAGTGAAATTCATAGGTGCGCACGGTACAACATGGTAACCGAAAGTGATCGCGGATTGCCAAGCTCTAGGTGTCATGAGGTATTATGCTGAAATAGCTATAACGTGGCACCAGAAAAATGATAATCCCGGCCTAAATCTAAATGTGTTTACAAATGAAAAAAAATAAATACATTGATAAAAAAGACTAAATTTGTAAATGGAAAATTGATAAACTAATAAATTAATAAAATGAAGCTTTCACAAACATTACACCTGGACATAAACAATTGAAATTAAATGTAGAAATTTACACCAGAAAAATTTAAATAATTAAATCTAAATCCGCATGGAGTTATTTCATAAAAATCCATATTTTTCGGACACTTCATTAATTTTAGGAAATTAGATAAAGCATGGTCATAAAATTTATAATTACATATCAATATGAATCTATCAGCGAAATGAGGAGGAATAAAGAGCACTAAATTGTAGACACCACAGACATTCAACGTGAATTTACAAAACACAAGATGTTTCAATATATTTAACATTAGCATATATAATACATAAGCAGTTGAAGCTCTGTTAAGATTAAAAGAAGTCAGTAACGTGTCGTGAGTTCTTTGGCAATGATGAAAGAATTTATTAATCGATGCGTGTTTTTCACGAGAGTGTGACACCTGTGGAGTGTGATTTTGCCCCATCCTATGTGATTACTGCCTTCAGTTCCTCATTGTAGGCTGTCTGACGACGTCTAACGACCTCTCTCAGGTTCTGCCATAGATTTTCTAGTGGAGTCATATCTGGATACTCAGTTGAGCACTCTACCGTGATATTGTTGTCCTTGAACCATGTATGTTGAAAACAGACTTGTGATATGGGGGATGTCCTGCTACAAAATCACATTCAGGCCATTTCTAGAGAGGTCTTCCAGGACATCTTGGTATTTCACTGAATTCACAGTGCCATCACAAATGACTCACCCATGAATTTGACATGCAGACCCGTAGCATTACATAGCAGCCACCATCCATGCTTTAATTTCGGAGATATGCATCCTCGATTTTACTGCTCCCCTGTACCTGTGCGGAATTTAACGTTGCCTGTGGTTGAGAACAACTGGAACGTAGACTCGTTGGACTATACGACACGTTCTCACTGAGTGATGGTCCTCTTGCGGTGAACACTTGACCAAGCGAGACGTCATCGCTTCTGCTGAAGGTTGATCAATAGCTTCTGGTTCGCTTAACAATATTTAAGGCCTTAAACAAGCAGTTAGCGACGGATTGTATTGACGGATGCATTAAACTGGCTGCCCTCTTGACATTCATGCTGCAGCTGGACTGCGGCTTTCCTAATAAGCCAAAAGCTCATGCAACGAGAGACTTCTCGTCTCGTTGCGTACTGGCCTTCGGTCATCAGAACCAGTTCGGACTTCGATGTGCACACTCTCTTGGATCCTTTTTTACATTTCTGCCACCATAATGTGATCGGGCGACCCTCCAGGCGATGTATCTAGAGCTGGTGCGGCGTGAGTATCAGAGTTATTTATTTAACGGTATTCCAAAGTATAGTTACATATATTCACTATTATCATATCATTATTAGATCCTGTCGACTTGGAATATTTTATTAACACTGATTGCCGAGCCCAATTTCCCAAAAGGGACGTATGGGGCCGCAAAATTTTAATTTTTTTGTTAACAGCAGGGAAGTAAAGTATATTTGAAATAAACTTATTTGGAGTTACTTTTACTGTTTTAGTTTTATTAGAACCTAATGAAAATGGCATTTACGTTTCAGTTTTCTCTGTGGTCATGTCAGCAATATTTGTTGACAGTCTACTATAGCGGTTTTATATATATATATATTTATATATATATATATATATATATACAGTGGCGGCAACAAAAAAAGTGACATGTGACAATTCGGGGAAAATAAAACAGAAAAATGTAACTTACATATTTTATTATGAATATTTCATGAAAGTTATTACTTGGTCATGTTGCCCTTGCACTTGATGACCATCCTGAGTCGATTGGGCATTGATTCAGTGAGGTTTGCGAAGTAGGTGGGGTCGATCGTAACCCAGATCTGCTTCAGTGATTCTATCAGGTCCTTGATGCTGCCTCTTGAACTTTGGATTTCATCAGATTCCAAGCATTCTCAATAGGATTTAGGTCCAGGAAATTACCAGGCCACTCCAAAACACTAATATTATTATCATTGAAGAACCTTTTTACTAACTTGGACCTGTGAGCAGGGGCACCATCATACATGAAAAATTCACACTGATGAATTTCCCAAAATGGCAGCATGTGCTGCCTCAAAACCTCAAGATAGTTAGTCCCCCTCATGGCTACATTCTTGGCAAGGAAGTACAGACCTCCTCTGCCCTTTTTTCCACTAAAGGCACCCCACACCATCACACTATCAGGGTGCTTCACAGTTTTCACGGTATATTTCGGGTCATCCCGAGACACAGTGCTGGGACGACGCACGATCTTTGACTCTCCTCTGACCAGCCTAAAGGTGCTCTCATCACTGAACATGACCTTCTTCCAATGGGCAGCTGTCCAATGTTTATAGGTCTTGCAAAAATTGAGCCTTTCCATCTTCATAGCCTTGGTAAGAAGTGGCTTCTTGGCAGCGCGGCGAGACGGTAGGCCTAAGTCCTTCTGTAAGCGATGACTGATGGTCCTGAGGGCAACGTTCTGGAGGAGGTCTGGGTGTTTTTTCTTGATTGAAGCGGAGGTTACAGAAGGGTCTGACATCACTTTACGCCTTAGGATATTATCAGTCCTTGGAGATGTCTTCCTAGCTGCACCAATGCCCTCCTTCCTCTTTGGTATGGTACCTGGTGGCAATAACTCAGCTGCACGTTTTAGGCGATGAATCGTATTTTTGAGGTTAATAAATCTGCTGCTACATCAATAAAAGACTTTTCCTGCTCTAATAGGGTCAAGGCACGGCTTTTCTCTGTCATAGAAAGCTTTTTCCACCCCATTGTATCCACTTGCACAGAAGTTATAGCACGTCAAATGTAGGCACGAATGCAGATAATCAGCACGCTGGAGTGCCATATACTAAAACCTCGTTGTACAAGCTCAAACGAGACACTGAGTTCCAATAGAGCGCAGTTCTGTTGTCTTAGCCCAGGAGAGTCGTCCACTTGCGGCATAAGCTCCGCACATTTTCATTGGATTGTTGGCAAGTAAAATAGTGAAAGCGATTTTGTGTATCGATTTCTGTTGCCAATATTCAATGTCACTTTTTTTGTTGCCGCCACTGTATATATATATATATATATATATATATATATATATATATATATATATATATAAATATATATATATAATATTCTGTTATATCCTGTTGTGTTGTACTTACATGTATAGAACCATCGCGAGGTCACAAAATCATGCTTTAGATTTATTTAAACTTTAAACTCCATTTCAACACTAATTCTTGACAGAGCACATTTTTCCAAATAATACTAATATATTTGTTCCTTTTCACGTAGATTAAAAATAAATATAAATTAATTCAATTACCTAATTATATATATTATAATAATATTAACTTACTACGATATCAATATATTTAATGAAACGAAAAATAATTACTGATGAAGTTATATTTAAAAGCGCTAGTTGAAATTGCTATAGATACAGATATATCCGTGGACGACTCAGATTCGGATCCAAACTCAAAAACCTTTATTGGTTTCAGTAGTAGTGAGTACGTGGATGATAAATTGGGATTCACTGAAGAGACAGAGAGGTAACTACACAGCCAATTGGATAATATGGCTATGGAGAGTGATGGAGAAAATAAAAAAAATAATTACAGCCCAAATATGGACTGAATACTGTGGAAGGCAGTCCACTTTTATCTTTAAAGAAGATGAGATCATTTTGATGAGCATGTTGCATCCGACATTTCCGAAAGTAGTTAACATATTAGTGACAAGTTATGTGTAGTTCCTGGCATTTTACTGCCAAGAAAGTTCTTAAAATCCAGAAAAGATCATCCACACTTCCAGTTCCACTTCGTTCATTGATTTTAAAAATCTGGATCTCAGATGAGCTGACGGATTTGAGGACCGTTAAAGATGACAGATTTCCACTTCTCCATGCTCACCCATGGAAAAGCGTGGCATAAGTAAGTGAAGCCGTCAACAACCTTACCAAGAGCATCCGGGAGTTGTTTTATCAAGTCGTGATTGATATACAACAGGAGAAGAGCATCTTGTATCTGTCCACCAGAGGGTATTTTATGAAATTTCTTGCTCTGCAAGGAAAAATAAAAAAGAATTTTAGATCATATTATTGTAAATATCCTTAAATGTAAAAGCTCCCGTAAAAACCTCTTTGACGATAAATCAAAAAGGTTACCTGATTAAGAAACCAATATTATTTTTTAATTTAGCACATGAGATTTATCCTAAATCAGCTAAAAATACCCTATACAATAAAGCTGGTGTTGCTAAATTTAATTGATGATAAGGACTTGAAGGTACTTGATGAATCATACCGATATGCTCGGCAAGTGACTGACCAAAGAAGAAGCAAATCAACACTGACACGAACATCAAGACATTCGAAATCCTTATGTGGTCTCACAAGAGCTGAAAAGAAGAAGATTAAAAGATATCTTACGGATGCATCTAAGCAAAAAACAAACAAACGTTCTTTACTTCTCATAAACGCACATCATCAAGAGATATATCGCACTTGCAAAATGTGTTAATGGGAGGGGGGGAGTCAGAGGGCTGGGCCAGGCGAGAAAGGTCAAAATACTACTACTGCCTTGCCTGCCCCGATAAGCCTGTTCTGGGCGTGAGCTGCTTCACAAAAAATCACAAAGAATTTAAATTGACCACGTTCTTATCTTTAGTATGTATGTAGTTTAAGAATTTTATATTGGATTTCATTATTTCATAGCTTCTAATTGTAGATTTAGGCAATAATGTTTGGATGAAAGGTAAATATTGTATTTAATTATATAAACTAAAAAAATGTGCTAATTACTTTTGTAATTTTATTAGATAAACATTTAAAATAAAATAAAAAGGTATATGTACCTGGTAGAGAGTATAATTAAAGTCTGAAACATCTATATGTACCCTTTGGAGAAATGTCAACGAGAGACCTAAGGACGCTAAACATACATGAGAGAATACACCACAGGGCGCCACCGATCTTATTTAACATTGACAAATCTATATTTTAATGGCCAAAAATATTGTTTAAACAGATTTGTGGAATTTAAATTTACAAAATTTCCTAATGGTAGGCATTTCAGGAAATGCGTAAAATGCCAAACACTGTCTCTAGAAATAATTCTAAAATAATATATAGCAATACGCGCAAGTACACTCTGAGGATAGCTATATATGAAATCGCTTAAACCAACACTCAACAATGATTCATCAGCAATACATATCTCTTTTATGTGACTTTTCAGGCAATTAAATATATTCGCTTCCATTGTACTAAATCGAAGCAGTTCAAACATAACCTCGTTATATATATATATATATATATATAATCAATAACCATATACTAAAATTCTAAAAATATATATATATATATATATATATATATATATATATATATATATATATATATAAAGAAAGAGCAAATACAGGTTCTGCGGGTGGTAACAATCATCACAGGGCTTTCGCCATATTAAATTCCTGCCTTTCAAAATCTTTTTGAAGACAAAAGAAATATGAGAAAACTTTGTATCGCAGACCATGTAACAATATAGTACAAGAGAAAGAGAAATTTGACGCTAATTAACAATAAGACATGAAACAAGAGCTTTTTTAAAGGTAAGATAAAGCGACATTGGAAGAAAACAAGGAACAAAGAGAGCAAAGGACGGCACAATAAAGGCAATCCATACTGAGAAGACAGAAGTAACGCCAGGGGTAAAAGTTTGAAATTCCTGGCTGGGACTCGAACCCGGGTCTGCTGATTGCCTGCCGGTCAGATGCTCTCTTTCTCTTAAATAAATATATATCTATATATATATATATATATATATATATATATATATATATATATATATATATTATGTATAAAGCGAAAGAGGTTGTTGGCTAATACTTTGATTGATTGTGGCAGGGTCATCAGTTCCGGGTTGGAATAACATTCTACCTCTGCTACATGATTAGAGTTCGTTCTTTAGGATGTTCGACCAAATAAGTTCGTATTTAAATTTTTATAAGTGACTTAATAAAAATGATTAAATTTTCGAATTTGCGATGTTCGTGATGAAGGGCTGGAGCTTGGTGAATCTTATCCACTGAAGTAGACGGATTACATCGCCGAAGAAGTGTGTACTCGATTGTTTTTAATGTGATCTGATCTCATGAAGATAATGTCTCGTGTTTTATATGAGTAGAGAAGGTGGGCGCGAACCAGGAGAGAGAGAGAGAGTAAGAGAGATAGATTGAGAGAGGATATATATATATATATATATATATATATATATATATATATATATATATATATATATATATATATATATATATATAAATATATATATAAAGAGAGAGAAAGAGATTCAGGGCGTGTATCCAATGAATTTGACAGAGATGTCGAGGGAGAAAGATAACATAGTTGGAAAACAGAATTATTGTGTTACAAGTTAAAGGCCAATAAATAATAGTTATAGGGGTCTTGTGCAAACGGACTTTAATAGGAGATGAATGAACCTGAAATAGTCGATAGGCAATATCACAGTGTAAGAAAGAACGAGTATATGAGTGTGCACAACTTTTGTGTACATGGATACATGGATCTCTCGCTCACACAAACACAAACTCTCTCTCTCTGTAAATATATATATATATATATATATATATATATATATATATATATATATATATATATATATATATATATATATATTTATATATATATATATATATATTTATATATATATATATATATATATATATATATATATATATATATATATATATATATATATATATATATATATATATATATATATATATATGCAGATACCCCCATAAAGGAAAAGTAAAAAACGATTGCGAGGACTTTGGTCTTTAATCTTAAAGACCTTTTCAAGGAATGAACTGGAAGCTGGACATACATTGCCTTAAACAGTGGAAAGAGGGATTAGACTCCTCACTTCTGAACTTTAATTAGGGGGTAAAAAATCCTGAAACAACTTTATTTAAGATTTTATGCATGTAGTGATAATGGAGTCTAGCGTGAACAAACCAGGGCTAAAAGATTGAAATTTGGGAACGCCTAAATGGAGATATATTCTAATATATTTTTTGAAATATAATTACTGCATTTTATGAATGGTTTGGCACTGTTCCAGTTAATGGTATGGTAAAGATTGTACATATGTAGAGAAAGCGCAGATCGTTCACTGTGATTACGTACATTGGCTTGATGTTGCTTAACCCGGACATCTAGTTCTTTCCCGGTGGGTCCATAATAACATCTAGTTCTTACCCAGTGGGACAATAATAACATATGTACAATCTTAACCATAGCAATAACTGGAACAGTGCCAAACCAGTCCTAAAATGCAGTAATTATATTTCGAGAAATATATTAGAATGTATCTCCATTAACGCGTTCCCAAATTTTAATCTTAGCCCTTGTTTGTTCATGCTAGACCCCATTATCACTACATACATAAAATCTCGAATAAAGTTGTTTCAGGATTTTGTACCCCTAATTAAGGTTTACAGGTGTATAATCTAATCCTCGCCCCTCCACTATTTAAGGCAATATATGTCCAGCCTCCTATTTATTCCTTTAAAAGGTCTTTAAGAATAAAGACGAAATCGCTCGGAATCATTTTTCACTTTTGCTCTGTGGGTGTATCTGCATAACTCTTTGACTCACGTGCATTTTGTGAGTTTTTTTCATATATATATATATATATATATATATATATATATATATATATATATATATATATACATATATATATATTTAAGCAAAGCATATATTTACATTGGACATAAAATTGAAGTAAAAATAGGCTATGTATTCATATTGTTGAAATATCTTGTTTCGAATGTGCTAAGAGGACAGCTCTTACTAAGACCCAGGGGGAGGGACATACGAAGGGCGGTCAATAAGTTTTGCGAATCGGTAGGACAAAACAGAGGAGGGGGGATGGCTGTTTGTGAGGGTGTTAGGACAAGTTATAACAAATCAGGACCTGCAACAGCACGCTCCTGCCTCGTCTATTTAAGAAGCAGTAGCTGATCTCAGATCGTCAGTCACAAATTTTTCAACAATGGAGAAGGTTGAGCACTGCGCAGTGATCAAATTTTTGACCAAGGAAGGCAAGAATGCAAAAGAGATCCATGAACGCATGGTTGCAGTGTGCACCGACACCGCCTTTTCCTATGCAACCATTGCTCGCTCGAATAAGGAGTTCCGCCATGGTCGTGAGTCCCTTGAAGATGAACCCCGTCCAGGACGCCCATTAGACGTGACCAACGAGGACAATGTGGCCCGTGTGGAGAGGATGATCCTCGAAAATCAACAGGTGAAGGTCGAAGAAATCGAGCGAGATCTTGGAATATCACATGAAAGTGTTATCAACATCATCCACGACAATTTGGCCATGACCAAGGTCTCTGCCCGTTGGGTCCCTAGAAAACTCACGCCCCATGATCGAATTTAACGTCGTCAAAGTCCACAAGGCCAGGGTTGCACAAGCTGCCCTGCGCGGATTCGAAGAGCTCAACCATTCCCCCTACCGTCCAGGTCTGGCCCAGAGCGACTACTTGTTATTCCGCCAGCTCAAGGCTGCACTGCGTGGACGCCGGTTTGGGGACGATGGAGATGTCCAGCTTGCAGTCCAGGAGTGGATTGAACAGCAGTCGGGAGATTTCTGGTGGTCGGGAATTCGCAGACTCAGGGACAAGTGGCGCGAGTGCATTGAAGTCAAGGGAAGTTATATTGAAAAATTATAAACACTTTTCCTCATATCTCGTTTCCTTATATCCGAATTGCAAAACTTATTAACTTATTGACCACCCCTCGTTTCCGTCAGGTACCATTCGGTAAGTGGTGTTTAATCATTTTTTTTTATTTTCAGGGGATGTTATGCTGCTGTGGACGATATAGCACCATGTGTTTGCCTACGACAGTTTCGAGATGAATAACGAGTCTGTCACAGCAGTTCAGCGTGAGTTTTTTCGCTGATTGATCATTCCCTGAAATTAGGGCTGTCTCCCACTCATAATACAATCTTAGGTTGGGTTCATTCACTTCATACACTAGGTACACTAATGAATGGCAGATCGTGAATATTTAAAAAACGTCCGTCCTCTCTGACTTACATTTTATATATATATATATATATATATATATATATATATATATATATATATATATATATATTTGGACTCAGTATAGAGCAGTTATACGGAAAGTTTTTATAAAATATATGAATTCTTTACTTGGGAGGCAGGTTTCGGAAGTGATTTACTTAATCATCAGAAGCCTATTTTTTTCGTACACTTTTGAATTACCTATTTAAATGTGATAGTCTTATTTTAAGGTTTTAGTGATGAACACAATTCTTTTTTCATCCTATGTTGATTTCGGATACCTGTAACCTTGAACCAATGATGTATTATTTTCGTTTGCCGGCGTCTAGCAGTTTTCACCATTCTCATTCTCTCTTAATTTTTACAATCTCCTTTGCTGGTCATTTAATTTTTGTATACGTTTTTATTTCGCTCATACCAACATTTTTAAGCCTTAAAATTTCTCAAATTTGATTGGCTAAAACAAATATTCTTATCTCAAGAACAAATAATTTTTATTTTTTGATCTAAACATTATTCTAGCTTTATAATTTTTGGCACTTTTGATTGTTCCTAAAACCTATTATTATGTTAGATAATATGGCTAGATTAAACCCAGTTTTGTAAATTCTTTCATTGTTTGCCCAGAAGATTACATTTGAAAAGGTTGAAGACGTCTCAATTAATGAAGATAGGGCAGTTGCCAACATTTTTTCCCACCTTTTGCCCTCTGAGAAGAAAGTCTTTGAAAATGTTAAAAAGCTGCACCGCAAGGTTAACCAAGCAGCCATCGCTGTCGATTTTAACAAATCTCGCATACAACATTGCCTTCTACTACGTCATATGACGCGTTAGGTGGAAGAAAGGCCTAAGCCACAAAATTTGAAAATGGCGTTTTTCCCGGATAAGTTATCCTTATAACTTAGTTTATTGTTATACAAAATATCAGAATCTAATTCAAACTAATTCATATCCAAATTTCAACAATGCATTGTGATGGTCAGTTCGGACAAATTGAACAAAATATAAAAAAACAGTATAATTAAATTATTTAAAGTTGTAGAACTTGAACAAAGTACTTTTTTCGAGTTTGACCTTTTACAAGAGCGCATTGTCAAGAGGAAATCAAACGCAATTCAATTTATTGATGCAAGAAAATTTGTTTCGGATCATCAATACAAAGAAGGGTACGTGATTTCCTCTAGACTTCAAACAAGCCCAAACAGTAATAGTCATCCTGTCAGGCTGCAAAGAGGAAGAAATTCTTCCAGCTTCAATTTGTTCAATTTAGCTCGTGAGCCGCTGCCTCCAAAGTATTCTAAGATGCTCCCAATAACAAAGGAAAAGAAAATTGATATCGAAGAACTTACAAAATTAATGCCAACAGACGCAGCGAAATATTATACAAATTTGTTAGAACAAATGGAAACTAAAAAGGAAAAACAAGAAAATTTTGAAAAAGACGTAACCGATAAAACTTTGGATTATATCAGTTAACTGCAAGATGTATAATATACAAACTTTGCAAGTCTCTCCTGAAAAATTTGAAAATTTGGCTTCGACTCTTCTTCCACCTAACGCGTCATATATATATATATATATATATATATATATATATATATATATATTTATGATTTTCATTTATACTTTCATTTATTTCCATCTTACTTTTATCTCCTGCTCTGTATTTCATTACAAACTTATTGTTTTAGAGAAACTGTTTCTTTTAATATATTTTCCACAATTCCTCAAAAGCTAAATTTTTAGTATTTTTTCGTTGCCAAATTGCTGTAATGCCTCTTTATTTCGTATAATATTCCGACATCTTTCATTCTATCCATTATTGAGATCATTTCATCAATTTTCCTCTCCATTTCGGTCCTGACTGATCTCCAAGAATCTCCTGTATCCATATTTGATACCGACTGAAATGGTGAGAGAAATCTTGGCTCTTTGTAGCGCGCGGACACGTGATAATGTCATAATGGAATAATGAATACCGATATGAGAGAGCAGTGTTCTCAAATTAGGTTGGAATACCGGTCTTATATATCGACCTGTCTCGATATCTGGCGATTTGTTGGGCTCCAAAACTCATGCCAACTTTTTCTTTCCGATGATTATTAAGTTTATGATATCAATACGAATCTCTCCACCAACACACTCACTTTTATGAATATAAAAATACAGACATTTATGACTCACTCGTATATGAGATGGGAGTGATATTTATTCCACCGTGTAATTAGTGGTTGTTTATCAATGAGAGATTTTTTATCTGCTCATTTAAATGGGGCAAAAACAATGGAGGCATTTACGCTGAAAAGGTTATGAACGTTAAATTATAGTGGATACATAGACTATACAGCTAGAAGCGGAAACCATAATAATAGTGAGGGGAAATGGTAATTACTAGAAGCGCTTATAAAAGTAAATGTTAAAAAAAATATTCTGTTCACCTTCCCTAATATTCGAAATGATTGAAAATTGACTCCGAACTCATGTAGAACGTTATAATTTGAATTAATCTCAGCTTTGTCTTTCTTCACAGCAATATAATTAATTAATTTATTGTGCAATTACTATGCTGCCTAAAACAACGGATTTTCGCTGGCAGCAAAATTGAATAAATATTTAAAAATGAGATGGAAAAAAGAGGGGGAGAAAAACAAACAAAACACGATATAACTGAGCACGATTTACATTAACTTCAGAAAAATCGGGGCAAGGGGATAATCAAATGACAGGTTCTAACCATCTAAACTGAAATCAGTCTAAATGAACAGTTTTAAAAGGGCAGGTTAAATAGAATGATAAAAACAGTTTAAAAGTGCAGAGACACAGGTAGAACCTTCTGCTAAAATATAACGCAGACGAAAAGAGAAGTGACGTTGAAGAAATGTTGGAAAAGTACAAGATACGACGGTTTACGAGGGTGGGTCGATCAAGAATCAAGTGTGCGATAGAAATCACATCACTTAAAGGGTACAAAGAACCCAGAGGAGGATCCTCGCCCGATATTATGTGGATGTGGGTGAATCGGGAATGTTAAATTCAAATCTGTATGATGATGTATGTGAGGAATGAAATAATAATGCACATCGTTAAGGGCGAGGAAAGATAATGGAACTTATGAAAGAGCAGGAGAAAATTAAAAAATCTGCAAATAATTTATTATAAAAAAGACGAATTTATAGTAAAAACAAAAGAATGAGAGTTCATGTGGCGTTAAGCATTTAAAAAGGATTCTGGATGGACGTTAACACTATTGGCAGCATAAGACCTCTCAGCTAAGTTATTTGACACCACTCGTTGATCAGATATCAGAGATGACTTTACATTCAACCTTGGAGCTGTATGAACAGCATACGGCTCCTTATTTTATTAACTAACTCCTTTCCAAACCTTCGAGAGAATGGTCAAGAAGAAGAAAGACATATCTTATGTTCACCTTGAGATTATTAGTTCTTTGAGAAAATCTCTGGCTCTATGTTTTTGAACCCAGTTATATGATGTGTGGTTTACAGGATACCAAGAGTAGGTTAATATAGAGGTCTGACCTACAGCTGCACAAGTGGCGCTTTACATGGCACAGATGGCCTTTCGTGCTACAAAAGATGGCATTGGAACGGTAATTTAAGCTAGGTAACAGAAAAAAAGACTATTAAATCCATTCCAGAATTTTCGTCATCATAGGCTTCAAACATCGCGATTCAAAAGCCATCCCAATCAGAGTTTGGTCAATTTTAATGTGGAGGATGAGATACCTGAGTTTGGGGAAGAAAAGATTTCAAAAGAATATGAAAATGGTCAATTCTATATAGATCATCTTTAATTAACAAGGGAAAGTCAAGAGAAACAGGCTGAGCAACACAAATACAAATTTACACAACTAACCTTATCAGATTGAAAATAATGGCGATAAAGGATGTTGTAGAGTAAGTATTTCGTAGTTATTTTACGTGGGATTGAAAGTGACCGCTTCAAACAGGCGCAAACGTCGCATCGAAAAAAGTGACTTCCCACAGCATTGTTGCGAGTAATTTTCGCTAAGCAAAATTCTAATCTAAAATTCATTAGAGGAAAGGAGGAAGTGGGATTCGGCCGTTGAGCATGAGATGGGGTCTATCGTTGAGGTGGGTTAATTCTCTATGATTTGGAAAGTTGGTTCCTCCGACTAGGTACTGGGTCTTTGAATCGGAGGTAGATCGTCAGGTAGCATATTAACATCAGCCATGGTGTGCTGAATAGTGAACAATTATCCTGCGAGGAATAGGCATTTGTTGAGTAGTTAATATCAGGTTGAGAAAGATCACTTTTAGGCTTATTTTGTCACAATCACAAATAAATCATTGCACCAAAAATTGTTTTCAATCGCGGAGAGAGAAGACGAATAATCCTTCGTTAAGTTAAGTCAAGATCGTTTGTCATTCGTAGTACATTGTCCAGAGTAAATGTCCGTGTGTTTTAGCTAATTCCTTTACGTCAGCCAGTGTCTCGCCTCGTTCCTTATTGCGCTACATTGGTTCAGAATATCATGCGAGAAAAGAAAGACTATGACGCCGGTTATTGTTTTGGAGGTAGTTGTCTGGAAGAAATGACCTTCCGATTTTAACGGTGGTTTCTTCCAATGTCACAGAAATAATAGGAATGGAGCTTCTCAGATGAAATAGTTAGATAGAACTGTCTTCTCACTAACTGTGTGCTTATATCATCCCCAAGCGTAACGAGTCAAGTATCGAAAAGTCTTCCTTTTTCAGGGCGAAAGATTTACTATTTGGCAACCTCACGGTATAACCCACTGCAATTAGCACAAACCTTTAGTCTATTTTTAGTGAGAAACTTGGAAGTGCGATGTGCAATTAATAAGAAAGTGCATCTCGACACGTACGAACTGAAGACATTCATAATATCGTCTTGGCTTTGTTACTTTGAAATATTAGTTACATATTGAGCTGTGAGCTTGTTTTGGAGTCGAGAGCTATTTGATCATTCAACTCATTTGATTTTATTGCACCTTCACAAAATTGAATACTGGATAAAATGTAACACAGAAAGGAGAAAGAGTGTCAACGGATGTCAGATTTGTGGTAGGACCACTTAGTTGTTTCCTTCCTCGAGATCGGAGATTTAAGAGAAGGATATAGTATTAAAAGAAATCTTCACTTGATTTCTGTAGGGGATGAAAATATGTGGAGCCGAAAGATAGGAGCAAAGAAAAGGGGAAGAGATGCATTCTGCTGAAGTAGTTTTAGTAACGAGGCTTCGGAAGCTTGAAACATTAGCCCTACTCTCTGGCTACTACATGAAGCCACCGGTTGAGTACGATCCTGGTGTACAAAGTAAGATTCAGTAACTAATTAGCACTTAATTAGGAAAGCTGTGAATGTAGACTGGGTGTGAGAGAATTCTGGTGCTCTAATTCTGACCTAAAAGGAGGGACAAAGAAAATCTTTTGTATTATGACCGTTTCCCAGAGAGATGGAAATGGCTCCATGATATTTGACAAGGGATATTTGAAGTAACGTAAAGAAGGGGGAAGAAAAGCGGACTCACCAGGGACAAAGCAACGTTGAATTGAGACTGAGACTCGCTACTCTGTGCAACAGCCGCGAGACGAGTTGGTTGGTTTGACCTGGCCAAGAGTAATTAAAACATAAAGGAATGAGTCTAATACTCTTTGGTTATATAACCTAACCTAACTTTAACCTAAAAAATAAATGTAATGGACCGATTGAGCCTGATTTAGTGAAAATTAAAAGTAAAGTAGCTGAATTTTTTTTAGAATTTTAAAGGATAGAAATTTCTTGTCTTTATAAATTTGCTGAACCAAATCCGTGTTTTGATATTAGTGAAAATGAAAAGCAAAGTAGCAACAAAATTTATTACTTTAAAGGATAGAAATTTCATGTCTTTATAAATTTGCTGAACCAAGTCCAAGCGAAGCAGTTTCGAAGAATATTATTATAGAGTCACAGTGGCCAGTCGACCTTTCTGGCTGGTAGCGTCACCAGCCATTTTTGCCTTGTGTCCCCAAAACAAAGAAGCGCCCATAATTCTTGTATTGTAGTGTTTTATTTTATTGTGCGTGTGTGTATGTATGTATGTGTGTGTGCTTACATTTACTCTTCAATTGTGGTCAATGATACTAAACAAGATTATACACGACGATGTTATCAGCTTAATTAGTTCAACCTTTTCTATGCTTATCTTTTCTGATATACTTGTATTACGTATCTTTTCATTCCTGCAAGACAAGTGACTCGATACATACATCTTGAACCGGCAAATGAGGCTGTGGATTTCAGATCGTATTGATAGTGATGAAGAGGATGACGATCATATTTTAGACAAGGATTGGATTCCAAATAAAGTTAGTGGCGAGGTAGAAGTTCACGAGGAGGTATAAGAGAAAGATGTTGCTGAGGAAAGTGAAAATGAGGAAATTCGGCGACGGAGGAAGATTGAATGGTTACCTCTACAAACACGCTGCATGCCGCAGAATGTAGAAGATGATCATTTTGACAAGGAGCTTTATGAAATATTCAACTTGTTCTTTGGACATAAAATTATCCAGCACAAAATTAAACAAACAAATTTGTATGCCGTTAGAGACAAAATGCGGCAAACTTCCATGTCACTGAGGAAGAAATAAGTTATTCCTTGGACTATTGATTATAAGTGGATACAACAATCTGCCATCAGAAAATGATTATTGGTCCACAAGTGAATATTTGGTTGACCTGTATTTTCCAAAACAATGAGCAGGAACAAGTTCCGTAACATTAAAAGATACCTGCACCTTACTGATAACTCAAACCTAGCAGCTTCAAATATCGCCAAGATCTTGCCCTTACTTGAAATGATAAGAAATAATTGCCAAAAGTTTTGTATATTTCATGAACTACTAAGGATTGATGAATCTATGATTCCGTATCATGGTCATCACTCTAATAAGCATTTCATAAGAAAAAAACCAATAAGATTTGGTCATAAAATGTGGATGCTATGTAGAGTAGATGGATATCCATACAATTTTTTAATCTATTGTGGCAAAGAGCCTGACTCAAAGACTCGCTAAATGGGGTCACATGTCGTGATATCAATGTTGCAGCTAGTTGAAAATACTGACCACCATGTAGTGTTCTTTTACAATTTCTTCACAAGCCATGCATTGCTGACAGAACTCGCTACAGAAGGGTTTCAAGCGCATGGAACTGTTCGAGATAAAATAACAGGCAAATGTCCTCTCCCATCAAAGAAACAAATCGAAAAGAAAGAGCGAGGCTATTTCGACTAGAAATCAGATGCTACAGTATTGTTTGTGAAGTGGAATGACAACTCTAGTGTGAGAGTTGCCAGCAACTGCTACGGTGTGACTCCAATTCATAACCTACAACGCCATGTGAAGAAGGAGGATAACAAGTTAGTTAACGAGCCACATCTTATTTACATGTACAACAAGGGAATGGAAAGGCGTTGATGTATGTGATGGAATGTTATCATCTTACAGACCGCGGTTGCGTTCAAAAAAATCGTGGTGGAACATTTTCTCAAACATGCTGAATCTGGCAGTGGTGGCTGCTTTCAGATTCTACAAACATATTGGTGGATGGGCAGGAATGTCACAATGTTCAGGAGGGAAATTGCTCTAGCCATGATAAGGTTTCAAGAAGAGAGGAAGAGGCTTGGAGGACCTTCCGCACAACCTGCGAAAGCAGTAAGGTACGACGTGTGTTAATCACTATCTGGAATCATGCACTCGAAGGAGACGCTCCCTCTGTATGAAGAACATAGGACTGCAGTGCACAAAATGTGAAAAGAGACTCCACAAGATGTGCAGTGATGCCGATCACAAGAATTAAACTAGTGGAAAGTAAAAATAAATTAAAATAATCTGTTTGCCAGAAAATGAGGGAGATAGATTCTAGAGAGAGAAAGAGAGAGAGATGGAGAGAGAGAGAGAACAAGGGTGTGTGATCGAATCACGAGAAAGAGATTTTGAGCGAAGGAGCCCTGCTTCCAGACCAGCAGTAAACTTCCGGAGTGATAACGCGCCAGAACCCCGTCCCGTTTATAGTGTTACGACCCTCACCGCTGATTCCCTCTATCGAAGCTGTAAGTCCGAACTGATAACGCTTCCGTCGGCAAACATTAGAACTTCTGGCATAGTAATATATATTCACCACCCCGAAAATAATCGAGGAAGTATTCTTTGAGCTTTCTGGTTGCGAGCTGCCCCCACGTTACTCCAAGCAAGCATGCCTACACAATACAGGAGGTATTCACGTGGCATCATAATAGGTCTTTGTAACCATTCATCGACGACGCGCAATCCTCGAGCGAGAAACTCCGGTGCGATTCGGTCTCGCAGCAGGAATCCCTATTCGGAACGACGAAGACTACGTCGGGAATATCGCGCTCTACTTCCCTCCTCGAAGAAATTCCTTCACCTGATTACCAATACTCGTGGTATGCTCCAGAAAATCGCAGACTTACATTTTCCTTTATCGTCGAAGAAACGTGACGGTATCCGACCAAGTGACTAACCTCATTATCTCCTCTTGGTCCCTATCAGCTAATTATTGTAATAATTATTGAGCCTCGTACGGCTAAGTCTCACCTCATAGTCGCCTCCCGCTTTCCCTCGGGTAATTAGTGTGATTATAGAGCCTAGTACGGATGAGACGAGTCCTACTTGTCATTTTAATTTCATTCATTTAGTATCGGTGTTAACTAAATCGCTTATATATTATTCTGTAAATACCTATTGTTGTTTGTATAAGTTTAAAAGATTATATTTGTTTTCGTGTTTAAATCTTCCAACCACCAAAGCCTAATTAAATACTAGCAATACCGACCAACGATTAATTCATTTCGCCTTTTAAATCCAATCGCACTCAAGGAAATCTTTTCCCATTTTAGGGATGTGGTCTTCCCTCCCCTGCATCTTTGGAGAGAAAGCCAACAGGTTTCAGGTTCCGGCTACCTGATTCAACGAGACTGTTATTCATATAGCATTTACTCTTTTCTTAACTGCAGTATAGGTTTTGAATGTTTTTGTAAGAATAATCTGTTTAATACCATATAAAGGCAATAAAATACAAAAGAAATGATAAAAATTTCTTTTCATATCATATGGGTAAGTTTGTGTTATATATTGCGCCAACGTTCCCATTTTAGGAACATGAAAAATGTATATGAAAATAGTATTGTAACGTCAAAACAGAAGTTGGACTGAATCAGCCACCCCCTTGGAGCTTTTAATCCAAAACTGAAAGAAAAACATTCAGAGGAAGATATGTCAGCCAATGAAGTGGTAAGATAGCAAGTGATACTCGAACTTGACTGCCATAAACTAATTCAAAATCTTAATAGCCTAATGTACTATTTGGGATTTCATTGTGAAGTACCATCTTGGCAAAGTTTTTTATAAAAATTCTTTTGACAGTCCGTTTAAACGTTCATACAAGACGTTAGTCATGGGTTGCATGGGGTTACGAAAACTGGCTTACTGGAAAGTAAATCACAAACCTTACCCATAATATTCGAGGTAAATTGTTTACCACAGTCAGAGAGCACCTCTTTCTGTATGCCGACACGTGAAACGATGCTAATTTGATCCTCGGGTATGGAGATTGAATCTAAGGATTTCAAAGGGATTGATTTGGGAAAGAAAGTTGCCCTCAATGACCAGGAAAATAAATCTGTGTCCTTCTTCAGAATGAGGATGAATAGGCCCAACAAAGTCCATACACAATTTTTAGAAAGGTTCTAAAATTAATTTTCGTCGCGGCCGTGTAGTATTTTGACCGAAGTCGCAAGCCCTGCAATAATTCACTATATTGGCATAAATACCAGGCAAAAATAAATAAAGGAAGAGCCTCAAAAAAGTCTTATTGTGAAAAAAATACCAGCGAGAGTAGATGATGTGCTATACGCATACTGCTATCGCTACGTACCACCTGCCACAGAGACTGGACTATTTATTCATTCGCGTTAGAGTTGTCTCTCTATCTTTTCAAACTTGTATGAGCGACCGCTTCGATAAGTTTCTTCGTTTCATACGAGTATAATAGGTTTTCCTCAAAGGGATTCGAGTATCTTGCATCTTCTTTGTCTTTGGAAAATATGTTAATGGGTTCATGTTCATTTTAATATTGGAGGTATTAAGGGGGACAGAAACTGGTTTCTTAAGTTAGCATTTAGTTTGTACTGCCTGTAAAATGGCTTGCTTGTGAACAAGAGAAGAAGATTGTCCTAGAAGCACTGAGCAAATTATATTTAGGCCACTTAGTGCCCTAACCCACTCGTTTACATAGGTACAACTAAATAACAGCGGACGACTCGAAATTTATCCTTTCGCCCTAAAAATGTAGTAACTGTGACTCAGTTCTTCTGGGACGGTTTTATCTCAGAAAGAAGGTCTTCTGATACCATATTACATGTGCACCCTGTATCCTTAACCAGAGTAGATATTGAACAATCGTTAACCTTATCTTATTCAAATTTAAAACCATTTATAAGTGAGGATGCAATGCAAGAGAAAAATAACCTTTACGTGAGTCGATGAAATCATTGCTGCGTTGTCATTAGCTAGACGAGTAGATTAGAAAGTGTGCTTTCTCAACTACATGTCGGCCGCATAGGTTATGCTCAATGTGTTTATTTTGGGATAATTCCTGAGTGTTTCCTTATATCCTTATGTGTTGAAGCGGCTCTTCCTTAAAACAACAAAATTCGCCCTCTTAGATTAAAGCCTACTTCATCAAAGAAGTACATCACGACATCAAGGTATCCTACGACAGAGATTGTATGGGAATTATAATCCATTTTACACATTTAATGGAATCGAGAAAAAAAAATTAGTTTTACCTTGTTTTTGACAAGCGATTTCCAACTAAGTTACTTTAAACTTCGTGACAAGAGATTCAAATTAAATTCTGCCTGTTGTTGGCTGGTATTCAAAAGAAATGTTGCTATTGTAAAAAAAATATTTACGGCGGATTTAACATTTACGTGACGGTGAAGAAAAAGGTATTTAAAATACTATTTTCTAGAATTGTGCTTCCCAAGAGCAACTTACAGTTAAACTCCTTTAAGTAAACAAAATGTGTGCGGAATAAGCTATCTGCTGAATTATCATGGCACATCTCGTGGACGAGTATAGGTTGTGCCCTGGGTTCTATTATCATGCTTTTCTTAAAGTAATGCACGTGCGTTTCACGTACATATTTTTAAGAGATCAGTATTTCTACCGCAAGATTGTTAGAGCCCCTTGGCGCGGTTTTCCAGGAAGGCAAAGGCGACGACAGACTGTTTTTTAGGGCACCTTTCACACTCCCTTCCCTATACCGGGTGAGCATAGCAGATCCTAAAGAGGGGTGCTCAGATATGGATGTAAATGCTGATAAGTTTCTCTGTCTATTACTTGAGCCTAACACCTGAACTAAACATCCACCGCTGGACGTGCTGGGCGAAAATCCGGAATGCGTCATCTCATTTGACTACTTGGTCGTTGGAGGATTTGACTTGGATGATCATTCTTGGTCTGGCTCCTCACCCTCGACTTGGTGCTCAAATACACTGAGGCTGCTCTTGGGGTCGTTTGAGCATCTGCCTAATAGTAGGTTAGCAAACCCAGTACATCCAGTTGCTAAACAATGATCATTTTATGCCTCATATACTTGGTCCCACGATCTCGAATGATAAATATCCTCTAAACGAAAACCCCCAAACCATCTTTACTTGATTTCTGTAAGGGAGCTTTGTGGAAGACAAAATAGTTTGCCGATAGATAAGATAGGGCAAGAAAGAGGGGGGGAGGGGAAAGAAAAGAGGAGAGAGTTAGGGTCTTCTGTAGTAGTCGTATTAGGGAGGCGTCTGGAACTTGAAATAATAGCCACACTGTCTGGCTACTTCAGGAAACCACCGGGTGAGTGCGTTCTTGGAACCCCAAAGTAGGATTCAGTAACTAATTAGCTTTAATTAGTAAGACGGTGAATGTCGTTACGCGATGGGAGAGTTCCGGCGGCCTAGTTCCGACCTAAAAGGGGCAGACAAAGGAAAACTGTTTTATATTGTGGCTTCCAAGAGGGGATTTAAATGGCTCCATGATATTTCACAAGAGATAAAGAAATAACACAGTGAAGGGGGACGAAAAAGGAGACTCACAAGGAACAAGGCGGCGTTAAATCGAGACTTAGACTCGCTACTCTGTGCAACGCAAGTTCAGCTTCGAGATGTGCCGGCTGGTTTGATCTGGCCAGGAGTAATTAATAAGTAAAGGAAGGAGTTTTGGGCGTCTTTTATTAACAAAATGCAACCGTAGACATTTTCTAGAGAGAATCATGCTTGGTCTGATAAGTGAGCTTAACCACTATCCCTCAATCACCACCAGCCTACATACAAGATGGATCACGTCAGCAAGATTCAAAATATTTAAATATAAAACTTCAAACTTAGATAAGGGATTATCAGAATTAGATTTAAATACTAGAAAACAAGTATAAATATCCCCATGGTCCAGTTCGTTGATCAGGCGTAAAACGCTTGCAACGAGAACCTTTGGGAAATACAATGTAAATATTATAACACAGAAATTAGATTAATGCTTTCCTTCGTTAATCCCCATTACCAAGGCCAACAAATCAACAGCAGTAAAATAACTCCGGAATTGGTTGTGACAGGTATGCCATCTTGGAGACCCAATTTTGATCTACCCCGCTCCTTTTTAACAATTAGGAAGCAGCGCTGCATAAATGTACCGACGTTAGACAAAATTGAGACTAGTAATGGCGTGTTCTTTGAGAAAGGTGGACAAAGAATCATGTGAGAGACCACATACGAGCTTCAACGGCGAAAAATGTGAGAAGAAAGAGAGATGGACAGGTAGAGAAGAACAAGTGGGCGTGCTCAACCCTTCAACAGGAGAGAAAACACGTAAAGGTATGTGGCTAGTGTAAGAACATTTAAATGAAGTAAATAATATAAACGAAAATAAATAATTTATTGTAAACAATATAAATGAAATGAAGGGAAAGAAAGAATAAGACACAGTACGTCCCCAACTCCGTATCTGCGAGGGGGGAACAATCTAATTAAATTATTTGTGAAGCATTCTCGAAGGGTGAATTTTTGGCGCCTTATTTTCCGTTTCATTCAATGCGAATTTATTGTTTCTTAATTCCTACCTTCATCAATTCAAGAGACTTAGTCAAGCTATAAAAGGCAAAGGAAAAGGAAAAGAAAAAGAGCGCTAGAGCAGAGACGAGATGCAAGCCACCGACCCCACATCGTTGTTATAAGTGTATTGTAGCCCAAACCAGGCCATACCTAAACCTAAAACCTTAATTCGAACTTAGTTAAGACCATTTTACACCGGAAGCCATGTGATGATACCCACGCTACGACGGAGATGTAAAACCACGTTCCTTTTAATCGCTTCTCTTATTTTTGCTGAGGATGTCCAGACGAATCACAATATCCATATGCCAGGGTATGATTTATTTTTCTGATGTAAAGTACTCCATTAAGGAATTCCCTACTTTAAAATTCCCTCCGATAACCTCTTCATCCTTGATAAAACATCATTACATCCAACCTCACTCCCTAGACTGAAGTTAGAGGGGGGAGGTTTATTTTTCAACTGATCTAAAAAAATTAGCTAATACAGCTGTTGTTTTTGAACAAGATGATGTTATTCATCCACTTCGGTCTATTTACACTTTTTATATAGCTACCCACTTCTTTGCTTTTTTCACTCATGGATTCATTGAGCATTAGTCGCTCCTCTTCCTCCTCCTTCTTCTCCTCAGCTAACCAGGAAGAGCTCCCATTGTTGCACCGACGTGAGTAGTCTCTCGTAACAACTGCAATGTAGCTATCTGAAATCCCTTCTGGTGTGAAACGGACTTTAATAAGTAGTCACTCTTTTCACGCTACCAGTATACAAAGAAAAAGTTTCTATGTTTCTTTTCTTTCTGAAGACAACCCTGACATCGGACCACCACGCTATTGATATTTCAGTTCTTCATGAGGGACATTAAAATTCTATGACCCAACTGAAACAATTTATATCTACTGAATACTGCAAGAAATAGTAAGAATAATAAATAGTGGAATAGTCTTCCCGAATCAGGGATCAATTCTCACAACTTGAACACTTTTAAGAATAATCTTGATAATTACATGATATATAAATCAGACTTTAATGAAATTGATTAGGAAATATTATTTAAATAAAGTTCACATTTGTATAATATTAATAAAATTATATTAGTCATTGTAATTATATCAATTTAAAAAAATATTTTTAACAGATTTTTAAAAATTTAAATCAAATGAGTAACATTCTACATTTTGGAGGGGTATTTTTTAAGATCACATCATCGATTGAGATCAGAGTCGGTTTTCACTCTTTATTGTCTATACTTCGCCTTTTAAAGGTAATTACTGCAAGAAAATCTGAATCAAGTTATTACCATCGTCAAGCCTTCTCACTCATCACGCCTTCGCCATTGTTATTTTCTCTATCGTCACTTCTTCGACATCACACATCTTCACTATCGTCATTTTGGGACAATTGCTTTTTATCGTTATGTATTTTTATTTTATTTAAATATTTATAAACTCGCAACTTGATGTTTTTTTTTGTTCTTTGCGTGTAATGTGTGGTATGTAATGTGTGTTATTATCGCCTCGTCACCACTTCGCGATCGTCATATCTTCGATGTCGTCACGCCTTCACCATCATCACCTCACTGCTAGACTTTCGGAATCAAGTTATCTCAATCTGCGAATCTTCGGCCCTCATCTCGCCTTCCCCATTTTTGTCTTCTCCATTGTCACGTCTTCACTATCGACTCATCCTTGTTTTTCGATGGTTTGTATTGATATTTTTTCTTGGGTCTTTTTGATCTAGTTTTTTTATACTTGCATCTTAGATGGCCTTTGAGCTTTTTTGTGTTTAATATATATATTATGTTTTGTCCCCTGATCTAAACCACGGAGGATTGACGATTCCTCCTTTAGTTTTTCAGGTAGTAAATTCAAAACTTAGTATTATCAGAACTTATCAACTAAAAATACTATTAAATGACCTGCACTTATTTATCACTTTTATTTTTCTCAAATCTCATTTCACAAGATCTATAACACATTTAACCATCGAATTTAATTTTACAGTTTTACTGTTGTCAAGATATACCTGTGTAGAATAGCTCAGCGCTCCGAGTCGTACACAAGCACGGGCAGTCAGCTGAACACAGGCTGCCTGAGATATTTCAGGGCGATTAATAAAGAGTGCGATTTAAGGTTGACCGGGTTTTTCGACTAATAGCTTGCCAAGATGCATCTCAAAGGATATATAAATACATTACCACAAAATATCATTTTAATATATAAAATATATTTAATATATATATATATATATATATATATATATATATATATATATAAAAGGGGGAACAAATTACTTATGGTAGTTAAATGAATTAAGTGAGGATTAAGGAGGATGACCAAATAACATCGCTTTACCTTCAAGCGCGAGCGAATTGGATCGGGGTGGAAGACAACAGTGCAGGTCTTCAAGATGATACTTCGGGAAGTCCTGGCGAGGAGGACTCGAAGATGGGGTTGGATTACTTCGTGATTAAGAATGAGATCTTCTCTGTTCCAGAGAGACTTAATCTCAACTCAAGATGATTCTGCAGATTGGCAGGGAGTCTCAGACTCGAAAGAACTGGAATCTTGAATGGGTGGTGAAAATAAGAAGGCCGCACAACTCTTCGGGAAGAGGGGGGGCTTGATAGCTTTCCTTTGAAGAGGGACCAAAGCTTAACGAAGGTAGATCTGCTGGCGAGACCTTCGACGAAATACGACGACGGGTTACAGGGATTCACGGGAAACAGACGGCATTCTGAACGGAGTGGATGGCTGTTTTTCAATCTCCTCGGAAGATGGTGAGCTTCAGG
The DNA here is from genome assembly GCA_963969495.1 of Ceratothoa steindachneri. Classification (NCBI taxonomy): domain Eukaryota; kingdom Metazoa; phylum Arthropoda; class Malacostraca; order Isopoda; family Cymothoidae; genus Ceratothoa; species Ceratothoa steindachneri. The sequence continues at coordinate 61,957,775 of OZ018320.1, forward strand.
TTAAATACCCGGATGGCTAATCCAATAGACGCCTCAGGGCTATACGGTCCTTAGGAGATTCTTGGCGCCAGTCTAAACAAACACATTTAATGATAACGCATCGTTCCAGACGATGAAACTTGCCTCGTGATATGGGCATAGGGTTAATATGGCTGCGCACGGCGTTATCACAGAGACGAGGGGGGGGGGGCGCATGGCGTTGAAGGCAAACACAGCTATGTGTTGATTAAGCAAGGAACTGATTATCTCTCGAACTTTCTGAAATTCTCACGCTGGCGCACGTGGTCTTGAAAGGAAGGGGAGCTTCCTATCACAGTTGTCCTTCGAGGGCATTCCCTCACAACTGTAGTTCTCAATTACTGAGAATGTAGGGGCAAAGACTGCAAATTTAAGCTTCAACCGCTGTATACATTTGGTTTCATCAAAACTTATTGTCCAAAGTTACCAGCCGAGAGATGACTTATTTTGGGCTATGAACTTTGCTAGCAAAGGAAAACAACCGTTCCACTGGTGCAGAAGAAGGTACCGTGGTGTTATACCAATCTAAAGGGTTGAGGGTCTTACTTTACTGTCAGTCAAAAAATATGAACTCCTAGGGCTTCCTTGTTTTTAGGAGAATAGAATGTGGCATTCATAGTTTTATCGCCAAAATTAGACCCTTGCAACATTACAACTCATCTCAGTTTGAAATATTCATGAGATACTGAGACCAAAACGACAGCAGCTACTTTGGGGCTCAACGACCAAAAAATACCAAATCTGCCATTGAAGCCAGAGACAATTGCTACCAGTAATGGTATGCAATGTTTCAAACGCAAGTCCTTTGGTTGGATAGGCTCCAATCTTGTGAGGGTATCTATGTAAGGTCACTAGGAACATTGGAAGAAGACAAGCGTAGTATAATTTTTTTATGCCTACGATTTGTTGTGGGCTGTGCAATTGGTTTTAGAGGGACAAATATTCTGAAATAAATTCCAATTCATTGCCTTTGAAGATGGATAGATTTAGTTCTTTAAAAGATACAGTCACGTCGTTCATATGTTTATATATTTGGCTCAATGAGTCGTACATTGAGTACATGCGGGTGACGCATGGGTACTTAAATTGGACGCCAGTTATTTGTTGTATTTTTCTGCTGACTTTGATTTACCAGTAACATTTCTCAGCGCCGAACATTTTTACATTGCAGAATGCTTTATCGTCTGTTGTCAAGGTGAATTCAGTCCTTTATCTGCATCAGTTTTTGCTAACAATTTCAATATGTAAAATGCACATCGAATTTGCTAGTTTAACTAGCTCGCCTCATGCTCTACTGAATGTCCAGGAAAGTTGCTGATTAAAACCTTTTCATCTAAATCTTTTTCACTATCAACTTCATCAATTTCGGCAGTACGATTCTGAACAAGGACAGCGAATACGTTAATGCCCTTCACTATGTTTGATGCATTGTCGGTGACTGTAGATAAAACTTTTCTATAAGATTAACCATTTGATCCGGCCTAATATTTCACCAATTTTACCAATGCAATGTGTTTCACGAAATTTTCGTCATGCCAGTGCAGCTAATCCTGGCGAAAATTCATCATTTACCTTTAATGTAAGAATATAAATTCAATATTTATTAGAACATCTTTTTAATTTTAATTATAATAATATTGGTTAGACACCAGCTAAACTGCGCGATCAAACATTGAAGAGAATAGCTATGTGATTGAAAGGAGGCAATTTAGGATGAGTTAGCTACCTTACCATCATATCAGTGACTTATCCCATAAGCGCAATACGTGAAAGAGTACATACTCATTACAAAATGAAAACTCACCAAATTAATGATTGAAGAACCCACGTGGAATAATACAAAATATTATACTATAAGTCTATCAGACTATCAGTCTATCATCATTGGTCAATTTATTAATTATATAAAAATAATACCCAATGCCTAATGACTCCCATGAAACTGCGGTGATTCGATATCCATATGTCGCATGTTACACAGACATGGTCAACTGCTGATAGTTTTGTTTGTATGTCTTCCTTCATTGTACTGGTTGTTGTTGAAAGAGATTTAACCATGGTGCGTCTTGAATGCACATGAATAGACGGATTAATATCTGAAAAAATATTAAAAAGTTCAAACAAATACATTAGATTAGCAATGGAAAAAATATTTAGTTAGGCTAGCAATAGTCTAATGTTCATACAAATAAGGTGAATAATTTTTTTAATCAGAAATTCACTTTCGAAAAAATAGCAAAATATTTAGCTAAGCAAGCGATATTTTAGTGTAAATACAAATAATAATATTAATTATTTTAATAAGATATTTTCTATGGAAAAAATAAAATATTTGAGCTATACTAACATGAAAGACGATCCTTAATTCATGTAGTTTAAGTAGCCTGAATGGTAGGAGCACATTAGCCACAAGCAAAAGAAACATTTTTTCAATGATATCCTTGCATATTGATAGTCCTAGTGTTTCCTTGGAAATATGGAACATGTTTAATGTTGACTGCTTGGTAATTTTGGCAGAGACAGCAATGCTGTCGCTGGCATCTTCTCCTTTAGCTGGACTCTTGCGTTGCGAAATTCATATTCACTCAAAGATGCGAATGCAGTTTCTGCACTAAAAAATAAATTATTATCGTGCGGAGAGACTTCTTGAACATCTTGTATTTTATATACTGAAGTATCAAACTTCTAGTTGAGATAAATACTAAACAAGATTCTAAAATTTTGTTATCTGTAACTAAATTATTTTCATCAAGATCAATGCATTTTTATCATATGTTAAATTGAAAGCCGAATTTTGTCCTTCAGTAACTAAATAGGAGAAATTACAGAAGGGGAGAGGATAGCGAGAAAGACAGATACACTAGGCATTTTATTATAGTGGGATATCGGCAGTTTTCAATGCATTTAAAAGTCCATTATCTATTAATATCTGAAGTGCACAATATATTTAAAAGGACGTCGATGTAAATGTAGCATTAGTCTTAAAAAAATAACTTGAACCATTATTTTAATTTTGCTACTTACTCCTTAGTCATTGAGTACTACTATGGCTGAGGTGCCTCAGAAGATTACTTGTTTAGTCGAGGTCATCAAAAGCAATTGTATCTTTCTATGTACACTGCATACAAATAACTTTGATACATTTAAAGTGTTTTAGACAATTTAAAAATATTTTTCCATTCAATAGGACAGATTGATCCTTCTTACCTACATCGTTATCTAAATATATTGAATGCTGTTCTGGTGACAATAAAATATTTGGTTCCCTTGGGATCCTGTTCAAATTGTAAAATTGCACTCATTATTAAAAAGATCCATCTGTAAATAAAATATATTTACAATAGTTTATTATGAAAACAAGCCTATAGGCTATGTCGTTGTATAGGAAATACTCGACACCTTGACACTAAACATTTATGTAGTGGTATAGGTACTCGTAGGACCGAGTGATGGAAGGATATTCCTACGTATGGGTTGTTTACGTACTACTCCGTGATTAACGTTATATCTCTGTAAGAGTGATATATATGATTGATTATTGACTTCTTTAAAATTTAAAGGTTCCATTTGCCAACGTAGCGATTCGAGGAAAAAATAAAAAATTTGTTAAAACAAACTAAAACTTTAATTAAAACACCCAAACGAAATAAACATGAACCACAGAAATATTACGAATTTAAATACACAATAATGACTTCAATAAGTTTTTAAGTAATGCTTTTTAACTTGACCTCTTGACATTATAGTGATGGTTAGCCCACCTCTCTCTTCAATATAAAAATATACTAACTGTCTCTACTGGAGTTAAAATACCTTAGTCCCTACGGTGACAGGTTCGAGTCTGACCTTGACTCAATAAGCCCAGAAACCTCAGGAATCCGGTAGGTTCTTTGACGCGTTCCTCGGCCAGATGGTTGACGGCAGACGGAATAACTTGACAGTCACAAGGGACTTGGGCGAGTGAGACAGATGGGGGGCCACACGCTACTCGGGGGGAGGAGGGTCTTCTTCAAGGGCAAAGACTATCACGGTGCTTTAGGATGAACCAGAATAGGCGGGGTCTCTCTGACAAGAGTAAGTTGAACTTGGTTCTTAAACCAAGTTAACTGAGAGTTCGGCGTGACCACCGGGTAATGAGCTCGAAGAGGAGCTTTTTCTTCCTTGTTGCGGAATTCGTCAAAGGCGAGGAGTGTACTCGGAGGAGGGAATCTTCTTTAAGGGCGAGGATAGTGGTGGGGGGGAGGGGGTTCTACGACGACAATAAATTGAACTTGAGCAAGTTAACTTAAATTTCGGTTTGATAACCAGGGACTAACTCGAGGATGAGCAGCTTCGTAATCCCTTCTCTTGGTAGCCTGGCCTCTCTTGCAGGGGACTTCGTAGTCTGGTTGACTCACGGATTCTACTCCGTTTTTCCCAAGTGTTTGGTATTTATACCTCATCACCCCACTGGGGTAGGGGTAGGCGGGGGGGGGGATGGCTTGTGGACGGGCTGCAGGAGGGTTCTTACTCCAACGGGTTTTCTCAGCAAGTCTCACTTCTGGTCCAGCTGGCCTTTCGAGCTTGAGAGAAACGCGTCTCAAATTTCGTACTTGAGGTGAAATTGAATACACACTCATAGGGAAAATCTTGCAGTTTAAACCGCTCTGCTTTAAATCGGGACAAGGGGCGAGGGGCTGGGATACGAGATTGACCCAAGGTGCCTGGCCCGGATGTTTTGCGGTCAACGTCCCGTGCCTAAACTGGGAGAGAAGGGAGAGGGTCGATTCCCCTACAGGCTATATTTTATGCCTATATTATAATAAATATAAACATACTATATTTTGCTAATAACTATACAAAAATGAATAAATATAGAAAACTTTAGCAGGAGTCTTTGATTAATAACTTTAACTACCAATACGTAATATTTGAAGCATAGTGAATGTGCATAAAGTTCAATTATACAAATAATGATCTAAAATTTAATAAATGATATAAATGTTTGCAAACTATATACATACAAGTTTATATCGTGTATTACAAAAGTCCTGTTACACTCTTTACTGCGCTCTTAACAATGGATACAATGATAGTTTTGATGCAGTTAGACACGTTTTTATTGTTTTAACATAAATATTTGTTTAATTTTTAATATTAAGCAATTTGGCCGCCCTCCAGTGGCATGCACTTGCTTCAGGCGAGATCTGATGGCCGCTCACACGTTGCGGACGAAGTCCTTCCTCATGCTGGCCCACACGCGGTTGATGGAGGTCTTCAGCTCGTCGATATTGCTTTCGCGGACCTTGCAAGCCCTGCTATTGATATGGACCCACACGTTATAGTCGATGGGATTGAGGTTTGGCGAATGTGGCGGCTAAAATTCTTTCGACCAGAAGTTCATTTTTGACCCTAACCACTCTTTTACGTTCTTGGCTCTGTGGGCCAGAACACCGTCCTGCTGTAAGACTTAGTCCACCTTCATCGTGATTTTTCTCACCCAGAGCAGAATCTTCGTTGCTAAGCTGCTCCTGCAATAGGCCTCTGTAAGCCTGAAAATGGCCCCAAACCATACCTGGGGTATCTTATCACCATTCGACGCCACGACACCGAGCAGAATCACGGAGGCTTGTTGCTCGTTCAAAGACACGTAACGGAACTCCAAGACGTCTCAGGCCCAGGCGGTCGTTTTTCTTATTTGTGACCTAATCTACCGCGAAAGTATTTTTATCAGAAAAAAACGAGAATTCGATTGACATGACTCTTCAAGTTGTTGAGAAGGAGACGCCAGTGATCCTGACGTTGTTCTCGCACACAGTCGGTGAGCAGTGGCCTTTACACGTACCTCAAGCTCTTGCCACTCTCCTCCTTGTGACAACCGAGATGTTCTTCTTCTTCGAGTTTCAGAGTATTTTCGATGGCATTTCTATTAGCCAAACGGTTGACAATTTGAGGTTTACCTGAACGAGCTCGATCTTTGAGGTCTTCCCCGTTCTCGAGCCTTTCCACGTCTCTGTGGACGGTTATTTGGTTGACGTTGAGCCGCTTTGCGATCTCTCTATTCATTTCACTTCCATATCGACAAACCTGCACACAATGGAAAATACTTTTAATGATACGCTAGAAAATAGAAGTTTAGGTTTGTTTGATAGAAGTTTTTCTATCACACACGTAAGCCTCTCGAGATATAAAAAACCCGAGTGTAATATAACTTTCAATCCTTTGAATGACATTGAAAAATTTGTTGCAAAACAAAAATAGCAATAGTGCACAATCATTTTGTTTCGAAGATTACTCCATTCCTTTTTAAGTCTTTAAAAAACGAAAGCGATACACTGTCTCAAAATATTCAAATTTCAACGTCTCTCAATTGGTCCCTGCTGATTTTACAAACACGATTTCCATAATGTTTTATTGATTCGGAAATATTGCGAGACAAGGGAGGAAAGGCTTTATGGGGATGTTTTCATTTGGAGGGACATAATTTAATGCTACATTTATGTCTTGTTTTCGTCCACTGCGTACAAACAAACGTAACGCAAAGTAGAATTCGTATGGAATCAACGTCTTACGAATAGGCTTTAAGGCAAATATACTTGTAGCTTTTAGGATGATGAAAAAAGGTATGGCTTACATAAAACAGCTGGTTTTATCTTTGCCATTCATATTTACATAAAATCATGAATGGGTCTCCTCCACCAAAATACTATAGGATTTTATGAATAACGGTCACATTCACCAAAATTAGGAATTATTATCATCATTTAATCTTATTTTTACCGGTTCGATTTTTATTCTCTGCTTTTTTATCATTTATTCGTAAGTAATTTTCCTTCTCATGCACATTAAACCATAATTAAGCATTTGCACCTATCATAGCATCAGGTTTGCGACCTTTATAATTGCAAATAACTATTAATATTTAATTTGCATTCTTAGTCCCATATATATTTGAGAAATCTAGTCAACGTCATTAAAATCTATAATGTTTTACTCGTAGTCAATAAACTTGACTATGTGATTAATAGGACATTTTTACCATCAAAGTTTTGATATTCTGTATTCTCTTTTAATCTTTTTATATCACCTATTGGTTCGATATGGAGTTTTTCTTTCTAATTTTTAAAGCATCTAAGTATTCTGATTGGTTTTGTTAATATATCCCAACTATTTAATGGAAATGCGTCTCACCCCACGAAAGTATTTTTTTTAAAGTGACGCTGTGAGTATAAATTGGATTTTCACAGTAAAATGGTTTAGAGACCTGATATAAAGTTAGGTTAGATTAGATTAGGTAACCATCTTTGTTATATCATAATTATATACCAAAATGGGCACGGTCCTGATCTTTAAGATGAGTTCGTGATCTGGAAGATCACACTTTTTCTTGTAATCTTGAATATGATCACTTTAGAAATCCAGATCACTTTTAATATCAGATTCTTAAATATCTCGCTATGCGGCACAAAAATGGTAAATAATACATAACGTGTATTGCAAAAGTTATGTTACACTCTGTTTTATGATCTCTAGGGGTTTACGTGTGTGGTAGAAAATGTTCCGTCGAACAAAATTAAACTTCTATTTTTCCATTACGTGTCATTTAAACGTATTTTCCAGTGTGTGCAAATATGTCGAGATGGAAGTGAAGATAATCAGAGCTCTTCTCTCCCGCGTGCAGGCCAATATAAGTTCGACGTCGATAAGCGGCTTTACGACATCCAGATGAACGCCCACAGATTCGCAAAGAGCTCAACAACAGGAAAGAACTCGATGATTGACCTCGTGCAGGCAGACCTCAAGTTTTGAGGAGTAAGTAGGATGGCAAGAGCTTGTGGTACGTTGAAAGGTCTTTGTTCACAGACCGTATGCCTAAAAAAAGTCAGAAGTGGTGTCGTCACCTTTGCAATGACTTAAAGTGTCATGACAATCGAATTCATCTTTTTTATGATAAAATAAACTTCACTGTCGATCTGGTAATTAAAAAGCAGAACCACCTCCTGGTAAGCATTGACAAGGACACCTTTGAGCTCTGCCTCCTGTCCACAACTAAGCACCCGGCCTCCGTGATGATGTTCAGTGTTGTGTCTTCGAGTTGCGAGAATAAGCCGCCGGTATGTCTTTTTCCGATTACTGGACATATTGGCCACCAAATTCCGCGTTGGTGAGAAAAATAACCAAAAAGGCGCACTACATCTTTCAGCAAGACGGTGCCACAGCCCAAATGGCTAGGACCGTGTGAGAGTGGTTGGGGTCGTCGAACATAATCTTTTAGTCGAATTACTTTAGCCGCTCCCGTTTCTTGACCTCAATCACCTCGAATACAGTTTGTGAGCGGATGTTAATGGCAAGGCCTGCAATGTCACCACACCAACGTCAATGAGCTGAAGTCCTTCTTGAAGATCGTGTGGGCCAGCATGAGGAAAAACTTCGTCGCAACGTGTGCTCGGCCTTCAGGTCTTTCCTGGAGTGCGTGCTTGCTGCCGATGGCGGGTACATTGATTAATATTACAATTTAAACACATATTTATATGATAATACGATAAAATCTTGTCTAACTGCATCAAAAATACAGTTCATAACGAGCGTTACAGAACTTTTGCAATACCTGGCATTCATAACTGCTCACAATTGGATGCCTTTTTCTCATTGGGTTCATATCTAGTAAATTCTCCGGCCAAACTTCCGATTGTTCGATGATATTTTGAATCAAGACTTTTGTTTCTGCTTTTGCATTGTGCCAAAAGCTCCATCGTCCTGAAAAATACAGATATTATCGACAAATTGGTCCTGAAAGAATGGAAAAAGGTATGATGAAGCAAATTTTGGTACCAGTTTAAGTTCATGGCATTGCAATTAGGAAGAATTGTTAGTACTCAAGATCCATTAGATGAGAAGTAGTCCCAGACATATAGACTGGCCGGATGCCTCCAAGTGTGTCCGACACATGACTCGTGAAATCGGTTTCATTTTCTTCTCTTAACGAGGAATCTTCTTTTAGCTCCAAACTATTTGTATTTCCTCCCGTTGTATAGCCTATCCTTCAAGTTCTTCTTAATTAAATGAGGCTTTATCGCACTCTTCTTGATTTGAGAAAAGAGAAGTTCTTTCACGAGTCTTGTATCGTGCCAATAGGGAAGCATCCTGATACGATCCATGTCTATGGCTGTTTCTTATCAAAATGTACTTGGGAACTAAGAATTTTGGGCAGGAACATTTTCAGGAAGTCGAAAAGCTAAGAGAACAAAGCGTGCCTTATCAGCATCTTTTACCAACAGTCAAGGACCAAATTGGGGATGATAACTTTAATTTTCAGCATGATGGCCAACCTTGTTACAAGGCAAAGACAGTAACCAAGATGGCTTAAAAGATCATTGATTCTTTAGGATTTTTGCCCAAGGATTTGCATGATTTGAACCCTATGGAATTATAGAGGTTAAATGGAGACCTGTTTATATGTAAACAGAGTGATCCAATTTATTGGTAAGCGAGGCTAAGGAGGCGGTACTGTAAAATTTAATCTGACTATGAATATCCGTTCTGTTATTCAGTTGTCGGCTGGGTTACGGTAACCGGATAGACTAATTCTCGGAAGGAGAAAATTGGCAGAAAAATGGTTGTTTTGTAGGCTTTTAATCTTAGCTTAGGGCTATCTCGTTTCGGGCAAGTGAAATCGCTCAGTTTCGGATTTTTTTGTGCGCTCAGGTTCATTTGACTGGCTATCAGTATTAATAAACTCAGTGTTTCTTGTATCTCTCCTTCTCTGTCAGACTGTCGAACTGTGGCCGGATGGACCGTAGATTGACTCTTGGCGGTTGACTTAATTATGATACTAATAATACTGATCTTCGTTGTATGTTTTGAAACCCTATTTATTTTAACAAAAATTTAGGAGCGTGGCTCCGCTTTTCGAATCTGAGCGTGGGTCGGAGCTTATTTGATCAGAGGGTATGTGCGTGTGTGCTCCGATCCGCCCGCTGTTTGGAGCTTATTCGATCAGAGGGCATGTGCATGTTTAATGTAGGCACGTGTGCACCAAGTTAGTATTTAAATTTTGAAACCTAACCGGGCTTTATCAAGCCGAAATCCGTAGCAAGATTGATTTTGTCTTTCACGGTTCACCTGAATACAACGATTTCACTTGAATTATTACAAAATATTCCGTTTTGTATTGATACATAAATCAATAAATTGCGATTTAACATTATTTACAAGTATTTGCTTTGTTTTTTAATAATTAATAATTAAAAGATGGTATATTATTTCAATGTTCGGTTTGTGTGCGCAATTTAAAGAATTTACTGGACAACGGGGTGCTCAATTTATAAGTTTTTTTCTTGGCGCTACTTCATCTTGTAATTGAGCGCTACAAAGAATTTGGTGGCAATAATCAAACTGGCATTTGATAAACAGAAACTATCCAATTTTGACCAGTTGCCAGTGCTTATTGAACAAAGAGTGAGTAATATCAGCCAAGTTATGTTTAATAAGTTTGTTTTCAGCATGCCATAAACAAGTTTAAGCTATTCTGAAGAACCAGGAACATCATTATAAGTATTAACTGCGCGCATTAATTGATTGTGTTTAAAAACAAACTAGGTTTATGATGTAATTTTTTTAAATATTTCACTGGAGTTGGTGTGAGTGTTGAGAAGTACAGTGTAGGTTGAAGTAAAGTTGTGGACAGGAAGTAATAGAATCGCTAAAGGCATGTTCTGTGCTTGGAGATTATGCTATTCACTTATCCTATAATTTTTTATTGTTCTTTTTTTTGTTTGTGTTCTCCCTTCGACTTGTTGTGGGTTAATGTAGTTTTAATTTTAGTGTAATTTATAGAAGTAACTAACTTTAGATATTAAATTTTTTTTCATTTCTTTACTTTAGTTTTTGAATTATTTGTTTGTTCATCATATGTGTATATATAAATTGTTTTATCAATAAGGTCACTCAACTTTTAAATGTAAATAAAATAAGTTATGTGTGATATATGCACTCAATTTATCTTAAATTTGAAAGTACATTTTATGGCATTAAGTATGGAATATGACGTCGTTCAAATGTCCGCCGCGGTTTCGCTTGGTGGAACGTATTCAGGAGGTCCAATTTTCGATGACTTTATCGCATAAATCTGGCTGAATTCCCTCGATGGTGTTCGTTATGTTGACTTTGAGGACATCAACTGTTTGCGGATTATTCGCATATTCCTGCGATTTAAAGTAGCCCCACAGAAAGTAGTCTAATGGCGTTAAATCGCATGACTTCGGTCGCCAGTTGACGTGGCCGCCGCGCGAGATGACCCTGCCCTGAAATCGCTGGTGCAAAATGGCCTTTGTGGCATGCGCAGTGTGGCACGTAGCGCCTTCTTGTTAGAACCATATGTCGTCAGTATCCATATCAGGCATATAATCTAGTTGAGGCCACAAGAAGTTGATTATAATCGATTTGTAGGTCACGCCATTGATTGTTATGGCAATCCCATCTTCGTTTTCAAAAAAAATACGGACCGATGATTCTGTTAGACCAAATTCCGCACCAAACAGTGACTTTGTTAGGATGCAATTGGTTCTGATGTATCTCATGTGGATTATTTTCGTCGCAAATCCGACAATTTTGCTTGTTCACAAATCCATTAATCCAAAATTGGGCCTCGTCGCTGAAGATGATTTTTTTCTTTAAATTTGGGGCAACTTCCAACTGCTCTAGAGCCCAATCAGCAAACACATTGCGTTGTCTATGGTCGTTTACCTTAATTTCCTAGGCAAGTTGGCTTTTGTACGGGTGTTAACCCAAGTCCCTACGCATAATTCGCCAAACTGAAGTCGCAAAAAGGCCAAATTCTTGTGAACGACGAGAAATTGACTGCCTCAGATTTTCCCTTACACTCTCATTTACGGCAGCGATATTTTCACCAGATCTTGCATTTCGGCGACGTACGGGTGTTGGCTGGTTGTTGATCGACACTTTTAACTCGAATTTGGCTACCAAGCGTTGAACAGTGGACTCGGCAGGACGATTGTGGCAAGGATAGAAATCATGTAATGTGCGGAACGTTTGTCGAACGGAGCACTTATTTTGATAATAACATTTAATAATTGGGAAACGCTGTTCAACGCTATAACCTTCTATAGTGACTTGCCAAGTACTACTGAATAGTTCACAGTGAGGTCGCCAGATATTGATTTAACAATATGGCCACTATCGCCTGACAAAGCTCGAGCGTCCTTGTTGAAAGACCCTTTATATATTTTTTGTGGTATAACGTTTATCCATATCGGTATCCCCACCAGGCTTGTTAATTTGGTAATTTTTGAGTGTAATTTTGTGTACAGTATTTCTTGTTTTTTTCATTTTCGACTACTCTAATTTGAGTATATTTTCATAGTTTAATTTGATAATTTTGACTCGCTTGTATTTGCTAAGCTTTTCATGAAATTCGAAAAGCTTGTGTCATTTAAATCTATGTTATTGTTTTCCAAGAATCTTTTCATCTTTTCCTCTACCCCTTTGAAGTAATTATCAAACATATCAAATCGGACTCCATAGATTTGGTGTATACCCCACTCTCATATATCAAAGCTTATATCTTTGTTCAAAATCTTGAATTTATCATAATTGTTGCAGATATTGCATTTAGCCTCGTGGTCATTAATGTTATCTATTTTTGCAGCAGAGCCATATGAGCTTCCAGTCCTTCATCCTTGTATAGCCATTCTATAATCTGATTGATGTCCCCTAGCAACTGTATGTTGAGGCAATTTGGCTTAATTTGCGTTGGGATGTCAACCATATATATTGAGTACAGGGTTGAGCTTAAATTTCCTCCATGGCGTAAGGAAATATTTAGGTCCATTTTTACCCATGTTATTCTTACTAATTTTCGCTAAGTACCAGTTGTGGAAATTTGTTTTGCACTCCATTTTTCCTCACCTCATCTAATGCTTTGGCGAGATCATTGCGTACAATGTCGACATAACTTCCTTATCTTTTTGCTTGGGCGATCGTTTCGGTAATCAGGCTAATCGCAATCTCCATGCTCGTGATTTTTCTAAATCCATAGTGTTGAGGATTCTGACGATTTTTCCTTCAGCTTTTCAGGAGTTTTTGATTCAGTATAGTCTCGAACGTCATCCCACCAAATTCCATAAAGAAAAGTTGGGTGGTGGCTATAATATCCATTTGACCGGAATGTCGTCATCCACAAAATGTTTATAATGATTTTTATTCTCTATATAATACCCAAGGTGGCTTCGGGTAATTTAACTTGGTAAGGCCCAAAAGACCAGGAGCATTCTGGTTGAAGGAATGTAGGGCAATTTCCAGTTCTTCTCTGGTTATCAGCTCAACTTCGCTTATTTCTATATTCCTCCTTTGGTACACCTAGTGGTTCATATGCGTTCTTTGTATATCTTCATTCAGCTCTTCAATTATTTTATTTTCGAAATAAAATTGTTAATTTACTTCACTTATGTGAAATTTATTTTCCATCCCTATATTGGCAGCAGCGTAGGGTAGTGTACTAAAAAAATCAGATCAGAGGCTTATATGGAGCCATTGAACGGTCACTAAGAGTAATTTTGGAGAGCGATATAAATCAAAGTAAAAATAGACTACATAAAGCTCAAAACAGGCAACCTATTAATGAAGAACAATATCATAACCGAGCAATTTAGGCTGAATTAAACCAATTTGGTATATAAAATCAATTTTATCCTAAGGACACAGTCTCATACTCAGATTTTATGCATTAACATTTGCATGAAACTGTCATTCAACCCTCAGCCAAAGAGTTACCTTGCAATTACAAAAAGGTATCATTGAGGTTCATTACGAGAGAGAATACCGACAACATACGACAAGAAGAGGCCTTGTTGAAAACACAAATATTCTTAAAAAATAACACATTAGAAACCGGTCGCCCAGGAAACCATACTCTTCAAGGAAATGAAGCCTTAGGTCAAATCACAAAGTCTGAGCTCAGATAGAATTATACTCGCACGGTATGAAAATAGGAAAACTTAGGATGTTTGTATTTTGATGGTAGCCAAAGGGTTTAAAACATGGGATCAAAGAAAAATGCGGGTTTAGCAAAATAGGTTCGAATATCTACCATTTTCAACCGGATGAAAAAAGTTTGGTCGTTCTCAGAGACGTCCCATCTCTTTTCATCTGAACTCCTAAAACTCAGCCTAGCAAAGACAATTACTACTCAGGATGGCACAAAAGAGGAAGTAATAAGGAATAATGAAGCAACTCCCTAAGAACAGAAAGAGTAGGAAATATAATAATAAAACTTGCATGGTGTCATCAGACATCAAACTCAAAATATAGGCTAATGAAAGCTTCCCCCTCTCAGGAGGGAAACAAAACGGCATAATCCAGGAAATGAAAGAAAGCAAATATAAATAGGCATTTAACGGTAAAACGATTTATCAGCCAGAAAGCAAAAGGCAACTATGAGCTTCTTCAGCAGAAAATAAGCTAAAAGGAGAAGAAAGCTCTATTTACTAGAAATAAATACAGAAGGTTGGATTGAAAAAACGTCAACATTATGAAATATGTTCAAAGAGATCGTTCCAGATATAATACTAATTTCATAGCAGGAAGTGAATGCAGAACGAAAACATATGCAACTGTTCATTTACACCGTCATCTAATGTAACACTTCAGGTGAGTAGTATAATATGGCTGCCATAGAAATCAGGAGGCCTAAAATACACCGAGATAAACACCCTGGATGCGGCATTCTTGGCCGTAGGAATTGAAACAGAAATGATGCCAGTACTTGTTACGAGAGGCTACCGAGCGATGATTAAAACGAATTTATTTTCCCTTGCACAATGTAATGGCAATATTTGACCCAGCATAAACGGCTATTGCACTAAAAACAATAGAGGAGATAAGTTATAAATGATGCTAGATAGGAAAAGTTTGAATTGAATTGAGCAAGATTTCCCGACATATGCCATTGGCAATCTTGCCATGAAGCCAGCCATTACCTAAAATAGTCACAGCTGCCTCAACCGCACGCTTTACTCAATCTATACAGCGGACCTACCAACACAATATGTACGGGAAGTTAAGTGTAAGGTTAACAAACAAAGTTAAATTTAAATTGAATTGAGTGAAAAGTGTATGAAAATTACATCCTAAAAAATATATACACATAAACATCACAATATACACAACATACACAAAACTAATAACAATACATAAGATAAAAAACTTAAATACTCAAGAGAGTTATGAATGCTACGATAAAAACATGAAAGAAAGAAGAACTACAAAGGCCTACAGAGAATAGGCGGCTCTCCCGTTATCTGTATGAAGTTGAGATAAGCGAACGAGGAATAAAATGGCTGAGAGCGATGCAAGGAACTCAGAAACAGATAGATGCTTTGGTCAGATTTCACAAAAATCAAGAGTGCCACAAAATAGAAGTGTTCCATTCTATCCATCTAGCTACTAGGAGAAGAATGTTAGGCGCTTTTTTGCTTAGCGGACACAAACACAAAATGGCTGATGATGCCACCAGGGTGGCTGCCTGTGAGACAGACATGTGATCCACGAGTGTGAACGAATATCTCTTCAAAACGCGTTTTTCTTATAAAGACAAAACTCGATTTAGGTGATTTTTTAATTATACGAGTATAACCTAACCTAACCTTAACCTAAAAAATAAATGTAATGGATGGATTGAACCTGATTTGGTGAAAATGAATAGTAAAGAAGCAGAATTATTTTTAGGATTTTAAAGAATAGAAATTTCTTGTCTTTATAAATTTGCTGAACTAGGTCCAAGCGAAGCAGCTTCGCAGAATATTATTATGTAGTCACAATGGCTAGTCGACCTTTCTGGCTGGTCACGTCCCAGGCATTTTTGCTTTGTGCCCCATAAACAAAAAACCCCGCCGAATGTTATCTTATATTAACTTATATTCTCTTACTCTCCTCTGCCATTGGAAATCTTTACTTTTCTTTTTACTCATGAGTCATTTGAACGAAAAATAAATTTTGCTGAAATCCATCTTTTAAAAAACTTTAAAATTTCAGTTGCTTCCAAATATGAGTCGACTATAAAAAAAGATTCTAATTTACAATAATTGTAATAATATTGGGGGAGTCTATTTGGTCGAATGTTATGTTTGTCCAAATAAATACTTTGGACAGATAGCAAAGCAATTATCTGTCCGTATTAATCAGCATAAATATAATGTTATGAGAGCTCAAAATAATAGTGCGTTTTTTTGTGCATATATCCGAAATTAACCACTTAATTAATTGGAAATCAACAAAACTTATTTTTCGCTCAAATGACTCAATTAAAAAAAACCTTGTTAAATGTTCATGTATAAGCCAATTTAATAACTTTAACATTTCCACTGGCCTTTAAAAAAATTGATGCTATTATGAAAAAAATCATTCTTAATGAAATTAGTTTTGACTTATGTTCCGATTTTTTAGGGGGGCAATTTTCATTTTTATAGGCACCTGATTTGTCAATTTAATTATTGCATTGATTTTGTATTAGCATTATTTTATTTCTCTTCCTCTTTCCTTGCTCCTCTCCCCTACGTATTTGCTTACTTCTCGTGTCTCTCCTAATCTCCCTCTTTAGACTATCGCTTTATCCGTTAATCGTTTAACTCTTTTGGCTCTGTACTTGACTCTTACTCGCTCTTGGTTTGACCTTGCTACCTGTTATAGCTAAATCTTAATGACAATTTACCCGTCCTTCTCCTACTTCCTTATTGGTGATTTCTTGTCTTCGAAGCGGTCCTTTATCTTTTACTAGCTTATATATACCCTTATTATATTATTCTCCCTTGTAATTATCCTTGAGAATGAACTGAATAAATTTCGAAAGTACTTGGAAGCACCATTTCCATTTTTCCTGCAGGTCATTAAATTCAGATATATATATATATATATATGTATATATATATATATATATATATATATATATATATATATATATATATATATATATATATATATTGTCGTAGAATGACTCCTGACGATATACCATATATCACTATTCGTTGAGGGAACTTCCTTAATTATCTTTAGAGTGCGTTACTGTCTGGCGGCCGATATTATGTATCTTCGAAATGCTTAAGAAGTGGAACTGAGCTCAAGGATAATAATATTGCTATCATTAATAAAATAGAGTTTTATTAATAATAACTATAAACAATACACAAAAACGGAAAATATTGACATAAACAGAATGGAAAGGGTCGTGGAGACTCGGGCTAATCCGAGGATTTAAAGGATTTAAAAAGGTAAAACAAATATAGAGTTAAAGAGATGGGATGGTTCGATAAACCATTTAAAGCACAGGATAGAATTGACAAAAGGGATCAATACTCAAAGGTGAAGTTTGGCTTACGTAACTTTGGCACTAGTGGTGCAGTGGAAGGTGGCGCAAAGGAGTTTCGGTCCGCTGGCGAGCTCCAGCCGAAGGGGGGGGGGAATAAAAGGATCCTGACGAGGCGTCTTGGGAAGGAGAACCGTTTCTCGACGAACGGCTTGAAGAACAATGGCTGTTCTAGGTTGTTCTCTTCTGAACAAAGGGGGGGATGAGAACCGTCTCTTGTCTACGGGCTCAAGAACAATGGCTGTTCTAATGTTGTTCTCCTCTGAACAACAGGGGGAGGGGGTGAGAACCGTTTCTTGGCGAAGGGCTCAAAACGAACAATGGCTGTTCTAATGCTGTTCTCCTTGAACAACAGGGGGGGATGAGAACCGTTTCTTGGCGAAGGGCTCAAAACGAACAATGGCTGTTCTAATGCTGTTCTCCTTGAACAACAGGGGGGGATAATAACCGTTTCTTGGCGAAGGGCTCAAAACGAACAATGGCTGTTCTAATGCTGTTCTCCTTTGAACAACAGGGGGGGAAGCCTTGGGGACTTGGCGTCGGAAAGGCTCGAACCTTTGGCACTCAAGAAATATTGTCCTCCTTCTGGACAAGTGATGGTGAATCTCGAGGTCGAGGTCCCTTGGCGCACAAAGGGAGAGAGGGTCGTGGTGATGTTTCGCGACGAAAATCTGGATCTCCAATCTGATCTTAGTGGTAAAGTTTCCATATAAATAGCCAGGACATCTCCTTGGCGTGGGGGAGAATGGGGTGGAAGCTTCGAGGGAACGCACAGCCGAGCCGGAGAACAATGCCTTATCTGCCCATAAGCCTAACTCGATCTGGCGAGGTCGGCGTATGGGGGCGAACGGGGGGACGATAACCTCCTTGTTTAAACATTGACATCCGGTAGCTGTGATAAGACTCCAAGCTTCGAATCGAAGATGCACGTGGGCAGCATCGTGGTTTTAAATAATCTGGGATAGGAGTTGAAATTAAACGCAGTTTCAACACGTTCTATCACACCCCTCCATTCCGGGGGGAAGTTGTCACTTCGAAAAAAAAGAGAGAAGGGACAACGATAGAGCTCCGTTGGGGCCAATGCTGAGGCCATTTTTACGCAGTCGCTCAAAAAGAGCTAATAGGGCGGGTAAATGGTGATTCCATTTAATTAGTACTTGTAGCTGACCCTTCGGACGTGGTGTCAGCTGCGCGTCACTATCCAGGTCAGAGGGTTCTAAAGACTCGCCTGGTAGGGAAGGAGGAGGGTAATCGGCATCAGGTTGGATGCACACTGCCTGGATTACATTAAGGGACTCCGCGGTGTAATCTTCTTCAAGCGCCGATGCTTCGTCCAGTTCTACGAAGGTATCTCCATGGGCGCGTTGGGGGTTCTTTTTTTCTTGGGGTCCAGGGACAGTCTCCGTGTCCTTGTCTGGGGCCTTATCACCTAAGGGTGTTAGTGATTCACACTCCTTTTGTGCCGTCCTAAAGTCCTGGTTAAAGGTTTCCGAGAAATCGGACGGTATCGGGGTTCTGATGGGGACGGGCTCCTGGGCTTCTTTCTTATCTCGGCCTTGAGGAAGGGCGGCCTGAAACACAGGGTCGAAACTTACTTAGGGGCTCTGTCCTATAAGTACGGAACAGAATTGTATGGGTGCTACAATGACTTCAGCCCAGCCATTATAATATTGACACTGCAGGTAACATCTAGCGACGGGGAATCAGTTCAGCCGCCCAAGTTGGTCATGTACCACCGCAAATTTTTCGTGGTTAGAGGCCACTGGCAGGAGTTCGTCGGACACGATGAAACACGTACATCCTGTGTCCCTGACGAGAGTCGATACTCGGTAGCTGTCCACGCTGCCCTCCTCATATTTCAAAGTTCCCGATGAACTTTTACCAAAAACAAAATTAACCTGGTGGCCTGACGGAGGGGGAGAAGTTTCTGCTTGGGTCTGCACCACCGGGGGAGCCGGGGTTGCATTAATCTGGTGAACTTGGTGGGCTGGTCCGCTTTTAAGCCTAGAATTTTGGGGGCAATTCCAGCTCATGTGGTTTTCTACACCACAGGTGAAGCATATGGTTGGTCGCTTCGGGAAGAGAGATGGAGGAGAAGTCTTAACGGGAGGTTTGGAGTCCCGTTGTTGGTTTTGGGGAAAGAAGTTTGGGGGTTTTACGGGGCTCGGAAACTTTGTCAGCTTTCCTGGGAAGGGGCGCGAATCCGTCCTTCTTTCTTCTCGTTGGATTTCTTTTTCTCGTTCTTCTCGTTGTATTTTTCCTTCTCGTTCTTCTCGTTGGATTACTCTTCCCCGTTCCTCTCTTTCTCTTTCTTTTTCTACCTTTTTTCTTTGAACTTCTGCTTTAATCCGAGCTAATTCAATCTGAAGCTCAGCTTGTCTTATCCGTTCCTCTCTTTCTCTTTCTTTTGCTTCTCGTTGCTCTTGTCGGATTACTCCTTCTTTTCCTTCCTCTTTTCTTTGCTCCTCTTGAATGTACTCAATTAGTTCTTTTCCGGAGAGTCCCAAGGATTCTCCTTGCGCTTTAAAGATTTCAAACTGAGTCATCTTTGCACTTGGGGGCGCACTAGTCAACCAACTAAAATTCCTTGCAACAAGAATTATGCCGCTATAGAATTAGCCTACCTAAATATGGGCACTGACCTATTCGTACTTGGTTTCTTACTCTAAATAACCACTGACTAAAATCACAAAAAAAACACAAACAAATTATTATCACAGTTCCTTGAGCTACTCCAGTTTCTTAAGTTTAAAAAAAAGGGATGGCAATCGTTAAAACGAAAGGGAACTACTATATTCTATTATTATAACGAATAACACTATGCTTTACTCGACTGAGACCAGTGTTTGCAAAGATATAGCGTTAAACCTTACACACCTGATACCAAATTTAAATAGTATATATATATATGTAGTAGAATGACTCCCGACGATATACCATATATCACTATTCGTTGAGGGAACTTCCTTAATTATCTTTAGAGTGCGTTACTGTCTGGCGGCCGATATTATGTATCTTCGAAATGCTTAAGAAGTGGAACTGAGCTCAAGGATAATAATATTGCTATCATTAATAAAATAGAGTTTTATTAATAATAACTATAAACAATACACAAAAACGGAAAATATTGACATAAACAGAATGGAAAGGGTCGTGGAGACTCGGGCTAATCCGAGGATTTAAAGGATTTAAAAAGGTAAAACAAATATAGAGTTAAAGAGATGGGATGGTTCGATAAACCATTTAAAGCACAGGATAGAATTGACAAAAGGGATCAATATTCAAAGGTGAAGTTTGGCTTACGTAACTTTGGCACTAGTGGTGCAGTGGAAGGTGGCGCAAAGGAGTTTCGGTCCGCTGGCGAGCTCCAGCCGAAGGGGGGGGGGAATAAAAGGATCCTGACGAGGCGTCTTGGGAAGGAGAACCGTTTCTCGACGAACGGCTTGAAGAACAATGGCTGTTCTAGGTTGTTCGCTTCTGAACAAAGGGGGGGATGAGAACCGTCTCTTGTCTACGGGCTCAAGAACAATGGCTGTTCTAATGTTGTTCTCCTTGAACAAAAGGGGGGGATGAGAACCGTTTCTTGGCGAAGGGCTCAAAACGAACAATGGCTGTTCTAATGCTGTTCTCCTTGAACAACAGGAGGGGATGAGAACCGTTTCTTGGCGAAGGGCTCAAAACGAACAATGGCTGTTCTAATGCTGTTCTCCTTTTAACAACAGGGGGGGAAGCCTTGGGGACTTGGCGTCGGAAAGGCTCGAACCTTTGGCACTCAAGAAATATTGTCCTCCTTCTGGACAAGTGATGGTGAATCTCGAGGTCGAGGTCCCTTGGCGCACAAAGGGAGAGAGGGTCGTGGTGATGTTTCGCGACGAAAATCTGGATCTCCAATCTGATCTTAGTGGTAAAGTTTCCATATAAATAGCCAGGACATCTCCTTGGCGTGGGGGAGAATGGGGTGGAAGCTTCGAGGGAACGCACAGCCGAGCCGGAGAACAATGCCTTATCTGCCCATAAGCCTAACTCGATCTGGCGAGGTCGGCGTATGGGGGCGAACGGGGGGACGATAACCTCCTTGTTTAAACATTGACATCCGGTAGCTGTGATAAGACTCCAAGCTTCAAATCGAAGATGCACGTGGGCAGCATCGTGGTTTTAAATAATCTGGGATAGGAGTTGAAATTAAACGCAGTTTCAACACGTTCTATCACATATATATATATATATATATATATATATATATATATATATATATATATATTTATATATATATATATATATATATATATATATATTTATATTTATATATATATATATATATATATATATATATATATATATATATATATATATATATATATATATAGATATCCTCAGAAGATTGTGGGGATTCAAGCTAAGCTATCAAGCACCTTAATTGCCTGAGATACATTCCACACTTGTATCCTTGAGTAGCATTTAGGTTAAATTTTTGGCCTCAGATGCGAAAACTGGAGGCTCAAATCCCTCCCTTTGGATGGTGCGCTATATTATTATTACTACCTATATCTACAAAGATATAAACAAGAAAGTTTTCTAGATAGCAATGTTGCACAGAGGTTCCTAAAAGAAGCATTGTATTTAGGAGAAGTGAACCTACACCACTGGTTGTCTCGTTATCCTGAGTGGCAGGAACAGCCACAACTTTAGTATTGGACTGGGCCCTTAAGTTCCTTTTTTTCACATTCTCATCACACTTTCCAATATTATAAAAACATGTGATTGGTGTCCATTATCGCCACATAACAGCATACGTTACCATTCTGCCCGATTTGTAAGCGTTTATGATCGCTAGATAAATGGTTTCGTGTTGGTAGCTTCCAAACCACCGATCCCTTTTGGCTCTGAAAGTGGGCATGGGTGCTTCCAACTTAAGACAAGCCAACCCTTAATAGCAGTGATCTACCCTCGTTGCTCACCTCACATGTATAAATAAGGAAGCACATAAATAATGAATCTATAAGAAATCTCGTACATTTTATTGAACTTAATTGTCTTTTGATGGCGTCGATTAGTCTCTACTTTTGGCTATTAGTTTCATATATCTCCTCACATTTTTACATTCCCAAGTTTATATTCTTCTTCATAAACTCCTTTTTGTATATTTCAACAGAAGTTTTTTCGTTGTTTTTTGTTTAATCTATTCTCCCGAAAGAATAAATTGAGTCGTAATGAAGCGCATTTGCTCCCCTCACACAGAGAGGAAATTTGAGCCGTCTTTGCTAGTTTAGTTTCATCTTGTCAAATTTGCCTCCACGGCTTCTGTCACCATCTCATCCGATTTCCTATCATTAAACTTTATATTAATAGGGAAAAGTCTATTAGGTTTCCATTAGTTTCGGGAAAACATTTTCTCGGAGCTGGTAACTTATGAAGTCTTATAAATATGAGGCTTTTTTAAATAACCCTTTAAAAACGACGTAAAAAGTTTATTTTTAATTTGCTGTCGGTAACAGGAAGGACAATTTTATTAAGTTAGCGACAGTAAAAACGTCCCTCAACTTTTCTTAAATAGGCAAAATATTGGAGCTTGACTGGTACACACATGCAATCAAAGAAAAACATTAACGTATTTACTCTCTAATATATCAGCCAAATTAGAGCATCATTTACTGCATTTTGGATTTTCTTTGCTTAAAAAAATAAGAAATAAAATAAGGGAAAATCGTAATAACAGTAGATATGTAGCAATAAAATGAAAATATTACTGTAAATTTGTTCCCGTAGCAATTTGGCTTCGACGTGTTTGATAAGCCGTTTATTTTAAAACTGAGTTTAAGAAATATTCAATTAATCTCAAGCGTACTTATGGTTGAGGATTGATTTGAGTTTATGAAGAGACCCTGAAGAGGAAATTTCCATAATATTTATAATAAATGGAAAAATTAAAGACTTCCTTTAGAGCTTAGATTGGAGTTTCCGCTGAAGATTTCCTAAACATTCTTTGCTAATATCAATGGCATTCTTGAACGAAGGATCGGGCTCATGTTATTTTCGCCTAATTTTTACTAAAGTCTAGTATTTATCGTATAATTAATAATTAAAAGATAACTGCAAAACCTCATGAGTAGCAGATATATTATACTTTTACCTGCGGTAGGGATTTAGTTTTGATAGGATTATTTTAGTATTATTTCTACATGAAAATTGAGGAAGAAACGCAGAACGAGATACAGGATTAAAGAATTGTGGGGATCATTGCTAGAGAAGAAGGAGGATCATTTGTTAAATGAGAAATAAATACTGACGCCACATACATTCAACGTTCGAGAGACGACAAGAGAAAATTTACTGAATTCACCCTCTTTAGAGGCGAAATGAATGTTATGATAGAACAATTAGAAGTCTAGAAATCAAAGGTTACACCACTTAAATCTCCCTATTTATCAAAAAACCCTGATAATTCTTTTGAATAAAGCTTGCTTCTGAAATTTATAAGGTTAATAGAAAGTTAATTCGTATCACAAATTCCTAGCTAAACCAGGAGAATAACTGCAGTTAACTTTGAGTTCAAAGAATAATAGAATGCCAAATTGATATACATTATCATTTTAGCCCATGTATTTCAATGTAAGTATTGACTTCAAAGCTAGACGTTTTGCCGTAAAGCCTAACTTTTAGTTGCCTCTCAAATTAGTGTGGTTTAATGAGTTTGATTTGTGATGGTCAGGAGAGTTGTTTTATCCTCATCCATCACAATTTCCGATCAGTTCTAACAATTTTCCTTTCCGAAACTCAAATGTTTTCCCTTTTCATTCGATACAAAACTAACAGGATGTTTCCCACTTTTCTTTCCCCTCCTTTGATCCAATCCCATTTGGTCAAATTTGACAGCCCCCTTCGTTTTCATTAAAGGTCCGGAAGGCGTTGCAGTGAAAGTGGTCCCCCCAAATCATCACACTACTCTTATTTTTGGCTGTTATGGCCTGGGTTTGTGCGCATTACGGTAAATAAATGTTTGTATGTGGATAAATGTGTCAAAATACTGGACTGCCGCTATTATTTCCCTGCCTTTTACTTTTACATAGTAAGCTTTACTATCGTATTGGAATGAACTCGTGATAAATTAAGAGGAAATAAGATCACTCTTCGTTGAAAGGGAAAAAAAACAAGAAACCGCGAGAAAAATCCAAAATATTCATAATATAATTTCCAACTTTTCTTTGCACTATATTTGAATATTTACAGATTATGAAAATTCTTATATTTATTTCAAGTCTCTTTCAAATTGAGAAGTTAGTTTATTCCTTTATCCATTACACTATTCAACTGATCTAAATTTATACACTACCGTATAACTTGCCTTCATGGACCATCTTACCAGACCAGAAAACTAAATTCGGTTGGACTTTTTAGAAATAATATAAAAAAAACTATCGTTATCAACAGGAAAGATTGTTATACCTGATACTATATTTTAGGAAGATAATTATTTTAACAGTTTAAATATTTTGACTTTTTTTGTCTCTTCGTTTAAGTGTGACTTTGTATGTTATTCTAATTTTATTAAAAATGTTTAACATAATGAAACTTTGGGAAATAAAAGGCTATTATTCAATGTTTTGATTTTTTTTTTAAATAAAGGAATTGAAAGACGAATATTCAAAAAGACTTTCCAAAATTATTAAAATTAATGCTGGTTTTTCGTATAATTGAAGCTTTTATGAAAGTTCTTTCTAAGAATTCAGTGGTAAAATATGATTATCGAATGATTTGAATACAAAAGTAAAAAACAAGATTAGAAATCTTGAAGTTCAGAAATTACATTAAAATTGTTCTTTTATCGTATATAAATGAAAATCTAGATGGAAAAAAACCATAGCTCTGGAGATTGTTTTTCCGTATATCAAAACCAGGCAATGGCTTCGCCACTCCCCCCCTACAGGATGAGTTTGGGCTCCGCTACTAATATTAAAATTTAAAGTCTAAAAAAAGCAGCCATGTTTAAATTTTCAGATATTTTCTGAACTTCACCATTTGTAATCTTTGGGCTTTAAAAAAAATCACGAAATTTCGATACTTATATTTATTTCTGAACTTCACCATTTTGTTTTTTGATATTATAATAGTATTATTAGAAATAACTTCAATAAAAAAAGTAAGTCATAACCAAACTAAGATGAAATTATTATTTAAATACTCAAAAGATTCCCTCCTTAAATTATAGAGTTAGTGAGTGATGATGATGATGATATTTTCTGGAAAGCTTTAAAATTTTTATAAACCAAAATCCCGTTGCTAGAACCAGATAATCCGTAGGCCACAGATTGAAGGCCAGCCTGCAAAGCGAATGCTTCTCTTGAAAAGAGGAGTTGTGAAGCATCTCCTATTTTTTATAAGGTAAATAGACAAAGATTAAAATAAACAAGAAAAATAGTAAATCCCGTTTGAAAAGTATCTGTGAAATAAAGAATACTGTAAGCAATGTACACCACTTTACGAGAGCCGAGTGTATACATTTTAGAACCAGCTAACACTCAGGTTGGTTTCTATGTGCTCCGACATCTTGCTTTACACTTTATAATAGATTTTAAATTACTGACTTAAATTTATAATTTAACCAGGCAATGGCTTCACCACTTCCTCCTACGGGGGGAGCTTGCGCTTCGCTGATAATATTTAAATTTAAAATCTAAAAAAAAGCAGCCTTGGTTAAATTTTTATAAATTTTCTGAACTCCGCCAATTATAATAATCTTAAAAAGGAACTCTAAACTAAATTTCACCCCTTTCAAAATATCACGTTGCTAAAATAGTTATAAAAGAAGATATATAAAAATAAATTTTCTGAACTTCACCATTTGTAATTCTTTGGGTTTTAAAAATTCTGGAAATTTCGATACTTATATTTATTTCTGAACTTCACCATTTTGTTTTTGATATTATAAAAGAATTATTAGTAATAACTTGGATAAAAACATAAGTCATAACCAAACTAAGATGAAATTATTATTCAAATACTCAAAAAATCTCTTTCTTAAATTATAGAGTTAGTGATAGTGATGATGATATACAAGAATATGATATTTATGCATTTCTCCCCCTAATTTTCCATTACTCTCTTTGTCTCCTCTTCTCCTCTTTCCTGCTTATATAAAACCTTGCTACATTATCGGAAAGTATATTATTTCCTTTACTCTGCTACGTAATTCGTATTTCAATGTGTGCGCTACCAAGTATCTGGCGCCAATTCATCATCGATAGCATGCAAACGTTAAAAGCATTTTTTGGTGAAGCTGCTATACGAGTGTGTTACTTAGGTCGATAATAGAATGCTTCCGAAGATTTAATCACAGCTCCCCTGGAATGAAGAGAACACCAAATTGAAAATAAATTGAAATGAGAATCAAATTGGATCAGCAAATTGTAGGAAAATTACATACACGAATACACACACACAACCGTTAAAATGTAGCTAATATAATAATTTACACCTTCCTTTTATTTGTTTGTTAACATCGCTAAAATAAAAATACAAAAGCAATAAGTCATGACACAACTTTATGCGTTAACATTGAGTGAAAAATATAAAGATAAAATGAGTTAAGTATTATAATTTAACTAAAAGAAAGGAAAGGATCTAGTGGTTAGGAATAGCGAGAAAAGTATATAGTGATTAGTTTTTTGAAAAAATAGTTAAATACTTAAACAGAGTAATACAAATCTAAGGGTGTGGTAGAAATATAAAACATAGTGGAAGCTAATAAAAAAACGGGCAAAGTAAAAAGTGATTAAATCTAAAAATGAGCAAACAATTGAAACACTCATTGATAGCACATCTAAGTGAGTAACATTACTATTATATAATAATCAAGTGTAAGTTAATAAAAAGCGGGCAAAGTTAGAAAAAGTGATATTAAATCTAACATTAATATAATAATAAAGGTTAAGTTAATAAAAAATAAAAAATAACAAAATGATACTGGTATTAGTATCTTGTAATAGCAGCCAAAGTTATGAGTGAATAAATTCAAAAGTATTTGAAATTAACTAAATAGATAAAAAGTAATGCTAATAACTTATAATAAATACTCCCAAATTACATATATATTATTATTATTATATATTATTATTAATATGTTATATTATAAATTAAAAAAAATTGTAAAATATTAAAAAATGCAGTCCTCGGGAAACTCTTTTTTTCATCCTTAAAATTGTTTTATTTCCCTCATCTCGTCTAGTTTTATTTTACGTTTTTTTTTCAAAATCTCCTTGTAACTTTTTCACATCTTAATAAACAGTTGAAAAGCTTAGGATTACCAGGAGAGTAGTAATAATGATACTAAAATAATTATTATCATGCGTACTTACGTCTTTTTAATGCTAAGGTTTCAGCCGTAAATGTGCAAATGATTGTGACTTGGATTTATCTGCGAATTTTAATTCGATTTTCATGCTGATTTCATATATATAATCCATTTTTACCTACATTCTATAGTTATTCTGTAATTTCTCTTTTCTCGTTTCCCCGAAAACTCTCCTCCGGAAGGACAAAGACGGTGCTTGTAGAAAGCAAATACTTCACAGTACATAGTAGTAAAATAGTAATAAGTTTATTGTGCAAAATATTGACATTATTGTTTCTTTTATCAGGTCTCGAATTAAGGTGATGGCTTCGTCAAGAGGAAATTGCGTTAATGACCCAGACAACTTCTGCTACATATGTGGCTGTTACATGCTAGTTCGTCAAAGGCGCAATATATCAAACTTTGTGATCCGCACTTACAAGGCATATTTTGATGTTCCTCTTGGCGATCAAGATAAGAAGTGGGCCACACATGCTGTTTGCCATCGTTGTGTGGAACATCTTCGAGGGTGGACGAAAGGAAAGAGATATGGTCTTCCTTTTGGAATCCCCATGGTGTGGAGAGAGCCAAAGGATCATGTATCGGACTGTTATTTCTATCTGGTGAATACTGAAAGGATTGGCAAGAAAAATCGGTACAAGATCGACTACCCCAACATTCTCTTGGCGATCCGGCCAGTCCCTCATTCTGAGTCTTTACCAGTTCCGATTTTCAATGGATATGCTTCCTTTGAGGATAAAAATGATGTACCTTATATGGACGTCCACGGAATGAATTCAGAGTCTGCAGATTTTTCATCAGGTGCTGAACAGTCATTAGCTCCTCACTGATTCAATCAAGAAGATTTGAATGACTTGATACGTGATGTGGCGCTCTCCAAGAAAGCTGCAGAACTTTTAGCCTCTAGGTTGAGTGAAAGACATATGCTTGATAGTTCGGCACGGGTATCATATTACGGAACAAGGGAGAGTACATTTGTTAGGTATTTCTCTGAGGACAAAAAATTTGTATACTGCTACGATGTTTCTGGTATGTTTACCGAGTTGGGACTTGGCACCTATAGCCCTACTGAGTGGAGACTGTTTTTGAATAGTTCCAAGCGTAGCCTCAAGTGTGTCCTTTTGCATAATGGCAATGAAGTTGGTGCAGTTCCTATCATGCACTCTCCCCATCTGTGAGATACTCACGATGACATAAGAATGGTCATTGATCTACTTAAGTACCATGAACACAATTGGATCATATCTGTAGAACTTAAGATGGTCAAATTCCTCCTTGGCCAGCAGAAGGGATATACAAAGTTTCCATGCTATATCTGTATGTGGGACAGTCGAGCCCGTGACAAACACTGATCCCCCAAAATAGGCCAGTTCGGGAAACTTTGGAAGCAGAAATGCCAAACATTGTTAATGAGCCAATCGTAAGTCGAGAAAAGATCGTTTTCCCTGCACTTCATCTCAAACTGGGGCTGACGAAGCAGTATGTCAAGGCGTTGAGCACTAACAATGATTGTTTTCAGTACATAGTATTGGCGTTTCCTGCTTTATCATACGAAAAAATAAAAGCAGGAGTATTTTATGGTCCTCAAATCCGAAGACTTCTGAGTTATTCTAGATTCGTGAACACCATGAATGAAAAAGAGAAGGCAGCCTGGCTCTCATTTTTTGCTGTTGTTCGTAACTTCTTGGGAAACAAAAAAGCACATAACTACGAGGATGTGGTTACTAATATTCTTTTAGAATATGGTTATCTGGGATGCAACATGAGTGTAAAGCTGCATTTCCTAAATAGTCACCTCGACCGATTCCCGAAGAATCTGGGAGCCGTGAGCGACAAACAAAGGGAACGCTTCTATCAGTATTTGATGACGATGGAAGAGCGCTACCAAGGTCACTGGTTTAGCCACATGATGGTGATCTACTGCTGTACGATTAGAAGAGATCGGCAAGAGAAGACTTACAAGATAAAATGTTACAAACGCAAATTTTTGCCCGATTAAAATCAAGAAGAGGTCCTCCATCCTGATGTAAGGTCATTAATAAATTAGCATTTATTTGATTACAGTATTTGTAATTCTAATGTGTAATTCAGGTTTCTTCTCATATACAATAAAATGTTTGTGCAAAAAACCTACTTTACTATAAATAACGCAAAAGAATGATTCAAAATTAATTCAGGGCATGATAATAGGCGTTATAAAATGAAAGTTATTGTATAATATTAGTTATTGATATTACGAAGAATCTGTAGCATTTAGAGAGAATCTGATTTCAGATTTGAATTCAGTATACTCGAATTAGGTAGGAAAATGTACTTTTGTCAATTCACCAAATCCATTGTTCCCCAGTGTTATCGGTGGAGAAAAGCTCGGTTTATTCAGGCAAGGAATCGTAGAAGAGACAACATTTTTTTAAAAAAAAATTGTTGTTCTTCATTAAAAACCAAACTTGTTAAAATAGTATGAATTTGGCTTTATTCTTAAAGACGAGATTTAAAAAAATGGTCATTTAATATAAAGTGATGGGGAAAAGTTTTGAGAATACTATATTTTATCATATAACGAAATTTATATGTAGAACTAACCAAACGTTGCATTTTTTTAGAATATGTTTCTATCATAATTTTAAGGTGAAATATATAAAATATTACAGTCCAAACCAATTTTATTAATCAATACATTCAAATGATGAGTGCAGTCAAATTTACAACGATATCCTTCGTTCTTTCGGAGTGCTTTAATTCGTTTTGGCATGTTGGAGAACAAATTTGTGAAGATATCATGACTGATATTGCTCCAATTTTATTCAATAAGCACTCTCAATTGCTTACAATTGCATGGCTTCTGTTTACTAAACGCCAGTTTGATTATTGCCCCCAAATTCTTTATTTTTCTAAAGTCTGGCGCCAAGAACTTTGTTATTGTGTTTGCTTTGGGAAATGTCGCGCCATTATGCTGTAAAATACAGTTGTCATCTGTAAATTGGTCCTGAGCTGTTGAAAAAAGTTCCTGGAGAAGCATGTTTTGGTATCATTTTGAATTCCTGGCAGAATCATTGCATTTATTTTTAGTATTCCTGTTCCCTTAGATGAGAAGAAAGACCCAGAAAAGTAGTGTGTCCAGATGTTTCAACCGTGAGTACAACACAGGACTTGTAAGAGTGTTCCCTTTTCTCCTCTTAACGAGGGATCTTTAGTAAGCTCAAAAAACTGGAGGAAGCTTCATCAGGGAATATCACTTAGCCCCAGTCGTCATAAGTTGATTCTTCATATTTCCTACCCAAGTGGAGCCTATCCGTAATTTTCCTTTTTGTGAGATGAGGCTTCTTCGCAGCCTTTCTCGACTTGAAACCTTTGTCGAAACCTCTCCACCTTACTGTGCGCACTGAAGCGTTCACCCTTGCGGACAGACAAATTTGCTCATATTTCTCAAGAGTGGAACGAATTTCTTGTTAAATTCTTCGCATGTTTTAGAGCTTCAGAAAACATAACAATTGACGAACACTTTTCTCAAGTAAAACTAGATGTTCACACACTCAGTTTATGTCAAAAACCCCCCAGAAAAATATGGGCAAAAACTTTGGCTTGCGCTCAACATTACGTCAAAATACGTATTGAATGCATCTTCTAATTTATAGGAAAATCAGACACGTCCAAATAATGATGATGCTGTACCGAACTCATTGAACTATTTATAAACACAAGGAAATGTTACATTTTATCAATTCTCTAAATTTATCAACAAAATTAAAAAGAAGGATATTAGTTTAGCTAGAACAGTAAACTGGGTAAGGCAAAAATTTTTTAAATCTGTAAAGAAATAAAAAAAGCCTTTATTCCACACATTAATCATAAAACATTATGACATTACTCTCACAAGTGATTATTAGCCTTCATAAATCTGTAAGACTTTGAAAAGAAGAAATCTGACTCAGTGACTTATTACAATCAGACAAAGCTTGGAGTACATATTCTTGATAAAATGACAAAGAAATATTTAATAAAGGCAGCATCAAAATGCTTGCCTGTTCACATCTTCTATAACATCCTTGATCTGTCATGTATAAATGATTGAATCGCATATCTAGCTGTCACCGGAAAAGAATATTTCCAGAAAATCCTTTATACAATGTATAGCTTAAAAACAAAAGGTAACTAACGAAAATCAAGATTTAACCAAGTAGCATGCCTTATTGATGACTTATCTGATCCTAAATTAGTTAACAATATGCTTCCTAAATGTCAACTTCTTTAAAACTGTAGATGAATCAAGAACAAATCAAGGTACACTCATTGTAAAAATATGGAATGTGGAGTGTGTGTATAGAAGACTAATTATATTTTTGCTTTCATCATTGGTGTAATTTCCAAATTAACTATTTTTTAAATAATAGGATTCTATTAATAATTATTTATGTATTTAGAATTTCATGTCAAATATAATAGATATAGATTATCTTTGTTAATTTAATCTTACATGCTTAAAAAATACATTATTTTTGACTACAATTTGATTTTAGCGAAATGGGTCGAATTGACCCCTTTAAGCGTTAACGTTGAACGGATATTAATGGTCTTCTGGTGTTAAGAAACCTATGGAATAGAATAGTCTGTTAGTGACTTATACCTATCGGGTGGTATTAATTGGTTCTTTCATTAGTTAATTCCTTCTAAACGCTTCACGCAAACTTATTGAGAAAAAAGAGAAGGTATTCTAATTTTTTATTCAAATTTTGTAGATAAATTAATTTGTTCTTTCTCTTTAGAAGAATTAATATCTGACTTCTATAAGGTTTCCCGGGGCTTATATGAATCAAACACTGTCACTTTGATGGAGTGGTATTTCAATTCTTCATTCATGAATGAAATCTTCGTAAATTAAGAAGTTTTAGCTTTCCACCCAATTAAAATATTTGGTGTAGGTTAGAAGACCTCTATCCAGGTACTGTATTATCCTACCCAAAATATTAAATTCCAGGTTAAAAAAGGGTGAGTTATAGTATCCATTTCTAATAATCTGGAGGGCGTTATATGCTACTCGCTAGTTAGTGTGGTAGTTTTTCTCTGAAACCCTTTGGGATAAAAAAATGAATAAGGGTGAAGAATTGGAAACAGACTGAAACGCAATTTAAACAGATTTCATAGTAATTTAAACAATCTTTAACTTTTTCCTTTTCAAGGCAAATTATAGCATCTCAGGGATATAAATTTCATTAGAAAAACTAAAGCAGCACTAAAGCTTATAGCGTTAAGATTTTATCTTCATTTTAGTGCAAACTAGCATCTGGTTGCGAAAGCTAAATTATGTAGTTGGTAAACCAATATCTGTGACTGACTTAGAACGTACCGCGGCTATATTTGCCACTTAGTCACAGAGATCAAAATGGCTCTGGATTATCCACCTAATGCAATTTTTATTTTTGTACCGAGAGTATAATTGTCCCCATTTGCATTAGCGCCTAAATTCTTAATTGCCTTACTTGGGAGATAAGGAGGATGAAATAAGATCACCCAAATACTCGCAAGAATAAATTTACGTATGATCTAAAGATAACACGTCTGATCTTGTTAAAGAGGGAAAAGGTGTTAGAAAATAAGTAAAAACTCTTTAGATAAATGGACATGAGTGGCAGATGGAAGAGGAATTTTGTCCAAAGACAGTGATGGTCTCTCTACTCACCCATATGCTAAATATTTCTAATCATCCATAATTATCTCTAATCAATTTAGCATTTTAACGAAAATAATTAAAGTAACCACCTTTTGTTCAGATTTATCTTTCTTCCAGTTTAGGGAAATATTACTCGTCTCGCACAGATCCTATTAATCATTGTGTCACACAAGAGGAAAATGGCCCTGCTGTGGGTATTTGGGCCCAGGTAGTACAAAAGGAAAAATACATAGTGGAAAAGGATTTTCTTGCTAGCTCAATCGGCTTTCGTACAAATAAAATTATAAAATTAGAGGCTTTTCCACGATGAAGGTATAATTTTAGTGAACACAAGCTTCGATTTTTCTTAACTCACATCAGACACTAGATTCCCAATCTTTATCTCTGGAGAACAAGCTTCATGTAACTACTGTCGTCTCAGATTCATCGCTGTTATTGTAATCGAAGAACTAATTGCATGCTCGGCAACTTACATAGTAGATATTGGTTTCAATCTGCAAGGGGAGTTGTCAAAAAAGACCTCTGGATGTCATACCTCCCGAAAGTGATCAGCCAGATCTTATATGGTTTTAAATTCACCACCATTACCCAAGTCTCGGGTGTATATGCCTCTTTTTTTTTTCTTTACGGTGGGGATTGACTATATTGAATTCACTCACATTAAAAAGAAGAATCGAGTAGAAAATGGATATATTATTTTTACCTGCGGTATAACGCATGCTAAATATTTGCAGCTAGAGAGAGACGGAAGTCTGGGCACCACTCTCCGAGCATTTATACGATTCATGGCCTAATTCTCCTTACTTAAAATAAAATAAAGCAAAAATGCCACAACATTGAATAAGTGGCTGTGTATTTGAATACTTGTCATGATGGAAAAGGGTTTACAGGCACAAAATGGATCTTTAAACCTAGTGGCTCTTTAGTATTGAGGTTTTGTAGAGCGCCTCATTATCCTAGCCAAAAATATCGTATTGGCCATCTTGCTTCTAGAATTTTGAGTAGTGACGAACTTTAGACTCTCCTGGCTGAGTTAACGATGGGTTGAAGAGCAAAAACATATAATTTAACGAGGAATTATAGTCTTGCTACCTAAAGCGCCACTTCTGAAAACGGATGTAGAAGCCCTCATCATCGACTAATTTCGTAAAATTTAAAACTATCATATAATGAGCGAAGTAATCTCAAGACAAATTTCTATAGTTCTGTTGCTTCTCCAATCTTTAAGACTCAGTGGATGAAGCTCTTCAATTTATTTTAATATTTCGTGTCTCCTAGAAGCTAGCGTGTTATGACCAGCGGCAACACCCGTGCAAACTGCTCATCCAGCAGGTTAAACCAGGTGAGGGTAGCTGTAAGGAGATCTTTTCCTCAGTGAGAATAACCCCACCCTACCTTGTTTGGGATAGGTCTACGAGAGCACAACCGCGAATGAAAAAGCTGGGAGCGGCGTCTCACATTGGGTGGCTTTTGATAAACAGGATGTCCAGCAGACCTCTGCAACCTCTTACAGTCGATGGATGTCCTAATTAACTCTTGCTACCATCAATTCTGTGTGAAACTAAGCCGTGGGGATAGGCCCAGCGCAAGCCCCTTTCCACATTAATCTACTCACTGCGCAAGCACAGCTCGATTCATCTTTCATCTTTTTTCTTTTCTCATCTCTCACCTCTCTCACTTTCTCTTTCATTCAATAATCACCTTTACACACTCATCCCTTCATTAACCATTTATCATCATATCAATAAATTCATCTCCATTTTCCTTGATTGAAGCTTGAATCGTCTTCGTATTCAAAGGACACTATAAGATAAGATATCTCTCACGACTTAAGAGAGAAAAACTTGTCATATCTTCTGATAATGTTTAGGTTATATGAAGCTGCTTCTCCAAGTCACTTTGAGAAGAAAAATCTGAACTATGAGTAGCCCGTTGCCCTAACTCGTTTGCAACGTGTATGGGACGGTTGGTATTGGGAATATCTCTTTGCGTTGCCTGCGGGTGCCATTAATAACAGAGAGATGGTGATTTCTAAGAGGGTTCTCATCAACGATGAGACACCAAGACTCGCAGAAAGTTGGGCTCTATTGACGCGCTAAATCAAGGTCATGACAAAAATGCGCAATCAGCGTCGGTTGTCACGAAGAACGGCATAATCTCTTTTCCTCTTTCCAAGCTGATTTAAATTGAGATTGTGGATCCACTAAGGGGTTTGTCGGTCACAGAAAGCTCGACCCTTTCAACAGGCCCACCCAAAGAGTTGATCAGACGCAGAACATCTGAGGTCTTAAACGGGCTCACCTTCAAGCCAATCGTAGGCCGGAGGTCTGGCCTATTCAACGAACCCACCTGTCAGTCTATCGTACTCGGGATGTATAACTACTTCGATAAATAAATATATGGATAGTGCAGATGAGAGTAGTCTAAATTCGGATTCATCAGATATTTACCATGGACATACATTGTCCATCAATGAAATTAAATTTATTCTGCATAACGCCGCTATTCATGCCTGCAAACTAATTGGAAAAATACTGCAAGATAAATGTGAATTCTATTACCAATTATTAACTTTGAACAATTAATTTTATCCAATCCTCTCACTTTTGTAAAGTCTCCTGAAATATCTTTAACAATGTCTATTTTGCTATAGGCAAACTACCTCTATCCTGCCCCCACTATACTCTCTTAGTATATCTTAAATAATGTGACACACACTATTATTATATAATTATATGTCTTAAATATATTTAAACTAGATTACATTCATTTTTATATTTATATTATTCTGTATATTCCAAGCCGATAAGTCTTTTTATGGAAACTTTATAATTTTAGATTTAGCTTCTGATTTGACCAGATCTTAAGAACCGGTGTTTAATTAATCTCAAGTACATAGAAATATCGTTTGATGGTGGTGTATAGAAATACATATATGTATTTCAGTGATTGTTCTAGAAATTTCATTCCGTCTCTTTATTACGGTAATTATCCCCTCACTAATTAATTGGTCGTTGGAAATGTGATAGCCCAGTCTTAACTTTTCCACATAGGCCTACCAAGATCTTTCTTTCACTTTGATTCGTCTTCAAGTCCATATCGGTTATTTTTTCTTTTTAACAACTTTGCTAAACTATTCATAATTGAACGCTAATTAATAATTTATTAAATTATAAACACAAATATATATATATATATATATATATATATATATATATATATATATATATATATATATATATATATCGTTATATATATATATATATATATATATATATATATATATATATATATATATATATATATATATATATATATATATATATATATATATATATATATATATATACATTCAATACACATTTAATATTTTTTAAGTTTCCAAATATAAACGAATGATTGCTAAACTTATGAAGCAATGTACAACAATACAGGAAAAAGTAAAAGAGCGAACTAAAGCTTATCTCTCTGAGGCACTCAAAAACAATTGAATTTCGAAAATGAAAGTGCCAGACGAATGATTAGAGTTAATTGCACGTAAACAATAATTCTATTAAATATATATAAAACACAATCGCCATATAAAAATCATTGAAGTAACCCTCATAAAAAATTGATTTTTAATGAAAATTATAAATATACTTATATTTAAAATACGGAGGGAAAATATAATTTATTTTATGTAATTGCAGCGATATATATATATATATATATATATATATATATATATATATATATATATATATATATATATGTATATATATATATTCAAAGCGTACCGTTCCCACTGACAAATAAAGAAAGAAGAAAAGCAAAATAAGTAAAACCCCGTTTATTTTAACTAGAGGACTACTTTCGACACATCTTGCTTCATTAATCATCTGCACAACGAACATTTATATCATCTACGTTGATTTTTTTCTAAAGCAAATGCAAAGGGAATGCAACAAAATAATATTAAAATGGATAAAGGGAAAAAATATACAAAGATCACTAAAATACTGCGCTAGCCATGGGTTCAAGAAAGTTTTAGCTCGACTCATACTCTAGTTCTAGCAAAATCATCCAACACTGCTAGTTGACACTGAGCAGGAAGGAACAAATTCACCATTAGAGGGTGAGCGATGGTTCGAGAAATGCTTTTTGGTAAAAACCGACTATGTATATCCGTATTTTGACCATCGCACTAATCAATACAACTTGAATGATTTGAATATGTTCGCCGTCTAAAGAATAACTCCAAATAATAAAATAAATTAATAAACAATAAACACATTTGAATAAATATATATTTTTTTAAATTGGCCTTTCACGAAAGAGCTTTTTTCTTTTCTGCTTTTTCCATATTTGTTTCCCCAATTTTCTCTTACTCTGTGACGTTTTGTCGCTTTCTCTTATTGTTAAGTAGAAGGACCATGAAATCAGCGACGGAATACTTTTGGTCGCTCATATTTTGTTTGCAAGTTACTCTGGTAAAGCTTACTTCCCCTTAATCGACCAGACTCGCTGCTTCGAAGGAATCTTCTTCTTGTATATAGGAGTTACTTTCTTTAAATTTCCGAATAAATAAAGGAAATCCTGAGCATTTACCCTTTTCTATTCCTCTTTATTTTCCACTCCCACCTTTTAGTAGCAGTGTAATATAAAATAGCCGCAGGAGGGGCTTTTTACAAAAGACAGAAGCATTTAAAATCTTATCTCTCTCACTTCAAACTTTGATCCCAATTCTCTTTTACGTCTATTATTATCAATATTTAGTGTAAACACCAACACCGGGAAAAAGAGGCATCCTCTAGATCCTAAAGCTCTACTAATCATGGACTCCGGAAATCACGAAGAGTCTCTTTCCATTTGCCAACTTCCCAGTCACAAACATTTAAAGTCTCGGCGAAGTGTCGAATTTGATATTCTTCGCGCTAGCAATCACACTCAAATTACTGACGCCTTATATAAATGTCTACGCCCCAAAATACAACCAAATTGAATAAAACTACAGAACAAATGAAAAACCAATTAATGAAACAATAACAAAAAGGAAATAAAGTGAAAAGAAAAATCAAACAAGTCAAAGTGTAGTGATGTATAAAAAGTGAATTAAAGTGCAAATAATTGTAATACAAAAACAATAGTTTAGTGAAAAGTAATAAACAAAACTTAAATGAAAAACCACAAGTGAAGCAAGTGCAAGAGGAAAACGAAAATAAAAACCTAACCACTATACGGGAAATAAAAATAAGATAGGAAACAAATAAAT
The DNA here is from genome assembly GCA_963969495.1 of Ceratothoa steindachneri. Lineage (NCBI taxonomy): Eukaryota > Metazoa > Arthropoda > Malacostraca > Isopoda > Cymothoidae > Ceratothoa > Ceratothoa steindachneri. The sequence continues at coordinate 61,996,419 of OZ018320.1, forward strand.
AAAAAACTGATAAAACATACATAACAACATAGTATATATATAAACAAAACAAGCAGGAGGGTGACTTAATTTGCTTTGAGGGAAACTTTTACTTTCCCTAGTCAACTCATCAAACTCTTTAAAATATTAAGAGTTATTACAAAAATAGAGTATGAGTTGATATTTGAGTTAGATAAACTCAAGTTTGTTGAATAAATATTTAACACTGCAAAAAACAAAATGACTGAGAAAAGTAACATTGCCTATAACTTCCTTGCACTAGCCACGCGGGCAACTTAAAGTCTTTGTCTGTCTGTAATTCTATAATTGGCATAATCAATGGCAAATGCCTGGCATAGAGTAGAGGATTTTCTTAGGTTCACTGATAAGCCTTGCGACTACATACATTTTGCGGTCTATTAATATACATTTTCTTAGCACAAATTGCGTTACTAAATGGATTGAATTAAATCTAAAACGTTGCCAGATAAGTTGGAGCACCGAAGATTGGATTTGTTTACACACATGTACAAACGATTAGAACAAATTCCATTGCTATTTAAATCTACTATTTTCTCTTCCCCCATCGAGTAGTTTAAGAATAACACTAAAAGAAATAGAAAAAAAACACTCGTTGAAACGACTTCTTGAAACAAAAATCCAGGCAAAATGCTGATTTGGGATACATATTTATATTCCATGATTTCCATCTTCTTGGTTGGGGCTCATCTTAGGAAGAGAACGAATGTTTATGAAGCGACGAGGTAATCTCGTCTCCGCGGAACGATCTCGGCTTTTTCGATCCTCGTCCATCGCGCTTTTCCTGTCCTTTGCGCCGTCCATCTAATGGATTACGCCGCCCTCGCGCGAGTTTCATTCGTGCGTGTGTCCCACTGCGGAAATTGCGCCAAAAAGAGCCACTAGGGGACTGTATTTATTTTACTTTCTCTTCATCCCCTCGGTCCTCTATCGCTTTTTTCATGAGGGGAAACATCGAGCCCTGCATTCATTACGCGATACCAAAGATTTCTGCGTTCACGCGTAGCAAGGTTTCTAAAGGGAGAGAGAAGAGACAGAGAGAAAGAGAAAGTGTGAGAGAGAGGCAAAACATATATGGCTTACCAATGATTATTTCCGATTGGGATTTAGTCTACCATGTAATGATGTGTCCCTATTTTTAATCCAACCAACTTTAAATCTGTCTGCCAGAAAGACCTCATGGTCATAACAATCCAAAATATTTTTTTAAAGCAAATATGGGAATGACCTTACCTTATCTACGCGCAAGTTCCCTCGTGATGTGAGTCAACCTCTAAAGGCAGTAATAAACTTCCTTGGTGGTCGAGGCTTCATAGCTAAAATAAACAAAAACAAGTGGGGAAGATTCTATTTGTCAGTGAACGCTCGCCCATTGGCTAAATCCAAAATGACCCTGATCGCATACATATGTACATATGTGTATTATTGCTCAAATTCTCTTCTAGTTTTAGCCATCACGCTACCGGAGGGTAAAGAATTTTAATTAATTTAGGTGCGAAACCAGTCTTGGAGATTTGAAATACCCACTTTAGTTCTCAGTAATTAGTGAAAACAAAAATTGCTATTACTACCTTTTTTTACCTGGAGATTTGGTATATATTCTTATTCTCATTCACTTTATTTAATTTGTCTATCCTCTTTATCATTCGATATACCCCAATTGAAGATCTTTTGATGTTTACATTAGTTTTCTATCTATATATATATATATATATATATATATATATATATTTAATAAAACAGTGCTCCAGCCTTTTTTAGTATTAGTTAAAATACGTTGAACATTACTTTGTCTGATAGTATTAACTAGTTAAAAACAAGAGTGTTTGTCAGACAGAAAGAGAAATTAAGTGATGACCATGTCACTACTAAAAATATGGAGAGAATCGATGCGTGTTTTAACCTTATGCCATCTATAAATACCTATACCCACCAGTATCACGTTGAGGTACGTACATATATAAGGCAGTTTAGCAATAATGGTTTGAGGTTTCTTATAGAAGAATGATAAATGATGGAATGAATGAGGAGGAAGAAGAATAGCGGAGATGAAGAGGATAAATAGTAAATATTGTAGTATGAAAGAAGAATTTATAGTCAAAGTAGCGAGAATTAATATATTTTAAATCGGAAGAAATATATGGTAGGAGAAATGGTGTATAGGGCTTAGGGAAGAAAATAGGTGAGAATAGAAAACAGGGAAATAGTGATTGTTTTCAGAAAAGAAAGATAGAGATGAAAATTAAAGACACAAATAAACAAACACACACAAAAAAATTAAAGATAAAGCCTTTGGGACCATCTGCGAACTCATATTCCCAGAGTAAATTAAAATCGCTCTGCCAGAACAAAACCAGAACTAATTGTTTAAAAGGCAGCCAAATCAGTTGCCTATTTACTTCTTTCTATCTCGATTATTCCCCTCCGCGTTTCACTTACTGTCATTTAGCTTCTTCCCTTCGATCTTTCATCCTTATTAAAAAAAAAACGAAATAAAAACAGTTTCCTCTCTCATGCTCAAACGAACTTTGGTTTGGATGGTGTTCCCTATGTCCCCAAGTCCCCAATTCCCCAAAGTGCTTTCATAGCTTTCCTCTATATTTTCTCCCAAAGCGGCAGTTCAGCTTACATTTTTGTCTCTCCCTCTCAGACCATTTTTGATAGAAAAGAATTTTGGTAGCAATTATTTTAGTCTCAAAGTAATTTTTCATTCATTATGTTTCCTCAATGTCTGATTTTATAATTTTGTTTCGTTTATTTTTTATTCTTATGTTAATAATTATGGTGTGGCGTAACTATCTGGTCATCTATATGCCTCTAATGAGAGATAATAGGGGAAAAGGGGCGTATCAGAAAAGTTTGAGAAAATCTTTATTTTTATTCAAACAAGTTTAAAATTCGCTAAGCTTTTTATTTAACCGGATTATTGATTTTAACTTCTCTCTTGAACAATGTTACTGTCGATATTTTCAATCATCGCAAATGATATGTAAAAAAATAACTTATTGTGGTTAAATTTCACTCATAGTATTAATATTAGTATCAGAATAATATTCCTGTTACTGTGAATTTCAATCGGCCTAAAATTTCCATTTTATTAAAATCTACGGAATTAATGGAAATAAATGTCCTTAATGTGAATGAGAAAGGTCCTCTGAATATGAAATGTCCTTTTCATCAGCTTCCTCCTCAGATTTCTTTTCATGCCTTCATTTCAAAGGAAGTTCATTTTAGTCATGGATTCTTTTGGCTTTTTTCGTGCAATACCCTTTTCTTTATGTGGTGCTTCATATATTCTGAATGAGAGATCTTTTTTGATGTATTAATTAATATAATATATATTTAGAAGACTGCTCACAATCTGGTTCCTCTTTTTACACTTCCTTGGCGCATTTTTAATCATTTATTTTTCTTATCCTATCCATACAAATCATCCTCACCTTATTCATATATTCTCATTCCACCTCAAGGTATTATTTCTGTTCCATTTACTGTCCTTCTGACTTTATTTAATTTCATTGTTAAAACAATTATACGTTCCGATCTTATACATATTATTCTTACTTTTCACAATTTTAACATCTTAGCACCTCAATATTTTGCCTTTTTTGTCTCAACTTTTCCAACTTTCTAGTTAGAACTTTTCAATGTTACACTTATTTAAGGCTCTCTTAGTTTAATGTTTTATAACTTTGCTGCTTTCCCATAACCACGATTCACTTTTCTCCCTTTCTCTCACATTGATCTTCAAACAACTCTATAATTCTCCATCTTTATCCTAGTTTATCTTACCACCTTTCTAATGTTCAAGTTTAACACACTCTACCTTGCAACCTTCTATATTTTTTCCACAGTAGTTTTCAAATGCTATAACTTTTACTGATTTTCTTTTCCAACTTTCTATGCCTATAAGATGGCAAATATAGTTTTATCATGTTGTATGTATAGACATAAATATTGAGATGACATGAAGTAGTATAAATAAATCAAAATGCAGAGGAAGTTAATAAAAGCGTTTAAAAATGACCAGACAGGATCGTTTGGCAATCTTCTAGGGAAAAAAAACATTCACATGTGGCTATCAGTATATTCGAAATGATCAACTCATTTGATAGAGCAAAAGGTATCTGATAGGTAGCAATGATAAGCTAAAGTTCTTTATGACTTAAAGCATAGCGTCGAACAGAAATATGGCAATTAGGCTATTTTTTTTAATGTCTGGAATAAGATTGAGATGGACAGAACGAAGAAGACCAAACAAGTAAGCACGCAAGAAAACGATGGCTCCACTACTTTATAAATACCTTAGCCAGTACAAAAAGCTATATATTATATCTTGGACGAAAATCCAGACTGGAATCCTAAGGCCCCTGTGTGCCAACCAAACCTTGTTAGTGATAGATCATACAGCCAAACTAATGCCTAAATATCACCCAGCTTTCCTTTAGACCACATCAGCGAGGCCAGGATTGGAATCCTGATGACTAGCTAGGTTGGGATTCCGAAGCTCTAGCCCAAGTGTGAGCCATCCAACGTTCTACAGAGCAGGTTATCTCTTTTCTGTTTATATTTTATTAAATGCATTTTCTTACATTTTGTTTATCCTCTCTATTCATAATTAGTAATACGAAGATACGATAGCGAGTGTCTTGTTGTTCTTGACTACGTGGCTTTATTATAAAATTTTATAAAGACAAGCAGTTTTTATTCAGGTTTTAAAAATGTTCGATGCACTAGCTTTCCGTTCACTTACTTGTTATGGCACGATAACTATCTAGAAGTGTGAGAACCTTTTTAGGCTAATGCTACATTTTCATCGTTTCCTAATGTAATCTCGCCTTTGGCAGACTTAAATGGTAAAAGCTAAATAATAATGAAACACCTATACAAAAATACTATTTAACAGAGTTTAAGCAAAATATTGAGCTTTGCATTTATTGTGATCAGTAACATTTATCAAGGTGGTAAGGTACATTACACTACGTAGAATCTAAAGAATTTTGTTTTTATAAATATCATTCATCCAACAGTTTCAGTTCTACAATCTGTGAGCGCAGCTCTCTCGTTCGAAACAATTCAATTTGTCTAAAAGAGAGTTTCCTCTTGGTTGAAGACCAATTTTCTAGGCAAAGTTCCTTCGTACCTCTGAGTTTCCTTCTTGTTTCTATTTTCTAAATGGTTAGAAATAAACCATTAGGATCGCATATGTATTCAAGGTTAGTTGAGAAAGAACTACTTGTCGTTGACCAGCTTCCTGCTAATTTTAAAATTCAGATCTTTCCTTTCATTTTTTTCTATTTCCTTTATTTATCCTCATTAGATCTCCACGTGGTGAAGGAGGCTTCGTATCAAATCATTGAAAATCAAAATTTTGAAACTAGTCAAAGTCTACGGATTGCCTTTGAAATGTTTGGTTTACAAGTTATCTGGGATCAGTCAATTCCAGCATACCCCTCTGGCCTGACATAGGAAAAGGACAATTGACTTTGTTCCCGTCATAGGATTAGAGAGACTAGAATGGAAATGATAGGGTTAAAATCATGGTTCGAATCTCCAACCCTCATATTTCAAGATTTTATTTGTTTTTCTTTTTAGAGGGAATATAAAAGGGGGAGACTCGTCTACTTTCCGCGTGAAACTCCAGCTATATTCTTGAAAACGACGCTGAAGCTTATTTAAATGCCAAATTCACTAGACTTTCAGGTTTGTTGGCTTTTAACTCCCGCGGATTTGTATTGTGATTCTTTTGTGCGAAATTGGTGATTTGAAAGAATTATAAAAGAAAATGGTGCAGAAAATGTACCAGCAAATTTCTATTCGACATGACATACCAAATGAGCTTCGTATTATAGGTCAAGGGTTTCAATATCAAGATGAAAACGATCCTAAAGAATCTCAAGTTTGTGCAAAAGGTATCTGGATAAAGGGTAGAATATCGAACACTTGATAATTTTCTTGGCATCCCACAAAGACTAGATCTTAGTCTTATTGAACACTTCGGTATTATTATAGGTCAGGAACTTAATAAGTCAAAAATGACCACAAGAAATGCTTTGAGAATAAGAGCGCTTATTAAAGCAAAACGATGGCATGCAAAATATTGGTTTTCTTGTTATTTTGTTTTTGTTGTGATTATTTAGTGAAATTATTTTCATGCTTAAATGAAATTAAAAAAAAAACGGTTTCTTACATTTCCCATTTATTTATCAAACATAGTTTTATATTACATTTTACTTATTGCCAAAAATGAACTTTTTCGAATACTTTTGCACACTACTGTATATATAATAACGACATGAGTACCTGTGGCATGAATTAAACTTGATTTTTTCTTTAAAATACTTTGCACATGAGAACCTACTGCCATTTCTGAATTGAATGGGGTTGGCAGCCCTCCTCTTCACTAAAACTCTCATCATTCTTTTATTCTGCCCGATCGATGGACATTTCTCCCATTTTTAAACCTCTAACTTCAATTCTTTCTTCGATATTTGCTTTGGGATAATTCCAAATGAAAACAAGTCGTTCTTCTAAATCTAGGTTATATAATAAATAATATTTACATATTTCTCTGAGTATAATTTTCACGGCTACTTCCAAGAACAGTTTTACTGCTCTCTTTTTTCTCCAAGTCCGATATTTTCTCTAGGTCACATCATTTAAGAGCCTAACCTCTCCCAGGATTATATCTAGCCGTAGAAGTATTCTAGCTAGTGTCACCTACATTTTATCCCGCAGTATACCGGCACTACTCCTCCCCAACCATTCCTTATCACATGAATTTTTTTGTCAATATTTTTAGTCTTCACATCAACTCAAAAGTGCATAAAAGCTCTACTCATCCCCTCGATATGATCAGTTCTATTCATCTACCTTTCCTGTGCCTTAGTACAATTGTATTATTTTAATTTTCCTTTTTTTAAATAGCGACATGATCACTTAGGATAAATTTTAAGCAAGTGAGAACGGGAACTTAGAAATACTAAATTAAGTTATTATCATTAGAAAAGTAATTTAATCTATTCACTATGGAAATTTACCCTGAAGGATACACGGGGGAAAGATAACAACGGAAAGAAATATGAAAACAAATAAAAGATGAAAGGAGACAAAATTTATGGCTAAATAAGGGTACTATTCTAAAAACATAGACTCGAAATACTATGTATGTCAGTATATAACTGTATATGTAGAAAACTACCCCAACAAGTTTTAATTGCCAAACACCTAGCAGTCACTACCAGAAATTTATGAAAACACCCATAAATTGGCCTTATTTAATCGTTTCCTTTGACACGAGAAGATTATTTTATCATTGCTCGGACAAATTTAAATTTTTCTTAACTTCAAAATGAAATAACATAACTTTAGACGCAAATATTCGTAACGTATGTATAAAAACACTGTACCACGTATGATGCAGACTTCTACTGATGGTTTACTCATTTCTGAAGATGGCGAGACGAAATAAGGTGGACAAATACTTAAAAGAGAAGGTTACCAATTAAGGATTGAAGCAATGTCAGTGTCTGATATTTCCTATGCATTTTAATCGGTAAAATATTGTGATTTCACACATAAAAAATATCCATGGGGAAAGATCACTAGATACATAGGCTGTCGATGATAGACAAATTTCACACAGTATCCGGTAGTTTTCGCCGAGTTACGAAGAATATGATCCCAAAATATAGAGATTTGTACAGTCAAGCAGTGGATGAAATTTCAGCGACGAAAGCAAATGTAATTTGTTCAGATCAGATGAGAATTAGCATGTATTGCTGATTAGAGGTGAAAGTTTGAATCACTCATTCACGAGAAAACGACCGTTAAATCTTTCATACATTACAATTGTTCTAAAAATATCGACGTGATAAGCTAACCGGCACAATCTCTGATTTAAACCAGATAAAACCCATTGTAAAATAATCGGTCAGAAGATTATGGCTTAGAAAACGACCTCTGATAAAGTTCTTCTGAAAATATCAAAAGAAGTATGGAATAACATCACGCTCGAACAATGCGATACATTGAAGGAGCCCTGCAATGAAGATGTGCTCTTATTATTTTTTTTTTAAGTTTCTATGGCTACATTATGATTATTTTCAAATACAAATTACTTTCCTCCTAAATTTTTAGCACTTGTTTAATGAAATGACACTTGCATATAATCAGAGGAAAATTTAAAGAATAATAAATGCAACAATCAAAGGAATTAAACGAGAATTTTCCAGAGAATATACGAGTTTTTAATATTTTGTATGCAAGTTTTGGACGGTTATGTAAGTCTTCTTTATTGTACTTGGTCTAATATTTGATCTTTGATATTAATTGCATTATTTTATGCAAAACTATTGATAATTACTTTATTATTTTTAAAAAAATCATTTTTAGTCTCACACTGATACTAGCTTGTAAAAAGTAGGTAATCCTTGCCTGTAAGTCTTTTAGTTTCGAGTAAGGAATGCAATGTCATCATCAAAGGGAAGGAAATTAAATGTCTCACATTAATTCTAAATTAACTTTAGTTCCCAATTTAGTGTCGTGCCATAACTAGTTTTAGAGTGATGGAATCCACATCTCTCATGCCTAAGTGATTTCCATTTTTTCTCTGGGTGAGAGTAGCTTAAATGACGATGCTGCAATACTTTGTATCTGGGAGAGTTTGTTAATGTATTTTTTTAACTTAGTTTTTATGTTGCCCTCTTAGAACTGAATCGATAATTACTGAACGAAATACTTTTTTATATTCTACGAATGAGTTGTAGATATAGGTAGTTTGGTAGTCTTTTTTTATTGCAAAATATTTTAGCATCTTACGAATAATGATAAGTACCAATTATAGAAATTACTGCAACTTACTTGTTCCGGTGGCTGATTACAGTCGATTATTTTAGGTAGTGTATGGGTTAAGAATTTATAAACTAATTCATATGTTGCTTTTAAGATATTGACTGAAAGTATTTCAAAATACAAGTATATAGCTGCGCCAAGCTAGTGTAATATTCATTGCCCTTAAACAGTTTGTAAACTGACTAGTTAATAGTTCACCAAAACGTTCTATTATATGTTGGCGGGAGTCGTTCCTTTTTTAATGAGAAGTGGTGACCTATTGTATCTTTGGCTTTGATATAATACAGTTATTTATAGATTTAAAACTCTTTTAATGAAATTTTCTCTTGTTTTGTATCCTTGTTTATTATTTAGTTATCTAATTTGCTGGGTGTAAAATTTTGTTTCATCCATGTCAGTTATATGTTGTTTTCCCTGCTTTGTTCTATAGATTCCTGTTAAATTTCTCACGTTAAATTTTTTTTAATAAACTTGTTGATTTATTATACTTGATCCTCTCTCTAAATGTCCTATGTCATTAAATTTATCGAGGTCTCAAAGCTTTCACAGCATCGGAAGTATTGTTCTCTAGCATTTTGGAGCAGATTTCGTGTCAGGCTGGATCCATGCTAGTGTGAACGGAGGGCTCAAAGTCTCGGAAGTGAGGCGGGGGTCGGTTCCACGCAGCATCCCATCTAATTGAAAACTCCAGGGCTCTACCAATCACTGTCTTACTTCACGGCCTACCTGGTGGCAATACAACCAGATGCGAGAGATAACGCATCGTGCCCTGTTCGGAGACACACGAGGCGTTATGAGTGCTTTCAAAGCATGAAATCACCTGACATCTCGGTCTTTGGTATCCTTAGCGACACGGTTGCCGCGAATTGGGCTGATATCGAGATTATATTTTTCTGAGTTCCTGGACATGTAGGGATTGCGGGTAATGAGCACGCTTTCGATGGCACTAACGAGTCCGAGTGGTCTGGGTGACCAAACTAACGTTTCGCTGTTCCTTACATTAACTAATTCAAGGAATTATGTAAGCTCTCTGGACTCTCAGTAAGGAATATGTGAGAGAACAAGTCATTTCAGTGATTTTGCAAGATAAGATAAGCACTGTTCTGTGCTTCTCATTTTCAGGCCATCTGAGTCGTAACCCCAATGCATCGGCGTCTTCTGGTGGCTTTCTGTTGTCTTTGAATTGACCACACTTGTAGGACACACTACCATTTGATGGAGCGCTCCTCTTCACCTTACTGCGACGACTGCTGTGTCTTCCAGACTCTTCTGCATATTCTTGTTGAATATCCTTTTTGCGGGATCTTCGCGCACGCTACCTCGCCCGGTACCGGAATGAGTGGGGTCGCTAACACTTGTTCTTTGTACTTAGAACAAGTTCTTGTATACAGAAATAGGGACTTTTTGACTTCTTGGAGAAGAGTATTCTTTTTCATTTTATTTTTCTCTCCTTTGTCTTTGTCACATGCCTAAGTGCCCGGGCGGGGGGAAAGAAAGGAAACGAAGAAAGCAATAACAGCCTAAATAGATGAAGCATTAATCCCCTTTGGAGTTATTACACTTAAATACAGATTATTGCTAAGAAGGAGAAGCACATAGTGGATCATATACGCCAAAACAAAGAACAAAAAAGTGCATCATGGCAACGACGTTGACGGTAGCACTTGATCGCACGCAACTCTTATTATCAAAGGTGACATGTCTTCTGATTGAGGTAGCTACAAAATTATGAAAAGACGAGAGACAGAACGCATCACTTACGGATCCATTAATATTCAACATAAAATATTCACTGAGATGGAAAATGCATACACGGTTCGACATAATGAGAACATTTAGCCGCATATCTATTTTTATATCTGTCTTTTGAAGAGAGCAGCTTTACTTGGTGCCAAAACTTCTCAAAGCTACCACGCTAGCACAACCAAATGCTATCGTATTGTGACTGAATGAATTGGATGTGACCAATCATTTAAAAGATATTATATATGTTTGGACACAACCACGACAAAAACAAGCCATCTTGGAGAAAATTGCTTTCTTCTTGAAGCAAAACTTGCATGCAAATTGCTATAGTGCGCATGAAGAGGCTATGTACTAGAATTAGTACTACGATAGGTATTTTTAACACCGCTATTGTTAAACTCAACGGGACAATGAATTTTGATTTTTAATCGTTCCTCAAATCAGTGGATGGGCATTGATCAGCGATAATTACAAACAGCGGACTCAGATAGTCCGAAATAAGAAGCACAGAACAGTGCTCATCTTCTTGGCAAAATTACTGGAATGACTTGCCCTTTGACTCATAAAAGGGAATAAATTTTCGTGTAAACTAATGCCACACACAAAGCCAGACGACTGGCTATGGGATTCTATGCCATCAACATCTGGCTCTTTCGGAGACATTTTAAACTGAAAATAATACTGAGGAAAGTGAAGTTCGAGATCTTAACCTAGTTTTTGTTTTCTTTTACATGAAAGATGGACAACAGCCTCCATGCCCACCAAATTCCACTGAATCAATGCTAATTGATGTCAACGGTCCTTAGATGACCAATAAAATCGGCGAAGCAGCCATCAATAATACATTTGTACATTTGTGGTGTCACTCGCACGAAACATCGGGTGGCCCTTTTTGATTAGAAGATATCAAGAAAATTGAAGTGAAGTTTGTTGAAGTATTAGATTAGGGAGCCCTTGATAAGTCTCCTAGCCGTCAACTGGTTCCTGCTGGTATGTCCATCTGGTTAAAAACTACCCCAATATTCTTCTCAAAAACTATATTTGCAGATGTCTATCTCATCTACCACCGTTTGTCATTGATCTTAAATCCAATATTAGTGCAAGCTCAAGCAGGGTTTATTTTCAATTTGCGGTAGTAAATATAACAGTAGGTCAGGTTGTGGGATTAGCTAAGGGGCTGATTGGGACGTTGAAAGTGAAAGAGAAACAACTTCTTTTTCTACTTCAAGTGGTCAGTTATTATAAAAAGCGACCCAAATTTCGAACAAATCAAGGTTAATGAAGAGGCGTAAAAATAACCACTGATAAACATAAGATTATAAAATTTTTGATCTATTGGACAGGTTTTATTTTTCAATGTCTTGTTTCTGTTTATTATTTATTTTATGCCATTATTCTCTAGATTATCTCTTCAATTTCGATTATATAATAAAACTTTTGTGTTTTTTTCATTTGTCTTAATTACTTTAATTAACCTATTTGCCTTATTTTTAAAAAATTTGTCTGGCCTTATCAAGTAAATGTACATAAACAGCTTGTATACGTAAACAAATAGGTCCGGTTTTCAGTTACTAGGGTGGCCTCTTAATCATAACCAATCACAACCAAATTTGTCTCCAGTAGTTTTTATACTGTATACAAATTTTAGAGGCTGAGTTTGGAATTGCAATGAAAGGACTTATTTTAGAGGAAGTGAAAACGCGTGGTAAGTAATTTTAGAGTAATAAAAAGCGTTAGAATGTTTTAATACCCACTATCTTGAACATATCTCGTTTTGTGAATCAGTAAAGTCAAACTGTAAAATAATCCCACAAAAGCGATTAAATTCCTATATGTGAGTCGTGCTGCTCATGATACAAAAGTTCAGACCTTAGAGGTGAAGGATTTGCTATTGTGGGCCTTGTCATTTGAAAGCTTCAAAATTTTCCTGTTCTCTCTCTCTTTATCCAACTTTTTATCCCGCACTCTTTCTCAACCTTGTTAAATACCCTCTATGGTTGCACCAGGTCCCTCTCGTTTCTCAATTTTTCTTGTTCGTTTGAAGAAATCGGTTAAATCCTCGAATATCTAGTGTCGATTAATTACACAAAGACTGTTTTGTGTCTTAGAAAAGCTGTAAACGCGATTATATGATTGCAGGTCATCCTGTTTCCTCAGGATGATAACACAAGTCCCTTCTAATTCTATTCTCCTCCGTAATTTGAAAAATATCCACTTGCATGAAATTTGAATTAAAACTCTGAGAACAACTATATAAAATATGTACACACATTTTGCTAATGCGAATCAAATTCACTGTTTTGGTAGAATAAGTTGACCAAAATGAGCGTTTTTAGATTTCTAAAATCACGATTTAAGTGAGTGCCAATGTATGCGTCTCATGAGAACAGAATCTTTGCTCCTCTGACGTCTTCTCAGATACTTCAGCGCCAGGTACGTACGATGGGCAATTTAACTTACCATCCAAATTTATATTCTTAGAGACCTTTCGAACGCAAACTCAGGCTGCGGCTTGGGTGCAAAGAGAGAAAGTAGGAATATAAATTGGTTCCAAAGTTTACGAGAGAATTGTGTCTCGTAACTTGGAATTTACCATCTGAAGCTATATCGGAAAAGCAACTGACTCGATTTTCAACCGGGTGTACTTTTAGTTTTATAACTTTTTCAATTATTTTATTATCTCATTGATAAATTATTTATTCAACTACTAATGACATCGACTAAGTTGTATACAATATTAAGTTATTCGGTTCCAGAAAAGTTTGATTAGATGTATTTTAAATGGACGCCGTTTGGAATTCATTTGGCATTCAATTTTGTAACTTCGGGATGCGTCTCTTCCTTTGGTTAGTATCGATTTTTGGCCTACCTTATAGTAATTGGTGGCCATTATTATTTCCTCCCATTTCCCCATTTTGGAAAAGAAAGAAAAGTTATAGAGGAGTTGATGGGGAAAATAAGGAGAACTAACACAGATTGAAGTGGAACTCATGGGTTATTTGCTCTCTTTTACTAGCGTTTTCTTAATATTTTGTAATTGGTTCCCAAGATCCATTATGCATGAAAAAAACTTCCTCTATTACTTTTCGATAGTCTTTCAGACTTATTATTCATTAGGCTTTCTATTTTTATGTTCCTTTTCCATTCTTTATCTAGGATATTTTACCAGTTTCCTTTTCCTTTAAATAGAAAAGGAGGAGTACAAAACCTTCAACCAGCGTCGGTTTCATTAAGGGCCAATTAACCTGCCATTGACCAACGCAGTTTCGGCTCCTTACAAAAGGAAAGAGTTGAGGCCATCCATGAAAAAAGCAGAAAAAAAGAGAAATGTCTCTCATAATGAGAAAAAATAAATTAAAATTACTCCAACAAACTCTTCAGTAATTTTTTACCTCATAGAGAGGACGCATTTTAAAATGAGTTTGAGCACCTAAGCAGATGGAAAAAAACATGTAGATGTTTGCTCATTACTCATAAACATGCCTATGGATTGATAGTATATGAGACAATAGCGCTTTGCCAACCCAAGAATTTAGGAGTTAAAGTTTACTACCGGTTTTATTTTTTTAGACTTCTGACTCGATCTTTTAAATTATGTGTTGATTTATTTTTCTCTTCTTACCGATCACAACATATAATAAGGATAGAAATCCCTTACATTTACCTCCACTGAAACTTAACAATTTATCTTTGTAATTTCTTAGGGATCTATGAATATAAGTCTTACTTGTTGCACATCATATCTTTAGACTATTTATCTATTTAATTTTGTTTCTAAGACTCTTTCAAAACATTTCCTTCGATGATTTCCGTTGGAACTTGTCTAAGATTTTATACAAATTATATAGTAAATGTGTGAGCAAAGCGGACTAAAATATTTTTTCAGTCCTCTGATAAATCCATAGAGTTATAAGAGATCATTTTTACTACCCTACCGCATGTACGCACTAATTCAAACGTAATATTGCAGACATGCGTAGCCAAGCTAGTGACGTCACCACATGTTTATGTGTAAACAAATGGAGCTATTTATATGAAACGCAACTTTCGATGCAGCCACATCTGTGTATAGACACCATGAATACTGAAGCAGATAAATCTGAGTTTGATTCTTAAGATTTTAAAGTGCAAGTTCAATCAAACATTTCTCTAGGAGATTTTAAATACGATGAATATCGTCATTAGTATTGGAAAAGAAGGATTTAACAGGAATTAGTGACAACTTTTATAAGAAAGAAGCCTCAGTTGCAGAGAAGGGCGGATTTGGGAAGTCCATCTGTTGACATAGGTTTTGGAAAGTACGATGAATTAAGAAATACAGTTTAAAAAAATGCGTTTTTCGGGTTTCATTACTATAATTAAACAAAAGAATGTATAAAAGAGAAAAAAAAAACCAATAGTTTAAAAGCTCTTTAAATTGCATTATATTGTCACTCCACTTCGCCTTCCAGTTTGATAAAGAAGGCAATAATCTTGACCTGAGTTAAATAAAATAACTGATCTTGCTGACCTACCTTCTAAATAATGGTAGATACATGTAAATCAATCAACTGGAAGTTTCATCAATGTTTTGGCTATCTGTATTTCTGACATGTTTATCTAAGGTAATGTCTAAAGAGACATTATTATTCATTAGCCAATGGAATATTCCCAATTTGTTACTCCAAATGTCAAATACACATTCTACGAAATTAAACTCACGAGAATCGCATTATTTATATAATAACAAATTAGTGTAAGTGTGTCAATGTGTATGTTGGGGAAAAAAACAAAGAGATGCGAGGCGTCTGGTGATCAAGCATATTGGTTTCATTATATTTTTGTTTTGTAAGTTTTTATGGTTGTTTTGATATAGTATAATTTGTATGGCGTTCAAGCCATTTATCTTAAAAATCTTTATATTCTTTAGATGTGTAGTGAGCATTTGCTGTTGTTTCTTCATTATTCTTTCTTATTTCTATGATCGTGTATTTTGAGTCATAATTATGTAAATCTTCAGTTTTGTTTTTAAAGTCAAATCCGGTATGTTCTGTAATATTTGGGCTGATTCTCTCAGTTCGTGTGTTTCATAATTTCCTTTGCATTCAACACTTTTCTCGTGCGTAGAACGGCACCTTGTTCCAGCCAGCCACTAGAAGAGCAGAGCTTGGAAATCTGGCATGTCTTCTGGCTCTTGTGTTCTGGTTAATCATTTGAATGATTTCATGATTCATTTCTTGATTAGCCAGTTTTGCATATTCCTTGTCCGTTCTTCAATGACTATGTTAATGGGATTTAACCTCGCCTACCTGTGCAGTGCTTTTTAGCGTCTTCTTTCTCGCCTGCGTGTACCCATAATTAGGTACATGCATTTATTCTGCACGACCTGTAGTCTCCTGTTTTATGTTCTCGAGGCACAAGAGAGGGTGGAAGCGGTGTAGAACAGCGTAGGTCTTACACATGCATTGTAGATCTTCTTCTTATTCCTCTCTTGGAGGTTTCTCAATATGTATATAATTTTGACTGCGGCTGAGGCTTTAGAAATTCGACCTTGGGCATGCTTCCTCTAACCGGATGAAGTAATTTTCATTCCGAGTACATTGCACTAGGTAGTGTAGGGATAGCGTCTATCTCCCACCCTGATATCAGCTAGTAGTCTCCTCCCAATTGGGACTACCTTGAATTTCTTTTGATGATCAGTTGTAATCTTCGATTTGACATGTATGTAGAGGTTTAATCTTTCGATATCGCTGCTGTCATACGAGCTTGCATAGTTAATATTGTATACAATGAAAACAACAAATAGTGGACACATATTCTCTCACATCAACACATGTTAAATAAAAACGTCATTTGCTTTTGGTGAACACCGACAGCAAAAATGGCTGAGTTTTTCAATAAAAACTCTATGTGTTCTACAATCATATTTACTCCTTTAAACCTAATAAATGGTAAAGTAGTTTATAACAAAATGGAAAAAGCTGCTATTGATGAAGAAAGTAGGTCTGAAGGTGAGCAACCCTTTATCATTTCTGTTCAACCTATGCTAGCTGAGAGAAGAAAAATAACAAACTATATATATATATATATATATATATATATGCAGATTTTGTTAAAGACCATAGTATATTTTGCCTTTATAAATTTTCTTTGGAAACTTTCCATTTTTTCTTATTATCTTCTTCAGTTCATCTTGTATATGATAAACAACTTCTACGTTCATCTCTTTTTTTTTGCCTATTGAATGTGCTAAAAGCTAGTATGCAATCCATGGAAGAACAAGAAAAGAGTAACGAAGATTGTTTACCTTTGCTATCAGTTTTGAATTAAATAAAAAAAAAATCTGAAAAATCTGCTTCGTGGTGTTTTACAGAACGTAAACCCATTCCAGCATCAGTACTCTCAACCGAACTACAAGGAGAGCAGCTTGACATCACTATAACTATTTATGAAAATAGATATGGAATTATATTTGCTATAGTCAGTTTCTGCAAGCCCTATGAGCCCTAATTCTTATACAATTTTAGCAAAACTCAAGATTTGAAAGGACTATTTTTGTAAAAACATATCACTAATACCTGACTATATTTAAATCTGATATATTAATATTTTGTTAAACACAAAATAGGTTCATATACGAGTGTCCTTACCCTAGTGTGATTAAAAGCCTATCCACTGATGCCATGCTATATCTCAGATTTGTGTCTCTACCGAACGAGTTTATCCTGTACACGCTACAGTATGACCTTAAAACGTGCAATACTTATCTGTGAAAAGGTAAAAAAACTAAAGATTATGTTCCAGATCACTAGACTTATAGAAAAAAAAATAATCCTTTCGTTGATCGGTCCTATAGAATTTGATAAACCTACTACCTTCAGACCTTATTTGTGTACAATATAGCAGCAATTGTGTATTCTCCCAGTTTTTATGACGAGAAGGAGCTATCTTGGAAGTATGACGTTTGGCCATGAAGGTATGGTAAGACCAATATAGTGGCGATGCGAAAGAGGACTTTAAGCTGATATATGGAGAAATTTGGCCCCAATCTTTGCAACACTTTGCGAGTTAAGGTATTGACGTGGTTCTGGCTCTAGTCCTTGTTATGTATTCAGATTTGTTGCTATGGACGTTTGTCTCCCAGAAAACTAACTGGTATCCTGTTAGTGTAGACTATTATGAAGTTGGCTATTGGTAAGTTTTTCTGACTGGGGACCTTCGTAACCACTCGTAAAAGAGGAGAAAATGACGGTTTCTGACAGCGAAGGCAAATGATAATCCGTTGACAAAGGCAAAGAAGCTCTAAAACAAGCTGAAGAATTCTATTGAGGCAGGGATGATCTGGTTTTTCTCAGTTAAAAAGAACGGTCAATACCAGTTGCCGGCACCCAGAACAAGACTTGACTTGCCTACCCACTATGCTACGTTTCACGTATCATGATGTTCAAGTTCCTCTAAACTGTGTTCATTCTTAAAAGTCTCCAGAGAGGATGAGCTCAAATCAGACGGCAATGTCGATCTCCATGAAGACTGTGCTCAAGCCTTGACTGGATAGGGTTGCTGCTGAAAAACCATACTTCAAGAAATAGTTCGAAGTATTGTTGTATAATTTTTTTGAGTTCACCGGGGCAATTTTTGGCCTTCTAATTCCACATATTGTAATCAAAATGCTTAATATGTGTGGGGCTCGGTGAAAAATATACCAATTGCTCGGTTGGTAACACAAGGCCGCCTGGTGGCTAAGATAATGGAGTGTTCGAAGATCTTTCCAGGGACACAGTGAGAAAAGTATGCGCCAAGTTTCGGAAAAACTTGAGGTCGTTGAGAAAGATGAGGGCCGCTTCTATTAGTAAACTCCCTGATATAATTTAGTTAATAGTTTTGGAATTTATAAAATACATTTAAGGCTTAGAAAGTTTGAGCTTCAAAAAAAAATAAAGCTCTCTATATCGTAATTAAAACCAGAAGAAGAAAGCACCATCCAACAAACACTATATTCCAAAATACATCAATGCATTTTCTCTGCCTCCTTAGTAAGGCTCATCGACAGACGGCTCTCTGTCTTCCAATCATTTGGACTTAGGATGGGTGATCATTTGTTTTCTCTTAGTAGTTAAGGCGACCAACTATAAATTAAAGCACGATGCCGAATCTATGGATCCACGGGTGTTAAAGTGTTCATTCATTAAACGTTATAACTCTCAGGCCACCCAGTTTTCAATATACACAGATGGTTCCAAATTAGATATAGGAGGGGATAGGAACATTAAATTCTGACGAGTCCTAAGGACTTCCTTACCGGAAATAGCATCTATATTTCCCGCCGAGATTTTTTGAAATTTTTTTCCAGTTAGCGATTTTATCATCTCTCCCGAATTTAGAAGCGTTACAGGTTTCTCTCACAAGTTTTGTCCCCCTAAAACCATGGTATGAAAAGTTCACGTGTGGCTTATCAAAACGCTATGGAATAAAAAGTTAAGTTGGAGATATGAAAGAGCAAACCTTTGATACAAGATTTTTGCAAATGAGTCAGCAAAAAGAAAGAGTGAATGCTTATCATCTCTAACTTCCGATTGATAACTTTGTGAGCTTTTCTATATGTGTTTGGGGGTATAAATTCCTTGTTTAAATCTTTTGAAGGGCATTGCGGTTATAATACCTTGGGCGTATTTTCTCGATTTTGAACATATTTTATATGATTGTTTAAGATTAATTTAAGGTCTTGCAGTTACGTAAGCAGTTTCTTTAGGTATATCGGAGTGGGCTATGACGAACCAATCATCTCAAATCTTACTACAGGACCTTACTCAATCCTCGATGGTTACAGGAAATGGCCTGAAATCAGAGTGAAATAGGATAGATATTAAGCCTTATAGGATAAGTAATCAAAAGAAGTATGAAATTTCTAACAAAATAAAGAGAATTTATACCGTTGATCATAAAACAACAGACTGAATATAGAATGGAACAAGAGAATCTAAAAAAGCATCTCTAAAAGTATCCTAGATAAAAGTAGAAATTCTGAATGAATGCTCCTTATAGCAAGAATTAAGATAAAGAACCAACCAGATAAACAATAGAAGTTAAGAAATTCTTTAGAGATGATAGCAAAGAGCATTCAACCTCCAAGAAGAACAGATCTAGACTTCGATATCGAATTGGAACATCACATTATTGACTTTGCTAACAAAAATATATTGAGAATATAATCTAACCGCTATAATGACGAAGCAGGAAATTCAATCTAGAGAAGCGAAACCAAAATAACCTACAAGTAAATCCAAGCCGCCTTAAAAAGCTTGAGACAGAACCCTCCCTATCAATCTGGCTTGACGAAAAGAGGCCCCTGACAACATCATCAAGGGAATTAGGAACAATTTAAACACCTGTCTAAACAGGCTATTGCCCACTATAAGTAAATTATAATCACCAAAATAATATGCATACCAAAACTAGGAAGATTATCGCTCCTGGTAAGAAATTACCCCCAATCTCCCTCCTGGGACTTTTAGCAAAAATATTCTAAGAAATAGACAACAGACTTCTCGTATAATACGTTGAGCAAAATAACCCACTTAAATGGATATCAGTTTGGCTTCAGGAAGAATAATAGTGCTTACAGGCCATTAGAAGAATTTGGAAGAAAATAAGAAAGTGAAGAGTTTGACAGCAAGAGTAAATATTGTCTGCAGCGACGTTGCCAATGCCTTTGACAAGGTGTGCAAAAGGGGAATACTGCACAATATTCTTCCTTGCGACTCAAGAATAACATCAAATTAATTCTTTGTGATTTTGACCTCTATTGATAAGTGTTCTTCGACACTGGCAACTAAGCAGTAGAGAAATTCAAACTTAAAGCCGATTCCTAACAAAGAAGCTGCCTTAGAACTCCAATCTATTATGTGTAAACATCGGACATTCCGCAAAGATCCATGAAACCAATTCGAGGATGAGATAACAGATAATCGAGTCTCCATATATCTCTATATATGTAAAGATGCAGACATACAGGCACTGGAGACAGCAAGTGAAATGAACGAGAAGGAAAGTCCCTCCAATGACCTGAGGCGTTATGTAATAAGATAATTATTGCAATGATGGTTTCCCATGGTTTAAATCCCTTGCAATTGCCTTTGAATGGCTAAATTAGGCTTCTTGAACTATATAAATCCGATGGCAGATTTGAAGTCTCTAGGGTGAATAACCATATGTCCCAAGGTCATTTTATGGTTCTAAATGGGTACAATTGAACTTTACTCCTTTATAAAATAAAGCGACGCCTAGACCTGGCGCTTCGCCGCAGGTAAAATTATAAACGATTACGAGAGAGAAGGGAAAGTATGTACAAGCAGCAACAAGTTCCATGTCAAATTATTAAATTGGACAAACTCTCAAATACCGAAGTCGATGTTAAAAGCCACATATGTATATTACCCCGAAGGAAAGGTATTAGGACTGAAGATTTAAAGAAAAAATTAAAGGAAAGCTTCCCAACAATATTTATCACTTTTTTTTTCCCTTTTGAAAAATAGTTACGCTGTAATAATGCAAATAACTTGGAATGCCAATAACATTTCGAACACCATTAAATCGCTTTTTAAAAAACTAACAAATTACAGAGATTAAGTATTCCGTCCCATAAGCCTAACTTTAAACGAGTTTTAGTAAAAAATATTGAACAAAATTGACAAAAATTAACTTGACCTTGAGGTACTCTCTTTATTTTAAGCAAAATTACAATTTCCTTTTTTTTTTCTCTTTTATTATAGATTAAGAATTAAACTTAACTCCTGTGCTAAGAATTTTCTCTTTTCAGTTAAGTTCACGGTACGCGTATGCTGGTAAAGGATGCAAGGTGTAAGCATGCCAATCCAGTTGACTCAATAGGCAGTGGCAGTTGGTTACCAAACAGAGGAACGGCCCCATAACGTTACTTTCACGAGACCTACAAATCAGCTGGCAGGCGTGATACAAGCTGCTCTCTCCTAGTATTCAATGCCCATTACGCAACAAACTAGAATCTCTCACAATTTGGATCCATGATGCACATGAGAGACCTGCATATAAGAATAAATAACTCATGACATATCAAATCCCCTTGTGGCAAATGCCTAAGTATATATTACGGGGAAACATAAGGATGTGTCAAGACTAGGATGAGGGAACACATGCAGGAAATTAGAGCTAAAAATGTCTCGTTAATTACATTACAGCTTAGTATTAGTTTAAGAAAAAAAAATAACAAAAACACAAAATAAAAAACCCACAAAATCAAACAAACAAGCAAAAATACAACAATAATAACAACGCAGAGTAAGAAAACAACGACTTCGTGAAGCATTTCCCTGAAAAAAGATATCGTGAGGGGATTTACCACCGATCCGCAATTATTCAATATACCGTTTATTTATCAGTGTGGATTTACAGTTTAACGGGGAAACCTAAGCACGGGTATGTTCGGCGTATAACTTCAACTGCGAAGTAAACTAGGATAGAAATCCATCCGCCCCTAACACTATCAGATGGCTGTAATCGGAAGCAGAATTCTCACTCTGCTAAGCATTAACCCATCATTGTTGCCGCGTGAGGCGATGATTTCATGAACTAGTTTGTAGACCATTTTTCATGCAAAATCTAATAAATTTACCTCTAATGTAATTTATTGTCTTAATGCATTTTGCAATTAGCGGATAAATGTCCCTGCCGTTAGTTAATTACTGATAAAAAACAGAGAAAACACGGGTAGAGAGAGATACAATGTTTAGAGATTCCTTAAACCTTTTTTTTCCGAAAAAATTTCTCGAATATGAGGATAGAGATTCGCGTAACGCAAAGGAGAACCTTCCATGCATATGCATGTTTGACGAAGTTGCCAAAAGTGACTTAATGGTAGTCAGAAAATGCTAGAGATCGTGTACCTGAAGAAGATCTCATTCTAGCGGTCACGAGGTTTTTAACCAAAGGTAGACAGAGGTAATTTATGAAATTTTGTTAATGTTCTATATGATGGTCACTTTTAATCGAGTAGAAAGATGTAGTAAGCTTAGGATTAATAAAACCTTTTATATGAAATAAAGGAGTTAACAATGAAGGGTTGCTTTAATTGAAAGCGATCTGTTATGGGAGGTCGCCAATATCAAAATGGAAAATGTGTAAATAAAATTTATTCCTCTAAGATCTTGAGTGAAAGATGGTTGAAGAATTTTGCAGTAAGACTGAAATTAAAGATGAATCAGGAAACTTTATTTTAATTGATGATTTTTCAATATATACGAGGGGCGGTGAATAAGTTTTGCAATTCGGATATAAGGAAACAAGATATGAGGAAAAGGGTTTATTATTTTTCAATAGAATAACCCTCGACTTCAATGCACTTGCGCCACTTGTCCCTGAGACTTCGAATTCCCGACAACCAGAAATCTCCCGACTGCTGTTCAATCCACTCCTGGACGGCGAGCTGGACATCTTCATCGTCCTTAAACCTGCGTTTACGTAGTGCAGCCTCAAGCACTCGCGCAGGGCAGCCTATGCAACTCTGGCCTTGTAGACTTTGATGACGTTGAAGTCGATCATGGGGCGTGAGGTTTCTAGGGACCCAATAGGCAGATGAGACCTTGGTCATGGCCAAATTGTTGTGGATGATGTTGATAAGACTTCCATGTGATATTCCAAGTTCTCACTCAATTTCTTCGACCTTCACCTGTCGATTTTCGAGGATCCTCCTCTCTACACGGGCCACATTGTCCTCGTTGGTCACGTTTGAAGGGCGTCCTGGACTCACAACTATGGCGAAACTACCCATTCCAGCGAGCAATGGTTGCATAGGAAGGGTCGGTGTCGGTGCACACTACAACCATACTTTTATGGATCTCTTTTGCATTCTTGCCTTCCTTGGTAAAAAATTTGATCACTGCGCGGTGCGCAACCTTGTCCATTGTTGAAAGTTTTGTGACTGAATATCTGCGATCAGCTACTGCTTCTTAAATAGACTAGGCAGGAGCGTGTGGCTGCAGGTCCTGACTTGTCATAACTTGTCCTAACTCCCCCACAAAGACCCATCCTTTTTCTCTCTCTCTTGCTCTCAAAGAAAGTAGAGGGAGAGGTGACGCCCCCTTGTCGCGGAAAGAGAGCTGGTGTGTACCTTTGACTTTTCGAGCTATGTCGGCGGGGATGCCTCTTCTGGATACCCCTGGTATGGCTTCCCTTGTGGATTTGGTCGGAAACGAGGATCCAGACTAACTGCGTCATTCCTTCCTTTTTATACTCTATCCTTCTCCTTTCTTTTTTTATCCTATCTCTCCTACTTATACAAAAAGAAAAAAACAACAAAAAAAGAAGCCTACTCATATCATGTCACTCTTTCTTTTTTTTCCCTCTATCTACATATAAGGACCTGGCAGCTACCTCATGCGTCAGAAGAGAGGATTTGGAACCTCTATAAATAACGCCAATCGACGCTCACTGTTTGCGAGAGACTAGGACTAGAGGTGTCTTAGGCATTGGGGCACGATAAATGGGATGAGGGTATTCCCCCGTTAACCCCTTCTCTGGCGCGTAATTATTGACCGTTCCCAGTGCCCGTTGACGGGTGCCTCTGGTAGCATCGATCTGAGATGACGGCCCTTTGTTTTCCAGGTTGGTTGCCAGGCCAACAAAAAGCCTTGGGTCGAGTCTCTTGGTGTGGCGGGATATCTATTGAAAGCTACTCCGAGATCCTGGCCGTCGTGAAGGGAACTAGTGGGAGTTTAGTACGGGGCGTGCTCCGTTGTTCACCTGGTGAGAAATTGATAGCCCCTTCGGGGACCGTCAAGGCTGCTTAGGTTGGGAGCCACGGCACGCCGAGGTTTGACGACTCGGTCGGACAAACAGCAGCACATGGAGCGTGCCTTCTGAAAGATCCGAAACCTCTCTGATCGATAGGCGGGAGCGACTCGCGCGGGAAGAACTCACCAACCCCCCTTTTTTATCATTGATTGGTCACGAGTTTGCAGAGAGAGAGAAAGCGCTCAAAATGACAGGCAAAAAAGGACCCGTTCGTCTAAAACACAACTGTGCAACATGCCAGTTAGAAAAGTGGTGCGTTGACTTTCCGGAGGGCTACTACTCAAAATGCAGCCCTAAAAGGATCTGCACTACTTGCATATTGACGTGAGAGGTGGAGAAATTAAAAGACTTCTATAGAGCCTCAGAGGAGAGAGCTAAAATCCTTGAAAGAAAGTTGGAGGAACTCGAAGCCCTTAACGCAGCTCAGATTCGATGCCTAGAAGAGGCGCCACCCACTGACGTGTCGGAATCCCCTGGTACCCAAGCGGAGATTCCGGCATCATCTGAGGCTAAGCTAGCTGAGGCGAGATAAAAAGAGAAAAAGAAGAAAGGAAAAACGAAGAAAAAAAGAAAAAGAATAAAGTTGAAACAAAAGTAGAACCAAAAATAAGAGAAAAACAGATAAACAAGAAGAAAAAGAAAGATAAGAATGTGGAGAGTAAAGAGGAAAAGGGGAGGCCTCTTCCACAAGGGAAGACCCCGTCTTCAGAGACCAGGTGTCCGAAGGTCAGCCTCATTGGTGAATCGCAAACA
The DNA here is from genome assembly GCA_963969495.1 of Ceratothoa steindachneri. Taxonomy (NCBI): domain Eukaryota; kingdom Metazoa; phylum Arthropoda; class Malacostraca; order Isopoda; family Cymothoidae; genus Ceratothoa; species Ceratothoa steindachneri. The sequence goes on from OZ018320.1 coordinate 62,021,592, forward strand.
CGGGATCTGCAGCCGCTGCTAGCGGCCCGCCTTTGCACTAGCGTGAAGGTAAGCTGCCTGTTAGGACGGGGTAACCACAACATCAGAGTAGAGGCAGAGAAAGCTCAGATTTCTGAGAATTCAGTTGTTGCTCTGATGGTCAGCGGCAAAGACCTCTACCTCAGAGAGGGTAAGGTTGACCTCAGTGGTAAGACCATCCAAACGGTAATAGGAGCCGTGGATGACACAGGGCTTAAAACCCGCAAACGTGTGGTGGTTGGAGTGCTTCCGAGAAGAGGTCCATCCCGAACCGCTCACGAGAGAAACGTCGCAGTTAACAGAAGGTTGGCGGATCTCTGCACGGCAAAAGGAGTCTTCTTCCTGGACCCCTATTGTACCTTTATTGGTAGAGATGACCTCTACCAAAGGGACGGGGTACATCTCTCCTTTAAAGGGAAGGCCTTTCTCGCCAACCTAATTTAAGATGTTTTGGAACGCATCCAAAGAAGCGTTCGAAACAGAGCGAAAGCGGACGTGCGCCAGCACGCCCGTGTCACTCCTGGAACGACCTTCTCGGAGGTCGTCAAAAAGGGTGTGACCACGAAAATAGAGAAGCCGGAAAACGGAAGAGCGTAGGGAGTCCTACACTAACGGACTCCCTCAAAGTTCTTCAGTTTAATGTGAGGTCAATCAGGAATAAGTTTCTTGAGATCCGTGGCCTCGTAGCAACAGAGGAACCTGAGATGTTGGCCATAACTGAGTCGTGGATAAAAACCTCAAGCCGAGATTTTGAAGGTAAATTCACGATTCTCGGTTACCAGCTATTCCCGAAAGATAGGCCAGACAGAGAGGGTGGCGGTGTGATGTTGTATGTCAAGAATACTCTCAACTCGACGGATTGCAACATCGTATCCAACCATGAACTACTTGGTGTTGACCTAGAGATAGGTCCTGCCAAATACAGGACCAGGCGCTTTATAGAGCTCCTGCCCAACTCATTGAAAAGGACAGAGATCTGTACAAGCTACTAGGAGAACTTGTCGAAGACAGAGTGTGTATCGTCATAGGTGATTTTAACACACAGGTTGACTGGGAAACCAGGGAACCCTGTGGCGAGAACGCACTACTCCTGGAGTTCGCGAACAACGAGTTCCTCACTCAATGGGTGAGAGAGCTAACGAGAGGAAACAATATCCTCGCCTCGGTTTTCACCTTTGAGGATGACATCGTTGAGGACCTCTCTGTTGGCAAAGAGCTCGAGGGCAGTGACCACCGACTAATTAGATTTGTAGTCAAAGTCTTGAAGGCCGGGCCTGCAACTAGTAAATCGAGAAAAATCGATTTGAAAAGAGCAGCCTTTGCAGGTCTTCGTGCTGGACTGTCTCACGCGAGGCTAGAAATGTGCGATGTTGTTGAAGACTTGTGGAACAGTTTCAAAACCACATTCATGAGTCTTCAATCGCGTTTCATCCCTCTAAAATGTCCCTGTCGGTCTTTTGTTCAACCAAAGTGGTTTAATCGAGAAATCGGCCAACTGCTTAGGAAGAAGAGAACTGTGTACCGACAATCGAAGATCTCGGTTGACTTTGACGAATACCGCAGGCTAGCCAGAATAAGTCCAGCATAAGGGCGGCTAAGTGGTCTGAGGAACTTCGAGTGGCGAGACTTTGTAAAGAGAATCCCAAGGAGCTTTTTGGATATGTGAACAGCCGTAAACCAATCCGTCGAACGATTGGCCCTTTAAGAAATGAGGAGGGGGCATTAAAGCACTTAGATGCAGAAAATGCTAACCTCCTTAACGACTAGTTCTCTTCAGTGTTTACTGAAGAGAGTGGTCCCATCCCCCAGCCAATGGATTCCTACTCGAGGGAAAAGCTGGAGGATATGGACTTTACCGAAGGGGAAATAAAAAAGAAGATCACTTACCTAATGACGAATAAGTCGCCTGGCCCGGATGGGTTTCTACCTAAGGTGTTAAAAGAAGTGCGTGATCAAGTGTCACGACACCTGAGCGCAATCTTCAACATGTCAATCCGGATCGAATGTGTCCCTAGAGACTGGCGTGAGGCGGAGGTGACTCCTATCTTCAAGAAAGGAGACCGTAACCAATCGTCGAACTACTGACCTATCAGTCTGACTTCGATAGTTGGTAAACTCATAAAGCATCATGGTGGACAAAATGACGTCGTATTTAGAGTCAAACCTGCAACTGAGGAGTTCCCAGCACGGCTTCCGAAGGCAACGGTCATGCCTGACGAACCTTGTGGAATTCTTCCACTTCGTTTTCAGTGAGCACGATCAGGACAAGGCGGTGAATGTGGTGTACTTAGACTTTTAGAAAGACTTTGATAAGGTACCACACCGCCGCCTTCTACGGAAAGTGAGAGCGCTGGGCATAGACGGAAAAGTAGCCGGCTGGATCGAGAACTGGTTAAGTGGCAGAGGACAACGGGTGGTGGTGAATGGACAGGCTTCTGAGTGGGTGCCCGTTACTAGCGGGGTGCCTCAAGGTTCTGTCCTGTGACCACAACTATTCATCATCTACGTCAACGACATGGACGATGACATGGTTGCCAAGATTTCTAAATTTGCCGACGATACCAAGCTTGGTATAAATGTTGCAAAGGATAGAAATACTGCCCGCCTGCAGGAAGATCTTGGAAAGATTGGAGAGTGGTCGCACACGTGGCAAATGCCTTTTAACGTGAACAAATTTAAAATGATGCATATCGGCCACAGAAACCCCAAATCTCAGTATATCCTTAAGGGCACTGCTATTGACTCCTCCGACACTGAGAAGGACTTGGGTGTAACAATCACTAGTGACCTCAAGTTCTCGAAACAGTGCATCGAGGCAGAGAAGAAAGCCCAAAAGAATGTTGGGCTACATAAATCGCCAGTTTGGATGCTGTAACAAGGAGATAGTACTTTGTCTGTTCAACTCCCTCGTTCGGCCGCAGCTGGAGTATGCCGTACAATTTTGGAATCCTTTGTTTTGAAAGGATATCGAAAGGTTGGAACACGTACATGCCAGGGCAACCAAGCTGATTCCCTCTATCCGACATAAAAGTTATGAGGATAGACTAAGGGAATTAAATCTGTTCTCGCTGGAAACCCGTAGACTGCGTGGTCAGCTCATCGAAGTTTTCAAAATACTTCGAGGGTTCGACAATGTTGACTACCGGGATAATTTCACACTGAGTAAGAACAGAACGCGCAATCACTGCTTCAAACTTGAACTGAAGCGTTACAACCGCAATCTGTGTGGAAATTTTTTTACTTACAGTATCTGTGGTAAGTGGAACGCACTTCCAGTGAAAGTTGTCAACAATGAATCTGTTGAACAGTTCAAGTCAAGACTAGACAAAGTCTTGAAAAGTGGCCGTTCAGGGACGCAAAACAATTGAGTAGCCATCTGCCTGCTCGATTGCTAGTCGAAAGGTACCCTCTTTGAATGGACCGTAAGGTCTCCTAGGGTATTTCCTTTCCTTGTTACTCCTTGTTACTCTGTTTTGCCCTACCAATTCGCAAAACTTATTGACCGCCTCTCGTATGAAATACTGTTACGAGTTTTTTTGCAAGTCCCTTTCTTTTGAACAAGAAGATCGGAAGGTGAAATTCGCTTATATGTTGGAATGAGAAGCTCATTATCGATAATGTAAGTAGATTGTCATCATCCAACAAGAGACTCCAGCTTACTGTAGTATCACGTTGATTATGGGAAGCCTCGCCTTACCCGAGAAAATCACGATTAGACCCAAAACAAGGTAAATCTATGAACAGTTTTTTGCCCAAGCTTTTTTCGTGAAACAGGGATAAGCAGCTGAATAAAGAATTGTTGACATATGTTCATTACTACCTTGAAGTTGTGTCTTTTTTTGGTTGCATTTGGACGTAACAGTTATTGTTATGATTGTTCGATCGAGAGGAAGCTGTGGTTCAATTGTCTGTCATTGAAAATTTCCTGACATCGTTAGCGATAATTTATAAACTGCACAAACACAACTCCACATCTCCACCTCAGATTCCTCGTAATTGATTCAAAAATATTTGGTCAACACAATATTTCAAAAGTTAGGAAAGTTCTTTACTTCCTATTTTTCCCTTGAAGCGAACCATAGTAAAGCTTCAAGTTCAGAGGACACCCATACGCTTCGAGAATACAACGAAGCGATTATTAGAGATACAATCTAGTGTTATTTCACCTACTATCTATATTCAAGTGACTCTATACAACTGGTCACACATTTTGGAAAGTTCTATGACACTAGTTTTCGTATCTGAACAAGGTGTTGGAGCCTGAAAAATAAGACAAGAAAAAATAAAGGCGACTCCAATGGGAAAAGTTGTACGAAAGAGATCGTTAAGAACTTTTGCTAGAACAACCTTGTTGCTCCCAATGCCTGGTAGACGAAGCGTTTAAAGTATATAAATTTTATTTTAAATTTGTGTAAATGTAATTATATGTGATGAAATGAAGCCTCTATATTTAGTTTCGGATGTTCTTGCTTATAATTACTGAAGTCTCTTTTGTTTAAATAATAAAGTTCATATATACGATAATTATGGAACTGTCTCGTTTATCTTAGTATTTTGAGCAAATAATGTCCGTATATGTAATAAAAGTCGACTAGGTATTACGCTTTGTACGTTCATTTTCACTTCATTCAATATTCTTTGTCAATTCCAGTTGAATCTTTTTCGTTTTGACAAATTTCTCGTCATTTTTATTCTTCATTCAAATTCTTTTCAGATTTAACTTCGGACCTTTTTTTATATATATTCTTAGGTTGAAAATGATCTTTTTTTTTTATTTCGACAACAATCGTACTCCATTTTGAGCCGATAGAAAAGTGAAATATTGGGAAAAAGAAATAAATTTAACTTTATCCTCAGTTTAATCATATACTTCAGTAATTTGTCCTCTTGAAAAATATGTTAAAGCCTCTCAATTATGCATAGAGGTTTAAAAAGGTTTGCAGCTAATACATATGTACGAGTATATCCAGAAAGAAGCTTGAATAAGTTGTGTCCATGCTCAGAGCGAAAGATAATCTCATCATCAACCTCATCATTACTAATTATATAGTTTAAGAAGGGGAATTTTTTGAGTATTTGAATAATAATTTCATCTTAGTTTGGTTATAACTTATGTTTTTTAGTAAAGTTTTTTCTAATAATTCTTTTATAATATCAAAAAAAAAAATGGTGAAGTTCAGAAATAAATATAAGTATCGAAATTTGGTGAATTTTTAAAACCCAAAGAATTACAAATGGTGAAGTTCAGAAAATTTATTTTTATATATCTTCTTTTATAACTATATTTTAGCAACGTGATATTTTGAAAGGGGGGAAATTCTAATCTTAGTTGCGAACGCAAGCGCCCCCCGTAGTAGGGGGGGAGGAGTGGCAAAGCCATTGCATGGTTATCTTTATATTTTGTCGGGTGACTAACTATATTTAATTGTCACAAATTCTTATTTTCTATATAATTATTCTCCTCTCCTGCTCAAAGTGGGTCTAGGGCAATGACGTTATTCTCAACCGATAATTAATAAAATATTTACAGAATTACAGGCTGGAAACAGACTAGGATTACCTCGATGCTAATCTTAGAAAGCCCAAGGAGGCAAAAGAGATTAGAGTAAAAGGAAAGACTGATAAAACTGATATATAAGCAATACACAATGTTACTTTTTTCAGTAATTTTATATTTTTAAGTAACATTTATAATTTATTTTCTTAAACATTTTCAATGAGGTGTTGAAATTTTTTTAATGGAGATGATCGTTTATCTAACTTAAATATGAATTCATACTTCTATTAGTCAAACTCAAACATTCATTATTTTATGGAATTCGATCTTCTTTTTAGAGCGCAAACGATGATTTTCCAGTGCAAGAAAATTAAACAATTTTCTATGTTTACGGCTTAATTTCATCAATATGTCGGAAATATTTCTCTCAGGAAAAGTGATAGTAACACCCAATCTGAAACACCTCTGTAAACGTTTGTCTGGCATTTTATGGAAATAAATGAATAACGTGAATGTCACTTCTGAACATGGCGCAAATAAAAATTAAAAATTTATTAAATTAATCTGATTCTAATTGACCTAATTTATCTTTCACTTTCAAAGTGCAATCTCAAAATTACAGATGAAAACACTCAGGGTCCAAAATCCTGTGCAAATAATTAGTTTCTCATTTGCTCTGACATGGACGACCTGTCTCTTCTAAAATACTAGTTGGGACTAACAGTTCAATTTTGGTTCCCCCCCGCAGGATAAAATCTTTAGTAAAAGTAGTTTGGAGAGAAAGTGGTGAAATAAAGTGAAGGGAAAATATAAAGAAGTTAAAGACTTATGATAATTACGCAGTATTGGGCACAAAAATAGGTACTCAATTCGATATGCAGGTGTACCAAAATTGAATATGAAATAAAGGAAGAACGTTAAGAGTTGGACAGGAGATCAACTAATCAGTGTAAGGAATATTTTGATATTAATTAAGATTTAGAATGCTTGGTTCTCACTAATAATATTTTCTTCTATTTTTCTATATGCCTTTTTCAAAATTCAATCTATGCCGAAGTCGTATACTTCAACTAAGTAGCTTGAGCAGGAAGATGGAATCATAAATTTGATTATTCATAAATTAATGGCTAACATGCAAGATGTAATTAAATCTTGAATGTTAGAGTGAAATTATGTTTAGTATTAAGCAAACTGAAATTAAAAAAGTTTAAAGAAGCAATCCTTTAACAAGAGCGAAAGTAAACCATTAAATTTAATAAACACGGTGATAGGCATTAAAAATGATTAAAAATTAAGCAGATTAATAGTGGAGGCTCAATATTTGGATATACATACATACCACTAAGGGTTCCCTCGGTGAGTTACATTATAACTTAGGGCTTTAAAATTGAGTGAAATTATAAAGGCGTCGAAAGAAGAATGATCCCGTTTCTTTCACATAAGTAAACAAAAATCGACAAAGTTTAATATACTTCATATGTTCCATGGAATAAACTATCCATGAAAGCTCGTTCATATTTACGACCTACGTGAATAACTGAAAACATTTCGTAGGATTGAAGTTATTTTATCTAATAGTTTTTATCCGTTTCAGAGATCTTTTAAAAATAAAATAATAATACTGTATATATACTCCTTGAATAAAATGACTTAGGTTTTGAATAAAGAATCTGTTGGTCTCTCTTCGAGTGCGTCTTTATTAAAGAATCGTTCATAAAGAATATGATTGTCCCAGGACAAAAGGTTGCCTTCCATAAAGAGATTTCAGGCGAGTACTGTGGATGAAGCAGAAGCTAAAAACGTAGACTAATCAGTATATTTCGAAATATATGTGTGATTTGTCTTTTAACATTGACTTGCAGATTGGCTATTTGTGCGATGATGCGTATAGTAAGTTTCAACGTAACCGACAATGAAAGGAGAGCTCGTCACGCCGTTGGAAGTTTTGTCTCCATTTTAAACCGAGAAGTTCAACAGGTATCTAATTGATTAGCGAACGCACCCTCTGGTCTCAGTTGGGATTCAAAGTCATTTCTACCTCTTTCTGCTCGTCAACTATATGTGCGTCCCCTCTATTTGAATTAAGATAATCTCATTGCAGTGGGTCATTAATAACGAGAATTTAGATTGGCTCATTAACGATAAGTAAAAAAAGTTTGTTGAATGAATGAAAGTGAATGGATGAATCGGGGCATCAGAGCTGAGACATTTTACCTAGGTAAAATAAAATGTATTTGGAAATGACGCAACAAGGAAAGATGGAGGCATCTATAGATAAATATGTAGATGACAGAGAAGGCGAAACCTTTTTTCAGTATGTAGCAGACAGTAAGATATTATTATTATGTCGTTAAAATAAAATAAAATCGAAGACTAACGAAAGCATCTGTTCCTGAGTGCAAGTGATAAAGTGTGGAGAGCTTATAGCCCGAGTAAAGCTAAAAAGAAGGGTATATTAGAATCTCATGATTTGGAGAGTGCGCAACTTTTCAGTTTCTGGCAGATCCATAATTGAGGCAGTTTTCATCTTTGAGGCATTTTCGCTCTTGCTACGCTACATTTGCCAAACCCTTGTTAGAAAGAGAGTGCAATCAATGTCTTAAAAGAGTCTCTCATGTCGTTAAAATTACACACCTTGCAATGGCGCCTCATTAAATAAGAACAAAGAAAAAACTCTAAAGATCACTCCCAACCGAAGCAATAAACGGAGCCCGACTTGTCATCCGCTTGTGGCGAAAGGACTTTCGAATTTGCTCATAAATTTGCTCGTAAATCATTCCCCTTGAGCTCATATCGCACATTGCTCCATTTATGCAAAACAAAAGGGAGCAGAAAACGAAATATTGACTTTATATAAACGAATTTACCCAGAGCATTTGATCGATGTGCTCATATGATATCATAAAACTCATACAAATAGAATTGTAAAATACACTATTATATATATATATATATATATATATATATATATATATATATATATATACATATACCCTTGGCCAAAAGTACAGAGTGGCACACTTAAAAGTAGCCCGGCCAGATTTCTCCCAAATTTGAATATATCTACTAAAAAACAGTTTTATTTAGTTTATTAAATAGTAGAATCAACCACTCATTAAATCATTAGTAATTCAGCAATATGTCTTTGTGAATATTTTACCCACAAAAGATAGTGATTTCCGTCTAGCAGAAAATATTGATTATCGAAAGCTATGTTAAAACTGGATCAATTAAAGAAACGCAAACAAATTTTGCTGATTAGTATCCACAAAAAAAACAACCTATTAAAAATTGTGTTTAGAATTTTGTTAAAAAATGGCGTGAAGCTAGTTTTGTCGGAAAGGTGAAGAAGCTAAGGCGTAATTTAGTTCGGAGACCCGAAGTCGTTTGTAATATTAAGCACCTGATTACAAATAGCTCGAGAAAGTCAACTCGAACAATTTCCCCAAAAGTTAGTATATCCCTAAGAACTTGTCAGCGTGTTTTGAAATATTCTTTTCTGAAACCATACCGACTACCATGTGTACAGGAGCTAAAGCAGCCCGATAAAGCTAAACGCCTTCAATATTGTAATCATTTGGTGACTATGATTGCAAAAGGACTTTTCGATCCAGTCCTGTACTTTATGTCAGACGAAGCGTATTTACACTCATCAGGATATGTGAATTCCCAAAATACACGGTTCTGCGATTTTCAGAATTGCCATATGCTTCATGAAACAGCAATACATGACAAGAAATTGGTGACTACTTGTGCAGTTTCGGCAACACGAATAGCGTCTCAATTTTTCTTCAAAACTACACAAAATATAGATGGTTATATGAATATATTTGAACAATTTTATGGTCATCTAACACCACAATAAAAAATGAACTCATTTTTACAACAAGTTTTTAAAAAATTGCACACGTCCTGCTGGAATGGAATGTTTACTGAAGATCAAACAGCGAGCAAAGGGGATCACTTCTAACACTGTCCCCCGCGTTCTTCGGACTTAACCTCGTGTGATTTTTTTAGGGGGAAATTTGAAACAAAAGATTTAGACAAATAACCCTCATACTTTTAACGAACTTAAGCAGAACATCATCGCTCTCCATATCATCAGAGTAGAAGAGTTACGGACCGTTTTTGGACAACAAGGATCACTTCCAACAGCTCTTATAACATCAATAAATTAGTTAATTAATAATTATTCATTTATAAGCCTTTATTTATTATCATTTTTATATTAGGTTAGTAAAGTTAAACTTTATTGGAAAAGAAATAGTTATTGGTTTGGTAGAAACATTTTTTTCAATCTGGGCCGGGCTACCTTCACACTGAGTGAGAACAGAACGCGCAATTACGGCTTCAAACTTGAACTGAAGCGTTACAACCGCAATCTGTGTGGAAATTTTTTCACTTACAGTATCTGCGTCAAGTGGAACGCACTTCCAGTGGAAGTTGTCAACGGTGAATCTGTTGACCAGTTCAAGTCAAGAATAGACAAAGTCTTGAAAAGTGGCCGTTTAGGGACGCAAAACATTTGAGCAGCCATGTGCCCGCTCGATTGCTAGTCCAAAGGTACCCTCCTTGAATGGACCGTAAGGTCTCCTAGGGTACCTTCTTTCCTTGTTGTTACCTTTAAGTGAGCCGCCTATGTAGTATAAGACACCCTTCATAAAAATAATTATTTATTTAAAATATTTGGCTCCACTTTTTCTAATCTATCATATTATTCATAAGTATGAATTATAAAAATGTATATTTTGCTAATAGGTTTGAATATTTCGCTGATATCTATCAAGTATTTTAGTAAATGGTAATTAATAAATTGGTTTTCTAAAACCACAATTTAACAAAAAAATATTGTTTTCCTGTAAATTTATAACTCCTGTGTATTTAATTTAGTTCAAAATAGGTAATATTACTGAAACTAAAGAACAAACAGAAACACAGAGATAACAAATATAACTTTTCCATAGAGAAGAGTTATCATAAGTAGAAATGGGTAAAAAAAAAATGTTCAAGATTTGGTATTCAAATCATAATGACACGATATCAGAGAGAGAAAGAGCTTTGTATCAAGAAAAAGAAGTCTCAAAAAACGTCTTAAAACATTGAGAGAAGACATTTAGAATCCGGGCTTCACTTAAGAATAGCAGAAAAACATCTTTCAAACTTTTTTTGACTTTTAATTAAGCTTTTAGCTTAAAAATACAAGACAGAATTGCCATATGCTTCATGAAAATAAAGCGGTTAGTTATGCAAACATACTCATAATTAATATATAATGAGAGGGTGGACAGATAGAATTATTTTTGTTGCAGCTCGCGTGGATGGAGAGCTTACTTGAAGGTTGCTGTCAAGGTTGGCACTTGGCGTGGAGAGAGCGTGAGAATACGTAAGAATTCTCCATCTCCCCGAGTAGCAGAATGTTGCCATTATGTGATATCAGCGATAAATGGCTGCGCCAGAATACCCAGCTAGATTCAGCCTTTAAATTTCAAATTAAATTGAAAGTTAGAAGATCCTATACTCTCCCTGTATCTGTCTCTCTCTCATATATATATATATATATATATATATATATATATATATATATATATCTCTTTTCATCCGTTTACGGCTGAAGATAATATGGGAAGCTACATATTGAATCTAGTCCAGTTTTAATAAACTTTATGCTCCAAAACAGTGATTTTTCTTGTACATTTAAATTACTCGTTATTGAGTGAAACAGTTTTATATATATATTTATATATATATATATATATATATATATATATATATATATATATATATATATATATATATAAAGAGAGTAACAAGGACTAACAAGGAAAGGAAGTACCCTAGGAGACCTTACGGTCCATTCAAAGAGGGTACCTTTCAACTAGCAATCGAGCGGGCACATGGCTGCTCAATAGTTTTGCGTCCCTAGACGTTCACTTTTCAAAACTTTGTCTAGTCTTGACTTGAACTGTTTTAACAGATTCACTGTTGACAACCTTCACTGGAAGTGCGTTTCACTTACCACAGATACTGTAAGTGGAAAAATTTCCACACAGATTGCGGTTGTAACGCTTCAGTTCAAGTTTGAAGCAGTGATTGCGCGTTCTGTTCTCACTCCGTGAGAAAATATCCCGGTAGTCAACATTGTCGAACTCTCGAAGTACTTTAAAAACTTCGATGAGCTGACCACGCAGTATAGGAATTTCCAGCGAGAACAGATCTAATTCCCTTAGTCTATCCTCATAACTTTTAGGTCGGATAGAGGGAATCAGCTTGGTTGCCCTGGCTTGTACGCGTTCCAACCTTGCGATGTCCTTTCGAAACGAAGGACTCTAAAATTGTACGACATACTCCAGGTAGGTGCGGCCAACGAGGGAGTTGTACATACAGGCAAAGTACTATCTCTTTGTTACTCTATCCAAACTAGCGCTTTATGTAGCCTAACATCCTTTGGGCTTTCTTCTCGGCCTCGATGCACTGTTTTGAGAACTTGAGGTCGCTAGTGATAGTTACACCCAAGTCCTTCTCAGTGTCACTCGATTTAAGAGCAGTGCCCTCAAGGATGTACTGAGATTTGGGGATACGGTGGCCGATATGCATTACTTTGCATTTTCAAACGTTGAAAGGCATTTGTCACGTGTCCGACCACTCCCCAATCCTTTGAAGGTCCTCTTGGAGGTGGGCAGTGTTCCCCTTCTTTGCCACATTGATACCTAGCTTGGTGTCGTCGGCAAATTTGGAAATCTTGGCCACTATGGCACCGTCCATGTCGTTGACATAGATAATAAACAGTAGTGGTCCCAACACGAACCTTGAGGGACACCGCTAAATACAACGCCCATTCAAAGGCCCGTTTATTCACCACTACTCGTTGCCGTCTGTCATTCAGCCAGCTCTCTATCCATCCTGCTACCTTGCCGTCTATGCCCTGCGCACGCACTTTCCGGAGAAGGCGGTGGTGTGGTACCTTGTCAAAGGCCTTTTGAAAGTCCAGGTACACAACATCCACCGCTTTATCCCGATCATGCTCACTGAACACGAATTGGAAGAATTCCACAAGGTTAGTCAGGCATGACCGTTGCCTTCGGAAGCCATGCTGGGAATTCTTCAGTAGCATGTTTCACTCTAAATAAGACGTTATCTTGTCCACTATCATGCTTTCCATGAGTTTACCGACTCTCGAAGTCAAACTGATGGGTCGGTAGTTTGACGGATGGCTGGGATTTTCTTTCTTGAAGATCGGAGTCACCTTCACCTTACGCCAGTCTCTAGGAACGTATCCGGTCCGGATTGACATGTTAAAGATAGCTCACAAATGTCGTGATACTTCATCGCACACTTCCTTTAACACCTTGAATAGAAACCCGTCCGGTCCAGGGGATTTATTCATCTTTAGGTCAGCGATCTTTTTCTTTATTTCTCCTTCAGTGAAGTCCATTGCCTCCAGCTTTTCCCTCGAGTAGGAATCCGTGAGCTGGGGGATGGGACCACACTCTTCAGTGAACACTGAAGAGAAGTAGTCATTGAGCAGGTTAGAATTTTCTGCATCTGAGTGAGTTAATGCAGCCTTCTCGTCCACTAAGGGCCCAATCCTACGTTGGATTGGTTTACTGCTATTTACATAGCCGAAGAACTCTTTGGGATTCTCCTTGCAGAGTTTCGCCACTTGGAGTTCCTCAGTACGCTTAGCTCCCCTTATGCTGGACTTTACTCTTCTGGCTAGCTTCCTGTACTCGTCAAAGGCACCCGAGATCTTTAATCACCGGTACGCATTTCTCTTTTCCCTAAGCAGTTGGCCGATTTCTCGATTAAACCACTTTGGTTCTACAGAAGACCGACGGAGGCATTTCAGAAGGATGCAACATGATTGAAGACTCCCCACGTGGAATATCTTTAGCAGAGAGGAACTCCCATGTGCAGCAAAAGGCTTGGCTAGAACAAAAGTGCTAAGACTACCCCCCCCCCCCTCCCTTCCACAAGCGGTAGCCTCAAATTGAGTCCCACACAATTCACCTTTATGCGGGCTAAAATAGCTTTTCCAGGAGATTCGAGACCCTTCGAGAGTAGAACTGTTTCCCGCTAACCCACAACTCCGGGAAGAGCCTCGAATATAAATGACGCTCGACTCCCCGGAAGACACACAGAGTTGAGAAGTCTGGCCAGAACCAAGAAGATTTCCCCATGGTTCCAAGTCAAGTGCTAGCAACAAAGCAAAGTGACAGCTGGACTATTTCCTGTATTTGGAATTAGCCCCAGCCAGGAGGTAATTCAACTGAAAGATCACCCCGAGTTATTTTCCCGACTTCTTTCATCAACTCCTGTCGAAGCCTTCCTTATATAGAGTAGCCGAAATACTCTCCCCTGGACCGGAAGTTCCCCCGCTTGCTTTTGCAGAACCACCATCACTCTAACCTCCCACTCTGAATTCCAAGCGATCTCACCTCACGTACCGAAGACATCTGTAAGCCAACCCCTCTCCCCCCTTCAGTAACCCAATTGAGTTATTCTCCCCCCCACCCCTTCGTTTATTGATTTGATTTTTGCCCGTTAATTCTCTGAGGTAATTTTACCCTTCAATTCTCTTAGTAATTTTTTGTGTAAATAAAATTCTATTTTTACACATGTCTCTTTACATAACCTTGAACTTTGTCATTGTCCATAATTTACCTGACCTCGTTGCACTCTCTCGTTTCTCAGCCCGTCTGAACGCGTGGTTTTCCGCCCCTTTATAGGTTCGCTTTGAAGTTATTGGTCCTCTCCCATAGATATAATATGGTATTGATATAATGTAATGTCATACATACCACGACAATCAGTCAGCCCAGCACAAAGGCTTGCACAGTCTGCTCTTCTCAAGTCAAGTTTCCTTGATTAACTGGCAACAGACCTTACCTTCGGGATCTTAACGCTAAATATAACTAGCTGGTGACCACTGCCACCGAGCTCTTCGCCTACAGAGAGATCCTTAACGATATCATCTTCAGAGGTGAAGACCAAGTCAAGGATATTGTGTCCTTTCGTTGGTTCTCTGACCCATTGAGTGAGGAACTCGTTGTTGGCGAACTCCAGGAGTAGCGCGCTCTTTCCACAGGCTGCTCTGGTTTCCCAGTCAACTTGGCTGTGGAAGTCACCCATAACGATGCTAACTTTGCCTTGAACAAGCTAACCTAGCAGCTGGTACAGTTCCCTGTCCTTATCATGTGGTTGGGAAGGGGATCTGTAAAGCAGCAGGGTCCTGTATCTCACAGGACCTATCTCTAGGTCAACGCCTAGGAGCTCGTGGTCGGATATAATGTTGGAGTTTGTAGATTCGATTGTATCTTTGACATACAACATTACACCACCACCCTCTCTGTCTGGCTAATCTTTGTGGAAGAGTTGGTAGCCAGGAACCGTGAATTCGCCTTTAAAGTCTCGGTTTGAGGTTTTTATCTACGATTCTGTTATGGCTACCATTTCGCGTTCTTCCGTCGCTACGAGGCCACCGATTTTAGGAAGTCCCTTACTGTAGGACTCCCTACGCTCTTCCGTTTCCCGGCTTGATTTCGGCGAGGAAGCACCCCTCTTTGTGACCTCTGAGAAGGTCTTTCCAGGAGTGACACGGGCGTACTGGCGTACGTCCGCCCTCACTCTGGGCCGGATACTCCTTTGGGTCCTCTCTACGACATCCTGGATCATGTTCGACCGAAAGGCCCTTGCTTAAAGAAAAGATGTACCCCATCCATTTGGTAGAGATCATTTATACCATAAAAGGTGCGGTACGGGTCCACAAAAAAGAACCCCTCTGCCGTACACAAATCTGCCAGGCGCCGGTTTAAAGAGACGTTCATCGAGGGAGCGGTCCGTGTTGGACCTCTCCTCGGGAGCATCCCGACTACAACACGCTTGGGGTTTTCAGCTTACTTTCGTCCACGGCACCCATGACCGTGTGGAGGATTTTATCTGTAGGGCCTACCCTACTTCTTTCAGGTAGAGGTCGTTTCCACTGACCATCAGAGCAACGACTGGGTTCTCAGAAATCTGTGATTTCTCAGCCTCTACTATGATGTAGTGGTTACCCCATCCTGGCAGGCAGCTTACCTTCACACTAGTTCGAATGCGTGCCGCTAGCAGGGGCTGCAGACCCCCTGCTTGGGAATCACCAGTAAGGGTGACTCTTGCACATTTGTCTGCAGACGACTTAGTCTTTACTTTCGGAAGCGACTTGCCGCTTACTTCTTGTATCTCTACCTTTTTTTTCTTCTTCTTCTTCTTATTCTTCTTCTGATTTTTCTTGTCTTCCTTTGTTTTCTCTTTTTCTGTTTCTCGTTTGAGAGAGAGAGAGAGAGAGAATATGAAGACCCAGGAAATTGCTCTAAACATTTATTGATCAGCGTTTCGGACCTCAACTAGGAAAATCATCAGCGACTAATGAGTGAAGGGAAAAAATAATTTTGACGGGAGGAATGGCGTAATGAATAAATTGAAGCGTTCGGCGAGTTTGTATTTCAGCGTTGGGACTCGAGAAATGATTGCTCGAAGGGAGTTACTTTGCTTATGTGATTTGACATTTCCGTAGATGTATCTGGGGCTATATTTCCCTTTAATAGGTAGAGAGTTCAATTTGATTGGGAATACTGTTGTTTTCGGATATTAGTTTATTGGCTTTATTCTTTCGTTGTCCAGTTGGGTTTTTCGTTATTTTCTTAAATTTTGAGGTATCACAAAGTATGTTGTTTAGATTTAGCATGTATCCTTTTTTGTTAAGTAGAACCAATAGAAGAAATGAAAGAATCCCTCAAAATCGTTAGATGTCATTATAAATGTCGTTTAAGAGAAATCTGACTCTCCTTTCGTTTGAAAAAAAGAACCTCTCGCCATGGCATTAATGGCGAGGAATGCATTAGAATGGACCTTTTTTGTTTTTTGAGGGTCCGAAGAGAACCGTGATGGAGTGAGATTCCAGTCACTGTTAGGCAGACAGAAAGAAGATAATTAAGAATTTGTGTTGTCCTTTTTCCTAAATTGTATAATGAATAGGTAAGTAAGTTTTCCTGCAGCTAGCAGGGTATAGCCTAACGTTTAAAAGGATGTGGAAAATATTAAAGTAACACTCTAGAGAGGAGTTTTTATGAGTGGGAGGTGATCAAACATTGAAGATTAGACTCGTAAATTTGACCGGGAAAGAAGATTTTTGTCGTCGGTGAGTGAGTGATTTCTTGGGTATAGTGTTTAACTGGCTGTCCACATAATCGCGGTGAGGTTAGGTTTGGAAAAATGCAAGTAATGGAGTGTATTTACTACTTATTATCCGATGCAAGGCTGAAAGAAATCCTGTGGTACTTGGCAAGTCAAGTCTTTGAAAAGGCGCACTAAGAGTAAACCGCGGGAAGCAAGAGGAAGAAGAGCCGTGAATAAGGCATTCAGAGACACAGTCTGTGAGAGCAATCTCGTTTAATTTTAGGATGAGCAAGAAGTTTCACAGGAAATCGTCCCTGAGTTTGGGTGGTTGACGTTAGCAACTAAAAAAAGCCAAGGGAGAGACTGTCATGGAAAGATAGAGATGGAAAGTACATAGTTTCTAAGAATAGAGTAAGATAGGTTGATCTGAGGTAACTAGTTTGTAACTCAGAGACCATCGGGGATCATCCTCTCCTCTAAGGCGAAGCCAGAAGAATGGTAGAACTCCTTCAAACGAGGAAGTTGAGTCCCGTGTATGGATTCCAGATGAAGAAAAAGGGGTTCGAGCCCTGCAATACCCGGACGGTGAGTGCAGAGTGATGCTGAAGTCCCTCAAAAGGTGTTCCTGAGATGAAACTGCTGGCATGGCCAGAGGGCACCTAAGATATGGTGTAGTGAGGGAAATGACAACTCTGATGAGGTGGGAACTGAGATTTCATTCTGTATTTCATCGGGAAGTATGTTTGTCTCTTCCCTTAGATTTGCCGATCATTGATTGGAGAAATGGAGTGTGCAAATTCGTGTGTTTGAGACTATAGCTGCTGAATAATTTGATACTTCATCAAGAAGATCTTTGGTGGCTTCTGGCAACGAAAATGGAATGGTGACGTAGGATGCCCCTTGTAGGCAGCAAGAGGAGATCGTCATTCGCTTCTTACACATTAATACCACTGTGTGACTGGCAGCGATGTGCTTCACCTTTGAACTTTTGGTGATACCATCACCAGCTAGGTGATTCACTTGAGCGTAAACCAGGACAACTCTTTTGGAACTATCGTTTACCTTGCAGCTATTTGGCCTTATTTTGGACATCCTCAATGAGTTTCTAGCGAAGGCGGTCCTGGGAGGTGGGAGAGCTGTGCAAAATTCGGTCTATTCATTGTATCTAGTAGGCAATGGATGGAGAAACCGCTTGTCCATATGTTTGTTAACACAAATTTCTTAAAAGATTTTGGAATAGTTCACGTCTGAAAAACATATCCTAATGTTCACGTTGTTCTTGCAGCATTTTTATTATCAGATTCATTTTATTAGCATATCAATGAATAAAGTGTTCATTATTATAAACTTCTTTGATTTTACCTGAACTCCACCCTTTATGCATTACATGACATTCACGCCGTCAAAAGTGTATGTTCTATGGGAAGAAAGTTTTGCTGTACAAGATTATATTTTGAGATTCTCTCTGCCATTTCATTTTCTGGAATAAAGAAACCTGCAAAACGCTCATAAATTTGCCTATTTAATTCATATCTTGAGACAATCACATTTTGAGTATGTTCTGAAATATCAGTTGTCATCAGCCATAACTTTAACAAAAGCGCCGTCATCAATTTCTCTTTATACTTGTTCGCGTGATACTTCTTGCACACAATCAAAAATATCCATCATAATAGTTTTTGAATCGCCTTTGATAACTTTTATTTTTCTAGATGAATTTGCAAATCGAAATCTGAATTTTACGCAAAATAATTAAACTCCTAAATACTCCAGGATTTGTCGAATCATCCATTCATTGTTAATCATAAATATTGGGAAGAAAAATATAAATTAACTATTTTATTAGCAAACGGCGACACCTTATAACTTGTATATTTAGTTACATGTGAAACAGTGTGGTGCGAGGTACTCTTCTGTTCTATAAAAGTGGTTACACTCGTATTCTTCAAACAATAAAGAAAAAAATTATAGACAAGGAGTTAGCAGACCGTATACAAGCGCTATTTGCCCTAGATAGTGACTGATCAACTTAATTTTTATCCTCTTACTTATAATTATTTTCTTTCAGATTATGTCTGCTTCTGCTACTTCTTGTCGTAACTGCCTGATAAGGTCGGACACATTTTGTTATAGCTGTGACAGTTTCACCATTTCCAGTCAAAGGAGAGTGCTCAGAAAACCACACCTTCCTTATGATTCGATATTAGGAACGAATCAGTTGATTAACTATGACTATTTGTGGGTACTTGATGAACGTTATGACCTCCAACCGACAAGATGATGTGGAAGAGGGGCTAAATTGTCATTGAAATTGTATGTATAGCGCATTTGGAGGCATCGATACAAAAAAAATTATGTCTGAGCCGCTACAGGGTCATTAATAACTCTCAAGCTACATCAATTTCGGTGTATAATATTAAATAAAGTATAATTTTATCAGGTGTTTAGTTAGGAAAGCAAAATCTCAAAGACGAATCACTTTTTCACTTCACCAACTCTCCTAACAATTTGAGATAACCGATTATCGTGACTAAAGCTTTTAGACACGTTTAAAACAAAGAAAGTATGTATATACTCTATTCATTTCGCTCCCTCTTTAAAAAAATAAATGATACTTAAAATTGATTACATGATAAATATAACTGAAAGGAAAACTGTTTAAAATTTATTTCCATTTCCTTAGCTTCGAAATGCGCCAAATGATATGCGCTTGAAAATCCGAGCAATATCTGAATACAAGGTTTCTATGACCATTGATATACAAATATGGCCATTCGTTGTTTTAACAATTAGCGCTGCGCATTTGCAAATGGTGTGCTCTTTGGTTTTAATGGGGCTCGGGAAAAGGAAGCAATCTAAGTTTTAGTACTGCAAATAGAAAGGCGATTTAATTTGTTATTTCCTGCGATCCCCCCAAAAAACATTGCTCAATTGTCGATGATTTTAGGTTTTAGCAAATATCGACAAATTTTGAAAAAATCAAGAAGAGAAAAAGCATGTGAACGTTAAGAGCACGATAGTAAAATCATAATATGGAATATATATTTAAAATTTTAGTCCGGCAGTAAGGTAGTAAATGTGTTTGGTACCCTAACAAAAAGCCAAGTGATTATAAATTGGTTTCCCAGTTAATAAGATTCGGTAAAATGAAAGATACTGACTCTTATAATAGTTAAAATTTCAACACACATTGAAGAAATACGAGGCAAACGATTTCTGACAAAGAAAAAAGGAAGGAATCGAAATGAGCAAGATGGATTAGAAAAAAGCAAAATATAATAAAAGAAAATTGCAATTATTTTAATTTGTAGATTAATTAGTGCATTTCAGACAGATATGAATAACTAAGAAACCACAATATAAAAGTTAAAAAATAAATTTAAAAAATTCTTTTGCGAGAACCGATCCATCATAATATTTAAACAACTCTCATATCACTGATAGAGGACGAGAGAGCACTGTGATTTAAAATTTAATTTCACTCAATAAATTTAACGAGTTTCAAATTTAATTTGTTCTTTCCAATTTTTGTTTTACTATTACAGTATTACATACAAGCAGGTCAAGATTCTGAGAACAAGATTCACGAATTTAAAGGCCAGTTTTTTTCAAATATGACAATAAATTTAAAAAATAAATAAATATCATGGATTTATTCAATTTTATATTCAATTTTGAACTAATCATCACCCCATAGCCCCAAAGAGGAATGGGAGGAGTAATATTCTTTCAATCCGACAAAAGGCAAAAGCAATCATAAAGTTACACTGCAGCAAGGACTAGCAACATTTCAAACAAGTGAGTTTTGTCACAAACTCACGAGATTCATTGGTAGTAACTGCTCTCACACCAATCGCTGAAGTGTAACCGCATTGTCTACTGTTTTCGGGACTTATTTTAAGTATACCATAAATAGTATGACAAGACCAAATTAAAAAATACTTAAATATCGTCATAAACGACTTCAAAATTAATTGCAACGTATATTGTATGTTAAAAGAAAATATTGCTATCAGGTTGTTAAGGAATTAATGTGGTGTTTAGAAGACATAAAATATTCTTTCTTAAAGTTGTTTAAAATGTGTAAAATTTTTCGTGAGCTTTTCGAAATTATCTGTAATAATAGCTTGACATTTTTCAAGCTCTAGAAATGCCTATGTTTTTTTAAGGTATTAAGGTATTGTTTTAAATCTAGTATTAAATTGCGTATTTTTATACGTTTGAAAAATAATTCCTAGGTGACACTTGAACTACCTGAAGAACGAGTCTTATGTATGAATATTTATTCATCTCTTGCCTGAACAATATTTTCAACAATTGCAGCATATAAATGCAGTTCATGGTTAACTGAAAGAATATCTTCCGTTTCCACGAAAACACACCAACACACGCGACACGTTTTATCCCACCAAGAAATATTGCGTTGGGTTTGATTACTCTTACGTCATATTAACATCACCTAAATGGTAAAGTTTACTCTAAGATGATGAGGTGTATAGCGATATCACTTTATATTTTCAATCAAAGTTAAATTATTTTTTAGAGAAAAGAAATCCACTGCTTAGTTAAAAAATGGATCTTTTTTACTGGTTTAAGAATTGAAAAGAATATAACTTTTTAGCTATTTTTCTATTTTACAAAATTATAGCAAAATAAATTATAGGCATTTTGAGCCCAACTGAACAAGAAAAGGAGCATCTTTATCACATTTGTAAGAGAGCCAAAAACTTTTGTAATGATCAGTTTCGTTTGGATGAATATAATCAACTCAAAGCAGCGTTTCCGAACAACTGATACCCATACCGTTTTGCCAACGCTACTAGGTGACTGAAATTATGACGTCCTGACAAGAGAGCAGACCTAAGGATGGTCACCATTTTTAGGTGCCTAAAATCTCCGAGATGATGTCACGATTTGTCCTTCTTCTCAACATTAAAGTTTCTCACAAATATTCGAGTATACTGCGCAATCACCTAACGAGATTTAGGAACAGGAACCTTGATCATAAGTTGTAGGATCTAGTATATAAACTATATTCTGATAGATGCCCGCAAAATATGTCGGACAAATCTCAAAGAAGCTCTGTACGTGGGTTAGAAATCATCGCAGAGCCCTTTGAAGGATGAGCCAAAAATAGTTTGTCAAGCCATTTTCAAGGAGATCCGAGAGTTCTTAGAGGTATGCGTATCCGGCAAAGAGCTATAACAATCCATATATGAATTATGCTTTTACAATTTAATGTGTTTATTTGTATTTTTGTAGCGATCTGTTAATGTTTAATTGCTGCTTCTATCCTTTGACTAGCGCCTCATCCTTTCCACCTGCCCCTCTAGTCGAACAAAAACAGCCGTCCTAAAGAATTCATACCAAATACATGATGCATGGGTGTCTGGCCACCGAGTCTTAACTCCTCTGATCCCCTCTAAATTTTTTGTCCGAACCACTTTCCTCTCATGCTACGCGATATGTGTGTTCTACACTACAGTGATCCCTATACTTTCCATTCTATTCAGATCGGATTTAAATCTAGTCGCGCAGACCGCTTCAGACTTGCAAGTACCAAGATTGCTTTTTCTTTTACCTCCTGATTCTCAGTATGCAAGGTAAAAGGTAAGATTAGAAGAAAACGTTTTCCACCCGTAAAAATGCGCAGACGACCTTCAAATCAAAGTCACGACCCCCTACCTTTAGCTTACCGTTGCTTCCCCCAACACAAAAAAAAATACATTTTTACACTGCTGTGTCCAAATATGATCGCCTAACCATCCATTCCATCCCTTGTCACGTGAGAAAAGACTCCACACATAACCCTCGTTGCATCTAAGCAACAAGTACTTTCTAGCGTGTAAAATACACACCGACACCTGTCCAATTCTACTGGCTACTCACTGTAGTTCACCACTACAACAGCTACACAAAGACCTCTATTTCTGGGTCCTATCCATCTACAATTTTTAAATATTCTTATTGGCAGACCTAAATGAACATATGTCTGACCTTCTCTACTTACGTTTGTCTCCGTGGAGAGGACTCGAACCGACGACGTCATTCGCAACGAGCACAGCCCAAGCTTCTACACACACATATCTCCAGGCCCCTACCTACAATCTAACCACATCTCCATAGGCATACTCCTATCTCCTTCAACTTTCCTCATTATATTACACCCCTTTATTTATAGAAAACCAAAAGTGTAAATTGTTCGTAATGCACATTTCCATAAACACACTACACTACCACGAACTCTGGAACACCGACCCTGCCCAATTAGACACACACTAGAGCACACTCATGGAGACAATTAATAGTAATGAATATCAACTATCAACACACCATAGAAAACACATACATACATCAAACAATTTCCATTTGCCATACACAGAAATATACATAACCGAAACAATAAACAACATGTTCAAAGCCAAAGTTAAAACAAAATTCCACTCCTACGACCCTGCATCATCCAATGCGTGAAGGAAGATCTGATTTGTAAGTGGCGCAGGGTAACGCGAATAGCAGATGATACTTGCTGCATTCAACCTTTCTTCTTCTGACGGCGCGGAAAGATGATGTTGGTCATAAATCTACCTAAACCAAGAATCCTACAGCACAACAACTCCATAGTGATATACACCAATAACATTTTCGATGTTTTCAAGTCCACATAAACAACATTCCAATACCCCATGCACAAGATCAGCTCCAAAAGGTCAAGAAATGGCGACGGCTCCATGTGGCAGAGCTGGGTCGGTCCCCCTGGTACTAATAGTGCAACTTGAAAACTACCCTTAGCACTATTGCTCTATTAGTGTTCTTAAGGTAAATACTCAAACGTATGGTCAACAAACCTTCCTGTGAATTTCTGAGGAGGTTTGCTGGTTCTTCTCCTGCCAATATGGCTTTAGGCGAGTCCGGTTTACCCCATTGTGACCATCGTGAATGACAATGCAAAAACCCACGATAAGTCAAATAAAAGACGAGTAGACCATCCATCAGCAAGGTTTTGCAGAAAGAATTTAATAAGGTTTGGCACGAGGGACTCAATTGGATACTTGCTGACAATACGCAGGTCTCTCTGTGTAATATGAGGCTTCTCTCCCACTACATTGCCCAAAGGAGATGTCAAATAAAGTACAATAACACAACATCATATCAATTCACACCACGCGCCGGTGTAACTCAGGGTAGCGTTTTGGTACCGACAGTATTCATTAAATACACGATAGACACTCCGTGGCTGCCATAAAAATGCGCACACACTTATACACTGTCTTACGCTGACGACGAGACTTTTCTCGTCTTCGGCCAGGGAACAAAGACAATCGCGTGCCGTTTTCCAATAATACTTGAAGAGAAGACAGAGTACGATAAAAGTGACTTAGAGTCACAAATTCTATGATGACACAGATGACACTACGTTGCGCAAGACCACTACATGCACAAAATACATACACGCTCCAGACCAAAATTAAACGGCCACTGAAAGACTCATACAAACCGCACTCGAAAGTACTCGAGGCACCGAATAACAAACACAATCAAATCGCATTAACAGAATGCTAGGCAGGTTATGTAAAAAAAAACTAGTAAGACCATTTTTCATATACGCACCAATAGCATTCACAGCTGCAAGTCACACGTGGCAGAGGAGAATATAAAGAAATAAGAACTCGGACCCGAAACACGCGTGTTACTTTCCTCTATTTATAAACATTTCGACACTACACTCAGATTCAGATTCCAGTCGCTGCTAACAAAGAGCAGTGTTCCATAAGTGGAAAGATTCTCTGATGGAGCAATTCTGCGCCCTCCTCCCCTGACCGATGCACGGAAGACGAAGGACTAAGAAGCTGTATTTTCCTCCTGTTAATAAAAGAGCATAAGTGCGGATGATTTTTTCATTATTACTGTCAAGATATGAGCCTCAAACTCTTTGCCTCTCATATGTACATTTCCACCAGAAAGAAATGAAGACGATATGATATATGAAAAAAAACAAAAGCAATTTAATTTGACATACGAGTCTGCATACCACAGGAAGAAGTGGAAAAATCATTCAAAAATATGCAATCTTCGTCGAAGATCCCGATAAACAAATAGTCAACGGAAAGACCGTCATGTTTTAAAAACCGGGAAGAATAAATCGGAATTCAAAAAATGACGTGCGAGCAAACCGTTAGCAAAAATATGCCTGGTTAACCCGTCATATAAAAAAAATCAGAAATTAATGTTTATAATAATAATTGCGATTAAAAATATATTTAGCACGAATGGAAAAAAAACTAAGTAGTAGAAAGAAAAATATAATAGGGAATCCAATGTAGGCAAATCGACAAGTCTGCAAAAAAGTGTATATATATATATATATATATATATATATATAACAATGATATTTATTATAAAACAAAATCGTAAAAGTTTATAGAAATGTGCTGGTAAATATAATAAAATAAATAAGAATATTAAAAAAGTTAAATTAACACAAAATGAAGATATAAAAAACGAGTATAGATGTTAAACGAAACAGCCACGAAAACCATACTAATTTATTTTTACCTACCTGGAAATTAAATTTAGGAAGGAACTGGACTAATATAACTAACAAAGATATATTTAGTCGATAAAAGGCAAAATAAGAAATTAAATGAACAAATAATATAAAAAAAGTAAAAATAATAGATAGCAATGACACCTAGATCGAACGTTATCGACCATTAATATTGGCACGTAAATGAGGTAATATGAAAACAGGAACAAATTTCCAAAAGAGAAAAAAATTATAATCACTCACTGGTAGTTCCTTGAAATTTGAGGCAACGCTAATTTCCAGATCCATTCTTTTTCTAATCTATAAGACTGTACAGCAAATTTCAGTGTCAAGTAAAAAACATAATTCTCTTGTGCATTTTATTATGAAGTTGAGTTTTGCTTAATTCGAATTTGCTAAAAAAACATTCCCATTAAGTAACATTGCCTTGTAAATTTCCGATTTAATAATTATGCAATTGATACCGATTTCCACGATACCATAAATGTATTTCATTCTCAAACTCAGATTAAATGTGTCCATTGGAATTAATTCATTAATATATTGTGAGGGGAATTCCACGTGGAATCTTTTGTCCAGCATGGAACTTCCATGCGCTGTAGATGGCTCTGTTAGGCTTAAATTGGTAAGCCTCCCCCACCCCCCCCTTCCACAAGCGGTAGCCTCGAACCGCGTCCACCACGATTCACCTTTACACGGGCTAGAATAGCCCAGGCAAGAAGATTCGAGTGTAGAGCTGTTTCCCACTAACTCCCCTTCCCTCGTTTCCCATGATAGAGACACAGAGTTGAGAAATTTCGCCCGGACCCCAAGAAAATTCCCCTAGTTCCAAGTCAGGTGCTAATAACAAAGCAAAAGGACAGCTGAACTATGTTTGTGTATTGGAATTAGTCCCAGCCAGTGAGGTAATTCCATTTAACTATCGCTACCAAGTGATTTTTCCGACTTCTCTCGTCAATTCCTGTCGAAGCCCTCCTCGTTCGCCCCTCGTTTTCGAGTGGCCGAAATACTCTCCCCTGGACCGGACGTTCCCCCTTCCTCCTTTTTAAAGACCCGTCATCACTTTAACATCCCGCTCAGAAGCTTCTAGCGGCCTCGCCTCACGTGCTATAGACCCGTGAAGCCTTACCCTGACGTCTCACCCGGAATCCTCCGTAAGCACACCCCTCTTCCCCTTCAGTAACCCATTTGCGTTAATTCCCCCCATTTGAAAAATTTAACTGACCTCGTTGCACTCTTTCTCGCTATTCAGCCCGTCTAAACTAGTAATGTTCCGTCCCTTTTCGGTTCGCCTTTAAGTTATTGGTCCCTCTCCCATAGATATAATATGGTATTGATGCAATATAATATCATACCAAGACATATATAATGAATCAGCATGTTTGTAAGCATTATATAATGTATAATGCTATTTACTTCTTTGTTTGTAAGACGTCTCAGATGTGTCGCGCTTCAGGTTCCATCAGAAGTCAGTCACCATAGCAGGGCTCCATTTTCCCTCATACTTGTTTCCATTGACGCTATATTTTGATAGAACTTTTTTCCATGTTCATCATTCACATCTCCTACATTATCTGGGAAGAGAGAGAGATGAGAATAAAGAAAGTGTATCTTCATTGACATATTACATCCGAGATCTTGGTAGTTTTTGATTAGGCTCTTCACTATACGCTCTCACTGGGCCCTTTGGTGTTTTCGCAGTAGTCCTTTGCATACATCTTTGAATGCATGCCAGGCTGCTAGCTCAGTTTCATCCATTGTCGCCTTGAATTCGAAATCAGCGAAAAGTTTACAAATATGATGGTTCAGGAATTTGCCTCCTTTAATCTTAGCATCACTTATTTTAGGAAATATCGCTTTGAAGTACTGGAAACATGGTTTGTTATGTTACAGAGCCTCGGTAAATTGCATCATTAGGCCTAATTTTATATACAGTATGGACAAAATGATTTCCTCCTTCTTAACTAGTGGCTCATGAATTACATTTGGTTTCCAGTGTAATAGTTTCCAGAGGGGACCATTCTGAGCGTACATAATGTTCTGATCTGGCCCTACTGTCCCACTTGCAAAGTAAGCACATAAAATTGGTGCATCTAGTTTCTAGCTCATAAAGTACGGCTACTCCTTACAAGTCTAAACAAATCAGCCACTCATGCTTCTTGTAACTTATGCAGTGTCACTTAAAACGACTAAGTTAGCAACTGGAAGTAAGGTCATGGTTCCCTCAATGTGCAACAGAAACGCTTTTATGTTGTAAAGGGATTCATTTTTTAATAAAACCACTCATTTGGTTCATAGGTCAGCTCAAGAGTATTGAATAGGCCTCTGCTATCATTACAATAACTCAAGTTGTTTTAAAAAGTAAAGAATTGCTGTAGATCTGCAAAATGCGTCCTAACTCGTGTAATTCGAGCATATACATCCAACAGGTTCATTTGTTGGAAGGTTGAGGCTAGGAGTTAACTCTGTTGCTTAGTATGTGATAGACCACGAACTAGATCATTAAGTTCCGGTTGGGTGATGAGGTGTGGTTTCTAGTAGATTCAAGCTATGTCACATATGGTCTATCTTAAGATTCTGAGTCGTCTGAGTTGCTCTTGTCAT
This sequence comes from Ceratothoa steindachneri, assembly GCA_963969495.1. NCBI lineage: Eukaryota > Metazoa > Arthropoda > Malacostraca > Isopoda > Cymothoidae > Ceratothoa > Ceratothoa steindachneri. The sequence continues at coordinate 62,049,413 of OZ018320.1, forward strand.
CGCTTGGTAGTTCAGGGGACGGCTGTATTACAGGCATAACACTTGATTATCGAACTGGACGAAAAGAAGACTGAAACTCTGAATACATGATAGATTTCTTGCCTTTTCTGTTGCGAGCTGCAGTGAAATAAAGTAAAATCAGACTAGAAATAGGTATTACTGGCTGTGATCACTTGCATAAATTGTGGAAGTACAACAAGGTATTTATTTTAATTTTTCTTAATTAATACTCATCGAAAACCCACATTTAATATCTGTTAAGCAGGAGAGATAATCCATTGAATAGTCTCTTGGCTCTCTCCAGACCATTGGTACGCCAAACACGAGGCCAAACCCTTTGCCTTTCACCCAAGTAGAAAGATAACTTTCTATGATACAACATATGTGAGGTGGCTAGGCTTTGTTCTGGTCACACAGGACACTTCCAAAGCAAAGCCCATGAAGTTTATTTACATGTTTACTCAACTGTTTCTTGTAATTTCTTAATGAAACTGATCCACATATATATCAGAAACTGTCTTTTTTTTCCTGTAAAGAAAAAACACTGTACTATGTGAAAAAAATATAAATAGGAACAGCAACAAATATTAAATAAAAAAGTAAAAATAGGAAGGATTCATAGTAATTTAAAAAATTATCAAGCATTACGTAAGTGTTACCACTGATTTTGACCCATATAACTAATAAATATTGAATATACTTTAATAATTTCCGTAGGTTAGGTTGACAACTACCTTTGGTACACCCCATTAAAATTATATCAAAATCCCTTTATAACTTTAAGAGTTGTTAGTTTCGGCCCAATTCTATTTGCATTAAATCCCTACGGAACCATTAGTGTATTTAACAGAAATAAGATGGTAATTTACGAGAAACTAGAGGGTTGCAGAAAGAGATGGATGTTATATTCGTGATTTACGCACAGAAATACCACTAGAAAAGGTTATTTTCATTTTTTTCTTTTTTTTCATTCATGTACAGTGAAATTAACGTATCTTTATTCATGAAAAATTTGAGTAAGAGTTAGTTGAGATGATGAAAATAATTAGAATCTTGCACATTTTCGAATTAGAAACTGTAATTTACATAGTTCAGTGATGGAAAACATTATATGAGAAGATGCAGTATAATTTATCCCCTTATCCTTTCAAATATAGAGAAATACGGGCAAAATGTTTTTCCAGGATATGTAAAATAAATTATATTCAAAGATAATAACTAATTGCTTAGAGAATGATTCAATGTATGTATGTACGTTTACTTGCACTATCATAGATGTTGCATATACGATTAAATTTGAGGAATATTTGATAAATTACGTAGTTTTTTTTATTATTTTACGATGTGAATAACTGGCATGATGCCAAATTGCAAACAAAGGATCTGATGAAATGTTTGGGCTTTTTTAAAAGTTAAAGAAGATTTCTAAAGAAGGAGAAAAATGTAAAAAAAAGGTCTTGCATTTGGTCATCTTTACTTATTTTTCTACTTTAAGGGTACTGCAGATCATTAATTTTAATTTTATTTCATGCATGATTATTTAATTTGTGCGATATTTCTTTCGATTGAAAAACTAGCTATCTTAATTCAAATTTTCATACTTTGGGGACTATCCAAATATGACAAAATATAGCCTATCAAGCCGCATGATAAAGATATATTTATGAAATATTCCAGTAAACAAAAAATAACATATTCAACGCACCACAGTTAAACCTAAAATATAACCAGATTGACCTAATACATTATTGATTAAGAATATCGGAATACATTTTCAAGGCTTAAACTGAAAATAAAAGCCTAAAAAGATTCGATAACATCATATACATAATTAAAAATAGCTTCGCGACGATAACTGACTACGGTTTTCAATAGACTACAGTGTATTTATTTTTAGCACAGCAACGTACTTTCATTAACAGAGTAAACAATTATAGAAATATATGTAAGACATTATTTTAGAGATACCATTTGACTTTTCCTTGTACATTATTAGATTTTGATCTCCTTCAAAAATTAATTTATTTAAGAGAAAATCATGCGTGACCCTAGGAAATTTGGAAGACAAATGAATTTATTGGGGACATATGACCGCTGAATGGTTCACTTTTAAATAGAGGCTTTGATTTGACTCAGTAAGCCACTTTTTCTTATCAGAGAAGTGGTGGACTACATTGCAGAAATAACAAAAGAAAGAGAGGATAAGTCAGACAATTTGTATACAAATTGACTCATATTTTGTAATATGACTGATATATATGTAATTTATTTACTAATTTGATTTATTAGTTTGACTTCTAAAGTATAAAGATCCAAAATATGGACACTCGTGTGCGTGATGTGTTCCCTCTGACTATTTCAACCTATATATAAATATATATGTACTTATATATACATAGAGAATATAAGGGCCTAGTACCAAGATAATTGAAACTACATGAATAAAGTGAACATGGATATTGGTTAGTATTGCAATATTTTCAGTACGAGGTAACGTTTGCATTACGATTTTATTAGCAAAAAGTAAAATAATTAATAGCCTTCAGCTAATAGTGACCTTTGACGAATCTGGTCCAACTTTAATATTGATCTAAAACAAAAATAAATCAAATACAGGATGAAAACAAAATCCTAAATACAGAATTTTGATAAAAACTAAACATGACTTTATAATCATCGTACCAAACTATTTTTAAGAAGTTAATAATTAAGCCACATAATTTTTATTAGAAAACGAATACAAATAAGAGACAAATGAGTTCGTATATGCGATTTCACTAATAACATCATACAAACAAGCTCTGCGAGCAGTACAACAAGTGAGGTACTTAAAACTTTCTACCAAGAGCAAAAAATGACAGGAGGTGGTACTATCAGAAAAGGAATCAAAATACTGAATCTAACTCGCATATTTAGAAACGATTATGGTATGTTCTAGAAAAATCTAAAAATATAGTGAAAAAATGTACAGTCAAAAATCGGCATACAACTAATAAAAATATAAGCTAATTTGAGCATTAAAACACACGTATTAATATTTATCTAAAAAAACAAGGATTTTATGATCGCAATGAACTTCATAGACCACTAGCATGGAAAAGCGAAAGTTAGCACGATATTATTTGCAAAAATGTAAAAGCGCAATGAAGTTGGAGTACTAATCATTTCCTAAATATTATGAGATGATATCTTAGCGGACCTCAAGTGATTTAGTTGAAGGAAGGGGAGACAAAGTAAGTGTAAACATGAATAGTTAGTTAATTAAGTCACCTCTTCCTTTTCAATCCTGAACAAAGTTCCTCCGACTTAATAATAAAATCCAGATAAACGTCCGACACTAACAATCCCTATCAACTCCTATTGCAACAGTCTCTGCTCTTATTGCAATGAAATGCGCAGGAAGAGCGGTATGACTGCTTTGGCAAATGAAGTGAAATTGAGTTTCAAAATCCATAAATGCATCGATTCTTATCTTGGAAAAAGCGAAGTGTTTTTAATTATGAGATGTAAGGAATTATGTGCAAGCAGTTATGTGCAAGTTTGCTAAGCAGGGTTTACTAACCAGAAATAAAGCAAATGACGTACTTAGCTCTAGTAATAAAATTGTTAGATATAAAAGCAAATAGGTTATTTTAAAATTGTTTAAAACTTATGTCAAGCATCACCTGGATAATTATAATCTGTCATAGCGCTCGAATTATTGACACGGTGTTAAATTCTACAGTCATGAGCAAAGGATTGAAGGCATATATATTATCATTATTTTCATTCCTTTGTAAAAATTACGTGAGAGGAATAATTAATATAATATTCAAGTTAACCCTGGAGCACTGAACATGGTTATAGTTTGCCTGAAGCTAGTGAAGTCATGCATATTTCTTCCCCTCCCTCCCAAGGCAGAATGCCAGGTCCACTCCTCTTTGTTTTTCCTGCTAGACCCCTGTTTGGATACCGTCTACCGTAGTTCAGTGCTAATTATAGTAAAAATTACTGGGCAACTGGAACACGAGTTCAGTGGTAATAGCGTACAAAGGGAAGTGATAAATCTGTCGCTTTTCAGGCTGTAATTCTTATTTCGGGTGACTAATAGTGTGAACTTGTGCCAGAAATGGCGAAAGAACAAAACCTGAGTGGGCTGGAGATGGGAGATAATTCTCTTTACTCCAGATAGTTACGACGATAATGATTATGTTGAAATTAATGTACTTTATGAGAATGATAAAGAATATGTTTCAGAGCTACATGAAATGGCCAATGGTTCAAACAGTGTATCTAGAGAAGACGTTCCTTGCCGACGCAAGCAAAGAGAGGCGGGTGGTAGTAAGACAAAGATGCCTAGGCGTCTCCCCATGTCCCCTCACCTCCTACCCATGCCATCACATCCAATAACCCTACTGCTGGCACATCCTGCAACTCTGCTGCTGTTCATGTACAGTACCCTGTTGTGTAATCAGGCTATGATGACCCTGACGACCCTTATTCTGTTGCTGCCATCCATGCTGCTGTTCCTGCTGCCACCCATGCTGCTGCTATTCCTGCTGATACCCATGCTGATTTTTCTGATGCCATCCCTGCTGCTACTCCTGCTACTCGACAGAGACAACGTCGACGACGTGCATACTGAGAAAGCGAGCAAACGCCTTGATCTCAATTAATGTAACTCCTTAGACCGCTCAGGTAACCAGGAAAGTTCCCCCAAATAGAAAAGCAATTACGGCATGCTTCAGTAAGTCGATTGGAAGGACTGGAAAAGTTGGAAATTAATTTCGAATTTAAAGGACAAACGAGAAATAGTTAAGCGAACGGTGAAAAAACCAATGTATATCTCTCATGAGCGCGAGAGAATTAGGGAAATATCCTAATCAAACCGCAAGAAAAGAGAAGATAAACGGAATAATTTTTTCTTCGAAAATATCAATTCCCTTAATTGAGAAAAGATATAGGCAGAGTTGTGTTCTAACAAGGCACACTGAAGTAGCGAGCAACCACCTTGTTCTAAATTTTAGCAACCCATTAGAGTGCTCAACTTCGCGGGAGAATAAAACTTCTCTAGAATAGACAAGCATATAAGGTATGATTTGCTAAATTGATCAAGAAGCTAAAAAAGAGAGAAATTAATTTGAAATTCCAAGGAAAAACGAGAAATAGAGTTAAACGCGTGCTGAATATACAATGAATATATTTAATGAACGCGAGAAAATGTTGGAAATAATCCATTCAAACTTAGAGAAAAGAGATGATCAACGGATCTTTTTCGGTAAAAAGGAATTTTCCTAATTGCGAAAAAAATCCGTGCAGAGGTAGGATCAAACCGAGTATACTGAGGCAACGAACAACAGCTTTAATTTCTAATATTGCAACCCCCTAGACTGCTCGGCTACACGGAATAATAAAAATTCTCTCAAATAGACAAGATTTTATGTAATACTTTTCTATGTCGATCGAAAGGACTGTAAGAGGGAGAAATTAATTCGGAATTTAAAGGGAAAAAGAGAAGTAGAGTTAAAAGCGTGGCGAATACACCCTGTATATCTCTTATGAACGCGAGAGAATTATGGAAATAAACCAATCAAACCGCTAGGAAAGTGAACAACGTAATAATTTTAGTAATTAAGATTAGTGGCACACGATTTGTTTTAGCGCTTTTTTGTTGAATACCTGTCCAGTTACTTTTCTTCATCCCCTTAACTTTTTGTAGGCTTGCTTATAACGATGTCTGGTAATCACCTTTGAATTCTAATCTAATGTTAGGCTTTCGAATTGTGAATAATACTAGATTAATAAAATTAGCGAGGGGTGTGCAGAGTGAAACCAAAAAGCACCTTTTGTGAATTTGCCGATGAAAAAACAGTCTCTAAATTTAAAAAAAAACTTGTTTAAAAGCACACACATATATATATATATATATATATATATATATATATATATATATATATATATATATATATATATATATATATATATATATATATATATATATATATATATATGAATTATCCACAAAATAGAGGGCGATCACTTTCCGAAAGATCCCAAGCATAAAAGAGATTTCAACGAAAACGAATAACAGTAACAAACATACCAAAATGTATTAAAAAAATAACGATCATAAGCAAAACAAACAAACAAACATAAATAAAAACACAAAAGAGAAGCATACGTCACACGCGTACCCAAACATTTGAAAAAGAGAGGTTATTAAGGAGACATCGACAATAGGCTAAAGAAAAAACATAAACAAAGAAGTATAATTCCGCTTTTATAGGAACAAATGGAACCTGGAAAATGTAAATGCTTATGATTGCTCAATACCGGGAATGATGCACATCGCTGAATGGCCAGTTGGCAAGGTGAAAAACGCTGAGAAAAAAGCAAAACTGATCAAAAATCGCTAACAAAATCGTGCGCTACTAGTCTTAACAATTACCATAAATTTTCTTCTAAAATTGAATTTTCCTAGACAAAATATCATTGCAGAATTGGTCATCGAACCAAGTGCACTGATGCAGTAAACGGGTTGCTTTGATATCAAAGCAACCCTATTATACCCCTCTACTATGCGTGAGAATAAAACTTCTGTCTTATAGACAAGCTTTTAAGGTATGCTTTGCTAGATCGATTAGATGAGATAAATATATAATTGCTTGGGTTTGGGATCGAGTTTTTTTTTTCAAAATATTAACTATAAAAATTTTTAGGGATAGATCAGTGGTATTTCAGTCACATTAAAGTAAAATCAACTCCTATTTCGGAGAAAAAATGATGTAGATGTGGACAAATAGGTTAGGCTGTTTATAAGTAATGGGAGGCCAGTACGAGACCCGCTCCTGTGCTGAGCCATGATGACCTAAAAAGAAGCACACAAAATCGATGACGGAAAACATTGCCCGAATTTTTTTGCTAGCTAAGGATATTTAACATTGCCTTTTACTTGTCTTAAAAAGCGTAAGTAGACTTAATACACTTAGAATTCGAAGATACAATAGAGTAAAACAGAACTTTATATATTCTTAGAATGAACGGAAAAAATCCTTAAAAGAATCCATTAGATAAGACAAAAAATGACGGATTTAGTAAAGGAATATAAATTCTTAAACTGGACAGAATTAGCAGATATATTATTGCTTGCTATAAAAAACAATTTGTGATGAAACATAGAAGTTTCAAATGGACACTTTATTTACGGTGTTGTCCAGTTTTATAAAACCAAATATTCCATTCAATTATATCCCCACAAAAATACACATTGCTTTCAAACAGTAGAAGATTTAGGTTAAGTATAATTCATTCTGTAAAAAAAATATTATATATATTATCGCCTTTGCTCTAAAATAATTCAGGAACTCTGATATTCATGTTTTTCATCAGATACCACGTCACAAAAGATGTTATGATTTCAACAATGATATGACGTCAGAGACATTGAATTTTTCCCTTGGGTTTGGAAGTTCAAAGTTGTGCGATGGCAAATTGATTTTGCCTCTCAAATGTTCTACAACTCAAAATCCATGCCGTTATCTTGAGGTGCACGCTTAAGCAAATGTTTGTCGTACACCTGTAAAATGAAAACGTTTATTAGTACAAACACCCAAGAACAAGCACTGGGTAGTTGGAGCGCTCCTGTTTTGGGGTTCCAAAAGAATTTGGTATAGGTTCCTAGTTGAATCCAGCCTATTGTTCGATATTATCGTTGGCGGGGTGAAATGTGGTACTCGGAAATTAAGGAAAAGCGGTGTTCCCCTTTAAAGACAGACCCTTGTATGTATATTCCCTTTACTTAGCATGATCAAGTTTAAGAGGTTAGCTAGGTGCTTGGAGTGGACCGAATTTAACATTTGAAGTTGTTCAATGTGGAGTGCCAAAGAAAATCATGTCTAGATTTCTAGTCGAATCCAGCTTATTGTTCGATACTATCGTTGGAGGGGTAGAACGTGGTATTCGGAAATTAAGAAAAAACAGCGTGCCCTTTAAAAACAGACCCTTATATGTATATTCCATTCTCTTTGCAGTATCTAGTTGAGAGGATTGGGTAGGTGCTTGGAGTGAACCGTGTAGGAGAATCGTCCCTTTCCCGTTATCTCTTAGTAGAGACACGGGATGGTAACCGCAAAGACATGCGGCCCAAGCATTGTGGGTCAAACTCGTAACCACACCGCCTCGCCACTGGTCGCTATGAAAAGCCAAGTAAGAAATTGGAGACGCATTTCTCTCAAGCTCGAGGGCCAGCTGGAGCTGAAGTAAGACTTAATGAGAAAAACCGTTAGGGGATCAACCCTCCTGCGGCCCGTCCTTGAGCTCTCCCTTCTACCCCTACCCCAGTGTGGTGACGATGTATAAATAAAAAAGACTTTGGAAAAACGAAGTAAAATACGTCAGTCTCCAGGCTGAGAAGTCCCCGAATTGAGGCCGGACTACCAGGACTGGACACGTAGAATACGTGGGCCTCCAGGCTACGAAGTCCCCGGATTGAGGTCGGGATACCAAGAGTGGACAGGTAGAATACGTGATTCGCCAGACTACGAAGTCCCCTGCAAGAGAGGCAGGGGTACCAAAGGGGCTAAGAGGCAGCTCATTCTTGAGCTAGTCTCTGGTTATCGAACCGAACGTTAAGTTAACTTGGTCAAGTTCAACTAACTCTTGTCAGAGAGACTCCTCATATCCTGGTGCATCCTGAAGTCCAGGGATATTCCACGCACTAGAGGAATTACGAAAAGAAAAGGAAAAAGGCTCCCTCTCGAGCCCGTTACCCGGTGGCCACACCAAACTCATAAGTTAACTTGGTTGAGGAACCAAGTTCAACTTATTCTCGTCAGAACCCCCCCTCCCTACTTCTATCCTAGTGTATCCCAAAACACCGAGATAGGCCTCGTCTTAAGGAAGACTGGAACTAAGAAGAAGTTCATCCTCGAGCTAGTGCCTGGTTACCAAACCGACCTTAAAGTTAACTTGTTCAAGTTCAACTTATTCTTGTCAGAAAAACCCCCCTTCTCTTTTCCCACCCTTAAAGAAGACCCCCCGAGTACACTCCTCGCACTTAAAGAAGACCCCTCCAGAATACACTCTTCGCACTTGAAGATTACCCCCCCAGAGTACACTCCCTCCAGCATTCCCCTGAGATTCAAGGTATTCAAGCCTTAGCGCATCGCTAGACAGTGCGAATTACTCCTCAGAGTAATTCGAAGAGGAGAAAGGAACCTTCTTTCACTATCCCGTAGTGATATTCCTTACTGCCGGAAGCGTGTGGACCCCAGCTTCCACCCTCTCCAAATTCAGTTGGGACTTTCAAGTTATTCGACGGCAACCCCCATCTGGTCGGTCGGTAAGCGTCTTGAAGACAATAACATTTCCGACTTATTTAAACTCCAGTAGCGACAATTAGGCTAATTATTGTATATTGAAGTGCGTAACGAATTTAGCTAATATTAGAAGGTCAAGTTAATTAAAGTAATTTTTTTCGTATTTCAAAATTCAGGGTATTTCTGTGATTCATGTTTTGTGATTGTGTAGTAAATTGTTAAATTTAAAATATAAGCTTATTTGGGGAATTCCTGTGTGTTTCTTTATATCCTCACGTGTCGAAGCGGCTCTTTCTTAAAAACAACAAAAATTAGCACTTGTAGATCAAAGCCTACTTCCTCAAAGAAGTTCTTCACGTTCTACAAGGTATACCACGACAAAAGTGGTATTAGGTGTGGAGTGATCAAAAGGAGCATTCTGCTACAAAAGTGGTGTCAGGTGTAGGGTGATTCAAAAGGAGCATTCTGCTACAAAAATGTTGTCAGGTGTGTGTTTTTTTTAGAAATAACCCAGCAGCGTCTAATTAAGGGAGAGACAACACGTAAAGGAACACCTAGGAATAAGAGAATAATTGAGGAGAGGAAAATTGGTAAAGATAGGGGTGGAAACAATTTGAAGGTAATTGTTAGGCCAAGTGGTAAATTTGTTGTCTGAGTGGTATTAGAACCAGCATAGTAGTGGGATTAAGCGTAAGTTAGGCTGCGCGCTACCTGGTGATTGGCGGCATAGGTACCTGAAAGTACAGCAAGGAAAAATCGACGGACAAACACAAAATGGATCCGCTAGAAAGATTCAACCAACAAGCCCAAATTCTGGTACTTGAAGGCGAGGATATGGATGCCTACATCTTGTCCGAATTGAGAATACAAAGAGAAGAACAAGAAATAATAGAGTTTGATAAAGCAATGGAAGATATAAAAAGAGAGGGGGAAAGAGAATCCGAAACAATGAAACGACGGACGGACATAAAATTAGAGGAAGACAGAATACAGTGGAAAATAGAAACAAAGGAAAGAAGAATGTTGAAAGGAAGTAAAACAAACGAAAGAATAATACTGTTGAAAAGAGGAGAAAAGAAATTTAGAATAAGGATAGAAAGGGAAGATGAAGAAAGTAGAATAAAGATAAAACGAGAAGATGCTGAAAGAAGAATAAAGATAAAAATGATAGATGAAAAAAGAAGAACCCAACGGGAAAATGAAATAGCGAAAGCGGAAAAAGAAGCCGAAGAAAGAAGAATGAAGAGGGATAAAAGAGTCAAAAGAAAGATTACTCGCACTCGAAAGTGCATCTATCAAGAACCAGATAGAGTTCGAGAAAGTTGTAGCTCGTCCTGGACCTAGGAAGGGACCATCGATGGAAACCCAGCCAAATGGGGTAACGATGAAAGAAGTATTAAGTAAGGATGAGGTACCAGCAGGAGTACACAAGAAAGAACCTACGAGGAAAACCCAGCCAAATGGGGTAATGGTGAAAGAATTAGTAAGTAGGGATGAGGTACCAGCAGGAGTATCTAAGGAAGAACCTACGAGGAAAACCCAGCCAAATGGGGTAATGATGGAAGAAGTATTAAGTAGAGATGAGGTACCAGCAGGAGTACCTATGGAAGAAACCTACGAGGAAAACCCAGCCAAATGGGGTAATGATGGAAGAAGTATTAAGTAGGGATGAGGTACCAGCAGGAGTACCTAAAGAAGAACCTACGAACAAAACCTATTCAAATGGGGTAATGATAGACGAAGTAGTAATTAGGGAAGAGGTAAAAGCAGGTGTACCTGAGGAATTACATACGAAGCGAACCGAGTCAAATGGGTTGATAAGGAAGGAGGGGAGAGGTGTTAATGTGATACACCCAGGTAAAACTAGTCAGATGGTAGACGCGGGTGATTATCCCCTACCCCTAGTTGTCTCCTTGCCGCACGGAACGTCGAAGGAGTTACCATTAAAACTCCAAGTCGTAGTGAGCTCCACGCCCATTAACGATCCCGCAAGTAAAATTTGATTCAAACCCCGGAGATTAAACTCCGACACTATCTCTCCGTGTACCTGGTTAAAGGAGTAGTATGGGACTCACAATACCATCAATTATGCCCAACTGCAACAGGCCCCGGTAAGGAAAATGGTTTACCCACAAATTAGATCAAACACAAACTCGATCTCCAAAGGTACCTTGTTAAAGGAGGACTATGGGACCCCCTTGTAACAGGCTGTTCTAGCCATGAGGGTTAGTTTAAAAGTATCCCAGTACCATAAAAAAGGGTGGTTCGCATAAGTTGGAGTACCAGTGCCATTTTGTGACTTACTTGGGTAGACCCCATAAATCGAATGGCCGACTTAGGCGCGGTAAGGTATTGGTCACAGAGAACCATTTTAATATTAGCTACATCAAAGGAGCCGATAAAGTACAGCGGCTCTATAAGCTGAGACAAAATACCATTGAGGTAATGTCAGTACCTAATAAGCGTGAAACCATGTTTTTATTTATTTTTCATGTTATTAGTTATCGGTAGGATTTAAGTTCTTAAAAGCTTAGAAATCAAAGGAAGTAGCTTGTTTTTTGTTTTTGTTTTATTGCGTGTAATCGATGAATTAGGTTTTTGTCATTTTAAAGTTGAATTGTATTGCGAGTATGTTAAGTTGGCTGTGTAACATACCCCCCCAGTAGGCTCGCGAGGTCTAGTTCGACCCAATGCCTGTGCACGCGCGCGCGCTCAAGTTTAAAGAAACTTAAAGTAATAGAGGGCTCAAAGATATAGAACTTTGCTGTACTCAACTAGGTTGAGTTAGTTGTTTTGAGTTTCCTGGAGTCCCGTCCCCCCCATTAAGTTCTTCCAAGGGAGGTGCGCAGGAGAATCGTCACTCCCCCGTTCTCTCTTAGTGAAGAAACGGGACGGTAACCGCAAAGACATCCGGCCCAAGCACCGTGGGTCAAACTCGTAACCACAGCGCCTCGCCACTAGTCGCTATGAAAAGCCGAAAGGTTGTAAATTGCAAGATTTTCTCTATGAGAGTATATTCAATTTCACCTCAAGTAAGAAATTCGAGACGCGTTTCTCTCAAGCACGAAGGCCAGCTGGAGCCGAGGTAAGACTTGATAAGAAAAACCGTTGACGTAACAACCCTCCTGCGGCCCGTCCACAAGCCCCCCCCCCCTCTTACCCCTACCAAATTGGGGTGACGAGGTATAAATAACAAAGACTTAGGAAAAACGAAATAGAATACGACGTTCTCCAGGCTACGAAGTCCCCGGATTGAGGCCGGGCTACCAAGACTGGACAGGTAGAATACGTGAGTCTCCAGGCTACGAATTCCACGGATTGAGGCCAGGCTACCAAGACTGGGAAGGTAGAATACGTGATTCGCCAGACTACGAAGTCTCCTGCAAGAGAAGTAGGGTTACCAAAGGGGCTAACAGGCAGCTCATCCTCGAGCTAGTCCCTGGTTATCATAGAGAACGTTAAGTTAACTTGATCAAGTTCAACAATTTCAGGCTACACCAAACTCATAAGTTAACTTGATTGAGGAACCAAGTTCAACTTATTCTTGTCAGAGAATTCCCCTTCTATCCTGGTGTATCCCAAAACACCGAGATAGGCCTCGCCCTTGAGAAAGACTGGAACTAAGAAGAAGCTCATCCTTGAGCTAGTGCCTGGTTACCAAACCGCTCTTAAAGTTAACTTGTTCAGGTTCAACTTATTCTCGTCAGAGAAACCTCCCTTCTCTGTCCTCACCCAAAAAGAAGACCCCTGGAGTACACTCCTCGCACTTGAAGAAGACCCCCTCCCCAGAGTAGACTCCTTGCACTTGAACAATACCCCCCCAGAGTACACTCCCTCCAGCACTCCCCTGAGAGTCAAGGTATTCAAGCCTTAGCGCATCGCTAGACAGTGCGAATTACTCCTCAGAGTATTCCGAAGAGACGAAAGGAACCTCCTTTCACTATTCCATGGTGCTATCCATTCCTGTCGAAACGCGGGGACCACAGCTGCCACCCTCTCCAAATTCAGTTGTGGCTTTCAAGTTATTCGTCCGCAACCCCCATCTGGTCGGTCGGTAAGCGTCTTGAAGACGCTTACCGGAGATGATAACTCCCATCCATCGGGTCCCCAGGTTGCGGATCGGGGGAAGGCCTCTAGATATAGAGGTTAGTTGCGAATAAACTGAATAAGCAGCCCCGGACAAAATCACGAGTCGCCCTTTGGCAAGGCGTAGCGCTCGGTAGCCACCCTATACCAGGGTTACGGTATGGGCAGGTGGAGCTCATAGTCTTGTGTGACAATCCACCTAGGAGAGGGACAACTCCGAACTCAAACCCGGGCAGGTGGAGCTCGAAGTCTTGGTTGACAATCCGCCTAGGAGAGGGATAACTCTGAATCCAAACCCTCCACTGTCTTGTGGATAGACACTTAGTCAAAGGCTAAGGGACCTCCCTGACAGAAAGGTGTTCTCATGCATTGGATTGTGCCATAGCCTCTGTACCATGGTCTTCCACTCTCTTGTGTTTGAGATCCCTGCCTAAGGGTACATTTAGGCATACTTTCCTATTTTTCATTCCTCCTCTTGTTTTACTCAAATGGTGTGTAGGGCAGGCTTAATAGATGAGCAAAGAGGCTCTGATGGCTTTTCAAGAGGTTGCCTTGGTCTATTCTTTTCTTTTCTCTTTTCTTTATTCTTTTTCATTCCAAAGTCATCATTACTGTCCTCCCTCAGTTGTTGTGGCGTCCTGAAGGGAATTTTGCCTTGCATGATGTGTCGGCTCCATCATGTTGACCAGTTTTTTTTCCAACATATAATATTCAGTTAATGAAAGTTTTGCTATTGAATAATTTTGTACAAATTGTTGTTGTTGTTGTTGTACAAATTGTTATTTTTGTTGAAGATCTTGTTGCTAATATTATTTTTTTAATATCGATTTTAATTTTATCAGGAGATATTGAGCTCAACCCTGGACCTGGTCATCCTCGTCAGATAAAATGTCGTCTACTCTATATTAATATTAGGGGCCTACATGCCAATATTAAAGACTTGACTGCTTCATCCAAGTCTCATGACATTTTGCTCTGTTCAGAGACCCTGGTTTCAAATATGAGGCATGTCTCTGAACTACTTATACCAGGCTTCAAAAAACCAATTTTACTTAGGCGTGATGCCATTCCTAGGGCTAGAGGAATGGCAGTTTACATCAGGAATGGTTACTCTGCTTCAAAGACCTCCTATGCTTGTTCTTGCCATGAGATGCAAGTTATGAAAGTATGTGGTAAGCAAAATAATTTTTATCTTTTTTCTGTCTATCGCAATCCAGACTTAGATGATACTATTTTTGATTGTCTGCTCCTTGCCATGGCCAAGGTACAGGAAAATGACCGGAAAGCCTGCTTTGTATTTATGGGAGACCTCAATGCTCATCATAGGCAATGGCTGTCTTCTGTCTCCCCTACTGACTGTCATGGTATCAGGGCTTATGATTTTGCGTGTGAGTCGGGTTGTGAGCAAGTCATTAGGGAGCCTACCCATTCATCTGGGAACTGCCTTGACTTGGTTTTCACTGATTCCCCTGGAGTCGTTACAGGTGCTGTTGATCCTCCTGTGGGAACTTCTGACCACTGTGCAATTTCTATAACTATCTGTATTGAGCAATCTATTCCTAATATAGCTCATACAAGCAAAGTATTCATCAAATCTCAAGTAGACTGGTGCAATATATTAAATGATATCTCCCGGATCAACTGGCCACTAATATATAAGGAGGTTGAAGCAGTTCGTATTTTGAATGATAAAATTGTTTCAATTATTGATAGACATGTTCCATTCCGTATGATCAGATATCGCACTAAGGACAAAGCCTGGTTTAATGATGACTGTAAGAGGGCTCATATGCAGAAACAAGAAGCCTACAACCTGTGGAAGGGGAGTAGATCTGCCTTTCTATGGGATAATTATGTGCACTACAGAACAGCAGCTCAGAGGGTATATAATAATGCTGAAGTTGAATTCAATACTACCACAAAGGGAACTCTTCAGCGCACAGCAAATTCCCACAAATTCTGGACCACTCTCAAGTCTGCTCTTTTTGGGAATGATTCATCTATGCCACCCCTTCTTAAACCTGATGGTTCCATTACTCATAGTCCTGAAGAAAAGGCAACACTGTTGGCTGATGTTTTTGATAATAAACAAAGTAATGAGAATCTAACTCTACCTGACACTTGTTTCCCTGAACCAAGGTTAAACAAGATTGCTTTCCGTTCAAGTGAAGTAAAACAGTTACTTCTTGATCTGGATGCTTATGGTGGTACTGACCCAAATGGTATATTCCCTTTATTCTTTAAGAAAACTGCAGAGTATTTGGCTCCCAAGCTTTCCGTTATTCTTCGGAAGCTGGCGAGGAGTGGTAGTTTTTGCGAATGTTGGAGAATTGGTAACATCATTCCACTATGTAAAAGTGCAAGTGGTAGTTTTAACCCTACTGAATATAGGCCCATTTCTATAACTCCTGTTCTATCTAAGATTTTTGAACGTTTACTAGCTAAACGTTTAAGTACATTTGCCGAGCTTAATCGTCTGTTTCCCTTTTTACAGTTTGGATTTCGTAAGGGTCTGAGCACTTGTGATGCACTTCTCACAGTCTCCACCATTGTCCAAAAATCATTAGACTCTGGTCAAGAAGTTCGCTTAGTTGGCCTTGATTTCAGTGCCGCATTTGACCGTGTCAATCATAAGGCCCTGATATTTAAGTTGAAGCAGTTGGGAGTAGGTGGTGTATTTTTAAATATTATTGAACAATTTTTAACAAATCGACATCAAAAGGTTTATGTTGACAATAATTTTAGTGATGAGAGAGAGGTGCTATCTGGTGTACCACAAGGCAGTGTTCTTGGTCCTCTACTGTTTATATTATATACCCATGATATGTGGTTTGGACTGGATAATAGACTTATAGCCTATGCTGATGATGCTACTCTAATAGCCCCAGTCCCATCTCCTGAGTTGAGAGCATCGGTTGCAGAGTCTTTAAATAGAGATCTGGCTAAGATAAATGTTTGGTGCACTTCATGGGGCATGAAGTTAAATGCAAAAAAAACCCAGAGTATGATTGTTAGCAGATCCAGAACACTAGATCCTCCCCATCCAGATCTTTTAATAAATAACATTCCCATCTCCATATGTGATTCTTTTAAGTTGCTTGGAGTTATGCTTGACTCTAGGTTTACTTTTGAGAATCACATTCGATCTATTTCCTCCTCTATTGCTCAAAAAATTGGCATTTTGAGGAAATCTTACAAAGTATTTGGAGAGCAGACTGTTCTTAAAAATTGTTTTAATGCTTTTATTCTTCCGTGTTTTGAATATTGCGCCCCTGTTTGGAGTTCGGCAGCCAACTCTTATCTTAATTTATTAGATAAAAATTTGAGAGCAATAAAATTTTTAATTCCTGACCTCAAAGTTGATCTGTGGCACAGGCGAGCAATAAGCTCCTTATGCATCTTATATAAAATTTTTAACAATGCAGATCATCCACTGCATCACGATCTGCCCAATTTATATGCCCCTCAACGAGTTACCAGAGGTGTACTAAATGCCAATAGTAGGGCCTTTACGCCTATGAGATTCAACACAACACAGTTTTCAAGAAGTTTCATTCCTAACACAACTAAACTGTGGAATGAACTTCCTAGTGTTGTTGTTGAGTCCTTGGAACTTCAGAAATTTAAAGTGGGTGCTAATACATTTTTAATTAACAGAAACTTATAACTTTAATATTTTATTCATTATCCACACATATATAATATTATAATATTTTTAACATTATAGCATTTAATTTTTTTTTATTTTTTTTTATTTTTTTTTTGATTTTCTGTTTATTTATTATGTTTTTCTTGATCTTTGTTTCGTTTTTTCCATACCAGGTTTCTTTCCCCGCTGGGGCCCTTGGGCTTATAGCTATTTGCTCTTCCAGTTGGGGTTGTGGCTTGGAACTTTAATAATAATAATAATAATAATTTCCGACTTATTTAAACTCCAGTAGCGACAATTAGCCTAGTTCTTGTATATTGAATTGCGTATCGAATTTAGCCAATATTAGAGGGACATGTTAATTGAAGTAATTTTTTTCGTATTTTAAAATTCAGGGTATTTCTGTGATTCATGTTTTGTGATTGTGTAGTAAATTGTTAAATTTAAAATATAAGTTTATTTGGGGAATCCTTGTGTGTTTCTTTATATCCTTACGTGTTGAAGCGTCTCTTCCTTAAAAACAACAAAAATTAGTACTCTTAGATCAAAGCCTACTTCATCAAAGAAGTACTTCACGTTCCACAAGGTATACCACGACAAAAGTGGTATCAGGTGTGGAGTGATCAAAAGGGGCATTCTGCTACAGACCGAATTTTATTTTGAAGTTGTTCAATGTGGAGGGCCAAAGAAAACCATGTTTAGGCTCCTAGTCGAATCCAGCTTATTGCTCGATATTATCTTTGCTGGGCTGGAACGAGGTATTCGGAAATTGAGGAAAAGCAGTGTCCCCCTCTCAGACAGACTCTTATATGTATATTTCCTTCTCTTTGCAGGATCAAGTTGATGGGAATGGCTAGGTGCTTGGAGTGGACCGAATTTAACATTTGCATTTGTTCATTGTCGAGAGCCAAAGAAAACCATGTCTAGGTTCTTAGTCAAATCCAACCTATTGCTTGATATTATCCTTGGCGGAGTGGAATGTGCCTATCGGAAATTGAGGAAAAGCCGTGTCCTCCTTACAGACAGACTCTTATATCTATATTCTCTTCTCTTTGCAGGATCAAATTGAAGGCATTGGCTAGGTGCTTGGAGTGGACTTAATTTAACATCCGAATTTGTTCAATGTAGAGTGCCAAAGGAAACCATCTCTAGGTTCCTATTCGAATCCAGCTTATTGCTCGATATTATCGTTGCTGGGGTGGAACGAGCTATTCGAAATTGAGAAAAGGGGCGTCCCCCTCTCAAACAGACCGTTATATGTATATTCCTTTCTCTTTGCAGATCAAGTTGAGGGGATTTGCTAGATGCTTGGAATGGACTGAATTTAACATTTCAAGCTGTTGAATGCTGAGAGCCAAAGAAAACTATGTCTAGTTTCTGAGTGGTATCCATTTTATTGCTTGACATTATCGTTGGCAAGGGCGGACCGTGGTATTCGTAAATTTATGAAAAGCGGTTTCTCCTTTACAGACAGACTCTTATATGTATATTCCCTTCTCTTTGCAGGATCAAGTTGAGGGCAGTGGCTAGATGCTTAGAGTGGACCAAATTTAATATTCGAAGTTGTTCAATGCGGAGTGCCAAAGATAACCATCCCTGGCGACCGAACTAAGTACAATACCGTAGAAGATTAACAACTTTATCTGGGATTCCCCCAAAAAAGGGAGCACGAGTGAGGCACCGAAGCTTCCGATACCTTACTTCTTAAAACAGTCACGCGGAGGTTAAGATAAATACCGGCACACAAGCAGGTTTGCCTTCCAATAAACATAGATTTCCTTATACTCAGAGATTTCTTAACACGTTTGGGGGATGAATATTCTTCAGACTTAAAGGAGGATGCCCCTCGTCGAAGGTACCTTGAGTTTCATTCACCCCAATCACCATTTTAAACATCAGACAACGCAATAGGTCAAATAAACTTTACTTAGAGAGGTAATACAATGGGGGACTACACTACCGTTTACAAAGGTAGTAGTGTAATAAGATGCATGTGAATTCAAACCGTATAAAGGGCACACACATATGGCACCTAAGGTAGAGGAAACATTTAAATTAAAACCCATTCTTAGCCTGAAATTGTTAGCAGATTCGTTATGAACTCTTTGTGCGTGGAATATGTAGGTGATAGAAGTTGAATCGTCTGCTAACAGAATTTGTGATGAGGCCTGCCTGTTTCAACGTATCAAACTTTAAACCAGAGGAGTCGGTTCACTCAGACCCGCAGAAGTTGTGTGAAGTAGATATTCCTTGGGACTATCTGAATTTTCGCCCCCCGATTAAATTCAAAATTCTTTGTCTTCAAACTGTGTTACTTTGCTTTCGATCTTCCCAATGCTCGATCTTAATATTAGATGGAAGCGATTATAAAATTCAACTTTTGTTTTTCGCTATATGGTTATATTATGTAAAAATTACAAAAGTACAAAAATGTACATTAATTTATTTAAGCTTCAAACCTTTGCCATAAACATCAATGAAACTATAAAAACTACCCCCAAAAATGTAGATTGACGTTCTTGCAAGCTCAAAAATATTTATGATTTGAAAATTTTAAAGATAGCCAGGTGATTATAAAACAATTTCAGTCGATGTATTTCTTACTCCTACCTTTAGTCTATCAGGCCTCTATTCGTCTGCCTACTACTCTTTGTCCGTCTACATTTTCGTCTGTTTGAGTATCCTTTTATTTTTAATGATCCGCTCTGAGAGCTTAGAATTTGTTGTTGATAAAAGATAGTTGAGTAGTCGGCGGAGATTCTCGGCGTGCCTGCACTTTCTCGTTTTTCGTTGACTGGAGATTTTTAATGAGGTTGCGCCTCCCACCCCCTACTGTGGTTTGGGGCTCAGTTTAAGCACATTTTAGAAGCATGGAACATGAGAGGTGTTGATTCCATTTGCCCCCCGATCCTCCTCACGTGTGTTAAGGTGGTCTTCTTAGTCACTCACACTTTTTCAAACAGTGTCAAATACCACGATTAAGAAGGCACACGTGTATTTTGTCGCGTTCCCTTTTTTCACCAGTCAAATGAACGGTGCTATCAATTTCCCGTAGCATCTAATTCACATTTTCAAATTAAATTCTATCCCTTAACTATATCTGTAAACTGTTTGTGAATTGATGGTAAATAAATTTAGGCTCTTTGCGGAGATAAAGTAAGGTTTAGCTTCATCATTTTTGTACTAGTGTAAACTTGTACTCTGAAATAAATTACATGGCAGGAAGTTTGGTTCCCTTGCACATACTTACAAATCTATAAAATCCCTTTCAGACTTTAGCACTATTTTTAAATTTTCAATTCATCTCACATCCTTTTCTACAGGGTGAGGCAGAGAGGACAGAGTATTTAAAAATTAAAAAAATCATTAATTTTATATTAAAAAATATTATTGACTTTAATATGTTCTTAATTAATAATCATCTGATAAAATAAACTCTGGAAAACAAGATCCCTTATGTGGTGTACGTTTTCCTTGATTCATTTCTGAATTCATTCTTAGAACTTGTCCTCCACTCTTTTCAGCATTGCTTTATTGATTCGGACGACATTTACCGTGAATATCTTTCAAAGGATCGTCCAATGTACGAGGCTTATGCTGATTAAAATGTTTCTTGAGCTTTCTCCATCAGAAATAATCACACATGGACAAATCAAGGGACGAGGTTGGGGAAGCAAGAAGTGTCAGCAAACGTGAAATTTTGGCGGTCACTAAAGAGAGGATGAATAACGTCCATTGATGCTCTGACTGTGTGGGCCGTCGCCTCAGCCTGCTGAAACCACACACGCTGTATAGGAATACGTTTTCGTCGTAATTAAGGCATAAAATTGTTTATCATTACTATACAGACTTTCCATTATGGTCTTCATAAAAGTAAGGACCAATGACGCCAGCTTTCCCAACATCACACCAAACCGTCACTTTTGATTTATGCAGTGTTCATTATTAATTACCAAAATGAGGTCGTCATTTGCCTCAAAAATTGCTTCCATCTGACGTGCGAACTTAAGACACTGTGCACATTCTCTTGGTCTCATATGCTGCGCAAGGACCAATTTGCAGGAGTGGAAATGCATGACTTCATGCAAAGTACGACTTATCGAACGATTCTCGATGCCAAGTTCAATAGCATGGCACCGAGCAGAGCAATTTGTACTGCGCAGCTAATCTTTTCTGATGCGCTCCGAATTTTAGGGGGCACGTACCGTTCATGGGGCCCACAGTGGTCAGCTACGCATTAGTGTACGTCGTGTACGAAGTAGATGAACTAATCGTGAGATTGTCTTACGAGTGGAAACAGCTTGATTTCGGAGAATGTTGAATTGAGGACGAAACTCACGCTGAACTGCTATAACAGACTCGTTATTCATCACGAAACTGTCTTAGGCTAACACGAGGTGTTATATCGTCTATAGCGCCATAACCTCACCTAAAACAAATGCTTGGACATCACAAACAGAATGGTACCTGTCCGACATATGTCCCTCACCTTGTGGCTGAGCAATAGCCATTTCAAAAGCATCCGTTTTCTCTGCCTAACCCTATATTACTAACTACCATCTAATGAGAGAAATTGGGACTTACTTCGTATGAAGGCATCTCTTGGAAGGCATTGAAACGGAGCATTTTTTCTACCTTCAAACCCGAAATTAAGCAGTTAAGACTAGCCCCTCTAACATTCCGGGAGGTCGATAATAACAATATAAGGCACACTTCTTCTAATATATATTTTTTATTTACCATTACACTTTTTCCCATTATTGAAGCTTATTATACGTTAAATATAATATTTTAATGGGCAGTCTAAATACAGAAGTCTAAGAAGACAAACATTAAAGGTAAAATAGAGTTTTCAAGCACGATATTGTCTCTCAATCTTCGAAAAGATAAGAAAGTTGGAAGAAATAAATGGAGTGAAATGTATTGCCTTCATTTCAGCCCCCTTTATCATAATCTCCCTAATTAAAGTAACGGAATTGTGTTCAAGTATGGCCCCCGTCCGCCGCCAAGTAATTAAAGTGTAATGAAATCTTAAGAGAGGAAATAATTATGCTATTACTTGCGAGGAATTAAATAAGACAAGTATGCCGGGGAAAAGCGCTTAGTAAAATATTTAGGTAATTTGCTCGAAACGACACAATTAGCTGTTAAATTAGAAATTTACTCATTAGATTACCGAAAATAATGTGATTATATGTTTAGGGACATAAGTCTTTTCCTTATATTTAAAAATATTATACCGACAATCAATATTAAAAAATATACTACTAAAAATACTGCTAACAGAAATAATAAGAGTAATATTGAATTTACAAAATACGAGGCAAGCAAAAGACGTAAAAGAAAGGGAAAAAGAGAGTCGAGAATTTCAAAGAGCAATAGAAAAGGGAACATACTCGTAATTATTATGTAATACGTAATATTGCTTTTAAGGCCATTTAAATTTGATAAAGAAATATTCCTGCCTTATATTAATAAACATATTACATGAGGTGTTTTCAATGACTTTTGAGGGCATATTATTCCATATCTGAGATATTCTGCATATGAAAACTTTTTCTTTGTTATAACAATGTTAAATCTTCTATTAATAAGCTTGAACAGTTATTTTTTAGTGTTTACTTGGCTATCTATAGATAACTGAAATAGCAGCTCATACTTAATATTAGTGAAGCCGTTGATTCATTTAATTTCCTTGATGACCTGAGCAAGCAAAAGAGATTTTCCCGTGAAAGCAAAGTAGGAGCCCTCCGTCTGACCTCATCTGATTATGTTCTAAAGTCGGGAATTAATTCTGACGCTGTTCGTTGGAAGAGTTCTAAGGTGGAAACATGTGGAAGATTAGATAATAAAGATTATAAAATACAATTAAACAAGAACCACAATCAATCAATCCCTGACGCACACTACTAGTGACAAAGGCACAGTTTCAGTTAATTTCATTCAGCAAGAATCGGTGCCTCCTCTAATCCAACCAGTCTTCTCTCCATTTAAGTACCTCTTCCACTTATAGCATGCACTTTAAACCTTCCTAAGAATTGACAAATAAGGAACAGTTTTATGATGCTCAAATGTGGAAATCAATTCGTGAAAAAATCCTCATAAGTTACTGATAATGGAACGCTGTCACGGAAATCCGAGCTGAATATCAGTAATTCATTTTTTTCCCTCCAAATGCTACACAATTCTATCTTTATAATAAACTCTAAGAATTACAAACAAGTGAAATTAAGGAAATCGGCTAAAGTTTTAGGCTTGAGAGAGTTCGCGTTAAAACTCCATTTCTAATATATATTATATATATATATATATATATATATATATATATACATTTAGGTAAGAGGTCATATTGTATACATGCGTGATACATAACTACTCATAAATAGT
This sequence comes from Ceratothoa steindachneri, assembly GCA_963969495.1. NCBI lineage: Eukaryota > Metazoa > Arthropoda > Malacostraca > Isopoda > Cymothoidae > Ceratothoa > Ceratothoa steindachneri. Next base: position 62,072,831 of record OZ018320.1, read on the forward strand.
GGTTTTAGAAACGGTGACATTCACACCTCTATTCGCAATAAATTAGATAGATGCACACAGTATTAATCTGCAAGCCGAAAGAAACACTATCAAACTCTACAGCTAGAACATTTTGAGCACAACGTACAAAACGGATGAAATATTAATAATAAAACTCATAAACAGAGTAAATAAAACAAAAATAAATGAAAACAATATATCTGATAATCTACTACAATAATAAACACACTTCCAAATGACGTACCATTTTAACAATGGTACCCCAAACAAACACGTTGGAAAAATATGCAACAAAACTCGACAGGAAGTCACTGGAAGAAAATACTAAAATCCTAGCACATACTCAGAACCGCCGGCAGCTACTTAAATTAGAAACCATATATATATATATATATATATATATATATATATATATATATATATATATATATATATATATATATATTACTGTAGATGGGTAGCAGTTTTTCTTGGATGCAAATGTGTTGAAGACCATGGTATATTTTGCCTTGATCAATTTCCTTTGGCAACTTTTTATTCTGCTTACTTCCTTTTTTAGTCCATCTTGTAGATGGTAGATAATTTGTCCTATGTTCATATATCTTTTGAATAAATGCGTTTGGTAATAACCAAACTTAAATTTCTGAGCTTTCGATCTATTGAATCATCTTCGGAGCGTCTTTGGGTATTCTTTCCTCCTTTACCGATGAAGTAACGTGGAGTCAAAAATTTCCCCGTGTAAAGGCTCCGAAACTCGTGTCTATAAAGAAATAAGGAAGATGTTTGCGTCGTATAAATTGAAAATAGCTGTATATGTAAAATAAAAACACACAAAAAACATCATGTGGCGAAAAATATATAAAGTTAAACTGATTGAGCAAAACCTATGTGATTTTTGGATTCAGCACATGAAAACTATCCTAAATCAGTTAAAAAAAACTTAAACAATAAAGTTAATGTTGGGCAATGCTATTTTCAGAAAATTCAACATTATTATCAAACTCTTTACTACAAAGTAGGGTAGGCATAAATTAGCACCAATAAAATGAAATCTCCACAATTTTCCCGCGCCAAATTGGCCGTTCATAGAGATAGGGCGCTAAGCGCTTTCGCAGTCCCGATTCCGGGTGTATCGCTGGATAGAATGCTCCAGCAGCGCCTTACAAAATGGCCTATTTTCAGGCGATGCTAGCAAACGCATTACAATAAACACTTTAACCCGTTAAATAAAGTGGAAAATACGTGGAGTTCGAATATATATATATATATATATATATATATATATATATATACATGAAAAAAGAAAAAGAAAATGCAGAACTTGCATTTGCTCCTTCTTCTCTCTCTCTCTCTCTCTCTCTCTCTCTCTCTCTCTCTCTCTATATATATATATATATATATATATATATATATATATATATATATATATATATATATGTATAAGAGCAAGATAAATTTTACTTCAATGAAAAAGGAAAGAAGAAACCCGAGTTTATTACAGGCAAGATAAAGGGAGATTAGAAGACACAAGGATCAAGGAGAGCAAAGGACGGCACAATGAAGGCAATCCATAGTGAGAAGACAAAAAAAACGCCAGGTGAAAAAATTGCGTCAATTTCTCTTTCTTTTCTACTATATGGTTATGTAGTATGCAATAAAAGGTTTTTAGTATTCAAAAAGGTATTTAAAGTCAGGAATTAAATATGGAAAAAGATCTTTGGTGATTTTTACCACACACAGAACGTGTATTTGCTCTTTCTTTGAGAGAGGGTGAGAAGATATGATATAAAAATCCCTTGGACGTTCCTAGCCTAGTGGGATAATTAATTTAAGAGGGTGGGGCATTAAGTAGCTTAGGATTACTGTGACTGGTAACTTAATGATAGAGCATCTGGCCGTCTACCAGGATACCAGGGTTTGATTCCCGGCCAAGATATTTGAGTTACTTTTGTCTATTGAGTATGGATTGTCTTAAGTATGACGTCCTTTGCTCTCCTTCATCATCGTGTCCTCTGATGCCCCATACTCTTACCTTTACGTAAAATGTATCCTTTTCTTGTAATATATCGTTATATAGTCTGCAAAGCAAGGCTTCAACATCTTTATTTCTATTTTGAAATAGGGTATAGAAAGGCAAAATTAAATATGGCGAAATCACTGTGGTGGTTCTTTCCACCAAATGAACTTGTATTTAGCCCAGCAAAAGAATTGGACCGTTTTGAGAAGCAATATTTCAAAAACTATTGCAGCTGGAGTCATGAAAAAAATAATTGAATGATGAATGCTTTATATATAGATGCTTTTTTTATGTAAATTTCGTCCTAAATTATTTAATGAGTCAATTGCCATTAAAAATAATGTAGAAACATATTTTTTTTAAAATTTCAACTTATAAAAAGTTAAAAGTTTGAAACAAAACTTAATTTTAATAGATGTTTCAATATGCCTGCTTTCATGGTCAAATGAGTAAGGCTAAGTAAGCTAATCTAATGTTGCCATTTGTCCCCAATTTTGTTCTTTCTTTCGACTTCCTCGTACAGTAATTAGATCAATCAAAAAATAACAAAACAACATGTTTCTTTAAATTATTTTTCAAAGGCTAATTGATTCATTAAATAAGTTAAGACTATTTTTACAGGGAATAAGTAATTATAGATAAAGGATTCATCTTTCATCTTTTTTATTTCATGTCCCTAACTGCAATGGTTATTAACATATTGATTCTCAAAAGGGTGCAATTACTTTGGGCTACCCTAGATATATATATGTATATATATATATATATAGATATATATATATATATATATATATATATATATATATATATATATATATATATATATATATTATAAATATATATATATATATATTATATATATATATATATGTATATATATATATATATATATATATATATATATATATATATATATATATATATATATATATATATATGTAAATAAAACCACTGTGGAGGAGCGTATTATTTATTTTCCTGAGACCAGTTTCGGCATGGAGTTTGTCATGCCAACCTCAGTCGAACACTAAGAATACATGCAGTCACACTAAGCGTACAATATACATATAATTTACAGAGATCCAATTGGAGCTTCTAATCAGGTGGTGTGAATTTAAATTCTTTAAGCATATCTTTTAAGATTAAATCTTTGACGTAGGGGCTGCATTTAAATTGCCCATCCGAAACGTTAAAGTTGGGGATTTCATTTATAAGGGTGGATTCAATGACCTTTCTGTTGCGGAGGTCTTTACACAGGTAGATTAGTTTGGCCTGTGGGAAGTGTATCGGGTTATTAAAGTTATTACTGAGTGTGAAAAGACTAGAGGCTGTGTTTTTCCAGTTTAATGTCTCCTCTGTGTCCCTACATTCTCTTATCCAGATTTCTTCCTGTTTCACCTATGTAAAAGAAAGGGCAGTTAATTTCTTTACAGGTGATTAAATAGACTCCTGCTTCATTGGTTCATTCTATAAGTTTGGTTGTAGTGAATGATTTTTTAATGGTCCAAGGGTATTTAAAAGTGGTGCGGTTAGGGAGAAGGATACTATTTAAACCTTTCAGTAATGGAAAAAATTGAAGGGAGAGGCAGTTTCTTTTAGTATCTGGGTTCCTACATTTAGGGCAATATAAGTTTGACCTGGCCTTGGATAAGCACTCATTGAATATATGGATGGGATATTTTAGTTATATAAATGTACAGGTGATGAAAGTTATTTCATCGGACAAGAAACATGAGTGGTAAGAGGGATTTTTATTTAAACTTCACCCTGTTTTAAAAAAACATGTATTAAATGAAATAACTTCATAATGCAGCTTGTTTTCACTCTGCATTAGTGTAATATCATTCGCATTGCCCCCCCCCCCTCCCACCACGTGTCTCTGTTTTGACTGCGGAGTGAACCTTAGCCTGTTTTCGCTCTAATGATAATCCTTTAAAATGTTTTTTTTTTTCACCCACCATATTCCATTCATAATATACATGGCGTTGTTGTGTGTATATCGTTTTAGGGATGCATATGTCTGGTACGAGTAATAGTTGCCTATCATTCTTTTTCTTGGTATTTTTTTGTCATGTTTTTGTTTTTTGCATTGGTTTCTACTATGTGATGGGCATTCCCTTCGTATCTTTGTACCCTATATAAGGTTGTGTTCTCCATTTGCATGCTATTCCTTGAAAATAAACTTGCAAATATAGTTTGAAAGTTCTTGGATTTATCTTTTCATTTTCCTCTGGGTTAATTTTTATATTATTGCTTTCCTCACGTGCCATTTTGTGAGGTTTTTCATATTTATATATATATATATATATATATATATATATATATATTTATTGAGAATTTACTGCAATGGTGCAATTATAATTATGTGGTTAAAAGGGCAATGTTGAGGCTAACTAAGCTCTTCTCAAAGTCACGTAGAGATATCGCATAAGCTATCACAAGCTTTCAGATCTTAGGAAATTTTAGCAACGAAAGATCGGCCAACCTTCAGAAATCCAGTAATCTCTGTATCATTAGGCTGAGCTTTAATGGCAACGATTACAGTTTAAGTTCATTCGTTATTAATCTGAAAAACCAATAAAAAAAATAGTTATAAGAAGGAGTTATTCAAGTGATATCTTCAAAATACTGACGCACCATATATATATATATATATATATATATATATATATATATATATATATATATATATATATATATATATATATATATATATATATATATATATATATATATATATATATATATATATATACTGCTAATTTTACGCCTATTTTTTTTACTTTCGTTTTTGGTTTTTCTTTTTATAATCAATAACCATTTTTGCTTTATCTTTTTTGCAGAATAATTGACCTTAAAATTTTTACCCCCCCCAATTTTTGAAAAGGCATGGAGTCCTCCTGGGAACCAGCACCAGAAAGAAAAAAAAGTGATTTCAGTCTTCGTGAACGTCAGCAGAAGGATGGTAGAAAAGGTCTAAAAGGCGCTAGAAGATTCAGGATTCGACTATGAGAAGACAGCAGAGAGAAAAATACATCATCGATGATCTCACGCCATCAGAACGCCGGAATTCGTCGATAAAATCCAGGACATTAACAACAATGATTCAAGAAATTCGGTGTGTGCTATATCAAGGGAGAAAGGGTGGATGGAAAAGCTTTTCAGGCTGGTCGTGCAGAAAGATATTTGCTACGTTGTTAAAGATGAAGAAGGGACGATTTCTGTCCAACACGATGCAGGAAAAGGACTCAATCGCCCTAATATATTTAAAAATATAATCAGTCTTTTATTTTTTCTGGAGGTAAGCTTATGCAAAAGAATATTGTCCGCACCATATATATATATACATATATATATATATATATATATATATATATATATATATATATATATATATATATATATATATATATATATATATATATATAGGTTAAGGATGAAGCCAAGAAGAAGGAGAGAGATAACTATTTCAGTGAAACCTCTTCAGGAGTGCCGATTATACGACTAGGCCACCTTCTATTTGTCTAAAAGAAAAATTCTAAGAATCCTTCATCGGAGTTAGGCGGCGTAACTTTAACCGAAACGCCAAATGTTAGTTTTCTCGCGTCTCTTCGTAGTTAAATGGGAAAGGGTAAGATCTAATTATCTGTAATTATTTTCTGTTAAAAGAAATGAAAATCAAAAAGGGCATCTCCTCTAGGCAGAATCTTTTTATAGAAATTAGCAATTAAGTAGTATCCGGTCTTTCCTTGGAATTCATTGTATCTTAGTTCCTATCTTTGCCATAGTTCGATGCAGCTCTTATTTTCACCGATGTATTTTATAGCACGATGAAGTAAGAAATTTTTGAATGAGACATTTTAAATACGATTATATTGACCATATATATATATACACTCAAAAAACAGAATTCCTAGCCTTTAATCGTTTAACCGATTATATACAGATATACAAAAAGATTGATGGATTTTAGAAATTATCCCGAGAAAATTCGTTTTTGGCTCTCATCACCGGCACACTTGTCACAATTAATCTAAAGGGGAAAAAAATTACTCGTTTGCCAAATATCCTGAAAATCTAAAGGATAATGATAGCTCATTGCACTCTTGAAAGTCAAGTGCAACCCTTTCCTTTTGCCTCACTTCTTTCTTCCCTTTTAATTTTTCATCTCTTCTTCATATGTTTACTTCCTCTCTCTTAGGCGGATAGAGATATGTTAAATTAAAGAAAATGACAGAGTTAATTTAAACCATGGTTGCTTCTCCCAACTTACTTTTATATATTAACCCTCTTTTACTTATTTTTAATACGGGGGAAAAATGGTGTAATCCCATGATGGCAGAATGCGAAGCAAGATAAGAGAGAGAGAAGTAGTGGTTAAAGGAATAGGAACAATAAAAGGAATATCAACGAATTAACAGTAATAGAAACTGTCAAAGCTCGATAATGAGTGACTAATTAGACTCAGAAATTCGCACGTTTAAGGGAGCCTGAATTTTCCAAATTAAGAGCTCAATCCACTTTAGTGAATACATCTTAGCTTAAGTCAGACGTTTCTCAGAGTAATTGGCAGCAAACTCAATTTAGCACGTCTAATTTAATAGCATTATTTAATACCCCAATCATATTGACCCTTAATATTTATATACTTATATTATTTTAACGATTAATATTACTATTACCATTAGCTATTCTAATTTAACAATTAGATGTAAGACTCTAGTCATCATAGTTCACTTTGTGGCTACTTGAATATAAAGAAATGGTTTAAACATCCAGTTGAATGTATTGTGATGGTACCAGCATCCAACTTAATATTTGGATATGGCTTCAACGTCTCTCGAATAAAAGATGGTTTGAATATTAAGTTTAGTTACGGAAATGGTTTCAACATCTAGTTTAATTGAAGTACGTTATTGACGAACAAATAATTTTATGCCATACATATCTACATTCCAGAAATACATTTGGCCCATTTTATACTGAGTTTAGAAGAGCAAGATAGAGGGTGATTGTAATTTGTCCTCGAGTAAACATTTGGAGATTTGTTAATATCGCTGAAGTTAAGGACTAAATATAATTTGTCCTCAGGAGTAGATTTTTGGAGGAGAATAACCCCGTCGAATTCAGATATACATACTATCCGAATGCATTGGAAAAAGAGAGTGATCGAAGAGAAGATATAATTGATAATGGGTTAGAAAGTGATATAATTTCTTAAAAGACGTAATCGAGTTTAAGTTTGTACTATAAGTACTTCTCTTTGTAGGAAATTGTTTCTCTAAATTGTTCCTCTTGGTTCCTGTATTTAGGGCAAAGATTTACGATTACATTCTTTGTATTAGCCTATTTTTTTCATCATTTAACTGTACTTTCAATATTTATTTTTGAACTAAATGAAAATGACATGGTTACCTCTATCATTTTCCTTTATTCTCACTTCAATTTCTCCGGAATAAAGGTGAGATTAGAAATTTCAAGTAACTGAGATACCGAGTAAATTTAGAAGAAGGCGTTTGAAGAACCGACAATCACGAAATAAATGAAAACAGAGATAGAAAGTGAGATACCAAAAGAGTCCTAAGAGTGAATCTAGAGAAAAAAGGAGAGAAATCTTAGGAAAAAGTTAAATCATACTATGCCACGGACGCATCAAAGTTCAAACTTGCAAACAAGCTTGAAAAAATGCCACGATCAAGCCAAGTTTGTATGGGAAGTTATATACATTTATACACTCGCCTCTCATCTAAGACTATTTGATAAAAGCCAATGCATCAGAATCACAGATAATTAACATTTTTTAACGTCCACTTGTCAGACCACATAATCAAAGAAACATCTGAGCAAAATTTTTCAGACCAAAACGCCTACATTACCTTATCCATGCCAAGTACTTCACAAGATAACAAATGGTGACACATCTTCCTCTCGTCATCTATCACCACTCAATTTGGAACAACGAAATTGCCTAGTACTGAAACTGTGCTTAATTTAAATAGGAAGCATTAATAAAAAATTGAGAAATTATTATCAATAAAATAAAGCAAGTGAACAACAAGAGTAAATATAATTAAAGGTAACCAAATATATGACAGATCCGCTTCCAGCATCATTGTATGAACTTTTAAGTTATACTTATATCTATATACTTAAATTGGTCGTCCTTAGGTTAATATGTATATGCACATATGTATATATGCAAATAAGAATTTAAGTGTAGAGGTTGATCATTATACTTAATTCTTACTAAGAAGCCAGAAGAATTAAGTCCCCTAAAGCCATTGTTTAAATCTAAATACAGCAATATTTTTAGGAGAATGTCTACGATTTTCCCCTTCCCCTTTGTAACAACTGATTTGTTCTTTTCTCGCAAAGTCATGTCCTCATCTCTCCCCCTGATGAATAATAAGCCCACTTAAATTGCAAGCCTTTGAAGGCACTCTTACCTGTGATGTCCTATCAATCCCTTCTTTAGGTCCCTCCAGCGCGCTTAGAGATCCCAAGGAATTCTGTCCAACCTCATTTTACCCCTAAGGGGCGATTGGCTCTGATCTCAAAAGTTGAGTTGTTGCAAGGAGGAGGGTCAACTTGTGCAACTTGCTGCTAAATAGTATGTCTTAATTGGATTTTCCATTTTAAAGCTCTTCTAACGCATGTGCATTAAAATAAGATTTTGTCTACATCTACTTTTGGATTTGTCATATTTATACCAAGGACAATACTCTAAACGGTAGCTTAGCTTAGAAATTTCCAAAGGCTGGCCACCTACTTGTTTGATATCGGACCTTTCGTAAGCTGCTAAATTTGTCAAAGAAGTTTAGCTAATGTGATAATAAAACCTGAAGAAAACCCACTCCTCTTTCGTCTTTTCCATTGGTCGAACCCTCCTTATTCAATGCAGAATTTCTATTTCATGACTGCAGGGGGTGACTACAAGTAAGTTAGACTTCAATAAGGCACTCACAGGTGAGGCTCTCGTTCGTAGCTCTAAGAACCGTTGCTTAAACCAGTCCTGAGATCCTGGCACTTTAAAAAATAATCAATATATTACAGGCCCATTTCTTTTGGCAACCACGACTCTTTCCCGTTTAATACAGGATCTTTTTGATCCATTGACATTCACTGCTATCCGTCATCATTTTTCTGTCGACCTTCCATCGTGATCAGATCCTATATCCAGCGAATCAAGATAGAGATACCCCACTTCCTTATCAGACGTGTAGCTTCTTCAAGTAACCCGAGCACACAAAAATCTCTGAAGTCCCAAGAAGAACGCAACAAGAAATCATCAGGAAGTAATCATCTTAAAGTAAATTGTGGTTAAATCCAGGTAAAGATTTTTGTTCTTTTGAAAACAAAGTACGCTTTCGATACCTTCAGAGTTCGTTGTCGTGGAAAGATTAAGTTGTAACTTTACATGAAGTTCAAAGCCTTTTCATATGCATTCTGGGGCTAATTCTTTTTGAAAGCCAGTTTAGATTCAGTTTAAAGGGATTGTAGATTAGTAAGTCTTTTACGTAGGGATAGGAATTTAGACTTTGGTGTAGAATTATAAAATTTGGGAGGAAGTGAATTTGGTATATTCTGTTAAAGAAATAAGGCTGTAGTGTCACCCTTTAAGTCAGAAAACGAGTGAGTAAAGAGTCATTCACAAATTATAGATTTGGTTAACAAAGTGAGGATTTTGTGATATGGATTTCAATTTGACCCTTAGCCATTGGCCATCTGAAGTAAGCTCTCCGATACCCACCAACATGCCTGATCAAATTCATTTCGCGCATGCCGATTAAATTCAGCAACCTAGTTCAATTAACATCGGCCGATTAGTAAACTTGCCCCATTCGGTCGTTCCATTTAAAAGTACATGCGAAAGGAAATCCCTAGATCCAAATATAGTAAATTGTTTGAGTAGTCTAGAACAATATTTCCTGAGGAAGAATATCGTGTCTAATGACAAAAATATTACAGAAACTTAAGGCTACCTACATCCATCTGAGGAAATCGCTCAACTTCAGATTAATATTATTTCTGTTTTACTATCAGCCGCTATTTGAGACGAGTTTAAAAAATTATAAGCGGTGTAGAAGGATATGTAATTGGACCAGACTTTATTGTCGATCATTCATGGAGTTCAGTCAAAAGTAAAAAAAGTAAGATTTTCATGATTTCTTTGCTCGCTCTTACCAGTTGCTATGTACAGCATTTCATGCCAAGGAGTGAAATTTAAACTTACAGTACACCAAGTTAGACATTATGTGGTTGATGAATATTGCAGGGAAATATTTCGCAAGATGTAAATCCTAGTGTATCCAATAACGAAGTAATTGAAAAGTGATCTGAACTGGATCACAGTCGAAAGACCAGGGAGGGAGGAGCAGATATTGATATTGTTACAACCATGGTGTGAAACAAAAATAACCTTAGAACTTTATTGCCTGGGACAGCGAAGGCAGCTGAATCCCCAAAGGATCCCCACTTTACCTAATTTAGACAATACAACTGCCCGATAACAACTATTCCGTCTCAAAAGAAAATTTAAGGCTGATTCCGTTTGTTACAACTGCGATAGACGTGGTTATTTCATGCAAGAATGCAAATAACCTTCATATTTAATCGATCTGCTCAAAGCAGGGGCATAGTCGTGGGCATCGTTTCCCATGTAAAAGTCAGCCACCCCCTTCATTTAACACTAAGCACTACCTCACAAATATCAGATAGTAAACCAAAAGCACCATTTAAAGAATTGCGGGCCACAAATGCAAAGTAGCAAAGAAGGAAACCTAATTAGATATTTTGGAAGTTCCCTCGGTTGAGATTAAGGACTATCCGTGATTGAATGAGGAATCTCAGGATCTACAAAATGAATTTATGGTCCCACCTCAGTCAGACAATAAAGTACCAGCGGAAAACTGCCCCACAGGTCCTTTTAGAGGCGAAGAATAGGGGACAAGGGAGTAAGGTTACTGTCGTGGTACAACCACTCTATGCAAAAGGCGGTCAATTGGTTTTGCGAATCAGGGGGGCAAAACAGAGGAAGGGGGATGGCTGTTTGTGGGGGTGATAAGACAAGTTATGACAAGTCAGGAACTGCAGTTGCACGCTCCTGCCTCGTCTATTTAAGAAGTAGTAGCTGATTGTAGATCGTCAGTCACAAATTTTTCAACAATGGAGAAGGTTGAGCACCGCGCAGTGATCAAACTTTTGACCAAGGAAGGCAAGAATGCAAAAGAGATCCATGAACGCATAGTACACCAACACCGCCCCTTCCTATGCAACCATTGCTTGCTGGAATAGGGAATTCCACCGTCGTCGTGAGTTCCTTGCAGATGACCTCCGTCCAGGACGCCCATCAGACGTGACCAATGAGGACAATGTGGCCCGTGTGGAGAGGAGGATCCTCGAAAATCGACGGGTGAAGGTCGAAGAAATCGAGTTAGAACTTGGAATATCACATGGAAGTGTTATCAACATCATCCACGATAATTTGGCCATGACCATGGTCTCTTCCCGTTGGGTCCCTAGAAACCTCACACTCCATGATCGACTTCAACGTCGTCAAAGTCCACAAGGCCTAGAGTTGCACAAGCTGCCCTGCGTGAGTGCGGATTCAAGGAGCTCCACCATTCTCCCTACAGTCCTGATCTACCCCCCAGCGCTACTTTTTATTCCGCCAGCTCAAGGCTGCACTGCGTGGACGCCGGTTTGGGGACGATGAAGATGTCCAGCTCGCCGTCCAGGAGTGGATTGAACAGCAGTCGAGAGCTTTCTGGTTGTCGTGAATTTAAAGCCTCAGGGACAAGTGGCGCAAGTGCATTGAAGTCGAGGGTAGTTATATTGAAAAATAATAAAGCACTTTTCCTCATATCTAGTTTTTTTATATAAGAATTTTAAAACTTATTGACCGCCCTTCGTACTATACACTACTCCTATATTATGTGTGTGTGGGGGGGGGTGACTTAATCGCCTTCTACACTGCAAAACGTTGAAGGAATGTTGGCAGGGATTAACGACTGACTAGCAGGTCACAGTTGAAGCGTTGGGTTTCAAATCCTTAATAATCAAACAGAGATTGTCAAACTGAGTTGGCGTAATTTACTTGAATAGCCGAGAGTATCGTTCAAGGTTAGTTAAAGATGAAACAGCAAAAATATAATTTTATTTAAACAGATGGAAAGAAGAATAATAATAGTAATGGGAATTATTTAAATTGAAAGAGTCTCCTGATAATTATTATGAGAAGAGATTCTCAAATAGAATTAATTGATTAATGTAACTAGGCTCAGATCAAAAGGGGCAACTTGATAATACTACGAGTAATAATGGAGGGGAGTTTCAGTCTTACGGGTCGATGACTTCGAGGAAGGTCCTTCTTGCGATGAGGCGATTGGGAAACGATCCGATGAGGCAAGTGGGGGCACGATCCGAATGAGGCAGGTGGGGCACGGTCTGAATGGGACAGGTGGGGTACGACCCAAACCAACTGTCTAAAGAAGATAGCCAAACCTCAAATATGATATTCGACGTGGAATATAGGAATTCTCATAATTCCACTGAAAGAGGAATCTACTTTTTCCTCAAAGGTAATCGATGGAGATTTTCTTCGGTTCGATTAAACGAAAGAAGACTGTTGCGCAGAAGCTACCAATTGACTTGGGTAGAATCACGGCTGAAGAAGTCTGCTGTCTAACGAACGCTCACTAGACGAGACGATAATGCCGGCCTTGAGGTGCCGGATGGACTCGTCGAACTACATAATAACCCAAGTATTTGTATGCCCGATTCTGAAGGGAAAGGGGAAGTTTGGACAAAGGAGTGACAAGCTCCAGACATCTTAATCCGGAGGCGGTGTAGATTAATCATAGAGCGGCAACGGGCGAGAAACAGCAGCTATTTCGCACCTCGTCACCGGGAGGCGGGAGGGAGGACGCTTGGGACGAGTTCGCAGGATTGGGAAATATTTTTTCCAACGTGCTCGCTCAGGAGTCGAAAATTCGAGAATGTTCGAACTAGAAGTGACGTCGCCCATGACGCGATACCATAGGACGTGGTCTCCGATAAATTAGGGGGAGGGGGGGCAGAGGTTGTTCTTTTACATTTACCCTCGTACCCCGATTGGTTGTTCGATTCCTTGCCCATCCAAAGGATTAATTTAATGCAAGGAACTGTCAGTGGTAACTTAAGTAATGTTGATTGTCTAGTTTTATTAGACACTGAAGCTTGTACGACATTAGCAGAGAGAATATTAGTTGAGGAAGTGCAACGGCAATGGATTTCAGCTAGTAGGCGTAACTAGCCAAAAGTTCAAGTGTTTTGGAGAGAATGAATTGTATCTAGGAATTAAGTAATTCAGTATGTCTCGAAGTGTTCTTTTCTCGGAGATAATATGAGATTCTGAACAAAGTGATACTAGTTTTAGACCTTGCGAATAATGCACAGCTTGGTCCATGTATGGGGAATATCAATTCACTTTCAAGAAGATGTGAGCCAGTTAAACAAAGTGTATATGGTGCAAACCTTGAGATTCGTAGTAGGAATGCTCGAAAAAAGTCAATGTAGGACCCAAGAGCTGCCACCGCTAAGAACACTTATGCAAGAGAAAAGCAACTAAAGGGCTTCTCCGAGAATCTTTAAGTTAAAGGTGAAGAGCCAAGAAAATACTACTCCTAGAATCCTTATTTTAAAAGGGGAGAGCCAAGAAAGGGATAGCCAAGCATTCTTAGTTTAAAGGAGAGCCAAGAATCGGCCATTTGATGGAACCTTAGTTTAAAGGAGGAGACACAAGAAATGACCTCTCCAAGAATCGTCAGTTCAAAGGAGAGCCGTAAAAGGGCTGCTGCATCGAAGCTTAGTTTAAATAAAAAGAGCCCAAAAAGGGTGACTCAAAGAATCTTTAGTTTTAAAAAAGGAGAGTAAAAAAAAGGGCTGCTCCAAAGATACTTAATTTATAGGAGCACCAGAAAAGGCTCCATAGAACATTACTTCAAAGGAAGAGATCAAGAAATGGCTGCTCAAATGAATCTTGTTTAAGGATAGAGAACAAGGAAGGGAAGCTCCAAAGATTCTAGGTTTACCGAGAAGAGGAAAGCCCAATGAATACTACTGCTGGAAATGTAAATACGGTAGAGATCCGAGAAAGTGCTGCCCCACTTAAAGGTTTATTGGTCTCCAAGTCGGTGACCACCGGAGAAGCGTGTTTTGATAACATGACATGCCAAAGAACCCTGATAAGGCTACATTACTCTTTAGTGTAAACTCTGGTTTGGACGATTGCGTCGAAGCTTTGGCCACCAAAATGATTTTGGAATAAACCCCATTTGTTCAGTTTTCATTGATATCCAGGTAGAGAGTTTTTCAGGAACTATCTATCCCACACTTCTGTAACTCTACAACCATACTAAATAAATTTTTTGGGGGAAAAAAAGTGTTTCTGACTGATTTCTTTTGTACCTATTCCACTACGTCATAGTTTTAGTTAGGCTAAGAATTATTTCTTTCGTGATAAAATTATCCTGTATTTTCTTAATTTCTATTTCCATTATATTCAATTACTCCGAGTAATATTCCACATGTATCAGTTTTCTGCCCTGTACCTTTTTGTTTTGTTTCCCTCTCACCTCAGTGTTTCGTTACTTTGAACGATATATGCGTGTTCAATTGGATAGTCTCAGTCACAGTCTTACCTTTTCTTATCTTCTTTTTTTTTATGAAAAGAACTGCAAGTTTGGCTCCATCTAGTTAAATGATTTGAGCTTATCTTCACTTTTGAAGCCGAGTCTTGTTCTATTTTATCGGGTTCCCTGCGTGAGAAATTATTCATTTATTTGTCTCCTTCTGTTTGTTCGTACCGGTATGAGCCCAAGGACCTATTTGTATCTTCCCTTCACCTCTGTTTCATTTGTTATTTTTGCTAGTCGGTTCATCCTTTAACACTTACAATTTATGTATATATTCAAAATATTTGTTTATGCTACGCACTTTTATACACACGATTCATTTTGTCCTAATCCATTCCTCCCGTTCTCTATGCGCCAATCTATTTATTCTTCCATCTATTGCATTAGCCGCTGCATGGCTACTGTCTCAAAATTCATACTTATTTCTCAATTTTTCAATTTTCGTCTTCCATTCCGTTTTTATACTCATTTCTATCTGCCCATTATATTTAACTTCTGTCATACAGGTTTTCCAAGTGCATTAAGCAAAGCATTTAAATTTTTTTAAATTCTCTCACCCCATCTTAACCACTCTACGTCTTCTCTAGATATTTCTACTCTCACAAACCTATTTGCATGCAAACTAATTCTAGCCACCTTATTCTGGACTTACGCCATCCTATTCAACCCTCTTTCTTTGACTTTACATGGCCCAAATAAACTGCGTGTATCCACACTCCATTACACAGTTCACTTACAATTATTTGTTCATTTTCCTGTTCTGTTATAAGTTCTCTTAACATTCAATTCATTCCCAGCGCCTCTAACTCCCATCTTTTAGGTAGATGCTTATGCCGCATTTCCCAAGACCCATCCATCACTCATACCTTCAAAGACAAATACTGTACTTCCATCAAATAAATTTTGCCTTGGAATAATCTGCTGTGAGATATAACAATTCTCGCAGATCTTCATTTTCGTTCATTATCTTGACATCATCTGCAAATTCTAGGCAGCTGCTATTTATATCACCTCTCCACATTCCTTCTTTGATAACCTTACATCTTGTGGGTAGTTCATCAATGAATACATTAAAAAGCTGTGGAGACGGTGCATCCCTCCCTTACTCCCATATTATTCAGCATCCATTAATTTTCTACCTGTTTAAAAATCATCTTAACTTTATTGCTTAGATATAAACACTTATTCACATTTTAAATATTTCTTCGGTGCTTCGACTCCTAAGAGTGAAAATTGTTGTTCCCGCCATCTATTCTTTGATTAAGCATTTTAGAGACTTGATGCCCACCAATCTCGCTCGTTTTCTTAAATTTTAGTCAAGCATTATTTGTTTGAATGATTTTATTTCCTTTTTATCTAAATCACAAAATGTTTGTTGACTTCGAAACACTATTGCTGTAATATTTTCCACCTTTATTTGAAAAATTTATTTCTTTGTCGATAATCTTTTGATACTTCGAAGCCTCTGACATTACCTCTCTTCATTGTTTTCTCCTATATCATTATGTTCTCCCTCCGTAGAAGTTGATTCAATTAATGTAGTGAAAACTTACTTATTTTACTTATCTATTTATTATATGCATATATTTTATTCTTTAATAATTTCATTATTCTATATACGAGGGGCGGTCAATAACTTTTACGAATCGGTAGGGCAAAACAGAGGAAGGGGAAGGCTGTTTGTGGGGGGTGTTAAGACAAGTTATGACGAGTCAGGATCTGCCGCCGCACGCTCCTGCATTGTCTATTTAAGAAGCAGTAGCTGATCGCAGATCGTCAATCACAAATTTTTCATCAATGAAGAAGGTTGAGCCCCACCCAGTGATCAAACTTTTGACCACGAAAGGCAAGAATGCAAAAGAGATCCATGAACGCATGGTTGTAGTGTACACCGACACCGCCCCTTCCTATGCAACCATTGCTCCCTCTACATATTAAACTGGGTGTAATGAAACAATTTGGCAAAGCTTTGCATCATCATAAGCTCTGTTTTGAGCTCCAGAATTATGTGATGCTCGAATTAACGATCGATGAAACTGAGCTAGCTGCGCGGTTTTGCCATGGACTATTGAAAAGTAGAAAGATACATAACGTGATGTCTTAGTGGTTTAACTAATAAAACGTAACCACAAACTTGGGTGCAACATACCATTGAAGCTTCATTTTCTGCATTACAATATATCCTTTATCCCCAGAAATGCAGGCTATGTAAATAATAAACATGGGGAGAGGGTCCATCAACAGATATCAATAATGGAGAGCAGGCACAAATGAAACTGGGAGTCTAGCCATGTTAGCAGATTTCTGTTGAAATCTAAAGTGTGTCATAAAAGCAGAGGTAAATACTAAGTACATATGTATAGAAGTTCGTTCTATAAAACTTATGTGCTTAATATTTTAATGTATATCAAACATTAACAATGAAGACATTTAATTTGCCATATATAATAAAAATATTTCATTTTCTTAATCATCGCAAGCTACTTACGTATGTTTACTAGGTATATTACGTGTAAATGTAACGTAAGATTCAGATTAAGTACAATTTAATTGATATGCAAACCAGTGAAGATGCAATGTGTAATCGGTCTTTGAGTCTGTAGTCGATAGTGATCCTTTATCCTGGACATAAGGCTACAATGGAATCCAGGTACCACAATTTACGTTCAAGGGAAGTAGTTGTCAACTCCTAACTTATAACCACTACCCATTGACTGCTGAGGTAAGGGGAAAATTCACATAATTTTGTCCACCCTCCGGCATTACTTTTGGGTCCAATATAATAATATTTCTATGAAATTTACCTATTCCCTCTGGAAGGAAGTGTCGAATTTGAACTTTCATTTGAATAAAGTAGAAACAAAACATGATACAAAAAGTAGAATTTATTTTTTCTAGAATTACACGAGACAATTAAAATATTAGAAATGAGTAGTTTTCCGTGATTTACGCTTATACTGTAAATTAATTTCACGAAGCATCCCCCAAATATAGTCTCACATCAAATTATCATTATACGTTCCTTGATCGCGGCGTTCAAAGTCCAGTAACTTCTTGTGAAAGCGCCCGCTATGCTCTTCGGAGTACGCTCCCATGTTCTCCTTGAATTTATCAAGATGAGCATCAAGAATATGGACTTTCAGAAACATCCTCCAACCCATCTTGCCGTAGGTTATCACCAAGTTATCACTACCTTCTACATAGTTTTCGGCTTTGTGATTACTTAGGAAGCCCACAACTATTGCGATAAAGCTGTCTCACGCTGATTTTTCCGTCCTAGTTAGTTTCTTGGGAAACTCTTTGCACTCCAGGATCTTTTTTACTTGTGGACCGACGAAGACCTTGGCTTCCACCTTTGCTACAGATGGCTTAGGAAAGAAATTTTGAGGATACTTGAAAGCTGCAGACTCCTTATCTATAGTTCTGGCGAATTGTTTCTTGAGGCCCAATTTCAAGTGTAGAGGAGGAAACAGTACTTTACGGGGCTCCAACAAAGGCTACCATTTGGCGCTGTTTCTTCCGACATTACACTCGGTCCGTTGTGGCCAATCTCGCTAATGGTAATGTGCCATGGTGTTCCTGCTGTGCTAAAGGCAAAGATAGCAAGGAATCTTGGTAAAGCCGCCATGGAGACACATCAAGAAGGCCACCATTTTTAAGTCTCCGATAACCTCCCAACCGTACTCTTCATATTGCAATGCAACTAGCAAAATCTTGATACTGCTGTATTTCTCTTTGAGTTGGACCGAGTGAGCAAGAGGGAAAAATGGATACATGTTCCCGATTTGAAGCAGCACTGCTTTGAGGCTCCTAGACGAGCTGTGAATGAAGAGGTGCCACTTGTTAGGGTTACAGGCGATTCCGATTGCCTTAAACAGACCGGTCATATTGTGACAAAGGTAAAGCTCATCTTGACGTGTAAAAAGCTTGAAAAATATTGGTGACGCCTTCTCTGACCCAAGATTTGCAGACTGTCATCTAACAAGTCCCACAGACTGAGTCTCGAAGTTAAAAGCTCGGAATTGGTCTTTGTAAGACCAAGATCTCTGACAAAGTCGTTGAAATCGTTTTCGTTGGGGTAGTATAGGTTTCTCTCATCAGTTGCAAATCGGTAATTTGGACCAATGAGTTCATCCTTTACTGAACTTCTTTTTCATTCTAAAAACTGCTGCTCTCTTTTTGGAGGAGTTGATACGGAAAGCTCAGAACTGTGTGCCACTGGCGCAATAGATTTACTGAAGGTTTAGATATAGGAGAGCAGGCGCATCTTTGCATGCTCGACGTTTAGAAAGGTTTACCATGCAGAAGATACAATTGATTGAGTGGTCAGTTGGTTCCATCCAAATTCATGGGATTGCGAAATATATAGCTCTCTTTTCTCCTCTGTACCATCCAATAAAAAACAAAATGAAAACATAAGTATTAATATACAAATACTTTTCACTTAGTATCCAAATAAACAAAACACATTATATTTATATATATATATATATATATATATATATATATATATATATATATATATTATCTTCCAGAGTTCGTATGCAGAACTCGCAGGTGAAATGAGCTGCCCAAAGTTTGTCTTAATCTCCTACTGGTATGCTGAAATAGGCCTTGTAGGCCTCACACATTTTAGCAGATCTCTCTCCAGAGTATTTTTTCGCTCTTGTCTTAATAAATTCGCTGCAGACATTGAAAAATGCGTTTGTCGGATGCTTACAACCTCTTGATGCCTTGTGTGACGCCTACTTCTATCAATGACGCGTGACGATGTTTGCGCTGTGATGGCTAGAGTTAAACGGATCTGTTGAGTAGACATTCTTCGTATTTATACAATCATCTACCTTGCCAGAATGTTCTAGGAATTCTTCAAACTATAAAAAATTCTCGAAAGTTCTAGAAAGCTGTACAGTTTATTTATCACCAAATTAGTATTGAATCTATGTGAAATGTAAAAGAAGTGCCATTGCTGTCTAGGTCGCAAAAAAACAAAATATAAGGGAAATGTTTCTATAACATTTTAAATACACTATATGATGTTTCTGCCAAAACTGAAAAAACATATCCATTGAAACTAATTATATATTTTTACTATTTGCATCAAAATAATGTTATTTACCATAAATGGGCAAATTTAAAATTTCAATGTCCTAGCCACAAAAGCAAAGTTTTGAGATTAAAATTTACTTCTTGTAATTTAATATAGTCACAAACAATTGGAAAATAGCACTTTTAACTCAAGGAAAAGACAAGAGTAAAGTTTTGTTACACCACAGTGTAATTAGTTCAATTGATGCGCCCAATCACTATTTAAAATGTTGTCCATTGTTATTACGGACTGCTTCATTTCGCTTTGACGTCTTAGACCAAATTTGTGAAGATATATGATTAATATTGCTCTATTGTTGTTCAATAAGCAACTTGATTACAATTGGATGGCTTCTGCGTATCAGCTACCAGTTTGATTACCGTCCGACGCTCGACATCTACTTCACTACCAATTCCTGCGAGGAAATAAAGGTCGAGCTAACTAAAAAAAATGAACGAGAATCACTTAAGTAGAAAAGTTTGGGAAGATGCAATATATAGTCAAAGTGATATTTGCAGACATCCAGATATCAAAGATGGCGCGGACTGAAGGTGTCCTAAGTTTTTACTTGAGAATAGTACCGGATAAAATAGAGGAGGAAGAGTTCATTCATCTCGAATGTTTCTACAGGTACTACGCCGTCGAAAGTCACTAGAGAAGAAAGTACCAGGCATCTGAAGAAGTCTGCTCTAACTCCGCGGATTTTGGACATGGCTGGAATCCCGTAAAAAAATTGAGAGCCTTAAGTGAGTGTCGCAGTATGGACAAGTGTAAGGGAATATGCACACACAGCCTCTAAGGTAGGCAAAGCAAGGCGACAACTGTTATTGTTCTTCTAAGAGAAAGAGAGGCCTTCTTGAACCTTCGTTATTGGCCGTGACAGACCGAGCGTCTCCTTGCGGAGAAATGTCAACGGCAGGGATCAGCGAGCCAGGCGGACGACCAGCGGCTGAAGCCATAAAAGCTGTTCGCGGCAAACCTACAAAATAGATGTGAAATCTACCGGCCCGAATGGGGGAGGGAAGATTGAGACGGCGGGGAGGTAGCCTCAATTTCACGTCATGCTTCGGTGTGAATTTTCTTTGCGATAATCTGACGGCAAGTCCAAAAAAGGGTGAAGTCGGAGACGAGGGGGAGTAACGGCTCGCTTTCTCTCCCGAAGTAATATCTTAGGAGGTGTGGAAATAATATTATTTTAGGGGATAGCTCTACAGTAAACCATATGCGAAGGGAAACACAAGCCCATTGCCATTTGGTGCCATAGACGAAAAGAAGCACTAAATAAAATAAAATAAGAAAATGAGTTCAGAAAAAAACATGTTGACAAGCAGCAGCTCTTATTACCAAACCGGTATGACCAACCAGCACCCTCAGACTAATAATAGCAAATGAAAACAAAGAACTGGTGACCATGATTATTTTTACCCATATGGCAAATCTGACCACCCCAAGAACTTTGAGTGAGGTGCTTAATAAAATAATGCTGATAAATGGAATGAATAAGAAATTATAGTTTCGCCCAAACCTCCCATCAGAAGAAATACTAAGGATCAGCCTATTTCTAAATCAAACCTAAAGAATAGGTTAGTACTGAGGAAGAGAAATACATAAACGAAATCGCAAACGAGAAAAAGAGAAAAAGGTCACGAATCGCGAGAAGGAAGCAATAAACGCGGAAAAATATCACCAAAAAGCAAAAACAGAACAAACACCAACGACAACAACTCAATAATCACGGATATCCTTGAAAAAGGCTACCACATAGACGAGAAAGACATGGACATCAAAATCTTCACTTCTCCAGTTTTAAAAATACCCCCCAAAATGAATAAAAACAACTCCAAGGTATACACAATGGTAAGTATGAAATGGATGTAACGAAAGACCATACACCGAAGAGTAAGTGGAAGTACCACTACTGGAAGGAGCGAGCTTGGTCACTGAATTCACTATACACACTATCAACCTGCAAACCTTCAAAATTATAGGAAGTGGAGAAAACATATCGGACGTTGATAAATGAAGCTTTAATGTGCAAACAGTGATAACACAACTTAAAAGTAAGTGAAAAATTAAAAAATCTAATGAGTGAGATAGTAAGAATTGATTAAATCTCAATTTCTTTGAACGGGTTGGTAACAAACCTAAATGTACTACAGTAATATAATATAATATAATATAATATAATATAATATAATATAATAAAATATAATATAATATAATATAATATAATATAATATAATATAATATAATATAATATAATATAATATAATATAATATAATATAATATAATATAATATAATATAATATAATATAATATAATATAATATCATATCATATCATATAATATAATATAATATAATATAATATAATATAATATAATATAATATAATATAATATAATATAACATAATATAATAAAATATAACATAATATAATATAATAACCCTACTTAACAACACTATACTCACTGATACTAAAGACATCCTCAACGAATTTAGGTCCTAATGCAACACGGCTCACACGGACAACCCTCCCAAACCACACGCACCAGAGCACTTCTAGGTAGGAATGGGAGGTACTTGATAACACTACTACATTGACCAATCCTATCACCGTAGAGGAAACAAAACACTATATTAAATCAATTCTGAACTCGGCCCCGGCCCCTCCGCCCTTCCAGAAACTATAATTCACCAACTGCCAGAAACCATCTAGATTGTGTCGCCAATTTTCTAGAGAAGAGGGACCGGGCCTCTCCCTGCCAATATGGCTTCAGAAGTAGTCGGCACACTCAAGCAGTTGTGAGAACTTCATGAAATAATACAGAAAACACGCCAAGCACGACATTACACACTTTCCATAGGTAAAGTGTGGCACAAGGGGACTGCTTTGAAAACTAGTTGACAACATGGAGGTCCCTCTTTGCCCAGAAGATTTCTCTCTCACTACATTGCAGGCCGGAGGTGTCACATAAAATACAACAAGACAATATCAACCCGATTTACATAACACGCAGGCGTACCTAAGGGTAACATACTGTCACCTAAACTCTTTATAGTGTACACAAACGGCACTTCACACCCACCCGAAAAATACAGACACAAATACACACTGTTCTCTGCAGACGACGCGACTATTCTCGTCTGTGGCAAGGGACAAAACAGAATCGCACTCCACGCACAGATAATCATGGACGAGAAGATAGAGTATGATGATAATTAGTTCATAGGTACCAATGAAACACCAACTGATCTTCGTCATAAAAAGCTTTCAAATCTCTTGCCTGAAATTGCCATCGACAAATTTTGTAAATTTTTGTTTGAAAACCAAAAAATATGTCTTAGCTTAAATTAGAAGTCTGGTTATGAATTGTGACCTCATTCTCTAGTGTTTTGTTATTTAAAATGGTCCGACCCAAATGTATCTACTTTACATATATTGCAAAGAATAAGTAAATACGGATTGATGCTTCCTTCTCCCATCTCCGCCATCTTGCCAGTAGAATGTCGCTTTTTTCAGTCTGTAATCATCGATTTGCTCTGCATCCCTTTAGGCATATATAAAAATTTCTTATTCCCTCAGACTACGTATCGAGTTCTACAATGTTACGTATATTTTCTGACTTAAAAACAATTACATATGCCTTCAGGAGTTTCTATAGAGCTTAATTTTTTAAGAAAACAACCGGACTACCATTTAACCATTTAAAAAATGAACCTTTTATTCACCATTTGACGATTTATTCCGAAATTCCTTTTTTTTTTCAAGGTAGATTAGATATCACTATTGTGCATCCTCGGAATAGGGCATAGCCAAGCATCTACCCTTATAAGTGTTGAATCAGATAAATCTATTCTAATAATTCCAGGGACAGAGAAAATCTCAAGTCTAAAAGAAAGTGCCATAGTAATTCTCCCTAAAAATAAATTTATTTGTAGAAGATTGCGTTCCGAGCCACAAGAAACATATTTTCTTGGGTACGTTTACATCTCACACGAAAATACAGAAAGGTAACTTATATATGTAAATGGATATGATGTTCTGCTCTAAAAATTAGCTATACGATCGCCTTTGCTGTTTTTCGGAGGAGAATGCATGAAATAAAGAAAAGTAAAAAGTGTAATAATAGAGAATAGAGAAAGCTATAAAAGGGACCTTAAATAATTGATTATGGCAGAGTTTCCCAAACTCTTTTAACCCATGGCCCACTTTGAACCCAGAATTTTTGTGTGGCAAATGAAATTATTATAACCCTTTTTACCATTCTAGCATGTGTGAAGATGTTACCACATTAAAAGGGGAATATGTCTCATATATTCAAAGGATTCTACCGGGTGACAGCCAAAATGTCCCATTTTTCACAATGTAATTTGTTAGCTATTAAAGCTTGAAAGTAGGATTATGTATAATTAAAATTAACAATATTTGAAAGTTTATTTGCTAGTTTTTTAACATTCGAAAAGCCAACACCGGACTCTATGTACCTAAAATTCAATAATACGATTAACAAGATTTTTTTATGGCATTCTGGGAAATATTGACATTTATGGATGCAATGATTTCTTATTTATTCTTTAGTTCTGCGATAGGAAATTACGCAGCAAGAACTAGACTTTTATTTACAAGAACTCGATAGAAGGTAGTTTAAAGTTTACAAGTTAGGTGACGTTGCTGGCCAGGGAAAATTTGTCCTATGCGACATTAGTCGTTGAGGTAATCGAACCTTCAGCCATGTCATGGCGGCACATGCAGTAGGGGCTGTAGCGCCATCTTGCTGAAACCATTCGTTAGGATATGTGCTAATGGCGAAAAGGCTTTTAAGCATGTCAAGATATGTGGCAGGATTAATTGACTGAGCATGTCCTACTTCATGGGCCTCATAGAAATAAGCCTATAAAACCTATTTCCAATTAGTCCACACCAGACTGTTATCTTTGGGTAGTGCAAAGGTTTTTGAAAGTGATTATATGGCTTAGTTAGTGACCACTTCCGATAATTCTGTTTATTTGACATGCCTTTCAGGCAAACGTGACATTCATCACTGAAAATTAGGTTATTTAATAATAATTGTTTATCATCGCATATTTCTTTAACGCTGAGGCAAAATGATAACCTTAGCTGTTCATCCTACATTGAGATTTCTTGATTACATTGACTTTTGTATGACCTTAAATTAAGATCTTTTTTGAGAATAGTTCGCACACCTTCTCTATTCAAATGCGTCTCAGCAGCCAATTTTCTCACTGACTTTGTTTCATCAGCATCAATTAGAGTCCTTACCTTGTCAATATTCGTTTCCATCCTCATAATTCTCATACAACCGGAATTTACTCTATTTAAATTATGAATCTGGATTGTTTTTATGTGTAATCATCTAACTTATCTTGCTTTAAAATGAATAATTAGTGTCATTATGAAATCATGTCGAATCATTAATTACACGACAAACTTGCGCTGTTCAAGAGTTTATCGTAGGCTGGGATAAACTATCCAGGGCAAACAAAGGCTATCTAAGCTAGAGAATAAAATTGCAAATATTTGCTCTTTCTAATAATACTTATTTCTACTTTCAAGCTTTATTAGCTATCCTTGATAAGGAACTTAATAAAGTTCGAAAGTACTTGGAAACACCTTTTTATTTTTTCCTGCGGGACATTGCATTCATATATATATATATATATATATATATATATATATATATATATATATATATATATATATATATATATATATATATATATATATATATATATATATATATATATATATATATATATATATATTAGTACATTTGGGCAGAAGATTCTCTTTGTGACATATTTTATTGAAGGCACAGGATTAAGATAGGCAGGGTGAACTATATATTTGTTTGTGTATTTAATCTGGGCTGTTTTTCTTTTATGTAGAGAGCTTCTAATATGAGTAATTGTTGGCGATTTGGAGCATATGCAAGAATTTAAGGGTTATCTTCGAATGACTTCCGATCCAATTGCCTTCCATGTTTTTCAAATGTATGTGTTTTGGCTGCACCGTTGTTTAAATGGTAGATCATTTTTCGTGTTAATTCTGTTTCTGTCATTTCGATATATTAATGAAGTAGGAGCTCACAGTCTACCATTTTGCAAGTGTATTCATATATTAAATGACTTTTTTGCTTATGTGTTAGGGTGGGTGTAGGGTTATTTTTGAGTATAAGGTTGGATGTTCGTTTATTATTGTAATAGATTGTGAGTGATACGTTGTTTTCGCTTTAGGTTGGTTTCACTTCTCTGTTTAAGATTTCCTTGATTACTCTTTCGTCCGTTTTGTACGCTGTACTCATAATATTCTTGTAAAATAGTTTAAAAGCATTTCCTTTTGCTTCCTGATTGGTGCTGACTGTAGGTGACAAGTACCATTTTTGTATATTCTTCCGTATAGCTGTTTGTATGTTGCTGTTTGTAAATCCATTATTTACGAGTACTTGTGTAGCCCTCTCAAGCTCTTCGTGTGTATCTTTCTGATTTGAGGATCGGAATCCTTAAATTTGAGCCGAGCAAATCATTAATGAGATCTGTGGCACACGCCAAAACTTTCTTCTTCTTATGTATATCTTTGTTCGGTTTTTACTTAAGCATTTCGCCTCCTTTTATTTCCGCTGTTGAGGTTTTATTTTTTCCTTTGTTTTTTTTTAGTTTTGTTCACTTCACTTCCTTTTTTTACGCTTTTCTTTTTTTATATTTACCTTTGTTTTGTTTTTTTATTTGGGGCACATCGCCTCATTTATTCACGCTTTTCTTTATTATTTTTCCTTCGTATTTTAGTTTTGTACACTTCGCCTCCTTTATATAAGTTTTCTTGTTTTCCTTTTTTTATTTTGTTAATTTTGGGCATTTTGCCTCTTTTGCTTATTTCTTTACTTTTGTAACACCTTGTTAATCTTAATCTTGGAATTTTTCCTCTTTTATTTTTAGTGTCTCTATCTGTTTTTATGGCCTTTGATTTTGTAGCATGTTCTTTGTAATGTTTTTAAGTGTAACTTCGTCGTATGTTTTCTCTTGCTCAGTTTCTTTCGCTTGGGAATAACGATGTTTTCTTGGCTCTGTGTTGTCTTTGTTGAGTTCATACCTACGAACTTATTTCATTCCCATGAAACCTACCACACATTTTATCACTTACTGCATAAATAAACCAAAATGTGAAGACTGTAACGACTGAAACATGTAAATCAATTTCATCATCGGAAATTAATTGTATAGATTGAAAAAAATTCTCAAAGCAAGTAAACACGATAATTCTCGAAGTGGCTCAAATAATTTCATCGGACTATCTAAGCAGTCGCGACTCTCAGATCTCCTAATATAACGAGATAATTTAGCCTATATTTCTCTTCTCGGGGTGTGTGACATTAAATTACATGTATTTGTCTGAAAGAGAGAGATGGCGACATCTTGAAAAAGATTGAGGATCGACGAGGTGAAAAATTTCATTAGTCAATTTGTGATCACCATACTAATGAACTCGCTCTTCGTTATCAATTCCAAATCGTCGATTGACCAACCAAAGGCAATAATTTTTTCAAGGAAACAATATGGAAGTCTTTTTTAAAGGTGGAAGAGTTAAAATGTGATGGGGTGTTCGTTCTGATTACAGTTGGACCAGAAATTCCGATGGCAGATAAAATATCGTCGGATTTGTCCTCTGATCAGAAAATCCTTTTCCTCGTCGCCAAATCCATTCACAACTGGAAAATTGATCCGCAACTGAAAAAACTTCTGAAGCCAGGACCCATTTCCCACTCCAGGTGGTTGACTTTAGCCTGTCGCCCTAGCGCAACTTACTTCTCCAAGCATATTTTCAAAGGTAAAGTTAAGAACAATCTGCACTCTCTCATCTTCTACGTCGTCACGAACTAAATTTCTTGTTGGTTTGTGATCAAAACTCGACCACAGATTTCTGACGCCGCGAATTACATTATTTTCCAAATCAAGTATCGCCGCCTACTAACTTAATCAACGCGAAACATAGTTTTCCCTTACACCAAATCATGCAACGCGTACCCAGAAAATCTGCTCGTCTCTATCCTCTGCAATGATGATCGAAATCTGCGTGCCTCCGCCGTTCGCAAGATTGTAGACCTTCGCCAAGGAAGCGATGTTAGTGACAAGTCGTTGAGAAAATTTGTTCCCCCTCCCCTCAACTTCAATGTGAACACAACACCATTGCTGAACTCATTGATTGGGATTCAATCACGATTTTCGAGTCTATCCTCACTTGAGATCTCACCATCACCGAAAAACAGGATTTGATTGTCAGCAAATTTGAATTGCCATTTTTCCAACTCACACCCAATCGGTGCAGCGCATGATTTGTGATTTATCAAGTGCATGCCGTAAAATTGCCGGTCATGACGAAATGCATTGGTATATTCGCGCGAGAATGGCTTCCGGAATTTTTTTTCGAAATCAGACACGAAGAAAGATTTTGCCAAAAAGGATTTTAAGGTTACAATCTCTCTATTTCTCATAGCAACGCTGATGATATGCATCTTTCATGCATTTCGTGGTTTTTGCGTTAATTTGATTTGATGGTCTATTAAAAAAAGACTTGTTCCTTGCTTAGAATTTAGTTCTATTATCAAAACTTAATTTGATTAGGTAGGAAAAAGTTAGGCATTCTCGGTTTTTGAGACCCTATCCAATGAGCGTCTTTGAATACAGTCACGTGCCTAACAAGGAACAATCAAAATTCAGGATATTGATTGGATTCTTTAATATGGCAATGTATGTCCAGCCTTCTGTTCATTCATCGAAAAGGGCTTTAAGAATAAAGACGAAAGCGCTCGGCATCGTTTTTCACTTTTCCTGACGCCGCGAATCACATTATTTTCCAAATCAAGTATCGCCGCCTTCTAACTCAATCAACGCGAAACATAGTGTTCCCTTACACCAAATCATGCAACGCGTACCCAGAAAATCTGCTCGTCTCTATCCTCTTCAATGATGATCGAAATCTCCGTGCCTCCGCCGTTCGCAAGATTGTAGACCTTCGCCAAGGTCTATATATATATATATATATATATATATATATATATGAGAAATTAAACCACATTCATATATATATAAGATATATATATATATATATATATATATATATATATATATATATATATATATATATATATACATAGGATATATATATACATATATATGCTGTTAAAAGTCTATTTTTGGCGAACAGTCTTCATCAAAGCCCATGGAAGGAGCTCTTCTCACATACACGAGAAAGTAACACTTTAAATAAGCTATCTGAGAAAACGCTTATTTTAAGTGTTACCTTTTCGTCTATGTGAGAAGAGTTCCTTACGAGGGCTTTGATGAACACTGTGTTTGCAAAAAATAGCCTTTCAACCGCATAATTAATTCCGTTATTGCAATGATTTTATATCTATATATATATATACATATATATATATATATATATATATATATATATATATATATGAATATATATATATATATATATATATATATATATATATATATATATATATATATATATATATATATATATATATATACAGGGGGGGCAGAAAAGGTGCCTAATAAAAAACAAACATATGAAGATATGAGAAAAAAATTCGTATCCCTGTGAATTATATTAAATGCCATTTAGTTTGTGTTTCAGGTAGTATCCACCTTGGCCTGGAGTGGAGAGCATCGTGCATTTCTTGTGGCAGAGTTTCTTAAGAACGGTGAGTCAGTTGTAAGGACGCAACGTTCCTTCCGAAAGACTTTGCGCTTCGTCGTCATGATCCCGAACCGGGTGGAAAAACAATTCGTGGGTGGTTTTCCAAATTTAGATAAACATCATCGGCTTTAAACAAGAAAAGTCATGGCCGTCCTAGGACTGCTACAGTGCCAGAAAATGTTGCAGCTGTGACAGCTTCATTACAATAGTCTCCCAGACGTTCCGCACGAAAACACGCATTTGCCTTATACATGTTCATTTGAAGTGTTCGCAGAATCTTCCACAGGTCTCTCCACATGCATCCCTACAAGATGATTTAGCCCCTTGTGATTATTTTCTTAAGGCAGCAATAATTCAGGAAATCAATGGTTCAAAGAGCTATGGTGAACTTTCGAGAGAGACTTCAAAACTGCATTGACATTGGCGGTCTTCACTTAAGTGAAACAATTTTCAAACCCACTTGAATCACAATGGCATTTAATGTAGTTATTATAAATACAAAGTTTTTTCTCGTATGATCATATGTTTGTTTTTTAATTAACTTTCTGCCCCACCCTGTATATATATATATATTAATATATCTCATTTCGGGTATTTCACGCCCATTGTTGAGAGAAACCCTTTCTTATCTCCCTGATTTTTTCCGATTTTTAGCGTACATATTTGATGTCAAGATCATTTCTCCATCTTGTCTTTGCTCTTCTATTTGGCCTTTTTTCATTAAATGAAATCCGATCAGTAATTTTTCTGGTTGATTTATCTTCTTAAAATTTTGCCATATGACCTGTCTTGCTACATTTCAGATTTATTATGCCTGACACAATATCCTCAAGTTTTATTTGTCCAGACAATTAAGTCGCTGATTTGCTGTTGCTTCAAGTTATTACCACGTGCTCTTGTTTTTTTTTATGCCTTAGTGTAATTTTGTGGACAGGTTCCAAGCTTGGGCAACATAGGTCATAGTTGCTAATATGCATTGTTTATTGTGAGGGAACAAACATGTGATGGAAAAAATAATGTTTTGCTTTTAAGCATTGCCTCCCCGTGATGGACCTCATTGCCGCTTAGAAGCATTTTCCCAAGTTTAAAAGCCTTAGAAACAACAGGAGCGGGCTTGGGAATGCAGCCCTTATTAATCCGGGTATTTATTTACCCAATGAAACTTCCTCACGACCTTCTCTCTTTCCAGAGCCATGCAGGGATCGCCTAAGGCAAATGCCAGTCGAGGCCTCGTTCGCATTACTCAAAAGATGGATGATAGTCCCCCCCCCTCCCTTATATGGAGTAAGCTTCCTCACTCCAGGCGTGCTATTTACCTGTGTTGCCAGGAACCAACGAGATTGTGCGAGAAAAGCTCACGTCGAAAAGACTATTTTACTCCACCTGATTCGGGTCGTCGTACGCCGAAGGCAAGGACTCTGTGTGGTAATTCGAATATCCCTTCTGGATAAATCAAATGTCCACCCTGCATAAGTCAAATATTCTCTATCTGGATAAGTCAAGAATCCTCTCCCCGTTAAGAACACTCATCTTACTCCATACAACGTCTCCATTTCCAAAGAAGAACTCAAGTCTAGTCCCAAAGGCTTCATTGAAGATTGATCTTCGCGTAAGCCTCCTTAATTACGCACAGTCGTCAAATCATCCGTTTTGACG
Organism: Ceratothoa steindachneri; assembly: GCA_963969495.1. Classification (NCBI taxonomy): domain Eukaryota; kingdom Metazoa; phylum Arthropoda; class Malacostraca; order Isopoda; family Cymothoidae; genus Ceratothoa; species Ceratothoa steindachneri. Next base: position 62,103,998 of record OZ018320.1, read on the forward strand.
TCTCAGAAAAAACTTACCCTCCGTTTTATTCGAAGGAATTCTATCAGAAAAATTCACAGCCTCCACTCTTTAAGGCTCTGCATACCCCCTTCCCCGTCATCTCAAAGGAATATTTTAACTCCGAGCAAGTTGACCCTAGGCCCCGTCGAAGTGAACTCAACCTCTATTCCTCCTCTTCGCCAGACACGACCATCGTCTTTCTCCTCCATTTGTACAAGGTATCGTACCAAATATTTTAGGTCCCCTTATTTTATAATTGCTGCCTACCGTTCCCCCATTATCATTGTGTGTTTACTAAGTCACCGAGTAAAGCGAAATTTTAATCCTGTCCTGCCGACCCATTTTATTTCATTTAAATACCTAATTTCATTAGTTACCCGTCGACCAATGTAACCATTTGTCTTATTGAATGTCTTCTTAATTGTGTACCATTTTAACCTGAATTATTAATAATTATTAAAGTCTATTTTTGTCGACTCCTTAGATTTCAACCTTTGAGCTCATCATAGCCGTGTAGTAGCCCTGTAACTAAGTGAGACTTAAAACACTCAGCCAATAAGGAATCAAAGTAGCTCTATTTGATTAGCCCTCTCTTACGAGAATCTGACCTCGTAATCTGACCCCCGGCCGACCAACAAGTATTAAAAAAACAAACCTCGCGCACTCTAAAATCGAATATAATATATATATATATATATATATATATATATATATATATATATATATATATATATATATATATGGTATATAGGAACCTATTCCACGACATTTGTAAACTTTTCTTTTCAAGCAAATGCGTATTTTGCTTTTGTAGCTGATGCTTCCCTTTCCAAATTTCTTCTAGTTTAGAATGATTTCGTGTTAGATTTCTTCAACTTTTCCGCCTAACATCGTAATCTTTTTTCAGAGATTCAGAGATATATATATCTACCATTTCAATTTGCTCGCTGTTAATTTTAATGTTTATCATATCCACCTCTTGTTGGATTGTCAATGACTTTTTTCGACCCTAGATTTTTAGGCTGATTCTTTTTCTTTCATGGTTAAGTTCTTAAGGCATTGTTTGAATATTATATAGGTTATCTATTAGCTATGAGCGCAATATTATCCTCTAATCTCAGGCTATTGAGGTTATCCTTATCGATCTTAATGCCTTTCTTTTTCCAGGTTAGACTTTTGATAATTTCTTCTAGACAAGCATGGATACTCTAGAACGAATATTGTCTCTTTGTCATACCTCTTCCTTTAATTGAAAAATGTCTAAAGTTTTCCTGATAAACTGGTTGATACTAAGTGGTCATTCTTGATGATTCTTTTCTAAAGTCAGTTTTTTTCTGTTATTGGCCATCTACGAGAGGTGTTCAATAAGTTCTAGGCCTAACCCAGAAGGAGCAAAAATAGAGCAAAGGTTCACTCAATTACTTTCATTTATCGCATTTGACATTGCGTCCCTTTTCTAGCCTTTTATTCAATTACGAAAATCCGTCCCTGAAAAATAATGGGTTGAATCCCCCCAAAGCCTCCATGAGCTTCTCCTTGTTCTCCTCGCCATCCGCGAAAGAGATACCCCGCAGCTGTTACTTCATGTGTTAGAAAAGATGAAATTCAGGGGATTCCAGATCGTGAGAATTTGAGGGAGAAGGGCAACAATTAAAAAGCGCAGGATAACATACTCTGATATCCAGGTGCATTGTCCTGCAAGAGAAGAACCCATCGGGTCACTTTCCCTCGGAGTTTCTGAAGGAGAGCCTACCGAAGCTTCCTCAGTAGATCTGCATATTATGGCCCGTTAATGATGCGGCCATGATCCAAGCAGTCAACAAAAAGAATCCATTTAGGGTCCAAGAAAACATTTCACCATGATTTTCCTGGATAACTTAATGACCTTGAATTTTCGTGGCGTTGGAGACGAAGAATACTTTCATTGCTTATATTCGGCTTTGGTTTCTAGATCGAAGTGAGGAAACCACGTTTCATTCTGGGTTAAGATTCGGGCCATGAATCACTCCAGATCCGCTCTTATGAGGGTCAAAATCTCTGTTGAAGTCATTATCCGGTTCCTCTTCTGCTCAAGCGTCAGCATTTTGGAGACACATCGGGCAGACACTTTGGAAAGGTTGACTGATCGTGCAAAATGGTAAAAATGGATCCATTACGTATCCCCAGTTTACCATCAATGTATCGTTCTGAGATTCAGCGATTATCCATGTCCATGCTCCCCACTCACCATGACCTCATTTCCCTGGTGACTGTAGTTGATGGACCACCACTTCGAAGGTCATCCTCACACGTGTCTCGGCTCTGCTTGAAAAAAGCAGCCCAACGTTGGCAGTAGAACAGATAGGGCACTCTCCCATAGTGTTGTCTTCAACTCCTAATGAATCAACTGTGGTGCTTCCCCTCGAATCACTGAAAACATTATCACAGCCCTCTGTTTAACTTCACTCATTTTGCCGGTAGGCGCCATCCTCACTCAGGAAACGTCACCGTTGATCTAAACAAAATGCGCTGGAAGGATTTCAACCAGTGCATTAGCTATTCGAAGATGTATAAACGTGATTCAGTTTCGGCGGACTCCTATCTTCCCTCCTTGTATGTTAGCCTGAGAACTTATTGAACACCTTGGTAGCCGTTTTTTCATTCTGCTGCTATGACTCTTATAAATAGTTTATAGAGACACGAGGTAAGGCTAATTGGTCTGTAGTTTGCAAGGTTCATTTTATCACATTTTGTGTAAAAGGATTATTGTTGCACTGAGCAAGTTCTCCGAAATCTTAACTTAAATTTTGCATTCATTGAAAATGAAAGCTATTTTGTTCACAATGACATCTCCTAGATCGTTTAACAAGTCTGAAATGATGTTGTCCTGATCTGGTTCTTTGTAGCTCTTCATTTGCTTCATTGTAATCTTTAGGTCTTTGGCCAGTGAAAAAGTCAACCAGTGTCTATCCCTTATCATTTCGTTTGTTCATTGAGAAATTTACATGCATGACTCATTACTTTGATCACCTCTTGCTCTAAAGTCTCCTATGACAATTTAAAAATAGGCCTTTGTTTTTATTTAGGCCTGTGTTGATGTCATCATAGAATCTATTTAATTCATCTTACTAACTAACATATATCACTGCGTACACTTAGACTATATTAACCATGTATTTTTTAGTGGTTTAGATAAGCTTCTCTTTCACATATATCCGGAAATACCATTATAATTTCTTCGAGCCCTCTATTTATCAAAAAACTCTCTTCATTCTTTTTTTAATCTTCTTTTCCTTTTTGGTTAAGTAGGTGATGGTGAATTTTTTCCGTGATAGCTTCTCCGTATCATCGGGGTTCACACGGACCAATTATTTCCCATTTTATATCATTTAATTTAATAATGAGTTCGGTGAGACATATCTCCTCAGAGAGTCTGCTGTAGTTGTAGTTTGCAATGTACTTGCCTTTATTCATGCTTTTGATGTCATCATTTGGATTGAAATTGTAGGCATTCGCATTTTTTCTCATCGAAACCTTGCCTACAAAAGCACTGTTTTTAGTCTAGTCAGTCGCATTCTGGTCGACACCACCCTTGTCTACTTTTCATAGTCATTCATTACTATCTGTTTATCATAAGAGTGTCCGACTATAGTCATTAAAGTGTCAACCGAGTTATACCAGATTTTCCATTCAGGCAATAGGTACAGCTTTCATCCAGCCTCCATTCATTATCCCATAATGATTGGAATTCAAGATTCATAAAATGGTGCAATCATCTGGTCGATATTGTTAAATTATTTATAACGTGGTCATATTTATTATTTTTATTAAAGTTAATTTGTCAACATTTAGTTTTAAACCGTGTGTAAAAGGGAAAAAAATAATTGCTTTTATTGCAGATAAGCTGTAAAGCACTTGTGCCAAATAAAGAGAGAATGTGGGAAGAGAGTTATTTCACAAAATCTCATAAATTTAGATCACTCTTCAAAAGCAATAACCATCTTCAACTCATAGAAGTGACTTTGAAGTGACTCTGGAGTAATTCTGGAGCGACTCTTGAATTCCATTTACACAGATATTAGAATATTTTCAACTTTTACTTGACGCACTGGAGTGAATATCGACTTTCCTCACGCAGAATATTTGAGGAGGAAACAACAACTCTAGGTAACTACACACGACAACTATGGACGACCGCATCACGCTCATCACGGTAAGCACAACCTGTGTTTTTTCTTATAGTGAGTTTTAAGATGCCTCGTCTAATTTAGGCTTCCTCCAAATAGAGCTACTCTCCTCCTTATAGAAAGTAAAAAATGACAATTAAAACCAAAATCACTGGTGCGTGTACTAGCACTCGCTATATTTAAAGGAATTTCGACCTATCTAAGAGAACACACAAACTTAAGTGATCAAACACTCCTAGCAGCAATTTTGGAAAAGTTCCATCCATCCACGTAACAAAATAACGGATACACTAGGGGATAGTGTGTCCTCAACTTTCTGCGGGAATCTTTCCTTCTCAGCCTTCCTTCCCATATTAAAGAAACACTTGAAATGCTAGACCCAGAGAACTACACTTGAGCAAATCGATACGGGGCCTCACAAGCTCTAAATCGCAGCTGTCAGACAAGAGTGACTTCCCTCGCAAACGATCCCTCAGAACACTTTCTATCAAAGAAGAGATAGCAACTTTTAAAAAGTTTTGTCACTACCTCACAAGAAACTCAGCATCACGTGTGCATAACTCTTTAGCTGGATTGCGCACCTCCCAGGTTGGGTCATTCAACTTTCCAACTTTACAGGATGGCATTTACCGGTACCACTGGCAATACGGTACACAGGCGCGCCGTTGTGCACCTGATTCTAAGAAGAATGGTGCATCAGGAAACTTTTGAAAAAAATAGAAATCAAGAATGTTGCATCACTGTGTCGCCACTCTCCGTGGTGTATGCACTTTAGCGACCCGATCACTGGAAGAAGATATCTGGTCAACACAGGATAAATTTTCTCATTTCTCTCTGCTACATTTGACAATCTTCCAAGACAAGAGAGCAACATTTCCATTTAGACAGTAACATAATTCTCAATTCGTCGTTTGGTGAGCGTACACTTAATTCAACTTTTGTTTAATACATAAAATAGCATGCAATTTTTAAGGTGCTTTGTTAAGAATGCGATAATCGGTGTAGAATCTTTAAAAATTATAATATTTTAGTTGAACTTCACCATTCACGCTTTGTATACTGCACCAAACATCTAGAAGTAACTATTATAACTAAACGTATCATTCCTCCGTTGCTCTCTTGATCAATTTCAACCAGTTTGGCAGTAGCCCAACTCACTCTTAAATACAGTGAGCTTTAAGAACGCCATTAAAAGCATGGTAGCAGTCAAAAGGCCCTTAGTGTCCATAACTACGACGTTTACTCACAAATTATTAGGCGTGTTAAAGGATAAAATTCAAACCTTGCAAAAAGCAAAAAAGATTAGTCCATGTCGATCTTATTATGACTCCCCCATTCATCCTTTATGGAAATAAGATAATAATTACTGTGGGATCTGTGATTACCGCTGTTTAAATTCTATCAGGATTAAGGATAAATACCCACTCTCTCGTATTATCCATACAATTTGCTGAAACTCCATCCATGTTTCACCCCATCTCTGTAGAAATATTAAGTGGCATTTCAAAAACAAAGGTGTAAAAAATACCTTCTGACTATTATCTTTTAATATTTTAAGACGTTCGAAGGAGATCAACTTAAGGGCATAAAATCATCATCTGTGGTGAGATCAATCTTCAACTACATAGCAAGTTTTAGTGCTCCTCTTAGAAAAATCTTAGATAATGGATTGCAATTTTCTTTAGGGTTGTTTTAGGATTTAATAAAACTCTGCCAAGAAATTATTTTCACTTCCATGTGTAATGCAAACCGGAATGCAGTTTTTGAAAGACAACACAGAACCATGCAAACATCTCTGCTAGCAAAAAGAGCACCTGGAAAATGGCTACACAATCTCCCACCCAAGCTAATTGTTATTGCAATTATTAAGCCAAGCAACAGGTTTTCCATGTTTAATTGATTTATAGTACTCCATTAATGAAGGATCCTTCAGAAAGAAAGAAGCGATCCGATTGTGAAAGATCCAAGACTGTGACAGAATGGGATTTCAAGAATATTTGCCACCAGTTACGTGGGAAACGCGCACATAGGGGCAAACTCATTTTAACCTCCGCTGGTCGTCCCCTTTTGCCGAAGATGACCAGGACCTGTATCCGAGGGATCATGGCTTCCGTGGAACTTTCCTTGAAACTGGCTTCTTTAAAGTCCCTTCACATAACTTTGAGGATTTAATGGGCATGGAACTACAAATGGTGATATATTAGTTGCTTTCTATTCGATGAAGGGATCTGGGCTACCCTTGACACACCTGGCGGTTTGGCGAATGGTTGGATTTATGTTGATGATAAACGTCACAAACGTTTGCGACCGCAACAACAGAGAGAAGTCAATTTTGGGGCATTTACGGATAATTAGACATAGACTTGTTGAGCCAATCAAAGTGCCTGATGGGGTTAAATTGCACGGAGCTGACTACTGCAATCTCTTGAAACAGTTCTGGATCTCTGGATAGATGGCCTACCGTTGTCACTTCTAAGTACTCTAGTTTTCATGCATGACAACGCTCGATTACATTCTTGCAGGGCCCATTAAGCGTTCTTAGGCTCTTGCGTAATACAAGGTGACAAATTAATGGTGTGGCCACTAGCTAGCCTTTACAGATCTCAAATCAATCAAAACTTTGCGGTCAATCACTAAACAAGATGTTTATGCCGATTGACGGCAATTTTCATCAAAACGATGTCTTATGGGCAACCATCAAAGCTCCAGCGGAGGCTGCTATTAGGAAGTCGACAGATTCCATGCATGAAAGGTGTGATAGAACGAGTTAATTTCAACTCCTATCCCATATTATTAAAAACCACGATGCTGCCCACGTGCATCTTCGATTCGAGGCTTGGAGTCTTATCTCAGCTACCGGATGCCAATGTTTAAACAAGGAGGTTATCGTCCCCCCGTTCACCCCCATACGCCGACCTCGCCAGATCGAGTTAGGCTTATGAACAGATAAGGCATTGTTCTCCGGCCCGGCTGTGCGTTCCCTCCAAGCTTTCACTCCATTTTCCCCCACGCCAAGGAGATGTCCTGGCTATTTATATGGAAACTTTACCACTAAGATCAGATTGGAGATCCAGATTTTCGTCGCGAAACATCACCACGACCCTCTCTCCCTTTGTGCGCCAAGGGACTTCGACCTCGAGATTCATCATCACTTGTCCAGAAGGAGGACAATATTCCTTGAGTGCCAAAGGTCCGAGCCTTCCCGACGCCAAGTCCCCAAGGCTTCCCCCCCTGTTGTTCAAAGGAGAACAGCATTAGAACAGCCATTGTTCGTTTTGAGCCCTTCGCCAAGAAACGGTTCTCATCCCCCCCTGTTGTTCAAGGAGAACAGCATTAGAACAGCCATTGTTCGTTTTGAGCCCTTCGCCAAGAAACGGTTCTCATTTCCCCCCTGTTGTTCAAAGGAGAACAGCATTAGAACAGCCATTGTTCGTTTTGAGCCCTTCGCCAAGAAACGGTTCTCACCCCCCCCCCCCTGTTGTTCAGAGGAGAACAACATTAGAACAGCCATTGTTCTTGAGCCCGTAGACAAGAGACGGTTCTCATCCCCCCCCCTTTGTTCAGAAGAGAACAACCTAGAACAGCCATTGTTCGTTTTGAGCCCTTCGCCAAGAAACGGTTCTCACCCCCCCTGTTGTTCAAGGAGAACAACATTAGAACAGTCATTGTTCTTGAGCCCGTAGACAAGAGACGGTTCTCATTCCCCCCCTTTGTTCAGAAGAGAACAACCTAGAACAACCATTGTTCTTCAAGCCGTTCGTCGAGAGACGGTTCTCCTTCCCAAGACGCCTCGTCAGGATCCTTTTATTCTCCCCCTTCGGCTGGAGCTCGCCAGCGGACCGAAACTCCTTTGCGCCACCTTCCACTACACCACTAGTGCCAAAGTTACGTAAGCCAAACTTCACCTTTGAGTATTGATCCCTTTTGTCAATTCTATCCTGTGCTTTAAATTGTTTATCGAACCATCCCCTCTCTTTAACTCTATATTTGTTTTACCTTTTTTTTTAATCCTTTAAATCCTTGGATTAGCCCGAGTCTCCACGACCCTTTCCATTCTGTTTATGTCAATATTTTCCGTTTTTGTGTGTGTGATAGTTATTATTAATAAAACTCTATTTTATTAATGATAGTAATATTATTATCCTTGAGCTCAGTTCCACTTCTTAAGCATATCGAAGATACATAATATCGGCCGCCAGACAGTAAACGCACTCTAAAGATAATTAAGGAAGTTCCCTCAACGAATAGTGTTATATATATGGTATCGCCGGGAGTCATTCTACGACATATATATATATATATATATATATACTATTTAAATTTGGTATCAGGTGTGTAAGGTTTAACGCTATATCTTTGCAAACACTGGTCTCAGTCGAGTAAAGCGTAGGGTTATTCGTTACAATAATAGAATATAGTAGTTCCCTTTTGTTTTAACGATTGCTATCCCCTTTTTTTTAACTTAAGAAGCTGGAGTAGCTCAAGGAACGGTTATAATAATTTGTTGTGTTTTTTTTGTGATTTTAGTCAGTGGTTATTTAGAGTGAGGAACCAAGTACGAATAGGTCAGTGCCTATATTTAGGTAGGCTAATTCTATAGAGGCATAATTCTTTTTGCAAGGAATTTTAGTTGGTTGACTAGTGCGCCCCCAAGTGCAAAGATGACTCAGTTTGAAATCTTTAAAGCGCAAGGAGAATCCTTGGGACTCTCAGGAAAATAACTAATTGAGTACATTCAAGAGGAGCAAAGAAAAGAAATACAACGAGAAGAAAGAGAAAGAGAGAAACGGATAAGACAAGCTGAGCTTCAGATTGAATTAGGTCGGATTAAAGCAGAAGTTCAAAGAAAAAAGGTAGAAAAAGAAAGAGAAAGAGAGGAACGGGGAAGAGTAATCCAACGAGAAGAACGAGAAGGAAAAATACAACGAGAAGAACGAGAAAAAGAAATCCAACGAGAAGAAAGAAGGACGGACTCGCTTCTTGCCAGGAAAGCTGACAAAGTTTCCGAGCCCCGGAAAACCCCAAAACTTATTTCCCCAAAACCAACAACGGGACTCCAAACCTCCCGTTAAGACTTCTCCTCCATCTCTCTTCCCGAAGCGACCAACCATATGCTTCACCTGTGGTGTAGAAAACCACATGAGCTGGAATTGCCCCCAAAATTCTAGGCTTAAAAGCGGACCAGCCCACCAAGTTCACCAGATTAATGCAACCCCGGCTCCCCCGGTGGTGCAGACCCAAGCAGAAACTTCTCCCCCTCCGTCAGGCCACCAGGTAAATTTTGTTTTTGGTAAAAGTTCATCGGGAACTTTGAAATATGAGGAGGGCAGCGTGGACAGCTGCCGAGTAACGACTCTCGTCAGGGACACAGGATGTACGTGTTTCATCGTGTCCGACGAACTCCTCCCAGTGGCCTCTAACCACGAAAAATTTGCGGTGGTACATGACTACCTTGGGCGGGCGAACCAATTCCCCGTCGCTAGATGTTACCTGCAGTGTCAATATTATAATGGCTGGGCTGAAGTCATTGTAGCACCCATACAATTCTGTTCCGTACTTATAGGACAGAGCCCCCAAGTAAGTTTCGACCCTGTGTTTCAGGCCGCCCTTCCTCAAGGCCGAGATAAGAAAGAAGCCCAGGAGCCCGTCCCCATCAGAACCCCGATACCGTCCGATTTCTCGGAGACCCCTAACCAGGACTTTAGGACGGCAAAAGAGGAATGTGAATCACTAACACCCTTAGGTGATAAGGCCCCAGACAAGGACACGGAGACTGTCCCTGGACCCCAAGAAAAAAAGAACCCCCAACGCGCCCAGGGAGATACCTTCGTAGAACTGGACGAAGCATCGGCGCTTGAAGAGGATTGCCCCGCGGAGTCCCTTAATGTAATCCAGACAGTGTGCATCCAACCTGATGCCGATTACCCTCCTCCTTCCCTACCAGGCGAGTGTTTGGAACCCTCTGACCTGGATAGTGACGCGCAGCTGACACCACGTCAGAAGAGTCAGCTACAAGAACTAATTAAATGGAATCACAATTTACCCACCCTATTAGCTCTTTTCGAGCAACTGCGTGAAAATGGCCTCACCATTGGCCCCAGAAAATGCCAGTTTGCCCACGAAACCATCAAATATTTGGGTTTCAAAATAGGACAAAACAAGTTAGGTCCCCACGAGAACAAGATTAAGGCAATCGCCGACATGCCCCTCCCGATTACAAAGAAGCCATTAAGATCGATCCTAGGATCAGCTTCTCCCTATCAGCGATTTGTTCCGAATTTCGCTGCAATTTCGGCCCCCCTATGCCCCCTCAGGAAAAGAATTTCTCCGATCGTTTACGTTGGAATGATGTCGCTGTTTCCCATTTTAATCAGCTCAAAAGTAAGTTCATTTCTGCCCCCATTTTTAAGTTGCCCAACCCAGAAAAATCCTTTGGGGTTAAGACCGACGTGAGCAACGAGGGCATTGGGGGTGTACTCCTTCAATACGTGGATGACGGAACGAGTCATCCAGTTGCATATGCTAGTCGTCAACTATTACCACGCGAAAAGAGATATGCCACTAGAGAAAAAAAAGCTCTATCAATTATCTGGGTCATAGACAAATTCAAGCTGTACTTGATATGTAAAGAATTTCAAATAGGAACCGACCACCGTCCGTTAGCCTATATTAGGAATGTGAGACACTCAAACGGCCGCATCATGCGCTGGAGTTTACTCTTGCAAGAGTATCAGTTTAAAATAAATTAGATAAAAGGTTCCGATAACCAGATCGCTGACGCACTCAGTAGGAATGCGTTACCGAATAGCGTAGAATAATTGTATTCATAGGATTAGTATCTCCATGTAGGTATATACCGTCTTGTACGACTTAATTTGAGATTCTTTTGTAATATAATTCATTTATGTATATGTCTGAATTTTGTAACGCTCAATGTCTAATTTTTTTTGTATGTATATATATTTGTTCTTATTAATTTACGTATAAATTATTTTGTCCCGTATGTACTAAGTTTATATCATTTCATTGTTCCATGCCCTTTTTTTTTCTTTGATTAAGTTGTATTAAAGGTTATTTTCCCCTGTAATATAAAGATCAAAATAATCATATGTATTAAGGTAATACTAGTTAGGTGCAGGAAGGTACGGTTGGTACAAGAAAACATGTTCCCTACAACGGAGCTCTATCGTTGTCCCTTCTCTCTTTTTTTTTTCAAAGTGACAACTTCCCCTAGAATGGAGGGGTGTGATAGAACGAGTTAATTTCAACTCCTATCCCATATTATTAAAAACCACGATGCTGCCCACGTGCATCTTCGATTTGAGGCTTGGAGTCTTATCTCCGCTACCGGATGCCAATGTTTAAACAAGGAGGTTATCGTCCCCCCGTTCACCCCCATACGCCGACCTCGCCAGATCGAGTTAGGCTTATGAACAGATAAGGCATTGTTCTCCGGCCCGGCTGTGCGTTCCCTCCAAGCTTTCACTCCATTTTCCCCCACGCCAAGGAGATGTCCTGGCTATTTATATGGAAACTTTACCACTAAGATCAGATTGGAGATCCAGATTTTCGCCGCGACACATCACCACGACCCTCTCTCCCTTTGTGCGCCAAGGGACCTCGACCTCGAGATTCACCATCACTTGTCCAGAAGGAGGACAATATTCCTTGAGTGCCAAAGGTCCGAGCCTTTCCGACGCCAAGTCCCCAAGGCTTCCCCCCCTGTTGTTCAAAGGAGAACAGCATTAGAACAGCCATCGTTCGTTTTGAGCCCTTCGCCAAGAAACGGTTCTCACCTTCCCTGTTGTTCAAGGAGAACAACATTAGAACAGCCATTGTTCTTGAGCCCGTAGACAAGAGACGGTTCTCATTCCCCCCCTTTGTTCAGAAGAGAACAACCTAGAACAGCCATTGTTCTTCAAGCCGTTCGTCGAGAGACGGTTCTCCTTCCCAAGACGCCTCGTCAGGATCCTTTTATTCCCCCCCCCCCTTCGGCTGGAGCTCGCCAGCGGACCGAAACTCCTTTGCGCCACCTTCCACTGCACCACTAGTGCCAAAGTTACGTAAGCCAAACTTCACCTTTAAGTATTGATCCCTTTTGTCAATTCTATCCTGTGCTTTAAATTGTTTATCGAACCATCCCCTCTCTTTAACTCTATATTTGTTTTACCTTTTTTTTTAATCCTTTAAATCCTTGGATTAGCCCGAGTCTCCACGACCCTTTCCATTCTGTTTATGTCAATATTTTCCGTTTTTGTGTGTGTGATAGTTATTATTAATAAAACTCTATTTTATTAATGATAGTAATATTATTATCCTTGAGCTCAGTTCCACTTCTTAAGCATATCGAAGATACATAATATCGGCCGCCAGACAGTAAACGCACTCTAAAGATAATTAAGGAAGTTCCCTCAACGAATAGTGTTATATATATGGTATCGTCGGGAGTCATTCTACGACATGAAAGGGTTTTTGAAATCATCCGTAGAAACGGCTCTCATGTGAGCAAATAATTCATATTGTTCATCAATCGTGTATTATAATTATGGTTTTATGTTAAATATATACGCAGGATGTGCTTACTGTCTATAACTACTATTTGTTTTCTGCAAAATATGTCTAGATAGGCTACAATCATTGAAAAGTTATTTGAGTGGTTCACCCAATAAACGAAGAATCGGAAAAGAAAATTGAAGAACTTTGCAAAGCATAATGAAAATTTAACATTAGGTTTGCTATAATTTGCCGAGTAGATGGGAAAGGTTTCATCAAAATACCAAGCTATTAGCGTGGTTCAGGATATATATATATATATGTATATATATATATATATGTATATATATATATATATATATATATATATATATATATATATATATATATATATATATATATATATATATATATATATGAAATAAAAAACTCACAAAGTATCACGTGAGGGTGGCAAATGAATGCAATATCCTTGATAAGGAACTTAATAAAGTTCGAAAGTACTTGGAAACACCTTTTCATTTTTTCCTGCGGGATATTGCATTCATATATATATATATATATATATATATATATATATATATATATATATATATATATGAAATCTTATATATCTATAAATACTCTGTCTTCATATGTCTAAACAAAAGGGTCTCAAAGTTTATTATAATATGATTCTTGTTCATAACCGATTTTGAAAATAAAGCTTATCATGCCCTTTAATAGAGTTATTATCAAAGACGTATAAAATTTCGTTAAGATCCCCTTTATTAGCCAACATCATACTCTTTAAAATTAATTAAATTTAATGAGCTTCGTCATTTATTTTTCGAGATAGAGTCTTGTCATCTTTCGTGGGACTAATTTAATGAAGAGATTTTCAGCCTGAATTGTCTCCTCTCTATTACGAACTTGGTTGAAGAAAATCGCATATACTGCAGATTTTCTTTGTTTTTTCGCATGCATATTGAATCCGTTATGAGAATAGTTGACAAGAAAACACAAAACCACTATTAATAATTGTGTCATTGATAGTTATAGTCAGCTTCGTCAAAATGGTTTCATAGCGTGTTGATAAAATTAAGGAAAGTCCACGCAACACAGATGCGAGGAATAAAATGGTTATTCTTTTAAAACTTTGACTGGTTAATGAAAAATTTTAAAATATTGTTTTTCTTGCTATGATCATGCGTAAAATGATCATTTTGAATAAATTCTCTACTACTTTCTAGTCATATTCTTGTACTTCAATTCAGAAATATATTAATTTAAAATCAATAGAAAATCATTATATCCTTAAGTGATGGCATTCGTGTGATGCTCAATATTGTCGCATATTTCTGTTAACCATTTAGAGAGGAAAATATTCCAACAGAAAAATTACGGAAATTTAAAATTTGTCAATTCAAACACTGGTACCAAGGTGAGACCATGATATAATATTTCAAACAATAGCATTATAAAATGTGAAAAACGTCACTGAAACTATATATATATATATATATATATATATATATATATATATATATATATATATATATATATATATATATATATATTTATATATGGCCGCTATAGAATGCCATAGTCACCATTGGGGGTAACTTGGACCGGGAAGTAACAGAGGCTACTGAGATTTTGCAAAAAGTGGCGGCACCTGGTTGTTACGTTAGGTTAGATTAGGGTCGAATTTTTATCCTTTCTGTTTTTTAGCATATAATCGCGGCTATGAGTTGCAATTAAAACATCAACATTGCAAGTGGAAATATTAAGGTTTGTCAGAACAATTATGCGACTGCAATGTTTGCCTGCCTGACCATGATATAATATTTCAAACAATAACATTATAAAATGTGAAAAACGTCACTGAAACTATATATATATTTATATATGGCCGCTATAGAATGCCATAGTCACCATTGGGGGTAACTTGGACCGGGAAGTAACAGAGGCTACTGAGATTTTGCAAAAAGTGGCGGCACCTGGTTGTTACGTTAGGTTAGATTAGGTTCGAATTTTTATCCTTTCTGTTTTTTAGCATATAATCGCGGCTATGAGTTGCAATTAAAACATCAACATTGCAAGTGGAAATATTAAGGTTTGTCAGAACAATTATGCGACTGCAATGTTTGCCTGCCCACCCGCCTCCCCGCCCACCCGTTTGCTCGCCCTGTCGCACTATTGTAATGCGAAAGTCGTTCTCTGTTATTCTTTCATTATACACTAATCCCTCAGTCAAAATTAAAATAAACCTTATGTTTTATACCTACCAACTTTTAATTGGGTAATTAACTTAAGAAGAGAATTTAATTTGCTCAAGGTAAAGTACTTTCTTTGGTCCGAATTTTTGAGTATTTTAATAATAATTTCATCTTAGTTTGGTTATGACTTGTGTTTTTTTTTACTACAGTTATTTCTAATAAATATAAGTATCGAAATTTTGTGATTTTTTAAAACCCAAAGAATTACAAATGGTGAAGTTCAGAAAATTTAGTTTTATATATCTTCTATAATTCTATATTTTAGCAACGGGAGATTTTGAAAGGAGGGAAACTTAGTTTAGAGTTCCTTTTTAAAATTATTATAATTGGCGAAGTTCTGAAAATTTATAAAAATTTTCCATGGCTGCTTTTTTTTAGATTTTAATTTTTAATCTTAGTAGCGAAGCGCAAACTCCACCCTCTCGTAGGGGGGAGTAGCGAAGCCATTGTTTTGTAGCTTGATTCTTTAATTCTGAATAAATTGCACTAAATTAATATTTGAGAAATTTTATATACTATTATTATCATCATCATCATCACTAACTCTATAATTTAAGGAGGTGATTTTTTGTATTTGAATAATAATTTCATTTTAGTTTTTTTATCATAGTTATTTCTAATAATTCTTTTATAATATAAAAAAAATGGTGAAGTTCAAAAATAAATATATGTATCGAAACTGTGATTTTTTTTAAAACCCAAAGAATTACAAATGATGAAGTTCAGAAAATTTATTTTTATATATCTTCTATAACTCTATATTTTAGCAACGTGATACTTTGAAAGGCGGAAAATTTAGTTTGGAGTTCCTTTGTAAAATAATTATAATTGGCGAAGTTCAGAAAATTTATAAAAATTTAACCATGGCTGCTTTTTTTAGATTTTATATTTTAATCTTAGTAGCAAAGCGCAAGCTCCCCACCGTAGGGGGGAAGGCGAAGCCATTGCCTGGTATATATATATATATATATATATATATATATATATATATATATATATATATATATATATATATATATATATATATATATATATATATATATTGTAGAGAAATTAAAACGTAACGCCACCCATAGGGCCAAGCGGACATATATATTAACATCTCTCTTCGGAAAGAGCGAGAGAAAAGAACAACTAATTGAGGTGAGTGAGAATGATAGGCGTTTTACTAACAGTCAAACGGCCGAATGGCTCTGATCTCTCCGCCCGGTGGGTAGTCGACTCGACCTGCACGTCTCAAGAAAGCCGCAAAAGGCCATGAAGCAGCTCTAATAAGAAACTGGCCCTAGTTAAATTGAGGAAGAAATCCATCTAACTGACGATTTGAACAGCTCGCTAGGCAAAACACCCAGTTAATCACCGAACTCAAAAGATCCGATTACCTACGAGGTCAGGAGGGCCGCGGTTAGAGCGCCAAAGAGCGGCCTGAGATCAAAAGACCACCGAAGAGAAATAGTGAGACGGTTGACGGGTGCCTCTCATTAAGAAGCAGACTTGGACTCCGCAGTGTCACCCCCCTCCCCCATCGCACGCCCTCCAGTGGCACTACCCCGTCCCCCTTAGTTGGGTCGGTCCCCAGGCTATAAATAAGTTCCATAAGGAAGGAAAGGGAAGATTTTGTTAGAGACGATAGAGGACTCAAATTTTGAGATCAGTCCCTCGCTCTATTCCGGACTCGACTTCTAACATTTTGAAGTTCGTCTGGTTTTCTCATCGGTGTCATACCGACTCATCCCTCGCCGACTTAGCAAGAGGTCTGGCTGGATCAAAATTTCTAAGTGCCAAACAGGAATTTCGGGAGCAAGGTAAAAGAAGTTATCAGCTCACCCTTGAGGGGCTCTCAAATCGAAATCTCATTAATTTTGATAGAAGAAGAATTGATTCCCAAGTAAGTTCCATTTAATTACTTTCGGGATCGCCCCATATACCAAAACCCAATTTGGTAACCCTGCAAAGTAGACGAGGATACAAGAAGAACTTGGGAGCTACAAAGAAGAGTACTCCTTGAGCCAGAAAGCACAACCCCTCTCTCCATATTTTAGATTTATAACCGGATCGATAAAATTATATGAAGAGATCGACTTCGGTTTCTACTGTTACCGTGACAACTCTCTCATCACCTCCTCCCCATTCATCTTTATAACGGGACACCTGAATTCCTCCTTCGTTGTGAAATCTGTCTGTTGTCTTCGCCGTCTCGCTGAAAAACCCAGCATAGCGCCCTTCGTCAACCCCTGTTCCAATCAGGGTCATGTAAGTCTGAATGACTATATATATTTGTTTTGATTAATTAGGATTTTTAAAACTGTCCCAAGCTAACTTAGGGATAAATAGTACTTCGTGACTTCTGTCATATTTTAGTTAGATTAGGGAGAGTAAATGGTGGTTTAACTTAGAGGTATCCAGAAATTATATATCTGGCAATTAGTTTGTTTTAGTGGAGCCTAATATGTTTTGATCAGAGCTCTCGTCAGAAGTAGGCCAATATTTGAATCGTGAGAACCAGGTTAAACTGAGAATTTCTTATAAATTTAAATATTTGAGTTACTTGATAAATTACAAGATATATATTTTTGGTTAATTCTGGGTGTTATACTGGATCCTTACGTGTTGACCAGCTCTTTCCTTAAAACTGATTAAACGCCGTAGTACTCTCATAATTCGTAATTAGACTCCTTTAGACGAATCCGGAGTCCACTCAGCCAAGAGAGGAATTATTACACTTCCTAAGTGAAGTCAGACTGGCTCGCTAAAAGTCATTAAATAAATAAATAATTTTACAAAGATGTATTGTATTGGAGTAAATGTTATATATATATATATATATATATATATATATATATATATATATATATATATATATATATATATATATTATATATATATATATATATATATATATATATATATATATATATATATATATATATATATATATATATATATATATATATATATATATATATCTATATATATATATATATATATATATATATATATATATATATATATATATATATATATATATATATATATATATATATATCGGGTGCCTCCCCAAAATGACGAATTATTAAAAGAAATAAAATCTCAGTAACCTCCTTGGTATCCATGACAATTTTCCTATGCTAGATACTGTTACTCGTCCTCTTTTGAATGCAAAAAACGGAAATTAGATACCTTTTAGAGTTTTTTTTAACTTCACAAAAATAACAATATGGGTAGTAAAAACGAATATCGAGTGTAAACAAATAAATAATCAGAAATTTTTCTTACCTACAATAAATAACACTGGTCTGCGTCAAAAATGTACCTTAGGTTTTCTATAGTGTTTCTTAATAAAATTGACCTCCTAAATCCGAATCTGTCATCCGTTTTTCTCTATCACCTCCAGTTTTTGCGATACAGGGGGTGATAATAATTTTATAGTTTATACATCTCCTATATTACATCAAATTTCAACAGTTTTTGCACTGCTCTATTCGCAGTAAATTTTGTGTACATTTTAAGTAATTATGCAAATAGGTTTATATTTTTCAGGTTAAAAATTGCTTAGCATTATAATAATAAGAATAATAATAATAGTGGTTGAGTTAAAAATGAACAGAAAATGTAAGAATAGCTCCGACAGATTTTGCTATGTTTGCGGCAAAGTGACTTTTCCCGAGCAGCAAAGTACAATCCCTCCTGTAATTAAATCTTTGTATCATGCATATTTTGGAGTAAGGCTAAGAGATCAAGATAAAAGTTTTGCACCACATATCTGCTGCAAGGGATGCTACATAAGTTTAAGACGCTTGGGTCAGGGCGAATAGAAGTCCATCTCTTTTGGTGTTCCCATGGTGTGGAGAGATGGCAAGGACCACACTACGGACTGCTATTTTTGCATGACAAATCTTAAAGGTGAGCATTGTATCAAGTATTTAAGCTTTCTGTATTATACTGGCTCCTTAAAATGTCATTATTATGCAAAGACTTAGCATAAAATTGAAAACTAACATAGTTCACTCCAAATCAATTCCTTTATGTAATATGCAATTATATTTTCTACAGGTATAAATAAGAAGAATAAACATAGTGTGGCATATCCGGATGTTCCTTCTGCCATCAAACCCCTGCCCCATGGCCCAGGAATTCCTATACCTCCTCCCCCTGAACATATAGAGGTACAAGAAGAGATTAATAAGAAAGTTGACCAAGATTATGACACATCTGAGTCTTATCAGGTTTCCACACATGATATGGTCGCAAGACCATTCACTTAAGTTCAGTTAAATGACCTGACCAGGGATCTGGGGGTTTCAAAGGCGAATACACAACTTCTTGGCTCTCGACTTCGTAAAAGTAATCTTCTCGCTTAAGAAACAACATTTAGGGGGGGTACAGAAATAGAGAACAAGAGTTTCGAAGCTATTTTTTACAGCATTGTTCCAGCTCTTTAGTATACTGCGCCAATATTAAAGGACTTGTTGAGGCCCTTGGAATTCCCTACAACCCATTAGAATGGAGACTGTTCATAGATTCCTCCAGTAGAAGTTTGAAAGCTGTGTTACTAAATATTGTTAACAAGATAGCTTCCGTTCCTATAGACTATTCAATCCAACTTACTGAAAGTTATGAAAATATGAAAAAATTGCTGGATGCAATAAATTACTTTAGCTATAAGTGGAGGATATGTGGTGACTTAGAGGTAAGATCATTTTACACTTGGCATTTCTAAGCTTTTTGATATTGACATTTTCCTTTTTAATTGTTAATACTTGTATACACCTTTTGGTCAACTTACATTTTACAAGAATGCAAATCTGGAAATCATGAGTCTTTTCTGAGTTATATTTTTTGTTGAAGTGTGTCCCTATAGATTAATGCATCCTATTGGGTTAATGGGGAACTTATCTTAATTGAGAAGGTATACAACACAACTCAATAAACTAAAATTAAGATGTACGTATATCCAATTAGTTCCAATACGATGATTTAATGCATCGGCATACAGGATTTTTCAGTACATATTCATATTCTTATTGTTTTAAGAAATATTACTTTGAATTTGTTTTTAGAAATATTACACTGAATTTACATACCGTGCGAAATCTTTTTCAGGTAGTGTCTCTTACGCTTGGGACGCAAACAGGCTACACGAAGCATCCCTGTTTCGTATGTTTATGGGACAGTCGTGCAGATAGTATGCACTATGAGAAGAAGGTTTGGCCTCCACGAGAAGCATTTAAAATTAGATCAAACAATGTGATAGGTGAACCTTTAGTGCCTCCTCAAAAAATACTCCTTCATCCACTGCATATAAAGCTTGGCATAATGAAAAATTATGTCAAAACCCTTAATAAAGTAGGCCAAGCTTTAAAATTTCTTCTTCAAAAATTTCCACAAATCAGTGACGCTAAGCTCCATGGGGGAATTTTTGATGGACTTCAAATCAGGAACTTGATCAGCAATTTGATGCATCAATGAAGGACATAGAAAAAGATGCCTGGAAAGCTTTCAAAGCTCTAGTTAACAATTTTCTAGGCAATAAAGGAAGCCTAAAAGAATATGTTGCCCTGGTCAATCAGCTCTTAACAAGTCTCAAACATTTGGGAGCTCGAATGTCTATAAAGATACACTTTTTACAGTCCCATCGAGATTATTTTCCCGACAACTGCGGGTATTACAGTAAAGAAGAGGGGCAAAGATTCCACCAGGACATAAAAACAATGGAATCCAGGTACCAGTGTAAATGGAACGGAAACATGCTTGCTGACTACTGTTGGTGTTTGAAGCGTGATGCACCAGATGACAGGCACAAACGAAAATCGTCAAGGGCGTCTGTTCTTCGAAATTATAATTATTTTCTTTATTATGTTGCATTCTTTTATTTTTTGTTTATGAAAAGAATTATAGTTTACATAGGTGTATTCCTGTTTATATGATATAACAGTAATAATGCATTATTAGATAGAGAAAGTTTTTTTTTTAAATTCAGAAAAATTAGGTAATCTCAATGAAAATGCTGTATGCTGTACTGAGAAAATCTGACCTAATTGAACTAATATACATTCATTTTTGAGCTCAGGAGGTTGGATTCATTAAGAACCACAAAGAAATCCTGGGGAACATAAAAATTTTTTTCAAACGCAGGCCTGTGTAATTGATTGAACCACCCTTTGATTAATCACTAATATGAGTCTTTTTTTACACGCACACAAACTTTTTCTTACTTCATTAATGCTAATTTCATGCCAAGATTCACGTATTATGCTTTTCAATTCTGGCTTAGTGAATTTTTCTCTCTGACCCCAGAAAACCTTTTCTTTTAGTAACTCCCAAATTGAGTAGTACTCCATCGGGTTACAATCTGGACTTAGCAGTGGCCACTCATTTACCTTAATTATTCTTGGCGTATTGCTAATTAGAAACGAATGTGTGGCCAGGTTTGTATGCAAAGGTGCCTCATCTTGTTGCAAAATAAAGTCATATTCTTGATACAGGCGACAAAAATCAGGCGACAATAATCAGGCAACAACTTTGTTTTCTTGAGTTCAATTCACTTATCTTTTCAGTATCAATTCAATGAACATCTTTTTTTGTCATTCCAAGAGATCCCTGCAGATTTTATAACTTTTTTGGAGAATATTGAAGTTTCACACTTTTTATCACGCCCGTAGACCAAATTCTTTTTGCGGTTTCACGGAATTTATAAAGTGAAATCTTTTTCATCCTCAAAGACAATATTTTTAACATCAGCGACAAGAAGTTATCAAGTAACTGTCTGCATATTATTTTTATTTTATCCTTAACAGTACCACTTTTTCTAGAAGATACTATTCGTTTAAAGGTTTTTAGCTTTTGTGACTAATTATTAGTTGTACTGAACTCCTTCCAATATTCAAGTTTTTAGCAATTGTTCTTTGCGATAAATGACTTCCTGGTTTATCTTCTTGCGAGATAATGTTATCTTAAAGTAATTCACATTTTCCGGTTCTAAAGCTGTTTTAGTTTTTCCGCCTCGTAGTTTTCTGTTAGTGTTTCCTGTTTGCGCATATCTTTTTTAAGGCTCTGTCCACAGCACGTCTTTTCCACATTTTTCAAAGAAATTCTCGCCATAATCTTCCAGTCTTCCATCTCTTTTCACAGTAACAAGCTTTAATAAGAATGCGATCCTCTTCTAACAAAGTCATTATGGGTACTGAGGAAATGTAAATAAAGATATCTATAATATGACATGTTCATTCAAATAGGCCAGTGTAAGAACGTGAAAATTTCGGTATGATATTGCACAATGAAATAATATTTTGTCTCGAGATTCGTCTTTTGATGCATGTTGTTACTTTTGTAAAGTGCAAGAAAACTATAAAAAGTATCTAAGCTCCTTTTTGGCATTCGAAAAAGGAAGATTAAAAGTATCTTGCCCATGGAATTTGTCATGAATAGGAAGGAGGTTACTGAGATATTATATTTTTTTAAAATGAGTCAATTTGGATTGCCACCGGATATATATATATATATATATATATATATATATATAT
Organism: Ceratothoa steindachneri; assembly: GCA_963969495.1. Taxonomy (NCBI): domain Eukaryota; kingdom Metazoa; phylum Arthropoda; class Malacostraca; order Isopoda; family Cymothoidae; genus Ceratothoa; species Ceratothoa steindachneri. Next base: position 62,126,441 of record OZ018320.1, read on the forward strand.
ATATATATATATATATATATATATATATATATATAATGGCTAAGGACTCTTTTAAATTTGAAAAATTTATTCAATATTCTCTCTGCCCAATATTTGCTTCGTAAATCGTCCTAAATTTACCTATTCCCTAATCTATGCTATCCTTTGTTATCCCTCTCTTTCCTGTGATCCTTTCCTCATCCTCTTCTATATATATATATATATGTATATATAGCCTTGGCCAAAATTATATGGGAGGTATGAAAAAGTGAAGAATATGATTGAAACTCATTTAATTCATATTGAAATGATACAAATCAACATTTTTGCGTATATTCTATCTACAGTTAGTATTTGATTTCTCCTCCTTCTGTTTTAATAACCATACACTACTTCTATATTTGAAGGGGTTGACTTAACCACCTACTACAACGCTAACCGTTTAAGGACTGTTCGCATGGATTAACGATCGACCAGGTTTTCAAACTCGAGGCGTTGGGTTTCAAATCCTTAACAAATCAGGCAGAGTACAAAGATGGTTGGCGAGATTTACTTGAATAGGATGAGAGTATCGTTCAAGGTTAATTAAAAACGAAACAACAAAAATCTAATTTTAATTACGAATATCAGAATAAGAATAAAAATTGGCAAAAGGGAATTATTTAAAATGAAATAGTCTCTTGATAATTATGATAAGGATGGATTCTAAAATAAAATTAATTAATTAGCGTTACTATACTCATATCAAAAGGAGGAACTTGACGATACTAATAATTGAGCGGGGTTTTAATCTTACGGGTAGGTGACTTGGAAGAAGGTCGTACTTGTTATGAGTTAACTGGGGCACGACCCTAAAGAGGCATATGAGACAGGATCCTGATGAAGAAGTTGGGCACGATCCTAACCATCCTTCGGAATAATAGCGAAAAAGATAGCCAATATTCAACGATGACGTTCGACGGGGAAATGTGTGAATACTCGTAATTCCACTGGAATAGGAAACTTCTTTTCCTCATAGGTAATCGATGGAGATTTTCTTCGGACTGATTAAACGAAGGGACACTGTCGCGCAACTTAAAAGGATTGCCGTTCACAGAAGCTATCAATTCACTGGGGTAGAATCACGGCGGAGAAATACTTGCTGTCTGATTAACGCTCACGAAACTTCGACTCAAGACGATGAGGACGACTTTGAGGTGCGTGCGGTAATTTCAGACCACAGGAGGAGCTCTTATTAAAGAGAAAATTTACTTGATGGCAGGGGTTGTTGGTCTACGAGAGAGATGTAGGAGTCTTGTTGCGGTATGACCGGGTGTACACCGTTATACGCACACTGGCCTACTGGCCGACCGAAATTAAGGCTTCACCTTGTAATGGCTTTAAACGTGCTTTGAATACACAGTTGCTTGGCAAAGAAATATTCAAACACGGCTACAAAAATATACTTTCATAGGACTAAAGATTACGGATACATATAGGGCAAGTTAAATGGCAATGCAATTGAATATTGACGGTTCACTGCTAAGATGATTAACACTATCAATAAGGATAAAACCGAGAGATAATTAAATAAGTAATAATTCGACAATTATGCAAATTCTAGAGCAAAGGGAGTCCTTGAGGTTCGACGCGGTAAAGGTTGGGTGAGCGTAGCGAAGAGGGGATTGAATCCCTTTTACTTTGATGTGCCGCGAGTAGGACCAGGTAGATAATTTCGACCTTAAACTTGTAAGCCTCTCACGTGACACTCAATCCAACTTCGGGAAACTGAAGAGGGTGTCACTACGAAGACGTGGTGAGAAGGGTTAAAGTGCGCCTAACTCACTCCACGAACAACACTGATTGACGACTATCTCTTTCTTGGCTCCTCGACAATTACTCAATTCTTCTCTGGACGAGAATGTAGTCAATTCCCTCTCGACTACGAAGACGTTACGGCTAATGTACTGGACGGAGGCTTCAGACACAATCTGCCTGTGAATTCTAAACTGTCGAATATATACCCCGAAATTATCTATACGGGGAGGGAGATTCATCGCCAACAGTCTTCCTTAATTGCCTTGGGTCCCGATAAGGTCCTATAACGCGAAGTCGCGATGCCCACTTAATGGTCTTTACATTGTTCTAATTTTCGCAGTATATAGGGCAGATGAATTTAGAGCGGTCAACGGCCAACTGAGGAATTCAGGCTAGGATGAGGAGGAGAAATTCCTTCTGCCTCTCATTCTTCTACAGGTATCCTGAAGAGACAGGAGCGGCACTAAATTGGTGTACTTGATTGGAGGACACGTTTCTGAATTGGGAATTTTTAGGACAGTTCGTGACTACCTGACCTTCTATTCCGCACGTAAAACTGATTATCTGCCTTCTGAAGAATAATGACTCAGGGGAGTCGTAATTATGGACTTGATATCTCTTTGCTTCGAAGGAGAGAGGTTCTTGTGTTCGAGAGGCCTTGAACGTTAACAAATTTAGTGGTATTTTTGGAGGGGCCTGGAGTTATTGACGTTAGACTTGAGGGTAGAGTAATCACAGTAGACTCTGAGAGAAGGGAAATGAATATGTCCTTCAACTGGGAGTTTAGGAGGGGGAGCAATTTAGCGACACCATCTACCTCGATGTCCCAATTGTTGATTTCGAAGAACATCTTGAAATGCGTAAGATATGATCCCAAATCTTTTCCTTCTTTAAAGAGGTGTAATTTTATTGACGAAGGGAACTATGTAGTTTCGATCAGGGAGTTAACTGAAATTGACTCCAATTGATTACGGCTTAATTCACGTTCATGTTGCCTCGTTCTATCATGTTCTTCCATATCTCGTTGTTCTTTTCTCTCTTCAGCTCCTCTTAGTTCTTGTCTCTCTTGTTCCTTCGCTCTTCTCTCTTCAGATTCTCTTAGTTCATTTTTCTATGGAGCTTTTCTTAGTTCATTTCTCTCTTCAGCCACTCTTAGTTCTTGTTCCTTTGCTCTTCTCTCTCTCTTTCATTTCTCTCTTCTTCCTGGATATAAGTTAATAATTCTCGGCCTGACAAGCCAAACAATTCTTCTTGACTCTTGAAATGGTCAAACGAAGAAGACACCTTGTTAGCTTACTTGAGGGAACGTAACACGCCAACGGAGCTATTGGCATAACAAAATTTCTCGCCAATATACGTGAAGCCTAACTTTCCCCCTAAATAAATATTAAAAAATATCCCACTGAAGTGAACACTAAAATTCTTCCTACACGCTTAGGAGGGGTTAATCTTTCTAATCCGGCTGGGGATTAACTCAAGGATTCCGGTAAATAGAATATAGATTCGCAACATTCACAACTATTTTTTTAAATAGTTAAATAGACTAATGTTCCACTGATCAAAAACTAACCTGAACGTACTTCGGCCAGAAGAGAAAAATAAAGAAAGTTCAATAATGGGAGGGAACTATTAAATCAACTATAACTGATTTACTATGTAATATACCTCACACACATGACACCAGTTTTTATAATATAAAAGATATATATATATATATATATATATATATATATATATATATATATATATATATATATAATATATGTCGTGGTACACCACTCTATACCATACACTAATCCTATATTATGTGTAGGGGTAGGACCTAATCACCTACTGCAAGGTGAACCGTTTAAGTACTGTTCACATGGATTAACGATCAGCCAGGAGAGTAAACAAGGCATTGGGTATCAAATTCTTAACAAATTAGGCAGAGTGCAAATATGGTTGGCGAGATTTACTTGAAATAGGCCGAGAGTATCGTTCAAGGTTAGACAAAGATGAAACAACGAAAATATAATTTTAATTACAAATATCAAAATAATAAAAAAATTGGCAAAGGGGAATTACATAAAATGAAATAGTCTCTTGATAATTATGATAAGGAAGGATTTTCAAATAAAATTAATTAATTAGTGTTACTATGATTAGATCAAAAGGGAGAACTTGACAATGCTAATAATTGAGCGGGTTTCAATCTTACGTGTCGGTGACTTGGAGGAAGGTCCTACTTTTGATGAAGTAAGTGGGGCACGATCCGGATGAAGCAAATGAGACAAAATCCTGAAGAGGCATGTGGGGCACATTACGGATGAGGAAAGTGGGGCACGATCCGATCCCACCATTTGTGGAATAGCGATGAAGATAGCCAATCTTTAAGGATCACGTCGACGGGAAAATGTGGGATTACTCGTAATTCCACTGGAATAGGAAACTTCTTTTCCTCAAAGGTGATCGATGGAGATTTTCTTCGGATCGATTAAATGAAGAGAGACTGTCGCGCAACTTAAAAGGATTGCCGTTTACAGAATCTACCAATTGACTGGGGTAGGATCATGGTGGAGAAAGTCTTGCAGGCTGATGAACGCTCACGGGACTTCGACTAGAGACGATGAGGACGACTTTGAGGTATGCGCAGGACTCTCCGATCTCAAGTCAAAACCGGGTATTTGTACGAGTGATCAGGAATGGGAAAAAGGGGCATTCGGAACAGGAAATGAGGAAGCTCCAGACATCTTAATTCGTTAAGCGGACAAAAATTCAGCTTTTAGCGGCAATGCGTGGAAAAAACAAACAGTTCGTTCTCTCCTCGTCACCGGGGGGAGGGCTCTGGACAAATTCGTAGGATTGCGGGTAATTCCCCAAAATGCTCAGGAGTCGAAACTTCTTGAATGATCTTGAACAAGAAGTGACGTTTTCCATGGCGGGATACAATCGCACGTGGTCTCCAACGTCAGGAGGTCTGATGTTGTTCCTTTACACTGATTTTATGCTTTTTTGCCTATTATGCATAAGTTATTGGGCAATCGTCTGCCATTCACTGTGTGATACTAACGTTTATTCCTATTTTTCCAGTGAGTAACTTATTGTTAACTTACAAGTCGTAATTTATAGTTACCGAAGAACAGATTTCTGAAGCTCAAAGATTAAAATCAATGCATTAACCAGAGAAGGATTATCCCAAGTCAAAACTGTAATAAAGTTAAAATGCTCGAGAAAAGATGCCCAAACAACTATTAAAGTATAATGCAACCAATTTTTTCAAAAACCGTGAGTATCAACGTAGCAAAAGGTGTACATCTATGAAGCAAGAGAAGTTGCTGTAAAAGACATCTCTAGCTGATAGCAAAATAACGTCTTCTGATGTAGCTGCTTAGTTTCGGGCAGCAACAAACAAAGATATATCAAGACGCACAGTGAGAAGCTGGGCTCAAAGGATGTGAGGCTAGAAAGAAACCTTTGCTGTCTCAGGTGAGCATAAAGAATCGATTATCATGGGAAAAAGAGCATGAAGATTGGATTGATGATGATTGGTATGTTAAGAGCAACTTTGAGATTGGTTTTCCACATTAGTTGCCAACAATTTATCACGCTTGTAAAATTTTTATTTCTCTTCAAATCTTTTGAATCCCAGGAACTGTTTATGTTTGTAAATGAGTTGGTGAAGCTTATAATCCAAAATGTGTCGTTCCAACAGTTAAATTTGGAGGTGGCTTGGGGCTGCTTGTCGTCTTCAGGTCCAGGATTGTTGATCACTTCTGAGAGCAGAATAAATTCCAACACTTATACTGACATGTTAGATCAGGTTTATCAACTTTCCTTAAGTAAAATTTTCAATGATGACATACCAGATGATGAAATCTTCCATGCCTCACATCTAGCGTCTCAAAGAGATGGTTTGAAAAGAAAGGAATGACGTTGATGGAATGGCCCTCTTAATGTCCAGAACTCAACCGCATTGAACATTTGTGGTCACACTTGGGCACAAGAGTAAGGGTGTACAAATATTCCGCAAAAAGTGAATTAACAGCTAAAATTCATGAAAATAGAGCCAACCACCTGTGTCAACTTACTCTCAAGTATGCGAAAGTGCATGAAAGCGGTTCGAAAAGCAAAGAGAAGACACACACCAAAAATTAAGTATTGATAGAATATAGGCAAAAATGTTTATATTTATTATGTCAAGTATGAAATAAATTAGTATCAATTATATTCTTCATTTTTCTTATCTGCCCCATAATTTTGTCCAAGTCTCTCTCTCTCTTTCTCTCTTCCCTTAAAAAAATCTCTCTCTCTCTCTCTCTCTCTCTCTCTCTCTCTCTCTCTCTCTCTCTCTCTCTATATATATATATATATATATATATATATATATATGAACTGTTGAGATTCTTCTAAATCGGAGTTTTAATATGAAGGGGAAAACCAAGCAGGCTAGAGATTTAAGTATTTAAGGAATTGTTCCGCTCATTTTCGTGATTTCATTAGTATAAACGTATCATTGACTTACCCTCTGTAATAGATAGGTTTATATTCAATGGAAAAGTTATTGAACGCCAAAGTTTGTTCATAATAGCATAAGAAGATTTTCGCGAAGGTTGGCCCAAGTGGTAGGCCCACTTGGTCATACCAATAAGAAGGAGTGGGATTCACTGTCCCATTGAATATAAACCTATCTATTACAGACATTATGTCGATGATACATTTGTATTAATGAAATCACGACAACAGGTGGGACAATTCTCTAAATACTTGAACTCTAGACAGAAAAATATAAATTATACAATGGAGTTCTAGAAAAATAGTAGACTTCCATTTTTGTATATAGATATTAAACGTCCAGAAACAAAGTATGAAACTTTAGTCTATAAGAACCCTATATTTACAGATTTATGCACAAGCTTCTTTAGTTTCTTGACAGAAACCTTCAAGTCATTCTCAAAAAAACCCCTTATTCATCAAGCCTACAATATATCTTCTTCATATAGACTGCTGCATTTAGAATTCTCTTTTTAAAAACTTTCTTTAAAAATAATGGCTACCCTGACTCATTAGTGGAAAAACACAGTAAAAAGTTTCATACTCCTCTCTATAGAAAAAAATCCAACAGAAAATACTGTAGAGAAATTACCCATTTTCTTTAGTCTCCCATACATTGGTAGAAAATCCAACGACCTTATAAAGGAAATTAAGAAGACTAGATAAATTCTATCCATATTTCGACCCAAAATTCATATTAATAAATAGGGACAATATTGGATCCTTTTTCATTTATAAGGACCGAATTCCATTGCATTGCCACTCCTGTGTAATTTATAAATATAGTTATGAATCTTGTGATTCATCTTAGAATGGTTCGACCATTAGGTCAAGCCATTGTCGCATCAAGCATGATCCGGGAAGGTCGACCCGCACGGCGCTGGTCCTAAACAAACCAGACCCCTCGATAATACTCTGAAATTAATCTGAATAACTTTATAATACTTAGCCATAACCCCCACCCCAACGAACTACGAATATTAGAATCACTTTACATCCTAAAACTTAAACTTTATTTATATATAAATCAAATTGCATCAATCTTTATATTGTATAAGTAATTATTGAATTTTTGATTCTTTTATTAAGGAGCTTATCCTAACTTGCACTATTTCATTTTAGTATTTAATAAAAACTAGAAATTTTAACCCTTTACCGTCTTAGTTTTTTAATGCCGATGATGAGGCTTGATCCTTAAAACGTTTAAACGTTTCAAGGATCAAGCCTCATCAGAAAAAAAAAAGATGCTGTATCAATAGCGTGCTTGGTTTTCACCTTCATATATATATATATATATATATATATATATATATATGGATATAGTACAAGAGAAAATAAGAATTGGACGCGAATGAGCAAATGAGACAAGAAACCGGAGATTTTTAAAGGCAAGAGAGAGGGACATTAGAATAATCCAGAATCAAAGGGAGCAGATGGCAGCGCAATGAAGGCGCTCCTTCACCGAGAAGACAGAAATAACGCCAGGGGGAAAAAGTTTTGAATTTCTGGCCGGGACTCGAACCCGGGTCTGCGGATCGCCAGTCAGATGCTTTACCGCTAAGCTACCAAGCACAGTAACTATATTTCGCCCAAAGCGTTACTCTATCAAACTGAGTATCTCCCTAAGCTCGGAACTTGCAAGGAATTTTTATACCACATGCTCTTACCCGCTCACAATTTAAAGGCTCACTGTCCATGTCAAACACAAAGAAAGCAACTACACGATCTGCGGGTGATAATATAAAAATTTCTTGAAAGTTCCTAACTTAAATCCATTCTAGCTCGGCCTTACAAATCGAGAATTATTTGCAATTGCGCAATCACAATTATGCGATTAAGAAGGGATCGTTGTAGCTACTTTAGCTCTTCATTAAGCTCTCGGAAGGCTGGCATATGTATTATTTTCTCACGACCGAGAGAAGAGCTCCTTCCTAGAGCTTAGTTAACTACAACATTGCCTTCTTGACCGCATATATATTTATATATATAACACTCTTGTCTAATTTAAATTTTCCTTGAATGGGAAGAATAAAACTGCTGTTTTGGCTCAGGTAACTAGTCAAATACCGGTTGACAGTCCAAAATGTCCCGTCCTCTATAATGCTGTAATTTGTTAGGCATTAAAGCTTGAAAATTGAAATATGTATTATTAGAAAGAGTAATATTTTTCATTATATTAGCTAGATTAGATAGCTTAGGTTTGCCGTGGATAGTTTATCATAGGCTAGGATAGCTTATCTATGCAGATATTAAACAGTTTTTCTTTAGGCTCACAAAATGCAAGGATTAACTGTTGAATGGCGCAATTTTGTCGCGGAATTAATGATTCGACATGGCTTCATAATGACACTATTTATTCATTTTAAAGGAAGATAAGTTAAATAATTGTACATAAAAACAATCGAGATTCGTAATTTAAATAGAGTAAATTCCGGTCGTATGAGAATTATGAGGATGGAAACGAATATTGACAAGGTAAGGACTTTAATTGATGCTGATGAAACAAAGTCAATGAGAAAATTGGCTGCTGAAACGCATTTCAATAGAGTAGGTATGCGAATGATTCTCATAAAAATCTTAATTTAAAGCCATACAAAAGTCAATGTAATCAAGAAATCTCAATGTAAGATGAACAGCTAAGGTTATCATTTTGCCTCAGCGTTAAAGAAATATGCGATGATAAACAATTATTATTAAATAACCTAATTTTCAGTGATGAATGTCACGTTTAACTGAAAGGCATGTCAAATAAACAGAATTATCGGAAGTGGTCACTAACTAAGCAATATAATCACTTTCAAAAACCTTTGCACTACCCAAAGATAACAGTCTGGTGTGGACTAATTGGAAATAGGTTTTATAGGCTTATTTCTATGAGGCCCATGAAGTAGGACATGCTCAGTCAATTAATCCTGCCAGATATCTTGACATGCTTAAAAGCCTTTTCGCCATTAGCACATATCCTAACGAATGGTTTCAGCAAGATGGCGCTACAGCCCCTACTGCATGTGCCGCCATGACATGGCTGAAGGTTTGCTTTCCACGACGACAAATGTTTCGCGGAATACCATAAACAAATCTTGCTAATCGTATTATCGATATTTAGGTACATAAAGTCCGTTGTTGGCAATTTCAAATGTTAAAAAACTAGCAAATAAAGTTTCCAATATTGTTAATTGTAATTATACTTAGTACTACATTCAAGCATTAATGGCTAACAAATTACAACATTATGAAAAAAGGGACATTTTGGCTCTCCCCCGGTAGATTCCTTTGAATATATGAGACATATTTCCCTTTTAATGTGGTAACATCTTCACACATGCTTGAATGGGAAAAAAGGCTATAATAATTTTATGGGCCACACAAAAATTTTGGGTTCAAAGTGGGTCATGGGTTAAAAGAGCTTGGCAAACTCTGCCATAATCAATTATTAAAGGTTGCTTTAATAGCACTCTTTATTCTCTATTATTGCACTTTTTACTTTTCTTTATTTCATGCATTCTCCTCCGACAAGCAGCAAAGGCGATCGTATAGCTAATTTTTAGAGCAAAACATCATATCTGACGTAGAATGCCCCTCTTTTTGTTCTAGGTGTGCTAAAAGGGCTAATATTGTGATTTTAAAAAAGAGCCGTTGGAAACACGTAAGGATATAGAGAAACGCACAATAATTCCCAAAATAAACTTCTATTTTAACTTTAACAATTTAATACACAAAAATTAACCATTAACCACAGAAATACTCGGAATTATATAATACACAAGAATTAATTCAATTAGTTTGACCCTCTAAAATTGGTTAATTTCGTTACACACTTCAATATATAAGATTAAGGCTTACGGACTCTACTGGAGTTTATATACCTCAGGAATGTTGTAGGCTCCATGACGCGTGCCGACCGGCCAGATGGAGGAGGTCGAGATCACAGGGTGCTTTTGGCGAGCGTAGCAGATGGGGGTTCACACGGTATTCAAGGACGAGAACACTCAAGAGCTGCCAAGTGTATGCCATGAATGGTCTTTTGCAGTCTCCTTCTTTTCTTATGTTCTTATGTTAACAATCACGGTGCTTTAGGCGGCACCAACGTAGGAGTGGTGTCTCTGGCGAGAGTAAGTCGAACTTGGTTCTCAAACTAAGTTAACTTAGGGTTCAGTGTGACTACCGAGTAACGAGCTCGAGGGAGAGCTTTTCTCCTTCGTTACTAAATTCCTCATGGGCGAGGACTGAAATCAGAGAAGGTGTTCTTCAAGTGCGAAGATCGAGGATCGAGGAGGGGGGGGTTTCTCTGACGAGAATAAGTTAAACTTTAATAAGTTAACTTAAAGGTCAGTTTGGTAACCAGGAACTAGCTCAAGGATGAGCTTCTTCTTAGTTCCAGTCTTCCTCAAGGGCGAGGATAGAGGAGGGTGATTTCTCTTATGAGAATAAGCTGAACTTGGTTCCCCCACTAAGTTAACTTATGAGTTTGGTGTGGCCACCGAGTAACGGGCTCGAGGGGGAGCCTTTTCCTTCTTCTTTTCTTAATTCCTCAAGGACGAGGAGTACCCCTGGTGTTTAAGATGCACCAGGATATGAGGAGTCTCTCTGACAAAAGTAAGTTAAACTCAACAAAGTTACCTTAGCGTTCAGTTTGATAACCAGGGACTAGCACGAGGATGAGCTGCTTCTTAGCCCCTTAAGGTAGGTATCCCTGCCTCTCTTGTAGGGTACTTCTTGGTCTGGCAAGCCAAGTAATATACCTTTACAGTCCCGGTAGCCCGGGGTCTTAATCCGAGGACTTCGTCACCTGGATACTGACGTATTCTACCAATCCAGTCTAGGTAGCCCGTGGTCTTAATCCAAGGACTTTGTCACCTGGAGACTGACGTATTCTAACAATCAAGTCTAGGTAGCCGGGGTCTTAATCCGAGGACTTCGTGACCTGAAGACTGACGTGTTATACCAATTTAGTCTGGGTAACCCGGAATCTTAATTCGAGGACTTCGTGACCTGGAGACTGACGAATTCTACCAATCTAGTCTAGGTAGCCGGGGTCTTAATCCGAGGACTTCATGACCTGGAGACTGACGTATTCTAACAATTTAGTCTAGGTAGCCCGGGGTCTTAATCCGAGGACTTCGTCACCTGGAGACTAACGTATTCTATCAATCCAGTCTGGGTAACCCGCCCGGAGTCTTAATCCGAGGACTTCGTGACCTGGAGACTGACGTATTCTACCAATCCAGTCTGGGTACCTGGGGTCTTAATTCGAGGACTTCTTCACCTGGAGACTGACGTATTCTACCAATCCAGTCTAGGTAGCCCGGGGTCTTAATCCGAGGACTTCGTCACCTGGAGACTGACGTATTCTACCTTGATTTTTATCAGTGTTTCTTATTTATACCTCTTCACCCCACTGGGGAGTGGTAAGAGGGGGGATGGGCTTGAAGACGGGCCCAGGAGGGTCCTAATGCCAAACGGTTTTTCTCACCCAGTCTTACATCGGCTCCTTGTTAGCCTTCGAGCTTGGGAGAAACACGTCTTCAATTTCTTACCTCACGTGGAATTGAATCTCACTCTCCTGGGGGAGATCTAGCATTTTACAACCTTTCGGGCTTTCATAGCGACGAGTGGTGCGGTGCTACGGTTACGCACTTGACCCGACGGTGCCGGGGCAAGATGTCTTTGCGGTAATCGCCTCGTGACTCCACTGCGACGGAACGGGGAAGTGACGATTCTCCTACAATATACATTGACATATATAGGTTATCTTTCTGTATTTTCGTGTGAGATGTAAACGTACCCAAGGAAATATGTTTCTTGTGGCTCGGAACGCAATCTTCTACAAATAAATTTATTTTTAGGGAGAATTACTATGGCACTTTCTTTTAGACTTGAGATTTTCTCTGGCCCTGGAATTATTAGAATAGATTGCTCAGATACAACACTTATAAGGGTAGATGCTTGGCTATGCCCTATGCTGGGGACGCAAAATAGTGATAGCTAATCTACCTTGAAAAAAAAAAATTCGGAATAAATCGTCAAATTGTAAATGAAAGGTACATTTTTTAATGATTAAATGGTGGTCCGGTTGTTTTCTTGAAAGTTTAACCTCTATATACACTCCTGAAGGCTATGTAATTGTTTTTCAGTCAGAAAATAAGGTAACATCATAGAACTCGATACGTAGTCTGAGTTTTAAGAAATTTTTATATATGCCTAAAGGGATGCAGAGCAAATCGATGATTACAGACCGGAAAAAGCGACCTTCTACTGGCAAGATGGCGGAGATGGGAGAAGGAAGCATCACTCCGTATTTACTTAATCTTTGCAATATAAAGTAGATACATTTGGGTCGGACCATTTTAAATAACAAAACACTAGAAAATGATGCTACAATGCATAACCAAACTTCTACTTTAAGCTAAGAAATATTTTTTGGTTTTGAAACAAATGAGCAGTCAGGGACAACTGATTTAGTTCGCCTCTAGGATATTTACAAAATTTGACGATGACAATTTTCAGGCAAGAGATTTACAAACTTTTGACGACAATGGTCACTTGGTGTCTCATTGTTTTTTAGGCTAAACGAAGCTTCTATCCAGATAGGTTGAATTTAGCTTAAGAGCGATAAAAATATATCAGAGGAAGTTTTGAGGACATCTACATTAAAAGCGAATCATTGAGTTAAATAAAATAATGGAAACACTAATTTCACCTGTTTTTTGAGCCACCTTTACATTACATAAACTTTTGAATCCCTAAATGACTTCATTAAAATGTTGCAGAATGTTGAATCATATATTCTATAAAGCTGAAGTATTTTTCCAGAATTTAATGACACCTTATAATTATAGGGAAGATGCTAAGAGTTTAATGGCTGGTGAATGGATAACAAAAAAGCCGTAAATATTTAATTTTAAAAGGAGACCTGCTTTGAAAATCAAGAAAAAGTAAGACAATTTCCTCCAAATTAATAGCAGAGCAAATAAAAAGCTCACAAATAGAAACCGTAGAATTCTTAAGCGGATATTGTCTAAGAATCTTAGTAACACAGCTTTATGGAGACTACAGAGCTTAATCAACATTTAAAAATGTCTTGTAACGATTATAACTGCTGTTCGAGAGCTTCCCCAAGCTAAGTATTAAGGAACGGCTGCATTTGCTGAACCTTTGCTTACAAATATGAACATAGAATATCGTAAGAAAGATGTAAAGGGTCTTTTAACAAGGACGCTCGAGCTTTGTCAGGCGATAGTGGCCATGTTATTAAAGCGTCATCTTCCAACCACACTGTACACTGTTCAGTAGTAGTTGACAAGTCACTTTGAAAGGTTATAGCGTTGAACAGCGTGTGCAAATCATCAAATATTATTATCAAAATCAGTGCTCCGTTCGACAAACGTTTTGCGCATTACGTGATTTCTATCCTCACTACAATCGCCCTACCGAATCCACTGTCCGACGCTTGGTGGCCAAATTCGAGGCAAAAGGGTCGATCAACAATCAGTCAACAAGGTTTCCTGAAAACACCACTGCCGTAAATGAGAGTGTACAATTCTCGGTCCCGCGTGTATACCAAACTTTAAACTGATACTGTTGGAGTATCAAAAGCCATCGCATTATACGTCCGTTCTGGCTCTTAGTATATCGAAGGTACGAGAAAAGGCAATGATCACAAGAACTTGGCCTTTCTACGACTTCAGTTTGGCAAATTATGCGTAAGGACTTGGGTTTGCACCCGTACAAAATCCAACTTACCTAGGAACTTAAGGTAAACAACCATAGACAAAGCCGTGTGTTCGCTGATTGGAAGTTGCTCCAAATTTCCCACCCAAAATCATCTTCAGCGACGAGGCCCATTTTTGGATGAATGGATTCGTGAACAAACAAAATTGTCCAATTTGGGACGAAAACAATCCACATTAGATACACCAGCACCAATTGCATCCCAATAAGTCACTGTTTAGTGCGGATTTTGGTCTAATGGAATCATCGGGCCGTATTTTTTGGAGAACGAAGATGGGATTGCCATAACAGTCAACGGCGAGACCTACAGATCGATGATAAGCAACTTATTGTGGCCTCTACTGGATTATATGCCTGGTATGGATACTGACGAGATGTGGTTCCAACAGGACGGCGCTATGTGCCACACTGCACACGCCACGATAGACATTTTGCACCAGTGATTTCAGGGCAGGGTCATCTCGCGTGGCGGTAACGTCAACTGGCAATCGAGATAATGCGATTTAACGCCATTAGACTACTTTCTTTGGGGCTACCTTAAATCGCAGGTATATGCAAATAATCCTCAAACAGTTGATGTCCTTAAAGTCAACATAACGAACACCATCCAGCAAATTCAGCCAGATTTATGCGACTTAGTCATCGAAAATTGGGCCTCTCGAATGCCTTCGACGAAGCAAAACCGCGGCGGACATTTAAACGACCTCATATTCTACACTTAATGCCATAAAATTTACTTTCAAATTTAAAATAAATTGAGTACAAATATCACCCACAATTTGTTTTATTAACATTTAAAAATTGAGCGACCTTATTGAAAGACCCTATATATCATTTCCAAGATTTAGACAATACATGAATGTAAAATTAAATAAATTTAGACTAATCATTCTTCACATTATTTCCGTGATCTAGCGGTTCGCAGCCACCTAAACAAGCTAATAAACCTGATTGTCCTATTTAGAAAGTTAAGCATAAAGGTGAATTAAGGATGATTTGGACTGAAATATCAGATAATTTCCTGTATGGTAGGATCAAGTTCAATTAATATTCCTTAATTTTCGATAAGCAGGTGAGTCTCAATGTGCAAACGCTCTTTGCTAATAGAACCCTCATCTTTATGATCGATATTTACCCCTTTCATACTGCTCTAAATGCCCAAAACTAGTTTAAATTGCATTAAATTTATGTGGAACAGTTAGATTTGATTTTCTAATCGCCATATCTCCACATAATAGACATTTGTGGTGTCAAATGGAGCACCAGGAAAGGAGTAGCAGCAGTAAAGGAACCTATTTCTTCTACCAGCGTTTCTAAAAGAGCTAGGAGAGGCTTTGTTCCGGGAAAAGATTAAAATTTCTCTAAATACAACCCAAAAGCTCTATTAATCAATTTATCGGCGTAATGACGCTCTTGTTAACATAAAAGGCGTGCCAAATCCATAACAAAAAATATAAATGAGGAATTAAAATATGGTTTTCGTTATTTTTAGCACTCTGTGTAATTATACGAAACGAAATCTATCTGTAAACGAAGCGAGGCTTCTTAACACACTTTGTATCATCTATTCAACCATCATGGAACTTATTTTGTTTAAACGTAGCTAAACAAGATAAAATATAATGGCTAAATACAAACCTAACTTTGAAGTTTTTATTTTTGAGATTAATAAATAAAGCATCATATTAAATTTATATCCTATTTATTCATATTTTCATTATTTTTGCTCCAATAAGCTTAAATTTGTCTCATCTGATGTTTGGCTAAAATCGACGTTCTCTCAAATAATATGACTCAATCTGTCGTCCAAAAACGGAGATTTACGCAATTGACCGCCCACGAAAGAATACCTACATGATAAATGTTCTTTCCCCAAGTAAAGAACTGTGTAGAGATCGAATTGTGTTCCCGTTTCTTTTGAATGATACAGGACCTGTAGTTTATAAGTATTAAAAAGCTTTTATAACCACTTAAGCTATAGTGTATTTTTTATTTCTTAATGTAACCTATAGGCTAAAATTAATTACAGTAATTTTTACTGCTAAGATGCGGAATAAAACAATTATGTCCAATTACCAGCTAATTAGTTTGACATCAGTGGTGGGGAAAGTGATGGAATCTGTAATGCCGAAATCTATTAGAGATCACTTAGATAGAAATAATTTGATTAATATCAAATCGTGTTTGACTAATTTAATATCATTTTATACGAGTACAAAGGTGTAGAGTGCTACCGATAGATATGAGAATTACGATAATCTTAATTTGTATTTTAGTAAGACTTTTGACGGAGTGACACACTTAAAATTTGTCATAATGTTAAAGCGTATGTGATCGATGGAATTATGTTTAGGTGGATTTACTTACATCTTTGTAATAGACAGCAAAGAGGTCGCATATATGGGATTAAATTTTACTGGATGAATGGCACCAGTGAGGTTTCTCAGGGCCCAGTTTTAGGGCCGTTGTTGTTCTTGATTTATGTTAATGATTAAGATAGGGATTTGTAGTGACCTGAACAAGTTTGCCGATGATACTAAGTTAGGTAGGATTATAAGTTTTGAACTGGATGTTGAGATATTACAAGATGAAGTGATCGTACTATCCCAATGACCAGAGAAATGGAAAAATGAATTCACATAAGCAAATGTAGTGCACTTATTATTGGTAGGTGTAAGCCACTCTGAATAATTTTCAAGCAAGGATTTACATGATTTAAATTTGTTTCAAACGCGAGATTAAAGTTTAAATATCCCTAACTAGCTTACAGTCTTTTAACCATATTTTAATTTTCAAACAATACATCACGTAGAATAAATTATAGCCTAAAATGATTTCATTGACTTTTAGTTTTTCTCATATGAACCATGTAGGTTTCTTTTTATTTAAAATTCCAGATATTTTTCTCGGAAAACGTTGCCGAGATGCAACATTGTTGAGGATGCGCGTTGTGTTTCCTTTTGTTCCTTGGAATAGCTCAAAGGTCAGGAGAAATAGTGAGAAAGAGTGCAACGAGGTCAGGTAAAATTTGGGCAATGGCAAAGCTCAAGGATATTTAAAGAGGCCTGTACAAAAATATAATTTTATTTACATAAAAATAAGAGAATTTATGGGGAAAATTACCTCAGAAAATTAATGGGCAAAATTACATCAGAGAATTAATGGGCAAAAATACATCGGTAAACGAGGAGGGGAATTGCAGAGTTAGGCATCAGACTATGAAGTTAAAATTTAATGTATTACAGGAGGGGCCTTTTAAAATCGAGAGGATTAACTCAAATGAGTTACTGAAGGGGGAGAGGGGTTGGCTTAAGGAGGATTCCGGGTGAGACCTCGGGGTAAGGCTTCACGGATGTCTTCTGCACGTGAGGCGAGGGCACTCGGAGCTTCTGAGCGGAAAGTTGAAGTGATAACGGTTCTCCAAAAAGGGGGGGTGGGCGGTAACATCCGGCTCAGGGGAGAGTATTTCGGCCACCCAAAAACGAAGGACGAACGAGGAGGGCTTTGACAGGAGTTGATGAGTGAAGTCGGGAAAATCACTCGGTGGGGATCGTCGAATGGAATTATCTCACTGACTGGGGCTAATTCCAAGACACAAAAGTTCAGCCGTCACTTTGTTTTGTCGTTAGCACCTGACTTCGAACTAGGGGAAACTACTTGGGTCCGGGCGAGACTCCTTGACTCTGTGTCTGCCTCATGGGAGACGAGCACTATATATTTCCGAGGATCTCCCTGCGGGGGTGAGTGGGAAACAGCTCTACTCTCGAATGGCCTCGAATCTTCTTGCCGAGGTGATTCTAACCCGTGTAAAGGTGGACCGTAGTGGACGCAGTTCGAGGCTATCACTTGTGGAAGGGAGGGAGGGTTTAGGCTTACTAATTTAAGCCTAACTGAACCTTCTCCAGCGCATGGAACTTCCGTGCTGGAAAAGAAATTCCACGTGGAATTCCCCCACAGTGATATATGACTTGAAAATTTAAAATTGCTAGACCATCCAGATGCTGAGTCCTTATTTTCTAACGTCCCAGTCGAGAAAATTATTAACATTATAATCAAGCAAGTTACCAAAATATACTCCTAAGCAAACAAAATTGCATAATAGGCTTCACACCCACTGAAATTTCATCAAGAAATAAATAAAAAAGTTTCTAATTTTTTGCATGAGGACGTCTCTAACATTCAATGGCAAAACATATCTTTAAAGAGAAAAAGTTGCCAAACAAACGCCATTTGTCTCTATACTCGCAAATATCTATAAAAATTCACCCTCTGCACTGACGTCTGAAAGAAATATCGGAAAATTTGAAAATCTTGTAGAGGTACTAAGAAAAATAACACATACACAAGTGGAATTAATGAAAATCATTAAACCAGATCTTATTATAAAACAGAACAAATTTATACACACGTCGTATAATAAACAACTATACAAGTCAAATTGTAAATTCCTGTAATTCTCCATGTATTATGATTAGGGTATTTGTCTCGCGATCCTCAAATCCTCAGATCCCAGATAATTTACATGGCTATTAAATCCTCGGATTCAGGATGAATTTACCATAAGGTCCCGGTAGTTACTTTTAATTCTTTAATATTTAACTCTTTAGCTATATTTTGGTGAAAGTAAATATTTGAAAAATGTAAAACCTTTTAATATATACATGCAAATAATATAAGTGCTATCAAGAAATGCGTGTTCCCCTGTAGAACCTAAACTATTTGGAATGGATAGATGAAAACTAAAAAAACAACAACAATGCTTGAAAGATAGTCAAAATGTGAATAAAACGAATTAGATTTTTTCCAGTGATTTTAATTCATACTGCTTTTTCACGAAAGAAATCAACGCCTGTTGATTGATAGCCGTCAGAATTGAAAATCTGGCCAAAATCTGATACTAAAACAAAGATTATTTTTAATAACGCCCTTTAGCATGTTTTTTTAATTGTTGTATTCCTTTTAGTTTCTTTTGTGCAGGGAGGGGCAAACAATTCCTTATATCGTTTGGAATTGAGTACATTTATGTTGGTAAAATTTTAAAGGTGCCTTTGTAATTAATACTCTCGTGTCAGTGCAACCTCAGCATCTAACACCACCCTATACTAAGGAAAGGCTTTGCAAAATTTTCATGACGAAAAGGTTAGTCTCTGAGCTTAATGAAGTCGTGCTTGCATTTATCTCTGTATTTAGTTCTGAGGATATTAGGAAGGTTTTGTGCTATAAATAGCGAGTAAAACCTTGTTACAAAAATAAACAGTTGGAAAAAAATTAAGCGCAATTCAAATTACCATTAGACTAAACTTTATAATGCGCGAATGATGATCGGAATTCAGGTTTGGTTTGGAAATTATTTCATAGTTCGTTCCACGTTAGAGAGGATAACCAAACGTCAAATTCAGGGGAGCTTAGAGTTCCTTTGAGGCAGATCATGAATTAAAAGGAAAACTGAATTTGGCTTTAGGACTCGGTCATTCGCTTTGCATTTATATAGATTGCTCTCTATTAAGTAAACACCCGTGGGACTCATTGAGCTCTTTCACACAGGCCTGGTTGCTTAGCATGCATAGCCAGAGCGCATAGATTGCTGCTTCGCTGGACTGGAGTTTAGCGCGAATTGAAACAACCGTGATAATGTGACAGCGAATTCCTGAACTGCTAGTTTTTAATGTCTTGCATTTGGGAAAACATGTGGTTAGAAAATGCATGTTTTTCAGGGGCAACACGAGGGTAATTAGACGCCTCCATTCCAGTCTTGATTCAATTATTCCTAATTCATTCGAAGCTGAATGTATTTCTATCGCCCGCAGGTCTAACTATCACTAAGTAAAATATAAATCTTAGTGACAGAACAATCAAAGCCTATCCTCTTTAAGAATCTTTTATCATCATCATCATCTTCATCACTTCACTAACTCTATAATTTAGAATGGGAGTTTTGGAGTATTTGAATAATAATTTCATCTTAGTTTGTTTATGACTTAAGTATATTTTAAATTTTCATGAAGGTAGTTTCTAAGAATTTCTTTTGAGTTTGAAAAAAACAAAATAGTTTAGTTCAGAAAAAATAATATATGATTATCCAATGTTTTTTTATAATGTTTTAAAAGAAAATGACTTACAATTGGCGAAGTTCAGAAAATTTATAATAATTTAACCATGGCTGCTTTTTTTTAGATTTTAATTTTCAATCTTAGTAGAGAAGCGCAAGCTCTCCCGTAGGGTGGAGTGGGAAAGCCATTGCCTGGTTACAATTATTATTTTTCGTCTTTTTAAAGGAAAAATTAGTGTTTAGGTTATTTTTTACATGAAAGGAAATTTACTTTAATAATTTAGATTTCTTTCAACATCAAAGAATATTTTTAATTGGTTCTTCTCAATAAAACAATATTTATATACTTATGTACAAGGGATCTTCGCAAAGTCTTTGTGCAAAATAAAAGAAATATTTATTAAAAATTAAAATCACAGAGGTGTCTAATACTTCGCAAAATATTTTCCATTTAGGACAATACACTTCCGAAGGCGATGTTCCCACCTGACAAGACCCTCTGTGAAGTACTCTTGGATTTTCGTATTGGACCATATATTGCCTTCACGTTTTGCCTCTTCGATCGATTTAAATATTGTTCCTTTTAAATGTTCCTTAAGTTTAGGAAACAAGAAATAGTACGAGGAGGAAATTTCAGGGCTATAGGGTCGATAGGGTATGATTTGCCCTAAAAATTCCCTAAAGTTTCTCTTGTTAGCCGCAAAGAATGGGCTGGAGCATTCTCTTGATGGAACATGGCTCTTTAGTCATAGTTAAATCATCCTTCAACCCTTTCCGCACGCTACAGGCAGACAGATTGCTGAGACAAAGATTTTCTGTTTAAAAGCATAAGCTGATCCTCCGAAAATTTCGACTTCTTTCGCAATAAATACATACAACGTTAGCTCTACAATCTTCATGCAGAGGTTTTTGAACGGCTCTTAGGACCTATTCTTCTCTTACTGCATCTACATATAGTCCATCCATTTCATAATTAAATTCACTTTCATTATTTTCCAATGTGTCGACCCTTGCATTTCTGGTTTCTGAAAATCAATTGCCACTTTTCTTTTGCTAAAGCAGTACTCTGCTCTGTCTGCAGATCCTTCTAATCATAGCAGGCGTTTGGTGTCAAAGGCTTGACAGAGGTTGTCAGTCTGATCTGTATCTGGATTTAATTATCTAGTGTGAGGAACTTCATTCACGATACAAAGTGAAGAGTTGGAGCAAATAACTAAGTATCCATGTTCAAACTAACTTTGTCTTCTCTTTGAACGTCTTTTAACCAAGTTTCACCTTTTCTTACTAGTTGTGTATGTTGTTCATAGTAATCATAAGAGCCTTCAGGGACATGTTGTTTTATATAACTATATTATTACATGTGATTTAGTGATCAAATTGACTTATTCTTTAATTATTATTTGACTGTCAATTTTAGACTTTTTATTCGTTCATTCTATTGACGCATATTTTTACACAAATATTTCTTTATATGTTTTAATATCCCACTAAAAATCTTTTTAAATATGCTTGTTAGATTCAGTATTTTAATTCTTTCTCTAATTTTGCCTCTTGACTAGAGATATTTTAGTCGCCTCACTTGTTTTAATGCACTTTAGGCTTGTTTGGATGATGTTCTTACTAGAATCGCATATACTCACTTGTCTCTTAGTTTTATTAGTTTTATGATGATATTTCTTTAACTTGATCATTACTTTTCTTACACTGGTTAGTTAGGAGGTTTTCTTTGTCATGAGTTTGTTTTGTATTTTTTTAGATCTAAATTAAATTTGGATTAGATTTTTCAACGATCACTGCCAGTTGAAGTATATTAACTAATTTTACTTTGTGCTTCATTTGTTTCCATCTTTTTCTTAGCTCTTGCTCTATTAATTTTGGAAAAATAAAATCGCAATACAAACTCATACTCAAAGTATTGCAATACTAGCCAGTATTTATGTTTAATATTATATCAGTGTGCTAAATAGATTTAACTCGCAAATTAACATTGTTAATAAATTTCATATTTATGTCAGTCATATTGCAAAATAAAAATACTCACACAGCGTGTCATACGAAATTTGTTGCCTAAGTTCAACCGTAAAGAAATTAACACTTCGTTCATTTATAGATAGATATATTTACCAAAATTGCATATGAAAGAGGGGAAGTATTTATTTGGTAAACATTACGAACGGCGGCGCGAATGATGAGACGTAAACTATTTCGTCCGCGTTCCAATATGTTTCACCTTTTTGGACTAAATTCAAGGGGACTGCTCGTTGAGGGTTTAAACACTGCAGGGGCTTCCCCTACGATAATCCTGAGTTTTAATAAAGTATGGAGTCTGGGGGGGCACAGCTCCCTAGTATATAATCAAAATTGTTAATAGAATAATGTTCTAACGTTTTTATTTACCCAAACGCGCATGAATATGCATCCGCGGGTGAACGAAACATACACGCCAAAAAAGATACTTTTTCGGGCGCGCCACCGATCTTCATGTTTACCATTTATTTACTATTTATTTTATAAAAAGAAATGGCCGTTATCCTCAACCAAAACCTCCAGATACGTCGGAACCTGCTGCAGGCCCTCTCGACGGTTGAGTTGTTTAACTGGGTGACAATGGTAGTGATCCTGGACCTAATCTCCACCATATTGTGCACCAGGATTTGTTAGTCTCTCTTTCAACCACGCCCCACACATAATAGCTCAGGTGATTGCAGTCTTGGGAGTTGGAAGGCTGGATGTTAGATGTGCTGTAGTCGGAGATATTTTCTGACACCTAACACTGAAATGTTTCTTGAGTGGCATGGTTCAGAATATTGATACCACACGTACGGCGTTCCAACCGTCACTTCGAAGATAGAAAGCAACACCAACTGCTTTAGTCACTTGATGTACCCCCACCGTAGGGACTCTGAGCCCCTTACGGAAGATAAACGAAGGTATAACGTGGCTCTCGGAGTTTTAGAGCCGCCGTACTTTCGTAATCACAGCCTGACTTATCGAACTATTTCCTGATCCCTTGCACCGTATTTAGATTGACAACAAATCACTAGGAGATCTCCGAATTGTTGGAAAACTAAATTCAGCCATATTATTACTTTCTTCACATATGGTGCACAACTCAGTCTACTATGATGAAATAAAAAGAGAACCTACCCTAAAAATCACATGTACGGAATTTACAGTCGCCATCAGCGACAAATTATTTATCACACCATGTATTTGCATTAAAGTTGTCTGCCTTGCCCTGCGTTTTCATTTCATTATTTCTATAAAAAAGTCATGGAAGCCCTTCTCTGGTCTGAGAAGGGGTTTACCGAATCAACTCACAGCCTCTTTCCAAAAGCGAACCAATCAGCGGTCATATCTATCTCCCTTAACTTAATTTACCTTCCCAATTTGATACATTCACGCATGATTTTCTCTTGGATAAATTCATTTTCGAAAGAGATCACAATCTATCAATGTACAAGGATAAGTCAAATAATATATCTGAAATGATGTTTACCATCTATTTCCAGAATTGTTTACATCGTTACTGAGAGTACGTTGCTGAGCTGAATACACTGTCGTCTGTTGACAACCCGTAGTTAGTTAGCGTCGCGAAGCTATTCCTGATTATGTTATGTTTTTTAGGGTGTTTTTAGGCCTTTATTTTCATTTTAAGCTTTGACACGGTGTTCCGATATTTTCTCTTAATAGAGTTTCAAGTCAATCTGACTATATTTTAAGTTTTACTGAAATATCTTGAATCTCTTTAACTTATTTTTATTTTATTGGGAAATTTTGATTAATACATCGATGTTATGGGGCTTGATTGACTATTTTGTCAAAGGATCTCAAACTTCATTCGAATAGCCCCCAAAAGCATTGAATTTTGAATTACTTGAGCTACTTTCCAGTCGAAAGAAATGTAGGACAAAAATTTAATGATCATGCATAGAATAATATTGTCATTTATCGTATTCACATTGAAATTAGTGATTGGCCGTACCGTGAGAATAAATATGCAAGTAAGGATGACCTAATGCAAGGCTTTATTTTACATTTTTCTGCTTCTGTAGAAATCATCTTTAAAATTTTAGTCAAAACATTTCTAAACATATATCGTAAAATAGCTAAAAAGCTACATAAGTTTTCAAATATCTCCAGAATATTGGTTTATTTGTAATTTCTGAACTTGCTCAGAAACATACGAGGGGCGGTCAATAAGTTTTGCAATTCGGATATAAGGAAACGAGATATGAGGAAAAGTGTTTTATTATTTTTCAATATAATTACCCTTGACTTTAATGCACTTGCACCACTTGTCCCTGAGGCTTTGAATTCCCGACAACCAGAAATCTCCCGACTGCTGTTCAATCCACTCCTGGACGGCGACCTGGACATCTTCATCGTCCCCAAACCGGCGTCCACGCAGTGCAACCTTGAGCAAGCGGAATAAAAAGTAGTCGCTAGGGGCCAGATCTGGACTGTAGGGGAGATGGTTGAGCTCCTCGAATCTGTACTCGCGCAGGGCAGCTTGTGAAACTCTGGCCTTGTGCACTTTGACGACGTTGAAGTCGATCATGGGGCGTGAGGTTTCGTGAGGTTTCGCGGGCCTCAACGGGCAGAGACCTTGGTCATAGCCAAATTGTCGTTGATGATGTTCATAACACTTCCATGTGATATTCCAAGTTCTAGCTCGATTTCTTTGACCTTCATCGTCGATTTTCGAGGATCCTCCTCTCCACACGGGCCACATTGTCCTCGTTGGTCACGTTTGATGGTCGTCCTAGATGGGGGTAATCTTCAAGGGCCTCACAACCATTGCTGATTTCCCTATTCCAGCGAGCAATGGTTGGATAGGAAGGGGCCCTGTCGGTGTACACTGCAACCATGCGTTTATGGATCTCTTTTGCATTCTTTCCTTCCTTGGTCAAATATTTGATCAGTGCGCGGTGCTCAACCTTCTCCATTGTTGAAAAATTTGTGACTGACGATCTGCGATCAGCTACTGCTTCTTAAATAGACAAGGCAAGAGCGTGCGGCTCCAGGTTCTGACTTATCATAACTTTTCCTAACACCCTCACAAACAGTCACCCCCTTGCTGTGTTTTGCCCTACCGATTCGCAAAACTTATTGACCTCCCCTTGTATATTGGGCAATTCTAGAATTAATTGGTTATCGTCCCAGTACTTCTTTTATTTTACATATCTTAGAAGAAGATTTTCCTCGTATTTTTCTTTTGTTAAATTTCAGTGTATGTTCGTATATAATTTTTTCCATCATCTAACATATGTAAATTATTCTTTCCAATTCAAAAATGTGAAGAAGATTCAAATAATTTGCATCATCTCAACTTATTTCTACTTAAATTTCGCATGCATGAAAAGATACGTAAATTTTAGATTAGAAAAAGAGACAAACTGGTAGTTGATACAAATCTGCAATGGGAGATTGTAAGTAGGTTAAGATTATACATTATAACTTTTCTTCTCTTTGAAATCTTTTCGTGTTGACATAAAACACCAATTTCGTGGCAGTATAAATAGTTGATTATGTTTGGTTATGTTCTTTGCTATATATCATTTCTAATTCGTTCTCTTTATTTCGTTAAACATTATTTGTTCATTTAATTTTTTATTTTGTTTTTTGCTGAGTGAATATAATACTAATATAATCGGGCTATTTATTATATGGTGCCCTTCAAAATCTTGAACCTTTGCAGGCGCTCGTCCATTAACTAAGTAAAGGTCTGACACAAGCAATGCGTTTTCAAAGCCTGCTTGAAAGCACCAGGCAAGGGCTAGGAGCGTTTGCTAACAGCCATACCATTCTGCAGGTTAGGGGCAACTACAAAGAAGGCACAATCACCCATGGAGTAGATACGAGTTCAGTGAATAGAAAGTCGGAGGCCAGTTTCCAGGCGAAGGGGTCTTTGGGGCTTGGACAGAGCCATTGTGGAGAAAATGTAAGGGCAAGTTGCAATGTATCGGATTTTAAATGTGAAAAGGAGGAGTTTAATAGTAATTAAAAATTTAATGGGCAGCCATGGTCATTCTCGGAAGAGGGATGTGGCATTCTAGCAGTAAGGTTGTTGGATAAGTTAAAGGGGATAAATTGAAGCGTTAGCCTGCAATAAGAAAAGAGTTAGAGTAATCAAAACGAGGGATAACATAGGGATTGATGCCTATCTCGAAATTGTTTCTTGTCAAAGTGTGACGAGATACGACTGAAGTTACGGAGAAAGCAAATAAGCGATTTGCTAATAGTAGCAACATGCGATTTGAAATCGAGTAGAAAGTCAAATGAAACACCCAGTTTTCTAAAGTTGTCAGAGAATGCGATCAGGGAGCCATCTAAATTGAGAAAGAGGGCTGCATTTTTACAGGGAGCGATATCCACTGACATGCTAATGAAAAAACGTTTTTTTTTATATTTAACTTTGAATAAATTAGATGATAACCACTAGGTAATCTTAAAAGATTTCTGACGATCGTGGTGAATGAGTTGCGAGGTGGAAAGTAATATTTGTGTGTCATAGAGATAAAATCGAAGAATATACCCTAGACGACGCAGAGGATGGACAAGAGGAAGCAGGTAGATACCAAAAAAGAACGGGCCAAGAACCAAGACCTCGTGAACACCGAAGAGCACAGCAGCAATTCGAGAGACCTCATCCACGATATGAACAGAATTGGTATGAGCTGATATATAAGAGCGATACCAGTTTAGAGCAGTTCCTGAGACACGCATGCTATAAGAAAGACAGTGGAGAAGAACAGACTGATCAACAGTTTTAAATGCTGCCCAGAGATCGAGAATCACCATACGAAAGCCTCCCCAGCATCGGCTACACGGCGGTATCTGTCATTAACATATGAAAGCCGATTCAAAGTTGTGACCTGCTTTTAAACCAGACTGGAAGGTTTTGTTGATGCTGAAAGAGGACATATTATCAGTAAATCGGACAGTTACTACCTTTTATGGAAGATTGAAAGGAACATAAGTTGAAAGCTTCGACGATGATTGGAAGGAATATTAGAGTCGAGATTTTGTTTCATAAGTTCGGACGAACAAAGGCCTCTTTAAAGTCAAAAGGCATCTCCAAGTAGGTGTAGTAGAAAGAAAGGTAGAAACTGAACATAGTGACTGTGTGAGAAAGTGTCAAGCGGAGAACAGGTCTTTTATTGACGAGCAAGGTACTGATGAGACCTCATCAGGTTAGAGTGCGGTGAGGGAAGTGAAATTGTGAGTGGGTAAAGGTGGTTACAGCGTTACGGAGGGGGGGGAGGAAGAGAAGGAGGTGATTCAAAAGCCAATATTAATTATTTTTTCAAAGAAAAATGCACATCTGAGGTATCGATTGATGGGATGGGGAGTTTAACGGAGCATGGGAGACGATAAACAAGAGAGGAGCTTGAAAAGAGCATGTATATTTTGTTTGTTCTACTCTAGAAATTTAAGGTTTAAGCCTCTCGAGAGGATTGCAGGAGGGCCTTTTACTCATGAGTTGCAAGTGAATAAGTAAGAGAAGCTTGTTTCTTTCCCATTCCTCACGCTTCCGGTGCGGGAGGGAGCGAAGGCGCCTCTCACATGCTCTTCCGAGTGTTTGGGCCACTAGAATCGTTTTGGAAAACCAAGAGCAGCGTAAATTGCTGGCAGAGGCATAAGGAAGCGAAGCTTAAGTGTCTAGTCAGAGAGGAGTGACTTTAAAAAGCAGCGGAGGCATAGATTGAGGTCAGATAAGGGGGAGATATTGGGGTTATAAGGAAGAAGTCAGCCGAATCCCTTAACATTTACCTCGAGTCGATGAAAGAGAGTTTACGGTGGTGTGGGGCAGGACCATTGAGGAGGTTAGTGTTAGAAAGTAAAGTTTAACCAAATTGAATAATAAAGGGATCAGAAAGAGCATTTGAATGGTCCATGACATAAAATTGGTTACTGGGTATTGGGAGATAACAAGATCAAGAATTTTGCCGTGAGGTGGGTGGAGAAGTGATGAATTAGAGAGAGAGAAAAAGTTTCGAAGAATTTAAGGAGTCGTTGATATGAGGTGGTGTTTTAGAAGGCCCATTAGAAGAAGAGATCTGATGTGTGACCGGGTGGTCCAAAAATTTCTGACTTTGAGCAACGAGCTTAGAATATAACTTAAAAGAACTAATTCGAAAGTTATAGTTCTAAAATGGTGTAGAAATGTGTATTTTGTGAGTGTAGCATCCGTTAAAAAAGAGTTTGTAGAAGGCCCTCCATACTTCTCACTGATGCAAAATACCTCAATCCTCTCCGATATAATTTTGATAGAGATAAAATCTGCCTGTTTTTGCAACTCAGGACACGGCAATTTAAGGATGACTTAGAAACAAGTGAGGAAGTGATCATTGTAGTGATGGTAGACAAGGCGTGAGAGGTGGAAGGTGGATTGAGAGTTAAAAAGGGAACGAAGCAAACGAATCAAGTTATTTCAGAACATTGTAACAAGTTGTGGAGTTTCAACTTTCTGTAAGAAGAAGGAAGAGCATGTTGAGATTTATGTGTGCCGATGGACAGAGGGCAGTTAGTTCAGCCATCTTTTTGTTAATATATTATTCTAATTCTTTCCTAATCATCTAATTACCATATAGGCATGAAAAATTGCGCAGTTTTGAATTAAACAAGGTATGCTGACCAAAAACTCGGGTGCCCTCAGTTATTCTGATTTATGTCCTTGCGACTTTGAAAACTTTGAATAATCCCTGGAGTAGCCTAAGGAGAATGTAAACACCTTAAAGGTTTCAAGTTTAGTTAGAATCGGCCGAATAGTTATTATGGTATCGCCAAAAATAACTAATTCACTGGATAACCTTGGGTGACTTTGGTAATTATATTATTTGAAGGGGAATGAAAAACAATATAAGAGTTTCAAATTTCGTTAAAATCAGCCGAATAGTTATGATGTTATTGCCCCCAAAACATAATTCACGGGCTAACATTAGGATGACCTTAGCAATTATATTATTTGAAAGAGAATTTAAAACAACATATTGGCTTCAAATTCCGTTAGAATCGGCAGAATAGTTATGATGTTATTGTCAAAACCAAATAATCCACTGGCTAACCTTGGGAGGTTTTTAGCAATTATATAATTAGAAATATAATGTAAAACAACATAAGGATTTCAAATTCCGTTAGGATTTTCTAAATAGTTATGATGTTATTGCCAAAATAATATAATTCCCTAGCTACCCTCGATCAATTCAAAGTCACCTCATGTGGAGGAATGAGAGAGAGAAGGAATCCCTCCCCGCCCCCTAACTTCCCCAGTTCGCTGTTGACCACTATAAATTCGTTTGCCTAAAAAACTGTGAAAATTAGAACAATGGAAAGACCATTAAGTGGGTATCGCGATATCGGGCTATAGAACCTTATCGCGACCCAAGGCAGTTAAGGAAGTCTGTTGGCGATGAATCTCTCTCCTCGTCTAGATAATTTCGGGGTATATATTCGACAATTTAGAATTCACATGCAGAGTGTCTCTGAAGCTGTCGTCCAGTACGTTAGGTGTAATGTCTTCGTTAGTCGAGAGGAAATCGACAACATTCTCGTCCAGATAAGAATTGAGTAATTGTCGAAGAGCCAAGGAAGAGCTAGTTGTCACTCAGTGTTGTTCATAAGAATAGTTAGGGGCGCTTCAACCCTTCTCACCACGTCTTCAGATTTTAAGGATTGGAAAAGCCATCCCCGAAGCATCCTCCGTTTGAATCTTAAAGATAAGAGCCCCCCTCCCCAACTTCAGTTTCCCGAAGTTGAATTGAGCGTCCAGTGAGACGCCCACAAGTTTAAGGTCGAACTAACCTACCTGGTCCACCTCGCCACACATCAAGGTAAAAGGGATTTAACCCCCGCTTCGTTACGCTCCTCCCACCTCTACCGCGTCGAACCTCAAGGACCCCCTTTGCTCTAGAACTTACATAATTGTAAAATTATTACTTATTTAATTATCCCTCGATTCAAACTTAATTGATAGTGTTAATCATCTTAGCAGTGAACAGTCATTGCCATTTAATTTGCCATATATGTATATGTAATCTTTAGTCTGATTAAAGTATATTTTTGCAGCCGTGTTTGAATATTCCTTGGCCTAGCAAATGTGTATTTAAAACACTCTTAGAAACAGTAGGCTTGTGTAGGTATAACGGCGTATACAGGTCATACCACAACATAAAACTGGTGTCAGATGTGGGGTTTGTAAAAATTCCACCCTACCTGATCTTTTGCTATTTTCTTAAAGATCATTATTTTCACTCCATACAGTTGCAAGTGTCAAAAATAATAGGACAATATTTTTGTTAATAGGCAATTATATTTTTTTTGTAGTTGAGCGTAATTACATGAGTTAAGATATCACTAATTAAACGGCAAAAATAGCCACCAAATTTTCGTTTTGCTGTGGTAAAATTACCATCATTAGTTATTTTCTTTTTCTAGTGTACATAATTAATTGAAACCTTTAGTAAGTTTTCTTTTATTAATTGTTAGTTACAAGTAGTTTAGATTTGTTAAGAAGAGCCTCACTTATTTTGGGAAGCTTTCTCGTGTGCCGAAAGACGAACGCAGCATATTCAGGGTGTCTTCGTTAGATCGTTTCATAGGCAGAAACAAATCCTAAGACTATCTGGAAATGATTTATTCGCTTACACTCAAGAGGAAGAAAGAAAAAAAACAGTAAAAAGGAAAGCACAGATACAGGCAGAAGAAAGAGAAGAACAAGCACAGAAAGAAGCAGAAGAAAGGAAAGAAAAGGCACAGAGAAGCAAAAGAAGCACAGAGAGAAGCAGAAGAGAGAGAAAAATAGGACAGCACGAGAAAGATTTAAGCCACGATCAGGGTGAAATGACTTCTCTGGGATCACGTAGCCACGAGCACCCTCGTTAAAACTCCCCGCGTATAAAGACGGAGAAGTTTTTATTATTATCTGACCCACTTTGAAAAAAATTTCGAAGTCAACAATTTGGATTTAGAATCAGAAGGAGTTGCCCATCTTCTCCCTCTCTTAAACACTCGTCTGCCTGAAATCTTTATTTGTCTTCCCTCGGAAGCAACTCTGGATTATTAAACCCTAAAGGCAGAGCTCCTCTCTGCTATTAATATGAATCCGGAGTTCTATTGGGTTAGATCCGCTCGTCTAGGCTACAGCTGGCACAAACGTTTAAGCAATTTGGGTTCTCCTTCACTGCAATTTACAGTTTTAACTGGACTCCTCACAAGTGACTAACGACTATGAGTTATTAGTCGACTTTATTTCAAGGGATCAACTCATGGCTACCCTTTCCCGATAATTGAAGGCCCTCGAAATAGAGAGAAGAGCTTCTTTGTTTAAAGACTGTGTATAAAAAGCCTACACACACTCTTTAAAACATAAGTTTGGGCCTAATAGGTTCCATGCTAAGAATAATGGTAGCTTCGTGAAGATTCAGGCGCCCCATAAGCGCAAGCCTCGTCCTCAGCATGCACAAAAGACGTAAAGCTTCCAACATTCCCTTCTGCTTCGTCTCACTACCCGCGTAAACCCATCGCATGCTTTACATGTGGCATCCCTGGTCACCTTAGTTATAATTGTGCCCAAAACTCGCAGCTAAGGAACAACCTTAATTAACAGTGTCCAGGAACAACATAGCGTGGTGTCACGCTATATACAGAGTCGGGCCCACGGGTATTCAACAAGGCCAGCAAGTCCCGGCTAAGGGCTTCTGCCCAATTTATATTCTAGTGCGTTAATCCAAGGTTAACCAATAAAAGGGGAAAATCAAGATTACCGTTTCAGCTCAGGAGTTATTGAAAGAAAATAACCTTTAATATACAAGTAAATAATAGAATTATTATTATTCACGAAAACTAAGCAAACTTATACAATAATAGGTAAGGTATTAGTTGTTAATACAGGCAGGCAAGGAATAAATGGGAATAGCCCTGGAATTGTAAACTTCACTTGAAAGACCGTTAAGAAAACGTTGGTTGAGATAATATTAACTAAATGCGGGGAATTACCGGGGTTTTCGTGAAGTGAATTAAATGGAGGAAAAATCAAGGGACTGGGACCTCGGATTTACGTCTGCAGCGTGAATTCGATGAAGCCTCGAGGGGACTTTGTAGAGCGGAAGATGAGCGTAGATAAGGTTCAAAGTTGTCCTCTAAATGGAGATTACAAAGTGGAGGGGGGAGGGTCCGCTCCAGGGACTGGTGTCGGCTAGGCTACCAGATGGAAATTTGACTTCCTTGCTCTTGTCTCACGGTTGAGGTTAAGGTACACGGATCTTGTAGAATGGATGGAATGAGCGGTGAGTTGATGCCGGTTAACCCTCCGAATTGGGAATAACGAAGGAGAGTAATCCGTCTCTGACCAGAGAGATTATGAAGGTAAGATCCGCTCAGGGGATCACAGTCGTCGACACGGCGAACCAACGGGAAACGTTACGGACGGATGTCGGAAGAAACACTCGCTGACAATAAATGGAATCGCTCCTATAAAGATGGCTGGTTTCTGCGAGGGATGGGGTTAGGGAGAGAGTCGTAATAGACCTGGCGTCCTATGGATGACTTGGAATATAGCCGTGTAAACGCCCCAAGTCACAGGCGTCTCATAGCGGCCTGGGGGGAGGGGGAGGGGGAGTGATAGTTCTTGTTTTCGACTTTCCACTGGGGGATGGTAACCGAGCACAATGGAGGTGGAGGGGTCGCCCGACAGGATTTAGAACTGATTAAACGTTCTGGCGGCAATAAACTAAGGTGATGTGTCTAGACTATGTCTGGGAATGTTTGCACCTTTGACCTCTCTTTGGTTAACCTCCACAAACAGGTCAATCAGGTAACTGATTCTCTTCTCCTTAACTCTTCTGCCTCGTCATTGCAGTCGCCACCTGCTCCCCCTCACTCGAAACAACAGGTAAATTTCCTGTTCAATAAGAGCTCCCGCGGTGGGCTCAAGTTTGAGAACGGCACGATAAATGAGTGCCGAGTGTCAACTCTTGTAAGAGACACGGGGTGCACATGCATAGTAGTCTTGGAGACGTTGTTACCCACAGTAAGTCCCCAGAATAAGGAATTTGCGATCGTTTATGACTTTTAGGTCGTGCCACTAAGTTTCGGGTGGTAAAGTGTTACATACAGTGTCAGTATTTCACAGGATCGGCTAATGTAGTCGCCACCCCAATGAAGTTTTGCTCTGTTCTTATCGGACAGAGCGCGCAGCTCTTCCCCAAACTCATCACGCAACCAGAGATCCCTAGAGCCGAATCTGCGAAAGATACCCTGCCCCAGGACATTTAACGTCCTCGTCAACTCCAGACGTCGAGTTATCCAGCAATGATAAGTTTTCTGAAGCTCAAAAGAATTACCATTCTTTGCAACCCCTGTGGGATAAGGCCAGTAAAAAGGAACCCGAAACCGTTTGAGGAAATAGAAGAATTGAATACATAGAAAAAGATTCGTTGCTACATCAATCTTTTGTAGCACCAGATAACGCCCCCGTCACTACCCTGTGTGTACCCAGGATGTATGTACGTCCAGTTCTGCAGATAGCTCACGACGGATTAATGGCTGGGCACTTCAGTCATAATAAGACGGCCTAGTGTGTTTTCAAATATTTCTCTTGGCCAGGCGCTGACAAAGAAATATCCGACTTTTGCAAGCCCTGTGACATCTATCAAAAGGTCACGGCCAAAGGTCGTGTTGCCCCCGCTCCACTTTAGAAGACCCCAATCGTGTCTGAGCCCTTCTTTAATGTCGCGATCGATTTGATAAGCCCTCCCCGTCCCCCTTCTATTGAGGGGCATTCCTACATTTTGACCCCGTAAATTGTACCCCACGTTTGCTGGATGCGGTTCCCTTCAAGAACATCGATAGTATTTCGTGTGCAGAGGCGTTGATTTCTATTTTTTACCCGAGTAGGCATCCCGAAGAAAATCCTATCGGACAGAGGCCGTCAATTCACCTCACAATTGATGGACTATGTAGGAAAGCTCCTGCTGGTCAAACCCCTTTTTTCAACCCCTTATCGCCCCTCCTCAAATGGGATGTGCGAGAAATTAAATGGGACTCTAAAATCAGTTCTCAAGAAATTGTGCCACGCCAACCGCTAGAATGTCACCGCTAACTCCCCGTGGCTTTATTTGCTTGTCGGGAAATCGCACACCGAACGCTCGGATTTGCCCCGTTCGAGCTATTGTACGGAAAAAATGTCTGCGGGCCGATGACCATCCTAAAAAAATTTTGGTCAAACCCCAAGCTTGATGAGGAGGTTAAGTCCTCCTACGCTTATGTGTTGGATTTGCATACTCACCTAGAAAATTGTGCAGACCCCGCCTTCAAGAATTCTGAGGTGAATTTGGAAAAATACAGAACGTATTTTGAAATCAAATTCAAAGCACGGAAATTCTTACCAGGCAACGAAGTACTACTTCAGTTGTCTTTTGAGTCAAATAAGCTCCTAGCTCAGTGGAAAGGACCTTTTTCAGTAGTCTAACCCCTAGGCCCGAACGCCTACTCAATTCAGACCCCTCAGGTAATAAAGTGTACCACGTCAACCTGTTAAAAAGCTACCACCGACGCGCGTGCATTAATAATGTGGCCGCTTTAGACGAAGAGCTCGTCTTAGAGGCAACTTACCCAGTCGAACCGCTTTACTTCGTTCAAACGGTTCGCGTGGAAGCAGACGACGAATATACTTTACCGTCTCTCACTTCCCCCGATCGGACTCAGCCCCCGAGCACGATTTTGGCCCCGTCTCCTACCCATCGAGAAGGCTCAATTGGCGAGCCTCCTAAGTGAATTCTCAGACATTGTCTCCGAAACCTCAAATTGTTCAACCCAATTCACAAATAAGAACTAAGCCTTATCCTATTCTCGTTTATTTACTCCACGCGTTTAACTCCGAAGGAGAAAATTTGCTCAGGTTGGGGATCATCTAGCCCCTATTTATCTGACTTCTGTGCCTCGATTTTGATGGTCAGAAAGGCAGATCAATCATTTAAGATGTGCGTCGATTTTCGCAATTTAAATTAAGCCACCCAGTTCGACGCCAAGCCCATACCTTTGATTGATCAAAATCTACATTTTTTCGAAGATGCAAATTCATCTCCTAAATTGACCTCTGTAAGGCCTACCATCTGATTTCTGTCTCCAAATATTGTAAGCTTTTTACAGCTTTTGATAGAGAGAAAGGCTTAATGCAATTTACCCGTTTTCCATTTGGTTTGGTAACTGCGTGTGGTAACTACAATCAAATGATGCGCCGAATTGTAGACCTCCTAGTCAGTGTAACCTTTTATTTTGACAACGTGTACTTTACCACCCGTACATGGGCCAGCACGTACAGTCCCTTAGCGCTTTGTTAATCCGTTTGCGCGAACATGGACTCACGATAGGCCCATCGAAGTGTCATTTCGCATATAATACGATTAAATATCTTGGTTTTAAGATCGGAAAGAACTAGATTGTCCCCCAAGAAGTCAAAGGTAAAACCATAGCTGAAATGCTGCTTCCCCGGAGAAAGAAGCAGCTGCATTCATTTCTGGGTTCTGCTTCATTTTACAGGCGCTTCGTTCCCAGTTTCGCCAAAATAGCGTCCCCATTTAATGATATGTTAAAGAAAACAAGACCTGATCCTATCAGTTGGAATCCCCCCGCGGTGTCAAGCTTTAACCAGCTGAGGGAGAAACTGATCTCGGCTCCTATTTTTAGACTCCCGAATCCGAACATGAGCTTGGGATTCGTACCAATGCCTCTCAAGATGGTAGTAGTGGTGCCCTCATGCAATATGAAAACGATGGAAGTGGTTATCCCGTTGCGTATGCGAGCAGGAAGATGTCTGCCCACGAGAAGGCTTACGCCAGCATTGAACTCAAGGCTTTAGCTATAGTATGGTCGATTCGAAATTTTAGAATGTACTTTATAAGAACCGAATTCGTAATTGAGAGTGACCATAAGACATTGTCGTACCTTCGTAATTTCAAGAAAAAAAATGGACGACTAATGCGATGGAGTCTGTTGCTCATGGAATATCAATTCTGTGTTTGTATATCAAGGGTACTTAAAATTAATTAGTGGATAGTTTAAGTAGAAATCCTCTAGAAGACCCTATTGCCATAAATTAAAGATACCATTAGTGTATCTCCTTGTATATATGTTTGCTGATCTATTTTATATAGGGGTTAATTGTTTGAAGGGCTGTATAATTATCCACGGGTGTAGTGTGTCTTTAATAATAGTTCATTTTATTTATATACTCAATGTGTTGTATGGCTTAATTCTACTTTTTTTTGTTTGTACTTGTGCCAATAGTCTGAAGTAATTATTACCATTTGCTAACCCAGTTCATGTCCGAATTTTGTTTGTATCAATTTTTATATCATCTTCCCCTTGAAGAAAAATTAGTTCGAGACATTTTTTTTTTTTGGGGGGGGGGGGCATCCGACTCGTGAAAAAAAAATGACTTTCTGAAAAGGGAGGAGTTTGGAAGAATGAGAGAGAGAAGGAATTCCCCACCCCTGTCTTCCCCAGTTAGCTGTTGACCGCTCTAAGTTCGTCTGCCCTATATACTGCGGAAATTAGAACATTGGAAATACCATTAAGTGGGTATCACGATTTCGCGCTATAGAGCCTTATCGCGAACCTTATATTTTGCAAATATATCTGAATATATTTCGCTCTCAAATATGAACCCCTTTTGTAAATAAACGTTACCTATTATTTTGTAGCCAAAGCAGATGTGCTCTCTTCTGAAAGCTCAGTATTTATAAGCCTGATTGTAGATAATTAGTCATTTTTGATAAGAGTTAATCTACATATGTACATTGTTCAAGTCTCTAGATATTAATTTTTACGTGTATTTATTTGGTATTCCTTTTTTATTTATTTACCATGTTTCCCATTAATATGTTTTTTCATGATGCGGATTTTTTTTTTCCATTCTGTATTCCTTGTGAATTTAGGACTGCGTATATATTTTTTTCCTTCATTTTGTGACGCGAGGTATTGCACACCTCTGTTTATTTATTTCCCGAGATGTCACTTTTCCCGGTGGTTCTTTCTTAAGGGGGATGGAGATATCGAAGAGATATATATATATATATATATATATATATATATATATATATATATAGAGAGAGAGAGAGAGAGAGAGAGAAAGAGAGAAAAGCGAGTTGCGCAGATAAAAAGAAAAAGGAGTATCTCACGGACGAAGAACATTCCATCCGACCTTTTGGTAAGCTTTCGGAGCGATATCGAAGTCAGACTGGAGGTGAGGCACCATTTACCGATATGGCGCCAAACCATTACCGCCGTATCTTTGGGACAGGGTCGAGATCGCTTCCGTCGGCATACAAAAGAGCTTCCGGCGGAGTCGTATATATTCCCCAGCCCTGGAATAATCATATGAGTATTCTCAGAGTATTTGGGACGCGAGCTGTATCCATGCCGCTTTCATGCAAGTAACATTCACGCAGTGCTCGCTCACGCAGTACTCACGCAGTACTCACGCAGTATCTTGAGATCTCATTGGAATCATCCAAGGACGACGTGCACTTCTCGAGTGAAACCCTGGCACCCTAAGGGCTCGCAGGCAGAAACCGTTATTCGGAACGACGGAGGTCAAGGAAGAAGGACTCAGTCAAGAATAACGCGCTTAGCTACGATTCCTCGACAAGATTACTCCCCCGAGCGAACACTCGATGTCTTCTCCAGAAACTCATAAGCCATTAATTTTTTTTTCATCGTCGAAGTGGCGTGACTCTCTCCGACCTCAAAACTTCCTTCATAGTCTTCGATCCCTCAACGGGAATTATTGTGCCTCGTACAGCTCAGACAATATATTCTTTGTAAATTCCATCCAATTTCTACTTGCCAAACGATTAACGTAATTATTAAAGTGTATCGTTCTTGTTAATCTCATTTGTTGTTTGTATAGAATTAAAGATTATTTTGTTTCGCTTGCCTGTATCCTATAACCACTTGAAGCGTACTGAAATAGTATCAAAGTCGACCAATATTAGAATTTGCACTCGTCTTTAATTCCCACGCACTTAAGAGGGAGACATTTCCATATATTTATTTGTCGCTCCCCTCCCCCACATCTAGGGAGGGCAACAAAGGTCACGAAGGACAACCTGATCCCACCACATCGGGCTTCAATCCAGCCTCTAAATAAAACCATTTTATGCATTTGAGTGAGAATCCAACCTAAACATAGAGTTAAATACCAGACTTTGAATGAAGATCAATGAACACCTTTCAGGTTATATAACGAAAGAAATAAACAGTTAGAGGATAAAAGATGCCTGGCATTAGGATTTTTTCAGACTTCGGGATTTAGTCTTCCGTTGGTTTATGGAAACAGCACTTTTTGATAGTTCTGTTAAAAAATTTGTTTAATGCATAAAATTCAGTGCATAGTCTGATTTTGACGATACAGTTTAGCAATTTAGGAATTGTTAGCAAATTTATCAGTGTTATCTTCTTGCGTAAGTAAACGGCCTGGACTGAACTTAGTCTGAAGCTTTCTGACGCCTTGATTTTCAGTACACCTTTTTTATAATCGATTAAATCCAATATTATCTTACGACTCATAGTAGAATTATTTTTGTTTTTGTATTAAATGTGATAATAATAACATTTCTAGTTGAATTTTGATTCAGTTAAAGTATATTGCCATTGTTTTAAATTAAAGTTGTTTTAACACCAGTTTTTTCTTCGCTTCTCTGCAGAGGTGTTGCGATGGATTTTGTGGCGATTAGGACGTACGTTGCCTTTACCGATCTCTTGAAATCCTGGGTGGAGCAGTTATCGGTGTATAACTAGGCTTTAATTGCCTAAATGCCAGTTAAAGTTGCTCAGTGAATAGAATTAAATTGAGCTAAAGAACCAGCGAGGTGGTGAGCCAAGAAATTGGCTGACCACGAATCAAGTTTCTGGAACCGTTCCATTAGATGGGGTCCATTGCATCTCCTCTAAATTTCCTACTATCTTTCCCATTAATACTATTTCTTTTCCTACCATCCTCAAATGTCTGAATGGTCTTGCAAGTATAATAACCCTGCTACAACTAAAAGCTGGAGGAACAAAAGCCCTCCTGGCCCCTACACCCGCTGTTAGGCACCTTCCCGGTCTGAAAACCTGGAGCATAACCTGTAACAATTGATCTTCAACCTACGCTGACTTGATCCACCTTCGATACTTTCTTTACATATTCCTCCATTCTTATTTTCATTTATTGATAATTAATGACCACCCAAACTAATATATGCCCATTTTTTGTTATACATTTTTATTGATGAAAAAGGTGAAAACTAGTGAGACAAGATAATGATGAAGTAAATGAAGTGAAAATGTGAGGAAAGTAAATAACTTGAGTAGTCGAAGGAGGGGACTACTTGGAAAATTAAAAACGAATTAAGCGTACCCATAGAAATATACACAATCTCAAAAATAAACGGATTATCAGATTATAGCTAAGGGCAGGAGAATTGCGCTCCCCCTAACTTTCAAGTCATCAAGGAGTCTTTATTTAATACTCGAAATATGGCCCATAGCAAGCTTTCACTTCGTCTTACTTTAATAATCCCCTTACAAACCACTTTAAAATGTTTTTCCAGTTTAGATAATTAAATAAAAATAAAATAATACTAATAATTCTTACTATCCTCCCGTGCTATTGTTGGATTACACCACTACCAAAATCAAGCACCTATGATTCAATTTCCAGCCCAATTTGTGTTGATTTATCATCAACGATATTCAAATTTACTTTTCAAATTTCAGCATCTAATTACCTCCCCCAAAATAGACTGCCACTTTTAAATGAATTTAAATTTGTTTAAATTAATAAAAATATACCTTCATATGTTTCTGTGATTTTAATGAGGTCGTATATATATATATACATATATATATATATATATATATATATATATATATATATATATATATATATATATATATATATATATACCTTAACCGCACCATATATATATATATATATATATATATATATATATATATATATGAGGAATTAAACCACATTCTCCAAAGACAATTTAATTCAGAACAGTAGTTTCGGTGTATCTCACACCCTTTTTCAACTGACACTGGGTAGAAAATTTAAGACAAGTGTATATAAGCATAACACAAGATTCCCTCTTTTTTCCCCCAATCCCCTACTTGTGGCTAATCTGGGGAGGGGGTTAGGCCTAAACATATTGAAGGGCTGACATTTAACTATTTTGTTTATATGCTTTCTTATTACAGGATTAAAAGAAAATTGACCCTCAGATAGATTTAAATTAGGAACTGACGATATCAAGATAGATTCTACGATTCTTCTCATGACATAGTTAGCCGATTTAAATACCATTTTAATTCCATTGAAATCGATCGTATGATTCTTGACTCTAACATAACAAAATATTCCACTACTTTCGCTGCCCACTCTAATATCTCTTTTGTGTTCGTAAATCCCTTGTCTAGATTTCTCCCCGTTTCCCCTTTTTTAACTTAATGGAAATCATTGCATGGTATTGCATATACTCCTATGTTATGATGTTCTTTGGGTTTCCTGGCCATCATCAATTGGTTTAAGGAATTATTATATTTAAAGGCTAGATTAATACCCGCTTTTCCAAATATGTCCTTTAAACTATTTAATTTATTATTAAATGACAATGTTATACATTTGTTGAAGTCGTTAGTGCGGGAAGGCTTATTACCATAGAATGTTTTTCTAGCTGCAAAATGGGCAGACGATATGAACCAATCGGGGTAATACAAATTAGAAAAAATGGTCCTGATAATGACAATTTCTTCTTTTAAATAGGAAGGATGACATATTTTGTATGCTCTAAGGAAAAGGTTAGAAATTACTGATTTTTTAACAGTATTATCTATCGTGAAACGAAAAATAATGTATATAGGCATTCGAGTGGGTTGGTTTCCTATACACGTCAAGTTTTAATTCATGGTGATCTTTATTAATGAGGACATCTAAAAAGGGCAATCTATTATCATATTCCCATTCATATTTAAATTTGATGGAGACATGCAAATTATTCAAAGTATTAAAAAAGGTATCAAAATCATGGCCATTAGGCCATACAGAAAATACATCGTCAATGTACCTTAACCATATAAAGTTAGGGGGAGAAATTGTGGGAAGAAGTTCAGTCTCAAAATATTACATGAAGAGACATGCCAATATCGGAGATAAACTATTTCCAATGCTGAGGCCAAATATTTGTCTATAAAACTCATTATTTACTCGAAACACATTGTCAGAGAGACATAATTCAACTAAATCGATAAATTTACTCGTAGAAATGGGAAGATCCAAATTAAGTCTAGGCTTGATTTCCCGCAGAAGGCCCATGGTTTGGTCAACCGGAACTTTGGTAAACAAAGAGTTTACATCAAAGCTCACAAGTTTTCCATCCGGTAATTGCAAGTGGTTGAGGCGGTCAACGAAATCTTGAGTGTTCATAATGTGTGCAGATGAGATTCTTCCTACTGCTGGAGATAAATGCTTAGGGAGCCATTTGGAGAGCTTATAAGTGGCAGAATTAATATTGGAAATGATTGGGCGTAAGGGACATCCCTCTTTGTAGGTCTTTGGGAGCCCATACATATAGGAAAGTGAAGGGTTCATACTCCTGAATTGTTTAATTAAATCTGCGCTTTTCAATATTCTCTTCAACTTGTTGTTGAAATTGCTTGTTTTGTTATTGAGCGGATCACTTTGTAGCTTTTAATATGTGTTCACATCATTAAGAAGTTCATTTAGTTTATCATTATAACTTAGCTTGGGAAATAGTTCATCTCCGATATTGGCATGTCTCTTCATGGAATATTTTGAGACTGAACTCCTTCCAACAATTTCTCCCTCTAACTTTATATGGTTAAAGTACATTGACGATGTATTTTCTGTATGGCCTAATGGCCATGATTTTGATACCTTTTTTAATAATTTGAATAATTTACATGTCTCCATCAAATTTAAATATGAATATGAATATGATAATAGATTACCCTTTTTAGATGTCCTCATTAATAAAGATCACCATGAATTAAAACTTGACGTGTATAGGAAACCAACCCACTCGAATGCCTATATACATTATTTTTCGTTTCACGATAGATAATACTGTTAAAAAATCAGTAATTTCTAACCTCTTCCTTAGAGCATACAAAATATGTCATCCTTCCTATTTAGATGAAGAAATTGTCATTATCAGGACCATTTTTTCTAATTTGTATTACCCCGATTGGTTCATATCGTCTGCCCATTTTGCAGCTAGGAAAACATTCTATGGTAATAAGCCTTCCCGCACTAACGACTTCAACAAATGTATAACATTGCCATTTAATAATAAATTAAATAGTTTA
The DNA here is from genome assembly GCA_963969495.1 of Ceratothoa steindachneri. Lineage (NCBI taxonomy): Eukaryota > Metazoa > Arthropoda > Malacostraca > Isopoda > Cymothoidae > Ceratothoa > Ceratothoa steindachneri. The sequence goes on from OZ018320.1 coordinate 62,168,907, forward strand.
AAGGACATATTTGGAAAAGCAGGTATTAATCTAGCCTTTAAATATAATAATTTCTCAAACCAATTGATGATGGCCAGGAAACCCAAAGAACATCATAACATAGGAGTATATGCAGTACCATGCAACGATTGCCATAAAGTTTATATAGGGGAAACGGGGAGAAATCTAGACAAGAGATTGTACGAACACAAAAGAGATATTAGAGTGGGCAGCGAAAGTAGTGGAATATTTTGCCATGTTAGAGTCAAGAATCATACGATCGATTTCAATGGAATTAAAATGGTATTTAAATCGGCTAACTATGTCATGAGAAGAATCGTAGAATCAAGCTTGATATCGTCAGTTCCTAATTTAAATCTATCTGAGGGTCAATTTTCTTTTAATCCTGTAATAAGAAAGCATATAAACAAAATAGTTAAATGTCAGCCCTTCAATATGTTTAGGCCTAACCCCCTCCCCAGATTAGCCACAAGTAGGGGATTGGGGGAAAAAAGAGGGGATCTTGTGTTATGCTTATATGCACTTCTCTTAAATTTTCTACCCAGTGTCAGTTGAAAAAGGGTGTGAGATACACCGAAACTGTTCTGAATTAAATTGTCTTTGGAGAATGTGGTTTAATTCCTCCTCTTTTCTTGCGATATTGCATTAATTTTCATCATATATATATATATATATATATATATATATATATATATATATCGTGGTATAGGAAGAACCGAGTGATGCCTGGGAGTTCGTACGTATGGGTTGTTTACGTACGTCACAACTCCTTGATTACGTTTTACCTCTAAGAGTGCTATATATTTATAATTATGAATAATTATTTAATTATTCACTTCTTTAAACTTGGAGGGTTCCTAGTGACTTGCTTAGCGTTTCGAGGATTGAAAAAGTTTGTTAAAAAAAAACTGAAACTTTAATTAAAACAAAAACAAACAAAACATGAACTAACGAAATTTGACTCCTTAAATGCGCAGAAATGACTTCAATAAATTTAAGTGAGGCTTTCTAAAATGACTTCCTTGAAATTATAATGATGGTTGACCCACAGCTCACCTTAATATAAAAAAAAATGCAAACGGACTTTACAGAAACGGATACCTGGGTTTAAATACCTTTATACTTCCGACTAGAATCGGGTTTGAGTCTGACCTTGAACTCAATCGTTACGTCACCTCAGGAATTCTTGTTGTCTGGATGAAGCGTGCCACTTGTCTAGAGGTCTTGCATGGACAATTAGCTTCAAAGCCACGGAGGCCTTTGGCGCGTGTGACAAATCAGGTTCCCATAAGTCAAAGCTAATTTCTTTAAGAATGAGATTTTCATAACAGAAATTAGCTTTGACTTATGTTCCTAATTTTTTTTTCAATTTTCATTTTCATGGGAAGCCGAGTTGTCAATTTAATTATTGCATTGATTTTGTATTAACATTTTTTTTTTCTCTTCCTCTCTCCTTTCCCCTCTCCACTACGTATCAATTTACATCTCGTGTCTCTCCTAATCTTCCTCTGTAGACTATCCCTGTATCTGTTAATCGTTTAAACCCTTTTGGCTCTGTTCTTGCCTCTTGGTTTGACCTTGCTACCTCTTATAGCTAAATCTTAATATGAATTTACCAATCCCTCTCCTACTTTCTCATTGGTGATTTCCTGTCTTAGAGGCGGTCTTTTATCTTTTACTAGCTTATATATATATATATATATACATATATATATATATATATATATATATATATATATATATATATATATATATATATATATATATATATATATATATATCCTTATGATATTATTTTCGATTGTATTTATCCTTGAGAATTAACTGAATAAAGTTCGAAAGTACTTAGAATACCTTTTCATTTTTCCTGCGGGACAGTGCATACATTGCGAACCTCACGTGCTACTTTGTCTTATTCATTATATATATATATATATATATATATATATATATATATATATATATATATATATATATATATATATATATATATATATATATATATATATATATATATATATATATATATAATATGCGTGTTAAAAGAGGGGCAGGATTCATTCCTAATTCTTGGCATATCCTCGCGAGGTTGCGAGAACTAAAGATTTCTCCCGTGTATTTTAGCGCTAGGGTTTTAGGCCATTTCCTCAGTATGCTCCGAACAGTCGTCGCGTTTGGTCTTATTCCGAAAGTGAATGATAGCGTTCGCTTAAAAGGGAGCCGTTTTTCGGATCGAATTTGAACGTTTTATTTTAAGTACCTTAGGCCTCCTAAGGTACTTATAACAAGCGGCAAAATTTAGGAGAATATAACTACTGTTGAAGCTCGATTATTATAATACTTTGAAAAGCAGTCAGTGTAAAAGAAGAGAACGATCAATATTTTATAAAAAATACTGATTTTTCGTAATTTAATTCACTGCCACGAATTAAAATTGTCATTTATTTGTGGCCACAAATCAAGAAACTTACGGGTGTGTGTAACATGTGACTTTTAATTTAAATACAGAGTGACACTTAAAGTATTTAAATAATCTGGTTCTAAATCATGCCAGCTTTTATTCACCTATTGTAAAATTGACGCGAAATCATCCTACATTTAATGAAGATTTGAATGCTAAAGGTAGGTACCGTTTAAACTTTACGTTCATGCTGAGAATCAATGCTCGTTCTGTCTTTTCACTAGGCTGTGGAACAATTTCATATAGTGGCAATTTATGTTCACTACAGGGGTATATCTTTATAATATTACTGCTTTTTTTCCTAACATCTTTTTTTTTGTTCGCGGATATTATCCTACCTATTCAAGCAAAAACATATTCTAGTTTAATTTGATTTTGAATCTACTAGTCCATTTAATTAAGGACTTGTTGAAGCTTATATATGTATATATATATATATATATATATATATATATATATATATATATATATATATATATATATATATACATACATATATAGAGAGAAAATAAACATGGTTTTATGGTGTTAGTAATGAAATAAGATTCATAGGCACATATAACTACATGCTCATAGACAATCACATACATATGAGGGTTATTTCGCTGTACCATTCCATTTTTTCGCTACTGATTTTCTTGTTTATTGGTTTTATGTTTATAATTATATTTTTTCTCATCATCTTTGACTCCTGAATAGACCCAATCCAAGGTACACGAGAGCTTTAAGCATCTTCAGAAAAGAGGCTTTCTCCTATAGTTCTTGAGCACCTGAACATCTTCAAGGTGAATTTCAGTATTTTTCTTACCTTTCAATAAACGCCTTAGCACCACCTCCAGTCATCTCCCTTACCGCGCCTTGCTTAAAACCATATATGCCTAAAATTGGATTTTAATTCTTGCTCATAATTTGAAAAAGTATAAACAGCATATAGCCAGAAAATTTAGCTTTAAATGGATCTGATTGATAATATCTTCATTCTTCATGTTTAACAGAAATAAAGATTTATATAGCTATACCCCATATGTAATTACTCCTACTTAATGTTCGGCTCTCCTGTTTTATTGGCTTAGAAATCGCCCCTAAAAGTTCGATATTTCAATACACCTCGACCACTACCAATTCTTTTGGACGTTGATATTCTCTATTGTATTTTGCACTCAGATCTTTTCTCAATCTTGTTTCCAGCTTGTCGTCTCTTTTCCCTCTCCTCTTTCAGCCCATCAGCTAAACTATTTTAATCGACCAAAACATGAACGTAAGAGCACATTAAACACTATGAAAAATGGATTATAAAATCCTCGTGTATATTGCGAGTCCGAAATTGCAGAACAGGACTTCCATACACTTCATAGCATACATAGCCTCGGTGCTTTTTATATATTTCAAAGATACCTATAGCCTTAAATATGATCATATAGACCAATATATGCAGCTCTCTATATCTGATGACGCTTATAGCTCCTCTTATCTCCCTTCTACCCTTATAGATCCTCATATATTTCTATAGGAACACATAACCTCATTGTTCCTCATATTCCTCTAACTTTTATAACCTCAAATAGTTCCATAGCGATCTCTATAAGCTGCGCTTAGTTTATATTGCTCTCCATACCGACTCATAGTTCATCTTCAGCCCTCAAACCCTTCCTTTAGCTCTCTTTTAAAGCCTGTATCTCTTTGCATCCCTTCATTCTCACGATTGGTCCCATACCCATAACTCCCTATAGTCTCCCATATTTTCCATATCCTTTCATATTGCCGTCCTAAGAGGCAAAACACTTCCTGAGATGAGCCGTGGGAAAGACTTTAATTTATGTTGATGACAGCCTCGCTGTGGAGGCGAAAACTCCCTTCCTCCACGCCCTCGTCAAGTCCTCGGGGAGAGAACAGTTTACGTGGTCCCCAGAGTAAGGGACTAAATGGGGTGAACATTTTTTTTTTATTTAAGGGAAATGAGCTAAGAAAAGGGAAAGAAGCGAATCAAGTGGGAAGAAAATTAGACACTAGTAAAGGAATTTTTCATGGCATTTAATGAGGAATTTTTGTTGTAAAGGAAATTTGAGGCAATAAATTGGGAGTCATAATTATGCTATTAATTAAGGGAAGAATTAGAAAAAGGCCTGAGAGGGGATATGGAGATAAAAGGGAAATTTTTAATCCATTAAAGACGATTTGGAGGGTATGAGATTGCTCGTGGGGATTAATACTATACACATTCGGCCCCAGTTTTTTTGTTCTATTCCCTCGATTCTTGCAAGGAGTTATGAAATTAACGAATGATAAAGGGGAGGCAGAAAGAAGAAAATTAAACGAATAAATTGGAATAAGATGCTTGGAGAGTGACAAAAGATGACAGGTAAACATCATTAGAATCCTGATGCAGGATAGTGTTCTTCTTTTGTAAGATTCAACAACAGCATCGCCAGGTTAAGTAAAGAACAATTCCTTTAAAATTCCTTCAAATTCCTTCGAATGCACTTAGCAGGCTATTCATGCGGTCAAGAAAGTTCAGGTCAATTTTAAATGGGATTTCTCCCTGGTGGTTGAAATATTAACTCTTCGTTTGGGGAAATAGGAAAGACAACAGCAATTTTGAGATACAAACAGGGGATTGATGCTCATAGAATTATAATTAAATGACACAGAACATTTAAGTTTAGTCACCTTTTAACTGGTGGGTCTTTAACTTTTATTTCAAATCGACACTTAAGTGGCTCTCTTTCCTTCAAATTTTTACTCTGTGACCATTTTGTATTTTCTGTTTCTTCATAATAGAATCGTATTATGAAGATGTATGTTTATTTATTTACACTTGTTTCAGGCAGTTTTTTCTTTTCTACTTCTTCGATTCTCGTTTTGATTTTTCATTCTTTTTTTTTCTTTTTTTAAACTATTATATATTTTATTAAATCAAATTAATCAAAAATTATTCAAGAAGAAATTCGTTCGTCTTGAAGAATTTATAACATTAGACACGACATTGTGTTTCCTACCATTTCCTTAGCGTAAAAAGTTTATACTGCTACCGATACGTACGCTGGGGTCTTGAGCTTTCGAGTAGGTACTTTGAATACCAGTGTCGTAAATTTGGAGCGTATTTCTTTCATCTTAATCGCGAGATTCTACCTGAAGAGTGATAAAACCAGTCGTTTTCTTCCACTGAGCCATTGGGAGTGTCATAGAAACGAGCGGATTTGAACTTTCGTGCTTTATTTTCCTGTGCTTTTCCCCCCCAAATGCACAACGAGATGTTTTTTCGTGTGCTGTGAAGAAGGGAGAGAAGCAAACTGCTTCAAAAAAACGCGCTTGGATGCGTTAATTGAAATCGTTATAAAAACATGCATTTTTAAATTTTTTTCAAACCCAACAATATATCTTAGACTTATATATTTGATATATAAGGTATTTGAGAAATTAAATTTAGAGTCAAGTTGCAGAAATTGTAATTAATTTATCTGAATATTTATATCACAGAAATTGGACAAGGTTCGATTTTTTTTAATCCCTAAAGAAGATTAAGGAACCGAATGTCTTATTTTCCCTGCTGATGAGAATTCGCTACATAACATGAAATAGTTCCGCCGAAACAAAACAAAAACTAAAACTTTCAAATATACTTGCTAAGATTTAGAAGGAACCGCGTCAAAAATTCTCTCTTTCTCTCATACTCTCTAAAGCACGCCCACTCTCACACACACACCTATATAATGTGTGTGTACAAAGTATTTTCCTACTGTGTCTAGCCTCTTGTTACACATGACAGAGAAAAGTGACTTCTTAATGTAAGAAACTACTATGAACTTGGAAGCTTCGAGCGGCGTTACATGTTAAGTATTACACAGGGTCACCTTACAAGTAATTGGATAAGAACACAAACTTGATTATCGGATATTGTCAAAAAGAAGAACATTGCTGGAGGAAACGATAAACTATAAACGATAACCTAACTTCATATGAGATCGTAGAATAAAGGTCATTCAATAGCAAGGGTAACGAAGCAAACACGAATGTTAGATCTTGACAACGGGAAACAATCTTGAAGCCGTTGAGCTGAAAAAGGTAGATATATTTTTTTGTTTGCTAAAAGTTCGCACCGTCTATCTTATATCTCAGTGTGGATCTGTAGTATAAGTTCGCATCCGAAAGTGAGTATCAAAAAATTATAGGGTATTAATATATTACAAATAAATGAAAAATATTTTATTTAAAATAAACAAAATGGGTTAAATAACGTATCATTTATCGCTTATATTCCTCCCCACGTGAACAGTAAATAGTGTATAAAAATAAACAAGTGCAGCACCTAGAAAATTATAAAAGCAAATAACTATATCTCGATTTTCTCTATGACATTCGTTTAATTTCCTTGAAAATTACATATAATATTCTATAACATATGGCTCTGATAGTAACCAACTTGTATTTCAAAAAACAGTGTATTAAAAAAGTTATGAAGAATGTTAAGTGTATTTGAAGGAAAGATATGTCCCAAACTACTGAACGATAACTTATAACTTTTAATTTATTCGAGCAAGTTTGTGTTGTATGTATGGAAACTCTGTTCCATGTGTATTATGGACACTTACTGATCGTATTACTCATTTACAGGATGACGAGACGTGTAAGGTCTCGTCCCCAAAAGTTATTCAAACCAAAATAATGTTTCTTATTGATAATCGCTCTTGAGAGTCAACAAAGAAAATAGGTTGCCGATGAAAAAAAACAGTCCCAGGGAAGATTTTATGATAGAACTGATTTTGAAGGAAAGATTTGTGACAACATCCGGTATTTCACTTTATGCTACAGAGAACATGAACCTGACTGTGTCTTACTAGACTGTTCTACGTCGCTTGGGACTAATATTACGCCTCCCCCTTGCTAGGAAAACATCAGTAAGACGAATAAAGTGGCTAGATTAGGCCCCTATTCTTCGCTACTGAGCATGTCTTGTGAATTACTGAAAGGTAGAAAAGATGTTTTCATCGTCGAAAAAAATTGACTGTTAATTGGATGACAAGCAAAATGTAAGGCGTCGTAGAAGTGAAAGATTTAATCCTACCTTCATGAAAAGGATTAGATTTGGAAGTGACAACGTTATGGTGTCAGGAATCTTTTCAAACGCTGTATTATAGGAATTTACTTCCGGACGATGTGATCCCCTATCTTCGACGACTAAAGTACGTAGGCCTATTTTCTTGCAAGACAAAGCTCCGTCACGTGCAGCAAAGATGGTAAAGCAGTTCATGGATGCTGAAAATATAGACATGAACTGTCCGATAGAAAACCTTTAAGGTATAAGTTGAGAAGGTTTTGGCTCGGAAACTGACGAATGATAAAGATCACTGGCAAAGAATGTAGTAAAATTACATCCGAACTTCTGCGTTAAATTGTTGAAGACTTGTGGTCAAAGATTCATTTACTCGATTCATTAAAACAAGGGTCTGCAAAATCTATTTAACATTTTGTTCCAATTTCTATGAGAAAAATAAGTTGTTTCCAGACAAGAAATGCATTTATACTTATCTTTTCCTTATTTGAAACGGATCTTTTCTTTAAATATACATTACTTTCCACTATTAGATGAAAAGTTCCCTAAATATTTTGTGTAATTTCATGGAAATATTATTTTCAAGAAAATGTAGAATTTGCTATTTTGTATCCCTGTTTTGGACAGGACTGTATATCTCACTAGAAAGATGACAGGGGTCACATAAGCATGTCTATCTTGATCGTGTTTGGTACCTACGCTTCAGGTTGTGGTGACATAGAGTTTCGAAGGATGCGATTCCTTCTCCAGGATATCTGAGCTTACCTTGATTCAAGATGTGTTTTAAGCTGGTGCCAAGACTCATTTAGTGAATGGTCTTGGCATTATTAATTTGTAAAGTTGTTCTTTCCTGGTTTCCTAGTATTTTGTCATTCTTTTGCTTATCTTCCCTTTTTTTGTTGGAAAAGATTTTTATATCATGAGTATAGTTTTGTATACTTTCTTAACTATTGGTTAAGAAATTAATGGTCAGATATTTCGGTAGATATGCCATTTTTGATTAACGCTATGATATGATTGATTTTAAAGTAAAAACAAATCTCAGAACTCATTTCTCACCCATTTATCCTTAACAATCTTCACAATCCCACACAGCTGCCCTTAAACACCTACTCCGAAACAGAACTCTCAGGAAATCGCATCCTTTAAGCAAACCTAGCCCCCGAAACAAACTGGAACTCCACACTGCACTATTCTCCGACCATCTCCCAAGCATCATACAAATAGCCCTTGAGAAGGAAATAACTCCACCAACCACACGCCCTTAAACAAATAATAGGAGGGAATTTTTATCTCGTTCTTCATTGACATGAGCTTTCAAAGAGCAACTCTACACTGTCTCAGTTCAACGATATAAATTAAGCCTATAGATGCATTCCCTACATACTCACAACAAAAAACAATAAACTTATCCCTAACCTAACACATCATACCCATTATATGTCTCATGAAGTCGGATACTTCAGAAAAACTAAGGAAACCCTACCAAAACAATAAAAAAAACAAATTAAGAAAGAAAACTTAATAGTATATCCTGCGTCATTTAAACAATGATCCAACAAGAACAAAAAGGCACTGGCGAGTCTTCTTGCGAATTCTAAAATACGAGTCAGAGAGCTAAAAATTCTGGCAAACTATCATATTAAGAGACTTGCTAACTTGAATGCAAACCCTTTACTCTCTTTCCCTAGTCTACCACTAGATTTTGCGTATTCCGTTTCTTATGTCTGATTCGTGTTAACATATCATTCCTCTTACATGTTTGTCCGCCTCTTGCCAAAGGCCACGTCTTTTCTTCTTCTCTCTGATCCTCGACATGGATCGCTTTCCTTTCTTCTGTATGTCCTCTGACACGTGTCCTATCCCATTTTTCGTTCGTCAGCCCCTTGCCACAGGCCCCTCCCATACCCTTTTTGTTTCTGTCTCTCCCATGGCTCTGGTTCTACCTATTCTTTTTTATACCCTCCCATTGATATGGGGCTCGTTTCATTTCTTCCTTGGTCTGCCTTAGTTAGTCATGAGCAATAACCCTTTCTTCTACCTGCCCTTCGACACCGGGTAATTTCTTTTTCTTCTTCGGTCTGTCCCATGTCATGAGTTCAACCTACCGCCCATGCTGTTATAAAATATTATTATTGAGTGAATATATATGTGAAGTGGTTGGGCCGATGTATGGTGCGTTTCATTGTTGATCATTATTTTATAATTGTCCTCTTTCGGACGCTCCCCTTATGGTTTGTCTATTTTTAGGATTGTTCTTTTCCAATATCAATCCTCTTCACTCTGGCATTAATCTTCTTCTGGCTGTTCTATTGCTATTTCTTTGGTACTTATTCCTCCACTTTTTCTTTTTTGACCGTTCGTTTTGTTGAAAATATTATTGTATTTACGTATCTCAGTAGAATTCTCTAGAAAAAAATATAAGTATTATTTAATTTGGGCACCATGGATTCAAGTCTTTTATCCCCAAAGTTTGCTCAATCAAGCGCTATACGTTATGCTGGAAAAGGTCTTGGACTACACTAAATTTCCCACAATACCTAAGAAACATAACAAAAAAATGATCTTCATATGAAATTCAACACATTAGTAACACACAGTAGCCACATTTGGTCAACCCAAGTATCCATGTGTCGGCAGGCATTATTACTATGAGGGATGAGAAAACCTCTTCGGTTATTTTACTCGTTGGATTTGTCCATATAAATAATGACAATTATTCTAATATATAAACATGAGACTTTTTTCGTTAGAATTTTGGCTCCAGGAATATGTGCCAATTCTAGTGCAAAACTTGTCTAGGTATGTGTGGTGAACACGCCTCATTGAACATACACGGATGGTGTTTGAAGCACGATAAGTAGTATTTACCAGGAGTTTTTATTTTCTCAGTAGATGTTTTCTGTTTTCTGTTTTTCTATTTTTAGTACTTTTATTTGATTTAACATATAGCTACCATCACCTAAGAAAGTAAAGAAGGTTATACTACTTACCAATTCACAATAAGTTTATATATTTAATTGTTTCTTCTTCAGAAGAATATTTTGATATACTATCAATATATTTAAGTACACTAAAAGCAAAATAATATGATTGCAAACGATTTTTACGGTATCAACAATGATCTTTTGGTCCATTGTGATTAAAGCGCTCGGAACTTCCGTTTAACTTCGGAGTGGGTAAGCTTCATTTTACTCATGTTTCATTTATTACTAATTTAATTAATGGCAAATATGTTGGATCTATCTATTTATCTATCTATTCTTCTATCTATCTACCTCCTAAATAGAATAAAAAATTATATAAGATCTAAAACCAAAAATATAAAAATGAGAAAGTGATTCTTAAGTATATCTGATATATGCGAATTAGAAAATTTCCAAGAATCTGTAGTTGAGAGTTAGAAAAGTGTGGTAGGGGTGATATTATATTCAGGATATTGAATTTTGTAAACATTAACCAATGAAACTATGAAACTCCACAATTTAGCATATTTTTCTGTCAAATATTTTTTGAAAAGGTGACTTTTCCGACACCTCGAAAATTTGAGAAAATTAGATACATGCAGAAAGTAAAAGTTTCCTTTGTATATCAATCTAAATATGACAATAAAATTAGGATGAATAAATAGCAATAAGGTATATATATGACCAAAACAATTAACAAGAAGGAAAAAAAATACAAAAATTGCCATAACTTGTAACATCGGCAACAAATAACAAATAAATGATGAAGCTCTGTGAAAATTACAGTAACACTAAATGATACAGGAAGGTCAGTAGCATGTTGAGAGTCCCTTGACGTTGATGATAGCATTCCTTCCTCACGGAATGCTGGAAGACTTCTTGGGGATGACTGCTTACATCTTCTCATTGGTGGATGGCGACGTCTTACGGCATCTTTCAGCTCCTGCGAATAGTTTTCAAGTGAATTCATATCCTGAAACTGTGGTGCTCTCTGGGACAACAAAGAATTTATTTTAGTCCAAGATGTTACCATTAAGAAATGGTTCGGGGACCTATTATTGCTAATAGCTCCACAGAAGTAGATGACCCCTGTTCCTTCCAATCACTCAGCAGATTAAGTGAGAAAGCTTTGATCCACAGGAACGTTATCAGAATTTAATGGGGCCGCGTTTCCAGTGAGACTCTTCTGAGGAAGCAGGCTAAAGTGGAGAACCACTTTAGAATGTAGGGTAATGGTTTTTGGACCTCTTTGGATCATTAAATAATTAAACTTGTTCCATTGGGTATTAATATCGAAGAAACTCCATTTCTGGCGTCAAAAAACGATACCAGGATTTTTAGCTGGTTTTTTCTTCTCACATAACTATGAAGAGGTGTGGCAGTTTCGGGGGAATTGGACTTCCCTCCGGATTGTAATTGTAAACACCCCATAAAGTTCCCTCTCAAGGCTATTCGACCTAGCTACCTTTCACACATTTTCACTTCACTTAACTTTGTCATATTCTTGAGAAACGTCTTCAAATCATTTTAGCATGAAATTATCAAGCTTTTTATTTAAATAATAATAAAATGACACCTCAAATTATACCGAGGAAAAATCCTTGCCAACCTTTGGCCCTGAACACATCAAATACTTAACTATACTACATCCACCAAAAAACAAATTATCTTACTAGTTATTATTATTATAACTATTAATGTTATTATAATACTGTTTTGTTATTATTAGCAGTAATTTTTTCTTATTATTATCGACAGAAATGGATAAGTTGTAAATTGAACTCTCCTAGAGATGCAAGATATTTTAGCTGGGGCCCAAAATATCGAGCCTTATATCAAATGGAAGATTTACAAAATCAAACAATATAAACATTAAAAGTCAATTTAATTAATTAAAAAATTGATATGTTCCTATTTTTATTACTTGAGTGCACCCCGTCCCCCTCTTACTCTGTCCAGTACTCTCAGAAATGATATTTCTGCTTCTCTCCTAAAGATTTAATGGTCATCACTTGATAGAATTGGTAAAACGAGATAGGTAACTTTTTTATACAATTTTCATTTTCCCATTTTTCATTACAATTAATTCAACGAATAATCTATTTTTTGATTAATACATGTTGCACCTCCTCATTTCTCATTTGCTTTCATATATGCATTTGGTCTCCTTCTTTCTACTGCGTTGCTCTTTACCTTCGGCCTCAATGGCTACATGGACAGGGTTTTTTTTTCGCAAATGACTGACCTCAAAAAGACACTTCAAATCCATGTCGCAGCCGAAAAATTGTACTAACTTAAAACCTCAAGTGTTACCTTTGTGTAAAAAGATTTAAAAATTTGGAAATGTTAAGGATGGGAAAATAGTTCCTAACCCACAAATGAATTTACATTCGTTGAACGATGAAAGTGTGCTGGAGATTCAGTAGAATTGTTTTCTTGCGTCCCTAGTAGTTTTCTATTTTTCTACTCACTCTATGTAACCTTTTTACATCTTTAATTCGTATTTTAACCTTTTGCCATGAAATATTTCCATCGAACGCTGAGGTTCAAGTTGACGCTATTGGCGATCCAGTTATTGTCAACCGATTCTTTTACACTCTTTCTAACCATTTTATTCCTCTTTTATCGTGCTTGTACTTAAAGCAGGTTGGGTTGAACACGTATCTATTCCTAGCCCACCTAAGTCCGTTAGCCCCCGGCTTGTTTATATGACTTGATTCATTGTGCGAAGCCCAGGAATTTCATCGATCACCAATAGGAAAAGTGAGAAAAAACCGATAATCTCATTTCTAGTAATCGGCCCCCATATATAAAACCTGCTACTTTTTCTACCTATTACGCGGGATTACGTTGATATATCAAAAGCAGGTGCTGATAATGCGCTATTTTGCGACTGCAGTTGTGTCAAACAGGAGTTGTGCTCGTAGAAGGAATAAATCAGGGATGCGAATTATTTTTAACTGAAATAATCTAGTCTTTCTGATTTAGATAAAAGTAAATATATAAGTTCTGCAGTTTATGCCCGAATTTCATTACCCATCTGAATTTATGGAACGAAGTTGTCTTGTCGTTCTCACATGGTGCAGAGTAAATAAGTAAAATTTACAGTTTACGGTCGAGATTTCATTAAACGTTAAGATTTTTGGCTTGAAATGTTTAGCCTTTCTCAAATGGATGGAAGGTAAATAAGCTGAATTTGAAGATTCTATCCAAAGTATCATTAACTAATAAATTATAGGGATAGAGATTAAGGAAACTGTAATATAATAGTGCCACACTGGCCATTAGCCTTCATTGGTAGTCGCCTTTGCTATGAATCAAAAAGAGAAGTGAGAATGCGAGTGGAATATGGGAAAAGAGTTCGAGTGATAAAAAGCCATTTAAAGGTCCGTTATTATGGCTGAATGACCCCTACTGAATCTTAAGCCATTTTTTGTATTATATACTTATAAAAACGATCCTGGTTACTTTAACAATTTACAAATATTTGTAGTTAAATTTAACTACCTTTTACTCCCACAAAACTTGATGATTGTTAATCCCACCCATGAAAAGTAGTTTTCTTCTTAAATATTAAAATAATGTTATAGATCGCGTGAAACCAGGAATAAAATTTACCTTGGAAGAGAAGTCTCTCATCACAGGTGATTTCTTTTCCTCAACGTTGCCTTGGGGAATAACAAATGGAAAGAAGCACTTTACATATATGTATAGTTGATACATATTGGCGCTTCTACCCTTTTCGACTCTATATAAGAGACTTTTGCTGACTTGGTGTTCGTTTCCCGGAATCATTTCTTTTTCTTTCTGCTTATTTCAATGAAGGTTTATATTTACATAATGAATTTAATATATTTTTAATAGAATTGTTAAAAATTGAAATGGCACTGGTAATTGATAGAAATGAGAAGAAGCGAAAGTAAGTAAGAAATGGCAAGAAAGGAAGAATCGGCGCTGACCTGATGTTAAGCCTAGAATCATCGCGAGGAAATCTGAAACTGGTGTAATCCGAGATCGATCAGTTTCCAGTAAACGAAATTAGCACAGGAAATGAAAAATGAACTAATGGTTGAATCTTAGAAAGAGAAGAAAAAGGTCAAGGATAGCCCAAGATTTTACAGCTAAGAAACATCCTTAACTCCAAGATGATTAAAATGTGAGGAAAGGAGAGGTTAGGTTTGTAATAAAAAAAAAAAAAAATGGGCTCGTAATTCTCTTTCATTTTGTTGGAAGGGGTCCAGCATGGTTGACTTGGTCAAATTGCTGCTATAAAGTATTATATATATATATATATATATATATATATATATATATATATATATATATATATATATATATATATATATATATATATATATATATATATATATATATGTATATATATATATATATATATATATATATATATATATATATATATATATATATATATATATATATATATATATATATATATGTATATATATATCCATGAACAAGTTCGTTAATAGATTAAAAGAACTTCGAGTAACCAGAGTAAGGAATAAAGAACAATTAATCAAAAACCTATAAACATGAAATACTAATAGTACCACTATTAATAATAATGAAAAATACTTGTAGCTCTTCTGAGTCGTAGGCCCGCGCAGAGCGTTTGTCTATCTCTGACAGGAAGCAGAAAGGTAGAAAGGGTCATCTATGGCTGGCTCATTGAACACTGCCCCTCCCCATACCAAGTTTTTCTTAATCGATCAGCTAAATTTTTTTCAGTTGCACAATTATTAGTATATAAGCTGCTCTTTTGCTGCCAAGCGTATAAAAGTAGAGATATATCTAAAGAGCAGATAAAACTAGCTTGAAACTTAGACCCTTTTATTTTCAATTGCGAAGGGAGAAGAGGTGTGAGGTAAATGGACGAGATATATCGCGTAGTTCTAAGTGTTATCGGAAAACTATACATCATGTGATAGTCTTGTAATGAGTTAAAACAATTTATGTTTAATTCCTTTTGTTTGATATATTTGAATGTTTATAATATTAAAATTTAAAATCTAACAAAAAGCAGCCATGGTAAAGTTTTTATAAATTTTCTGAACTTCGCCAATTATAATAATTTAAAAAAGAAACTCTAAACTAAATTTCGCCCCTTTTAAAATATCACGTTGCTAAAATATAGTTATAGAAGAAGATATATAAAAATAAATTTTCGGAACTTCCCCATTTGTAATTCCTTAGGTTTTAAAATTTCACAAAATTTCGTTACTTATATTTATTTCTGAACTTCACCATTTTGTTTTTTGATATGATAAAAGAATTATTAGAAATAACTTTGATAAAAAAAGACATGTCATGAACAAACTAAGATGAAATTATTATTCAAATACTCAAAAAAATCCCCTTCTTAAATTATAGAGTTAGTGAAAAATGTACTAATATTTTGTAATCATCATGATGCCTTATAAATGACCATTAAATACAAGTTTAACAATAAAAAATACACATATTTTTAATTTTAATGGCACCACAAAATTATTATATTCATCGAATAAATAACGCACTTAAAGTGTTTTTTTATCCATCGTATTTTATCGAGATTTGAGACGCGCTTTGCCAAACGTCCGTGTAATGCGAATATGTTTTATCAGTGGCATTAGGAGCCATTTTTAAGCTTCTCTACTTCCTAGTTTTGTGGCTCTATTCCGGGCCTTAACTTCTTTCACTATTAAAGGACACAATGGCGAATTGGTGGAAAGCGTTTATGGTAATCGCCAAATTGGCATTACCTATTTAAAAAAAAATGAAAATTATTGCTTAAAACTTGAAACCTTTTATTTGAAATTGCAAAGAGAGACTGGATCATTCAACCATAGCCAAATTATAGGAGGGACAGGCAGATAGGAAAAAGGTGTATAAATAGAAGGAACATGAATAGCAAATAGGGAACGATTGTAAAATTCGACCAATATATACGCTTCGTAAGTAGAAAATGATCAGTATGGAGAAGGATTCATTTGTAAATTTACGTCACATCTTGAATTGATTTAGTGAACAAATCATTTAAAATTTCAAGTTGGACATCAATTAAAAGCTAGATTATAATAGACGGACTTGGAATAAAGATTCGATAGTTGAAAACGAGTTCAGTACTCATACACATAATTAGCGGTTGCGTTACTTACAAAATAACCATTTGCTTTACATGTATTGTGAAAGAAAATGAAAAAGTTATGCTCTAACTACACAATTTTGAGTGTTAAAAATTATTATTATTCTTTAACCACCTTATATGTCTGCTTGAAAAAGACTAAAATGTTTATTATCCGACTACCTGTTTGTAGGTGCTAGAAAGAGACTGTATTATATATTTTCAAACAAACACTTTTGCAATGCTAGAAAATGTGCAAAATATTTATTTGCTAATTTCCCTTTTTCAAATGCTCAGTAATTAAATACATTGCTTAACCATTATGATTGAAAATCGGTTCTTGTCTTGTCCTTGAGGAACAGGTAGTTTTGGTGGTCCAGACGGCATTCACGGTGAAGATCTTGTGAGAGAAAATTCAATTCTGACGATGTAATCATAGTGTTTGACACACTAAAGCACCTTCTGGGACCTTACATTGACCCGGGACTTCACGAACTCTGTGAAAAGGTGCGTCGGAGACCTGGTGTACAACTTAAGGGCTAAGTAGACATTCACGGCTGTCCTGACGGTCTGACGGCGCCACTTTAAATTCCGTCGCCTTCAAATTGGTGGATATTGTAAGATACTCTGTAATATCCGTATTAAATTTGTCTATGAAACATAGTCTCCGCTTGTTGTTATGCCAGCAGCTGCCAGGCGTCTTTTGGAGACCGAGGACCAGATGGATATTCGGTTGTATTTCTGACAATGCAGATGAAAATTGGAAGCTGGCGTTTACTCCTTAGTTTTACCTCGCGTTGCTCCAACCGGTGGAGTGTCTGGCAGAAATATCACTCCAAATTAACTACTGCTTATTTTTATCTTTTGCTTCCCGCTTGGTATATCTAGATATAATTTATTCCGAGATAAAATTCTTTATCTTTGGCTTAAGGTTCCTTCCTGGTGAGTGACAAGGGAGCAATGACATTCAATATATCTTCATAAGGGAGGAGAGATAATTCGGTAGGCGTTTTGAAAGCAATCCGCCTTATTTTAGAGGCCCTTTATTTGTAAGGGGGGAGCTATAGTTTAACATGAAAACTGAAATACCAGTCTCTGCAGCTTATAGTACCCTTCGTACCGTCTATGCGAATCGGGAATCCATCCATGGCTGTACTACACCCTATCTTTCTTAGCTTTGCAGTAAGAGTAGGCAGTGTTTCCATTTTAGTAGGGCTGTAGCCCGTTTATAAGGGTGCATAAGGCACAAAGAGTTGAGAATAACTTAGAACCTCTATAAAAAAAACGGCCGATCAGAATTTCCGCGAGAGATTGCTACTAAATGGCAATCTTGCATTAGGTCTTTTATTAGAGAAATGAGTGTAATGTGTTGCTTGACGCGTCTATTTATTGTACTTTTAGTAAGTGTATTCCTATGAAGATTACCCGGGACAGAATAAAACCTATGGTTCCTAGCGTTTATGCCTTTGTTTAAGGGAATTGTCAAATAAAAACAAAACCGATTCGAATTGTACTTTTATTTTATGAGGCTTATCTTCATCATGAGGCACATGAATTTCGTGAAATCATTGTGATTCTCTCTTGACATCAAGAAAATTTGCCCAGAAGAGTAATGATCAGTCCAGCGGGAACGGATTAAGAGGGCTTGGGGCGTAAATGTGATTATTTCAGGGAATAATTCGAATAACAGAATTTTTCATATTTACAAGACAAAGGGCTCAAATTAATTAAATTAATCGAATTTACCTGTAAATTTGCATAGTTAACTTCGTAACCTAACATAAACTAAACTCTATTATAAGCTATCACATTTACCAAAGAAGTTTGGTAACCAAAACAGAGTAACGGTTAACTTGAACAGTTGTCTAAAAATTGCCTAATTTTCTAAATATGGTTAAAATTTTGTAAAACCAACATTAATTATTTATAATTTACAATTTCTCACTTTTACCCAATCACATTTATTATATTAATAGCTTCAATCTCTCAGGAAACTGATTAAGGGAATCCAGGGTCACGTGGAGACCATCTCACCCAACCTAAACGGATGACTTACCTTTACTTGGTCAGTTTTAAGAAAGATTACTTTTAATATAAAGCAGAGAGGGGATTTGGTTAAGTTAGGTTTGGTAAGCTTAACCTAAGTAAGTGCTAACGGATGATTAGATGGAAGTGAGAATTTCTAAACTCTCACCTATACAAATTTATGCAGTTTTAAAAGTACAAATGTAATTTTAATCAATTTTGAGAAATACTGTAATTTTAACCACTACCGTTTCAATAAAAGGTTATTCTAATCCTTTCCAGCCTTTATTCAATCTCTAGTAATTTCTAGGCTTTTTAAGATGTGCTAATTTCTATGCCTCTTTTAATTTGTAGCACTGCCTAGGCCTTCTTTAAAAGGAGTAATTCTCTTTCACTGGACCAGTGAATTGATGTCATCCTCTTGTACAGTGGCGGCAACAAAAAAAGTGACATTGAATATTGGCAATAGAAATCGATACATAAAATCGCTTTCACGATTTTACTTGCCAACAAGCCAATGAAAAGGGCCGGGGCTTATGCCACGAGTGGATGACTCTCCTGAGCTAAGACAACAGAACTGCGCTTTATTGGAACTCACTGTCTCGTTTGAGCTCGTACAGTGAGGTTTTGGTGTACAACGCTCCAGCGTGCTGATTTCCTGCATTCGTGCCTACATTTGACGTGCTATAACTTCTGTGCAAGTGGATACAATGGGGCGGAAAAAGCTTTCTATGGCAGAGAAAAGCCGTGCCTTGACCCTATTAGAGCAGGGAAAGTCTTTTATTGATGTAGCAGCAGATTTAGGAACCTCAAGAAATACGATTTATCGCCTAAAACGGGCAGCTGACTTATTGCCACCAGGTACCATACCAAAGAGGAAGGAGGGCACTGGTGCAGCTAGGAAGACATCTCCAAGGACTGATAATATCCTAAGGCGTGAAGTGATGTCAGACCCTTCTGTAACCTCCGCTTCAATCAAGAAAAAACACCCAGACCTTCTCCAGAACGTCGCCCTCAGGACCATCCGTCATCGCTTACAGAAGGACTTAGGCCTACCGGCTCGCCGCGCTGCCAAGAAGCCACTTCTTACCAAGGCTATGAAGATGAAAAGGCTCAATTTTTGCAAGACCTATAAACATTGGACAGCTGCCCATTGGAAGAAGGTGATGTTCAGTGATGAGAGCACCTTTAGGCTGGTCAGAGGAGAGTCAAAGATCGTGCGTCGTCCCAGCAATGTGTCTCGGTATGACCCAAAATATACCGTGAAAACTGTGAAACACCCTGATAGTGTGATGGTGTGGGGTGCCTTTAGTGGAAACAAGGGCAGAGGAGGTCTGTACTTCCTTCCCAAGAATGTAACCATGAGGGGGACTAACTATCTCGAAGTTTTGAAGCAGCACATGCTGCCATTTTGGGAAATTCATCGGTGTGAATTTTTCATGCATGATGGTGCCCCTGCTCACAGGTCCCAGTTAGTAAAAAGGTTCTTCAATGATAATAATATTAGTGTTTTGGAGTGGCCTGGTAATTCCCCGGACCTAAATCCTATTGAGAATGCTTAGAATCTGATGAAATCCAAAGTTCAAGAGACAGCATCCGGCAGCATCAAGGACCTGATAGAATCACTGAAGAAGATCTGGGTTACGATCGACCCCACCTACTTCGCAAACCTCGCTGAATCAATGCCCAATCGACTCAGAATGGTCATCAAGTGCAAGGGCAACATGACCAAGTATTAACTTTCATGAAATATTCATAATAAAATATGTAAGTTACATTTTTCTGTTTCATTTTCCCCGAATCGTCACATGTCACTTTTTTTGTTGCCGCCACTGTACAACAAGGCACTTCCATACGTGACAGGTTTGACCAAAGAAATTCAGGACTATCTATTTGCATTATTATCACATAACCTAAATGCTAACATGTGCTATGATGGAAAAAAGGGAGGAGGGAAGACATAAAATTATATATTACCTAATTAGATGCATCTATAAGAAGCAATTTAATATAGGTTATATGAAACCAATTTATTATATTTATTTCCACGTGACCTGGTAGCATATATAAAGGGTACAAACTTTACTTACAAATGCTCGAATCTCTTTTCAAGTACTCATATCCACATACCTCTGCCGCCGAACTGGTCGGCCTCCTAAAGAGTTATGAATGGTTCTACCATAGTTGTTTGCTTTGAAAAACAAATGTGACGAGGGCATCACTTTTGCGGTAGTAGGTATGTGATTAGTAAGGTGTGTGAAAAATATAAAGCAACCATCCCTGTTGAGAAATGGTTCTCATCCCATTAATTTTCTGTCAGCAATTGTAATCCACAACTCGGTACTATTTTCTCCCTTTTTGCGCTACAGCTCTCCCATACCATCCATCTTCGATGCTGACAAAAATATTTGACTCGAGTTGAAATGTCAAAATGATAAATGAGACTTCATCAGATCGATTTTTTGCTACTTCCCTCAGAGCCGTCCTATGTGAAGTTTACCATATTCCACTCCAAGAATAAATACTGCATTAAACGAAATTTAAAATATTTAGAATTTGGCCTTTTCCTGCCATTTTGATGGGGCTCTGATTAAAAAATCCAAATAAGTTAGGACGGCTCGGAGCGTCAGCCGAGTTGTCCTCTTGGGCGATTCATTGACTGATCGACCTTTGAAATATATATAGGTTCTGGTAGTAGACTACTAAACAAACAAAAAATGGGGGACGAGGCAATTTAGGAGTGTGACGGCACGCATCATGAACTTAGGATGGTTT
This sequence comes from Ceratothoa steindachneri, assembly GCA_963969495.1. NCBI lineage: Eukaryota > Metazoa > Arthropoda > Malacostraca > Isopoda > Cymothoidae > Ceratothoa > Ceratothoa steindachneri. The sequence continues at coordinate 62,190,308 of OZ018320.1, forward strand.
AGATAATCTGCCGGGTTGTACACAAAGGCAATCCAATGATTGAACAGCGTTCGGAAAATATGAGTTTGTTTGTAGTAGACTACCAGCCTAGGGTACACAAGGGACAGGAATCATTTCAGGAGTACCCCTTTCTTATTAAGCTGACAACAGTCGTACTGTCAAAAAACTGTCAGAACTACCGGAAATTTAAGTATACCACAAAAAAGGCGGCAAATTTCTCTCTTACGGCATAAGTGGTGTTACGCAGGAATCAGGTAATTCGGAAGAGTCGAAGAGAATCGTACCATGACTCCCAGAGGGGCGTCCGAATATACCAATCCCCGTTTTGAATCGGATGGGGAGAGGTGATTCGTGCGGACAACATCCTAAGAAACGTAAGTTTCCTCCTCTTTGCTGAAGATACGAGTATAGTATAGTATTATTTTGTTACGATCCAGAAACTTGGACTCAATGATTAGAGAAACTTTTAAGAGCCTGCTTAAAATGAATTTGGGTTGGAAGTTTTACATGATCTAAGAAAGTAGTTGAGAAATGACTACAAAAAATATTTAGAGTTTTTAGACAACTCAGTGAAAAATAGAGTTATACAACTGCGAAATAACACAAATACCATGGAAGAAACCCCCAAATGAGAATACAGACACGAATATCGGGGAAAACTAAAAGAGTGAAACTCACTTTGCAGTGTATTTTTTTCGGTTAATTAAAGAAGCATAGTTCCTAGGGAAAGTTAACTATAAATCTTCTAGTACCCGTGATAAATATTATGCGCATCTAGAAAATTAGTTCTATTGCATTCCAAAACGTATCTGAAACAACAAATTTCCTCAAAGATCCTGAAAGATGATGAAATACTAAAGAGGCATTGCATACAATCTCTAAGAGTCATATATAATTTAACTAGACTAAGGCTTGATTCACTTATGATTTTGTTCATATTCACCTAGACTAGCATTTATTCAAGTGAATTAGCATGGGGAATAGAAACATAGAAATACAAAATATGCGACGAAACCCATAAAATTCAATGAATCATAAACTCTGTTTTCAATTATGTTCATTGAAGGTCTAAACTACTTAATTTCTTTCAGTTATGTTTAATGTGATATATATATATATATATATATATATATATATATATATATATATATATATATATATATATATATCTTACATTGTACTTGTTTATTATTATATTTTTCTTGTCATGAGATCTTTGTTTCCATTTGTTAAATTCTTGACCATCATCAAATTCAACCCTCTTTCTAGATACCTGGATTAGAAGAAGGTTACGGTGCCATTATTCTTGGTTATTTTAAATTTATTAACCTTTCCTCCATTATTTCTATCTTTGTTCATTACGTAACATACCATCATACTAAAGATTTATTAATGCCCCTTTACAGAATCCAGAGAAAAATTTATATTGAATAAAGAGCATCTTTTTCAAATGTTTATTAATGGCTTTCTCATCGTCATTTTCCGATGATTCATATATCCGATTTGTGCCTATCCACCCGTGTCGAGACAATAGCAATTTGGTCTCTGTCCTGAATAGGAAATCTGTGTGTGGCTAATTTTTTATCGCCTGGAAGTGGTTCAATTTTTTCCTAAGAGAACTTTTTGTTTCCGTCTGATCTTTTCACCTAGTTATCGCCTATTTTTCCGAACAGTTATTCGATTTGAGTAATTCCATGATAGATGTATAGATGAAGATGAATATTCTGAAAAAGTAAGATATACCAAAATTAGAAGTATTAGTCCTTTTTTGCTAGGTTTTAATCAGTCTTCCCATTATTTTCACTAGCGAAAAGCTGTGTTCATTGCGGAGAAACGAAGCAAGTTTTAGAGAGTTGTGCAGATTTCTTGTCTCTCGAATCACAAGAGGTTTTATCATTTGCTCACTCAATCATGTAATTTATACATTTACCCATTCATATACTTGACACCTTCGTTTCTTAATCTATTTTCTCAATACTTTTTGATCTCTTATCGCTAATTAAAATATGATAGAAAAGTTCAACGTTGTCTTTCACATATATTTTGAATTTTTAAAATCCATTTCAGTAAATAAGTAGAAACCAAAAACTATATATAAACTCTATTACGACATTTAAGATCAGTCATGCAAAGAGCATTGCTAGACATTTTATGCTTATGCATTTCTGAGAAGTACGTTTACGGAGCCAGAATCGAACGGAATTTTTTCTTATTATTTAAATCAAACCGAAAAAAATATCGAGCCTATTTCGAACTTTCTTTGGCTCTCGAGGCCGCATTCTCAACTGAAACATCCTGAAGGCCTCAATCAAGACTTTGATAGGAAAGGAAAGGGTGATGATATCTGAGTGTCCCGGTAGTTTTAGCGTATTGAAAAGGAAGAGTGGGAAAGAGGTCGGAGAACTTATAATAGAGATGAGAGGGATGCCTAGCTGTAAAGAAGCAAAATTGATAAAATTGAGAAGAGAAGTACAGAGAGTGATCCGGATTGCAGTTACTGAGAAAGGCAGAGGCAGATGATTGAATTGTCTGTTTTTGAAATGAATAGAGTTCGATTTAGTGAATCGCACTTGCTGAAAAGAGGGGATGTGCACACTTTTACTATATAATCTGAGGCAAAAGTACTCGAATGAGGAAAGGATGAGAGAAAGAAGTTTAGGAAAATATCAAAGAAGCTCACGTGTATTTGATAGATGAATCGATGCTTTTGTAGACTTAGTTTTAAGGTGAAGATTAGAATTCATATAAAATCACAGCGAAGTTTAGCAAGAGTTTGAAAATGGATTTGAGAATAATTAGACTGGCTCATAGTAAAAAAACCGCCATTAATCATTCATTATTACTATCATGTACAAATTTCCTCGTAATTTAATACTATAATCTATATTTTTCTACTTCCATAACCATGAGATTATTGGGTTCTAGTTTTTATTCCTCACCGCAGTTTGTTATTTACAACAAATTGAGAAATCTTTAATTCTTTTTCCTCCAGTTGTCTCTTGTATTTTATTATTAATTTGGCTGTATAATTTTATTCTTTATTTCTCTTACCTTTTTACTCTATAGAGCAAAAAATATTTCCTCAAATGGATGTGAATAGAACCGGTCTCGTGGGTGTACAATAAATGCTTAAGAATATGGACTAAATTTAATTCTGATTTTTTTTTCTCAAAACTTTCAAAATGGAGTAAAAACAAGGAAATAATGTACCCTAGGAGACCTTACGGTCCATTCAAGGAGGGTACCTTTGGACTAGAAATGGAGCGGGCACATGGTTGCTCAATTGTTTTGCGTCCCTGAACGGCCACTTTTCAAGACTTTGTCTAGTCTTGACTTGAACTGGTCAACAGATTCACTGTTGACAACTTCCACTGGAAGTGCGTTCCACTTACCGCAGATACTGTAGGTGAAAAAGTTTACACACAGATTGAGGTTGTAACGCTTCAGTTCAAGTTTGAAGCCGTGATTTCGCGTTCTGTTCTCACTCAGTGTGAAAATATCCCGGTAGTCAACATTGTCGAACCCTCGAAGTATTTTGAAAACTTCGATAAACTGACCATGCAGTCTACGGGTTTACAGCGAGAACATATCTAATTCCCTTAGTCTATCCTCATAACTTTTATGTCTGATAGAGGGAATCAGCTTGGTTGCCCTGGCTTGTACGCGTCCCAACCTTGTAATGTCCTTTCCAAACGAAGGACTCCAAAATTGTACGGCATACTCCAGGTGCGGCCGAACGAGGGAGTTGTACAGACAAAGTACTATCTCCTTGTTACAGTGTCCAAACTGGTGCTTTATGTAGCCTAACATCCTTTGGGCTTTCTTCTCTGCCTAGATGCACTGTTTCGAGAACTTGAGGTCGCTAGTGATAGTCACACCCAAGTCCTTTTCAGTGTCACTCGATTCAAGAGCAGTGCCCTTAAGGATATACTAAGATTGGGGGTTTCTGTGGCCGATATGCATTACTTTGCGTTTCCCCACGTTAAAAGGCATTTGCCACGTGTCCGACCACTCCCCAATCTTCCTAAGATCTTTCTGCAGGCGGGCAGTATTTCCATCCTCTGCAACGTTCATAGCAAGCTTGGTATCCTCGGCAAATTTGGAAATCTTGGCAACCATGTCACCGTCCATTTTGTTGACGTAGATGATGAATAGTAGTGGTCCCAGGACAGAACCTTGAGGCACCTCGCTAGTAACGGGCACTCACTCAGAAGCCTGTCCATTTACCACCACCCGTTGCCGTCTGCCACTTAGTCAGTTTTCGATCCAGCCGGCTACTTTTCCGTCTATGCCCAGCGCTCACACTTTCCGAAGAAGGTGGCGGTGTGGTACCTTATTAAAGGCTTTCTGAAAGTCTAAGTACACCACATCCACCTCCTTGTCCCGATCGTGCTCACTGAACACGAAGTGGAAGAATTTCACCAGGTTTGTCAGGCTTGACCTTTGCCTTCGAAAGCTGTGCTGGGGACTCTTCAGTACCAGGTTTGACTCTAAATAAGACGTTATCTTATCCACCATCATGCTTTCCATAAGTTTACTGACTATCGAAGTCTGACTGATAGGTCGGTAGTTTAACGGATGGCTGGGGTCTCCTCTCTTGAAGATCGGAGTCACCTCCGCCTCACGCCAGTCTCTAGGAACGCATCCGGTCTGGATTGACATGTTAAAGATAGCGCACAGATGTCGTGATACTTCATCGCTCACTTCCTCCAACACCTTGGATAGAAACATGTCCGGTCCAAGGGACTTATTCGTCTTTAGGTCAGCGATCTTTTTCTTTATTTCTCCTTCGGTGAAGTCCATTGCCTCCAGCTTTTCCCCCGAGTAGGAATCCGTTTTTTCGTATTCTTCCGATCGATCTAAAACTGTGTAATGGGAGCATATTTCTTTAAAGAACTTTCCTTAATTTATCAATAATCCACCTTTTTAATATCCTTCTATTTGGAAAGACAAACAATTTTTCTTGGTTTCATTTGGTGAGTGAAGCTATGCGTAAATGTGTCAAGTACTATGCGATTGCATTTCTTGTTAATGTTTCTATTCTTGAAATGTTGAAAAATTTGCACTAAGTTAATGGTTAGAATTACCTTTGTAGGAAACCTTCAAATTACTTCTTAAAATGGGAAAAAATTAATATCACTTGAAAATATATACAGAGATGCATAACTGAAGGTGGATGTGATTGGCAGTAGACAGGAATATTTTTTTCTAATTTAAAAAATTGAAGATTAGCTTTAAGCTTTTTAAAATTGATAAAACAATTGCAACTGTGCTCATTCAACGGTTCTTTTCTCTTTTCATTAATTTTTTCATCGATAATTTCGGTTTTAAAAGCTATTTGTCATGAGCTCCCTCTGCTTCCGTTTGGTGTCGTTTGAGGCTTTCATTGCTGTCTCACGCGCTGTGCCTGCTCTGAATATTGTGGTCCTTTACCGCCCTTCCAGCTCGTCTCCGGCCTTATTTTTCGAGGAGTTCAGTAACTTACTCTCCGACCTATCCTATACTGGTTTTATCCTTATTCTTGGTGACTTTATCCCCAACACATATACATGGTAATACCCTGGACTTAGTCATCTCGAACCTCCATATCTCTAATCTAACCGTAACTCACCTTTCTAATACGATTTCCGACCACTTCTTGGTGAATTTTAAATTCTATATTCCCTACCACCTACCTCCTCGCTTGTCTCGAGGTTCTACTCCTTTCTGGCGAATAACGTCAATTGATAATACTTCTCTCTTTAACGACGTTATTTCTGCCCTACCTCCTTTTGATACTACTTCTTCACCTGACCAAACCTTAAACTCTCTGCAACCATTATTATTTGCTTGCCTTGACGCCTTTCATCCTTATTACTCCTTCTTCAAAACGCTATCACCGCGCCCCTTAGTTCACTATGGAACTCCGTTCAAGGAGGTCCTTACGTGCTCATGAACGAACCCTTCGTAAAGCACGCTCCCGTGGACTGGACATGACCTCTCCCTTACTTGCCTATCGCCTTGCTACTTCGACTTATTTTTCCAAATTAAAATCAGCGCGCAAGGCTGATTTACGCAAACTTTTGGCTGAGAGCAAGAATGACCTTCGGACTATCTTTTGTCTTTCCGTGCCTAGCCCCATTTCCCCCACCGCTCCCCCTTTCAACCCCTCTACTCTTTCTACATTTTCCTCTGATAATGTTATTAACCTTCGCGCCGTACTACCCCAGTCGTCTGAACAAACCCATACTGTTCTCCCCCACCATAATCTATTGCCGCTTAACGTCCTCACTCGGGCGTCCTCTGAGGAAGTAACTGCCCTGATCTCACGCTCTAACAAATCTGGATCCCCTGAGGACGTCTTTCCATCCAAACTCCTCCACCGAATTCTCCCTGCTGTCCTCCCACTGATTCTTCATCTCTTTAACAGTTTACTTGCCACAGGGGTGGTTACCTCTTCCTTCAAACATGCCTCAATTCGTTCTATCCTTAAAAAAACACACCTCAATCCCTCTGAACCATATAGCTATCACCCTATTTTACAGCTTCCATTACTCTCTAAGATCCTCGAGAGACTGGTTTTCTCTCGCCTTAATGACCACACTTCTAAATGCAATATCGATGGAATGTACTAGTCGGGGGTTTAAAGCGAGGAACTCTGCTGAAACCGCTTTTCTTGATGTTTCAGACAGTTTACGTAGAGGAGCCGATAGGGGTTGAACGTCCATTAAAGTCCTCCTAGACCTCTACTCTGCTTTCGACACCATCGACCATACTGTCCTACTTGATCGTCTTCACATTTTCTTGGTCTCTCGGGCAGTGCATTTGATTGGTCCACTCATACTTTTCTTCCCACAGTCAGTCGGTTTCGCTCGATAATCTATCCTCCGAGCCCGCGCCTATTCATTTTGTGCTGCCTCAGGCCTCACCAAATTCCGTGGTGACTATTACAAAACGCTTGATAATCTTGTAACTTAATATAAATGCTTCTTATCTTTACTTTTTCATTTAATATTTGTTGCGTTTACTATATATATTATTTTTCACATAGTACAGTGTTTTTAGTCGCGTGCAAATCTAATCGCGAGTGACTATACTTCCCACTATATCGGTCAGTCAGTCGGTTCCCGTTTTGCTTTTTTTGTAATACATCATAACTATTCGGCCGATTCTAACAAAATTTGAAAAACTTATGTTATTTTACATCCTCCTTGGAATAGTATAATTGTAAAAATCCTCCCAAGTTTAGCCCAGAAATTATATTGTTTTTGCAATAACATCATAACTATTCGGCTGATTCTGGCGAAATTTGAAACCCTTATGTTGTTTTACATTCTCTTTCGAAAGATATAATTGCCAAAGTCTTTCCAAGGTTACCACGAGAATTATTTTTGTTTTGGCAATAACATCATAACTATTGGGCCGATACTTTGCTAGACTAGACATAGCTATAATATGCTATACTCTCCTAGGCAAGCCTAGAATAGGCTATACTCTGGAAGGCTATTATAGGCTAAGCTATACTATGCTAATATATGCTGAGATAATGTACAAGAGTAAGATATACTATTCTAATTTAGGCTATAAATGCTATGCTAGGATATCATGTATTATGTTAGGCTAGACAATACTAAGCTATGCTTGACTAGAGTATAATAAGATAGTATAGGCTATACTTTTCTAGGATAGTTAATGCTAGGCTAGGTTATACTATGTTAGGCCAGGTTAAACTATGTTAAGCTATACTAGGCTAGATAGGGCTATACTATTCTATGCTAGAGTAGGCTAAAGTATAATTGTCTAGGAAGGGCTATGCTCTGCTATGCTAGGTAATATTATTTTAGGGTACGATAGACTAGCTAACCAAGTCTACACTAGCCTAAGCTATGCAAGGTTATTCTATTCTAGAGTATGGTATACTATACTAGTCTAGGATATAGGAGGGGCGGTTAATAAGTTTTGCAATTCGGATATAAGGACACGAGATATGAGGAAAAGTGTTTTATTATTTTTCAATATAACTATCCTCGACTTCAATGCACTTGCGCCACTTGTCCCTGAGGCTTCGAATTCTTGACAACCAGAAATCTCCTGACTGCTGTTCAATCCACGCAGTGCAGCCTTAAGCTGGCGGAATAAAAAGTAGTCGCTGGGGGCCATATCTGGACTGTAGAAAGGGGGGGGGGGAAGGGGTGATCTCCCCAAACCGCAGTCACGCAGGGCAACTTGTGCAACTCTGGCCTTGTGGACTTTGACAACGTTGAAGTCGATCATGGGGCGTGAGGTTTCTAGGGACCTAACGGGCAGAGACCTTGGTCATGGCCAAAATGTCGTGGATGATGTTGATAACACTTGCATGTGATATTCCAAGTTCTTGCTCGATTTATTCAACCTTCACCCGTTGATTTTCGAGGATCCTCATCTCCACACGGGCTACATTGTCCTCGTTGGTCACTTCTGACGCGCGTCCTGGACGGGGGTCAACTTCAAGGGACTCACCACCATTGCGGAACTCCCTATTCCAGCGAGCAATGGTTTGATAGGAATTGGCGGTGTCGGTGTACACTGCAACCATGCGTTCATGGATTTCTTTTGCATTCTTGCCTTCCTTAGCCAAAAATTGGATCACTGCGCGGTGCTCAACCTTCTCCATTGTTGAAAAATTTGTGACTGATGATCAGCGATTAGCTACTGCTTCTTAAATAGACGGGGAGGAGCGTGCGGCTGCAGGTCCTGACTTGTCATAATTTGTCCGTACACCACCACAAACATCCATCCCCCTTGCTCTGTTTTGCCCTACCGATTCGCAAAACATATTGACCGTTCCTCGTACTAGGTTGGCTATAATATGATGCGCTTTGCTATATTATGTTATGTGCTAATACTAGGATAGGCTATCCCGAGCTAGACTATAGTATGCTAGGCTAGGCCAGGATATATTCGCGAGGCTAGAGTAGCCTATTCTAGTTTGACTATACTAGGCTAGGTTGCTATATCCAATGCTAGGCTAGGCTCTGGAATGCAATGCTAAGCAATACCTGGTAATTCTAGTCTAAGCTATAGTAAGCTAGGCTACACTAGGCAATGCTGCGTTAGGCAATGCTGCGCTAGGCAAGGCTATACTATATTATATTATACTATAATATACTATATTATGCTAGGTTAGACTACCAACCTACGCTAGGCTATACGATAATACGATAGGCTAGGCTATACTATGCTAAGGTAGGATAAAGTAGGCTATACTATGCTAGATTATACCAGGCTAGCTAGATTATACTAAATTAGGCTAGGTTAGACCTGGCACGGTTAGTCTATTCTATTTTAGGCTAGGCTATTCTATTTTTGGCTAGGCTTGGCTATTTTAGGCTAAAACAGGGTAACTTATACTATGCTTTGCTTGGTTAAGATATGCTATGCTATGCTAGGCAAGTTTAGGCTAAGCTCTTTTAAGCTATGTTATGCTAAACAATACTACGCTATGCTAGAGTGGCCTGTTCTCTACTATGATATGCTAAGATATGTAGCTATACCAAGGTCCTCCCATGGTTACTCCGGGTATTATTTTAAAGTTTTGAAGGTCGTGAGGTCTCAAATCAGTATAAGTGACGGCATGAGAGGCTAATTTGTGTAGACTTAACAGTAGTAGCCCTACTTAATATGCTACAAACTAGATACACCGATTTTATGTGCTTCCTTTGCTTTTTGGACAGTAGGGAAGGATAAGAAGATTATATACGCTCAGAATAGTCACCTCGAGAAAGTATCACGCCTGGAGGCCATAATGTAATTCATGACCTAGTAGTTAAGAAGGAGAAAATCATTAGGTCACCACTGCATATAGAAGCAGGCATAATGAAGCAATTTACCAAAGCACTGCGACATAAGCCATGTTTCCATTACCTCAAAGCAATTTTCCCTAAAATAAGTGATGCCAAGATTAAAGAAGGCATATTTGTAAGCCCTCAGATTCGTCAACTTATAGCTGATGAGGACTTTGAGGCGACAATGGATGAATTCACAAATGTATGTAAAGGACTTCTGGGAAAGCGCCAAGGCGGCCAGCGATAGCGTATACTGGAGAGCCTAATCAAGTGCTACCAAGATATCGGATGCAATATGTCACTGAAGATACACTTTCTTCACTCTCATCTGTCCTTCTTACCAGAGAATACAGGAGATGTAAGTGATGAACAGGAAGAGAGGTACATCAAAATATAGCGTCAATGAAAAACAGGTATAAGGGAAAATGGAGCCCTGCTATGCTGGCTGACTTCTGTTGCAACCTGAAGCGTGACACACCTGAGACGTTTTATAAACAAGGAAGTAAATATTAAAATGTAAGTTAATACATTATATAATGCTAAAAAACATGCTGATTCATTATACATTCATTAATTACAATGGACATATTTAATCTTACTTTGAGAGGAAATAAATTTATGGTATTGTGGAAATCGCTATCAATTGGAAAATTATTAAATCGGCAATTTACAAGAAAATGTTACGTAATGGGAAATTTTGTTATCATATTCGAATTCAGCACACTCAACTTCATAATAAAATGCACAAGAAATCTATGTTTTTTTCTTAACAATGAAATTTGTTGTACAGTGTAATATAATTTCAATGAAAATCGCACATAACCTTCTTTGTCTTTCGCCTTAGATAGTGTCCAAGTATTATATCATAGAACAGCAACTAAAAATAGTTGAAATAAGTATCATATTATGTATTTGAAGAAAGAATCTGTCACAAACTAGAGAACGTTAATTATAGCTTCAACCATAATCAGAAAATTACATAAATTTGTCATCAACAATGGAACATAATATTAATGAGAAGTATGCAGGCCCATATTCGGAATGGCATGAGCACATTTTTAGCCGACGGACTTCATCAGGCGTGAATTTATTCCTTTTTTCTTCCAAACTTTACTAAACATTTCAACATTCGTCAGTTTCCGAATCATAATCTTCACATCAATCTACGTTTTCTACTGTGTTAAAAACGCACCCAAGAATGCTTCACTGTTTTGGGCGGTCAAGCACAGACCATTGGCCTCGATGGAAACGGTGCTCATATAATTCCGATTTCCTGAGTGAGAGGCTCTCCTATTCTTAAATTAGAGTCAGCGTTTACATTGCCGAGTAAACATATGTACTTCTGGGCAGAATCCAGCTCTTGAAAACATGCTACACTAAATAATAATGCCCCCTACAAAGTAACCTTTCTCGTGTACACTTCAATCTTTCACATTCTCTTTCTTATCAGATTCGAAAAACATAAATTTTCTTTGTGATTGAAAGATTGAAAATCACTTTATCTGCTTGCCAGCACACAGCAGATAATGCTCAGTAGTGAAGACCAACCTAGCAAAATATTTAGTTAATAATTGTGATTGGTTTATTATCAGGGAAACATGCAATTCGTCCCATCACCCTCAATCGACGGGAGACTGTCTGGCAACAGAGAATCAGGTCTAGATTATCGGCAACTTAACAAGAAATACTGGCTGCTGTCTCAATTCAATCCTTTATCGACATCCGTTGGATCATACAATCTTCCCCGGGAGGGTTTCTTCGAGTGCAACCAGTTTTCTTCGTCAACTCGCAGGAAGAGCTACCCTTATTAATCTTTATTATGTATGAAATCACGCTTTTTGATCGATTACAATGCCTCGAAATATTATACAGTGTCATTCCTTTACTATTCCATTAAGGAAGGTGCTTTCTCAAGAACTTATCGACCTTATCTCGTCTTGTTATCTTGACAATATAGTAATACCAGCAGTCTACAATACATACACGTGAGACGGTGTTGCCATATATACGTTAGAAATATTTCCTTTTAAATTCATATTTATATTATTATTCTCTAATTTTGGACGCATTCTTTCTTAAATACACATTTTTACCTCATAATTTTACGAAGCTCTTCTATAGAATTAAACTTGTATACTATCAGGGCAAAATTCAAATAATAATGTGTGAGACTCATGGAAATTAAAACATTTTCGAGGAAAATTTAGATGTTGCTATCCTGCTACCTAGTTTGGGACGGTACTTAATATTCCATATGTTTCCAAACCCAAGACCCGTAGAGAAAAATGAAGCATTAGGAACCTTATATATCATCTGCCCATTTTAGTCAGGCTCCGTCCCTCTATCCCCGCCCTTTGGTCAATTCGTGATGAAATCATAGAGCTCCACCCATTTTCTTCTCACGATGGTCAGTGGAAAAACGATCAATTAAATTATAAGGAAGTTATGATATTTAATACTTTCCTAACTTGTAAAACCAACCTTTCTATTTAAGTAGGCCCGTTTCTATCTCAATATCATTACACACGTTCTGTATTCTGTAAGTGGCGGATCTCATGGATAAGAATCAGGCTTCGAGTGATTTGCTATGTCGAGACAGGGAATTGTCATGAAATCTCTCAAACTCATAAAGGAAAAAATCAAAAGTTGTCATCAACTTGGCAGTAATCTAATAATAACGAGAATGTCTTCAAAGGAAATGTTTAAAACTTATTGAGTAGTGTAAACTTTTCTTTGCTACTCTCCACCGAGGTGAGTAGCACTTGAAGTTAAAAAAAATGCTGGGACATTAAACAAAATGACACCTGTTAATGTTAAAATGCTCCTAATTCCCCCCTAATCTATTAGGAAATATTTGTTGCAATATAAAATCAACTATGAAATAATTTCAGTGTCTAACATATTTTATCTTTAAAAACTGTAGAGGAAAGTGAACAATCATTCTCTCGGGTATTTTTGTGCTTTGATCACGAAAATGGCATTAGTTTTTTTTCACGAAATGGCTCCAGCCTTTTGAAAATTAAAAAATAAATTTACCATAAAATGTGAAATTGGGTGTTAATTCATGCTTTTATTTCAGAATGTTTAAATATTTTATTTCAAATTTCTAAATTTGATTACAATTAAATATGTCAAGAAGACAATGTAATCCTTAAGACTTTGTTTGTTACCGACCCGGCTCGTGAATATTTAAAAATACTAAGCATAAATTGATTCCTTTGGTTTTTAATTATTTTAATCCATATTTTGGCTGCAAAATTGGCGATCAAAATAAAGTACTGGCCACTGCATATATGATGTAATGTATGTTGCAATGCATTGTCCAAATGAGCATAAAGGAAAAATAAAGAATATAAAATTTTGAGTGTCAATTATTTGGAGTTTTATTCCTGTTTAGTGAACGGAGCGCTTTGATATTTTAGTTAACTTGAATAATGTAGATTTATAATAATAACGTTTAGAAATTTACAATTAAACATTAGAAATACACAAAAAACAACATACTGTATGTATTTATTTTAATTTCAAATAAAACTACCATCTGTTCGTCATTTATGGTCTATATCATCCGAAATACCAATCACCAAACCACCTGCTGAAATATTACTTTCTGATTCAGAAGAATCTACAGATGAATATGTAAAGCATAGCATATTTTAGTACCCAGAGGCAGATTACTCCACCTAACTCATAGCAACCAGAGCTAAATGATTCGGTTCGTGATTAGGTTTGGCAAAAAAAACAGGGTGAGCCTTTAGTTTGTGGCCTTATGGAAAAATTATTCACGAATGATGCTTGCTTATAAAGTCTTTGAAGTAATTCTGAATAATTAAAAGATAAATTTTTAACGTTAAACAATTTGTGGTTTTGCAGTGAATTATCATAGCTTTTTCAACAGCTAGATTTGTCTTATGATCCCAGCGATAGGAGACTTTTCATCGATGCGTCGCTTTATAGCAAAAAAGCTGTTCTTGTGCACAAAGAACATAAAATTTCATCAATTCACGTTGCTTACTGTGGAGTTTTAAAGAACTTAAGTATATAGTTTGTATTCTAAAAATATTAGGTATAATGAGCACATATTGTTAATAAGCGCAGACATATAAGTACTAAGTGAGCTTCCGTCTGTTTGTTTTTTGTACAAGTAGGGCAGTCGCACTTGAGCACCAGAACATTACACATGTTCTCAATGCCCACCTCGGAACAAGCCAATAGTTGTTCCACATATCATCATTCGTGAACCACTAGTCAACAAAAATAAAATGTTTAACCACGCCTTATTCTGTAAAATTAGGATTCATGAAACAATTTATTAAAGCTATGAACCAATATCCAAAATTGGGATATAGTAAGGGCAAATTTTCAAAGCTGATGAAAGAGAGTAAATAAAGGAATAATTGTCTACCCTCAATTTCACCCACTCAAGAGAAATAATGAATTTTAAACTAATTTGAATGAGTTAAAATTGGAGCTTTAGCAAAAGATTTTAAGGCGTGTTCTGAAAGTTGTTCGGAAAGCATAAGGCTCACAACTCCAAAACTCTTGTCGACAAAATTATTAATTCATATAAGAATTTAGGCTGCAATGTCTCCCTAAACTTGCAAATGCGTTATTCTTATCTTACCCTTTTTTTCATAGAATGAAGCAGAAAGTGGAGAGTCACTCGGTATTAGAAGCCTCGCAGCTCTCACTCATATTTCATAACCTACAAAATTTATGAAAGTACTTTTATGGAGAGGATTCTTAACTAAAGAGCTAAAATTTATATTTCTGAGTCTATGTATGTACGCCTTCTACTAACATATCAAAGCAGTCTTTGCGTAGAACAATATGGCATCTTAGTACTTAGTATTGACAATTTGGTTTTTATCCTTTCTGCTTATTATTTCTCATGTCGGTTCCATTTCTAAATTTCAACTAATAGAACCTACCTAATCGGAATACACAAATTTAATTTGTAAGTTCATTAATTGTACATGGGAAATTAAGAGCCGCAAGTTTTTTTGAAATCATATGCGATATTTGTTATAGAATTTTAGTTATTTTTTGTATTATTACGTTGGCTTAGCTTTTTAATGTATCACTGTTTTTATTTATCTTTCAAAGTCACAGGTGATTTGTTTTTGTGGCAAAATGATTGCACGTTGATTTGCCCCAACTTCACTCAGTGAGAAAAATATTAATGATGATAATGAAATAACCACTTATGCTCATTTATGTGACTGAGAAGTGATGATGACAACGAGTTGTATGTTTTCGAAACTCCCATTCATTGATTGTCATTCTGAAAATTCAAGGAGGCTTTTAATGCTTTAATTACTTTTCTTTTGTTTAGAACTGATGTAAGAAATTATGTGTTTTTATTTGGCTTACAGCTGATAGTACTAAACGTCACCAGAAATAGATTTTAAAATCCTATTCAAGTGGGATTATCGATATTATAATTACTCTATCCGTATTGGCTATCATTTAAATTTACCAGCATTTTCTAAGTAAAATACCAAGTTTAATTGTCCTATATTTTTATTGTTTATTGAATTGCTGAATCTTTGAAAGTAGAAATTTACAATAATTTCCTAAATTTGGCCAATACAAGTCTATGTATGCCTTTGGGGAGATGAGGCCAGATAATCCCAGGATTGTTTAGGGGTAAAGGGGCATTTTGGGTTATAAGGAAGAAACGTAATTTGAAAAAGGCATGAAAAAAAATGTATTTAACTGAGAAAGTACAGGGAATTTATGCAAATAACGAAGATACTTGTACTCAACCAAGAGAGAATGAGAGAAGATAGAAAGAAAATAGATAGATTGATGGAGAGAAAGAGAGAGGGAGATAGAAAGAGAGAAAATACTTTTAAAATTATAAAAAAAACAAGAATAATATTAAACGTTAAAATTTAAATGGACTGCAATAGAAATCGACGTTCAGATTTCATTAAATGTTCCGCAAAATGTTGTTTGGCGAGATTTATGATGAAAGTAATGTAGTTAGAGGAAGTGAAAATGTTTTGAACATATATAGCCGCAGATCTCTTTAAGCTATATGGTCTGGTAGGGCACGCAATCACCCAAATTTCAACTCAGTTTGCTGGCAAATAAAATACACCTGACACCTAACAGCACCCCACACACTGAAGCAAGAGTTGGTGTTCCATTCCTCC
Organism: Ceratothoa steindachneri; assembly: GCA_963969495.1. Classification (NCBI taxonomy): domain Eukaryota; kingdom Metazoa; phylum Arthropoda; class Malacostraca; order Isopoda; family Cymothoidae; genus Ceratothoa; species Ceratothoa steindachneri. The sequence continues at coordinate 62,206,272 of OZ018320.1, forward strand.
AGAGGTGAAGCTCTTGCTACATCATCGAACCACTTGCGGATTCAACCTTCTAGAGTGGAGTGGGGAAAATATGATATAAGTGAGTATGAAGTTGAGCGGTGTAAACGAAGTGGAAATTTTGGGTTTTATGGATCTACTTTGACATAGAGAACTTCACAGTTGAACCAACCATCGCTACGGAACGGGATCGATTCAGATGAGTCCCTCTCTTAAAAAGAAGTGTGTTTTCCTCAAGTAGTGTACTCACTTCAAGTAACCCTCTAACAATCTCCAGCCGCCTAACTTCATCATATTTGTTGTATTGTGACACCATATAAAAATGATGAACGAAGGTGGCATTTGGACATACATCTACATAAATGTTACTTTGTATGAGACCAAATAATTGAAAATTGTGTTTATGTTTATTACATAAATTATAGTACATAAGAGTACATTATTAGACTGAAAATAAAAGGCCAATAAAGATCCATAAAATTTAATTAATAAATAAAGCCAAAGTTACCGTGGAATAAATTCGCTCAGGTCGAATCAAAGAACAAAATTATTAATGAATTGTGATAAAAGAGTAACCGAATAATGTTGTCTGTTAGGCATTTGAATGACTATGTATTCTCAATCTTCGTTATCACAATATCAAACATTTTGGGCATTGAAACTTTGTTTGTTTTTACTATTTAAAATAAAATTTAAATCATCGATTTGAAAAGCGCTTTTCAGAACTCCCCAATCAGTGTAGGTTTAAAGAGTACGTACAGCACTCCCTCTGTGCTACGTGAGCAGGCACCGAACCAACATTAGCAGAAACCAACATTAGTTCGCTCACTCCTCACTCAAATTAATCTTCGCGGATATTGTTTAAAACGTAAAAAAGATAACAAAGCTCCGAGAATTGTTTTGCACTAATAATTATTTTTGAATTGCAAATGTTAGCGAGTTTCCTCTTCTTCGACTTTTTTTCAAACGTCAGAGAAGTTACTTATATTCTTCTCTAAATTTTCTGTTTTAATTCCATTATTCCCAAGTTATTGTTCTACTGTTTTGCGGAAATACAAAATGTATTTCTATTCTGCTTTATTGATTTAAGTTGAGAAAGGAAGAGAGAGAAAGAGAGTAAGAATGGGCGTATTTTGCAAGCAGTTCTGTTCACGCTACATTCAGCCATTTACTGCTTATTCTTTCGTCGTCTAATCAAAAGCATCTTGATGACGTTGTCAGAGAGAGAAGGTCGCCCCCACCAAGAATCCAACGTCTAACTGTGGCGCCTGAAAGATTCTCACCTGTAAGGCTAGACAACTCTAAGGGAGCATCGAGACTTTGCGCGATAGGCTGACCAGGATTGAGTTCTCTTTATCTTACCCTCTGATAGTCTGACGGACACCAGACTCACGGCGCAAACAACCTTTGCGCAAGTCTATGATAATGCCAAGCCTATCCCCCCCCCTCTCGGGCGCGCCAAGTCTAAGGAGATCCAGGTCCCACGTTTCGGGACCCGCGGCGACCCGCTTCCGCCGAAACAGCATAAATACTTCGAGAAAAGCTTTGAGAAAGTAGTACCATACAACACCGTCTTGGTTAGCGGCCACGTACAGTCTCGTGCACCCTGCTTCGCCCCCAACGGCTTATAGCTTTGAACGCGACGCGTCATCTCTACCCGGCCTTGCTCATATCAAATGCCAGAGTTCCCACAGACAGACGATAGACACGGACAGGAATCTCTCACTCGGTTATCGAATTCGTTCAACGACTGGAGTACTCCCTCGTTCATTTCTCAGCGAGGTAAATGAAGAAGAAATGTTGCAAGTTCAACTTGTCAGCCCCCCATTTACTCATCGTACTCAAGTCTCCAGTCAATTAGGCTATACGAGAGTCTCCCAGATAATCGCACTCTGCCATTTTCTCTGAAAGCAATAACCGTGCATCCTCTCTCGGACTTTCGTATCTTTCGAGTCATTGTATCTCCCCCCCCATTTGGTATCTCGGGCCTCATTTTATTTATTGTGATTTATTTACTTGTGTTATTTATATTTTCATTGCATATAGTAGAGTTATATATTTTTCTACCATTAGTTTCTCTAATCCCAGAACTTCTAAGAATTAACTATTTAGGACAACCGCACTCGACTTTGTTTATTTAACCCACGCACTGGAATCTGTATCCCGTTTCTCTGGCGTGCCCTCTTCACGGTCACCCTACGACAGACGTTGAACACTTTTCTCCCGACTGTTGCATCCTACATTCGAATCCTTTTTGATTCAGAAAAATCAAATTCTCTGCTAAAAAAGGCCAAATATAACACCATGGACTACTTTAAAGTTGGAGATGGGAGTTTCGAGGTGGATTCATGGCAGTTTCTATAGCCCTGCTTTTGCACGGCCCTTTTGACGTGCAGCATTAACCATCTAACTCCCTCCTTTGACTGCTGAAAAGCTTCATTGGATTCGCGCAACAGAGGCCCCAATATATTCCAGTCAGGGACCAAGTGATTTGAAGGAGAAGTGTAAGGGAGAACGGAAGTTTGGAAGTACTCTTTGAAATTTCGTTATGAGAGTATTTGATTTAATTCTTTTTGACAATGATCCCCCGCGTTTGCACTCTACGTAATTTGAATTTTTCAGCATCAGACACCTCTTTTGGTAGTTATAAAGTCTCTGTACGACAAGAGCAGACGAGATAAGGGTATTCTAATGGAAAGAATCCAGCTATAATGAAACGAGGATAGGGAAATCTGGATTAAATAACAAATAGTTATTTTCCATATTTCATTTTTTACCTATTTTTATCCTTTTGGCGACATGCTCAAAACATGTTTTTGGAAGTTCTGTTTTCGTTTCGCCCTTTGAAAATTCAGAGTTAATTAAGATCTTGATTTTTTATCCTTTATGTTCCTTCTCAGTGTTTAATTACTTTGAATGGATAGAAAGGGAAAAATAATGGTATGGGAATTACAAATCCAGATTAAAACGATCAAGAGAATTATGATGAACTCTCTAATATTCGAAGAGATATGCGAGAAAATAAAGAAATATACAAAGCATTCACGTAATTCAATCTGCATTAAGACGATCCCTGGTTAGAATCTTACTCGTTTCCTCCCCTTATTTGTTAGCCTGTGCCAGACTGGTCTACGTTGGCGAACATCCGAATTCTTTCTCCTCAAACCAATACTCACTTCAACGCATTTTCCTTTCTTTTGAAATTGGTTGTGCTTCCATGAGAGGCTATTAGTCCCTGGATTTATTTTGAATTTAGTATTATAAGCACTTGCCCATTAGTTACCCCTATAGGTGAACTTGGATTCGTAAAATGAGGTAATTTATTTGGTTTCCCTTAAATGACACATTTGCCTTCGATGTGACTTTGGAATGTGATTGTGGGACGTGTTAAGTGTGGTCGTGTTTAAAACAGCAAAATTTGGTACTTTGATGATGATGGTATGGAACCAACCAGTTGGAATTCTGTGAATATTTCCGTTGTATCGGAAGAGGAGCGAGGAGGGATTTCCTTCATTCTGCTTTTTTGGTTATCATTTTTTACCAACAAAGGAGATGTTTTGCAAGTTTTTTTACTTTGAGGGTAATATAGATTTTTAGAATTAAACTATAGTTTCTTTTATTGAGATTCGAAGAAAGATTTATGATTATTTTAAATATAGATAGTAGAGAGTACATTTGCACCAGGAAGTTTTGAAAACATTTTAAAAAATATATTGCTGAAAATGTAATTATGTTTAGAAGAACTTGAGGAACTCACAATCATAAATAAATCGATTGCTAGGAATTGTGGACGCACAACACTCTTGTACCTGTCCCAGGTTAGGATATCATCCTAGTTGTGTAAATGACTCCGTTACTCCCAACCCAATTTGTCTAAAAGTCATGGTGTTCCTTAAGACATTGCGGACCAGTGTGCGATCCTTTATGGAGCTTGTTTATTTTGAGGACATTAATATAGGTCTGGGCATAGGGGTATGCAATAAAGAATATAAATAATTTGCTCGTTTCTATTTCTATCCCTTTTGCGATTGGCCTAACAAATAAATAAATGGATGTCAAAAGATCCGTTGGGCAAAAATGGAGTTGTCAAACAGGCGGTAGTAAAATTCATGTATTCATGCCATTTTCCTTTCACTTCTCCTTTCGTTCTGCTCTCACCCACACTTCTCGGTTCTCCCGAAGCCAACGAGGCGTTATTGAGCTTATTACAGGCAACGGGAAGCGGCTTGATCCGGGCTAAGCGAGCGAACGGAGAGCATCATCAGCCGAGTGGCGATGGCAATGATCTCGTTACAGACCAAAAATTTATGAGAAACACCATCGACCCGTCGACGAGAGATGGACTAAAAGGGGATGAGAGGAAGAGTTCGTTCCTCGATGAGAAGGAAACGGCGGTAGACTCTGTGACTCTTTAGAGTGAGAAAAAAGATAGGGGAGATTTTGAGAGAGCGAAGACTAAATAAAGATGATTTTGCTGAGTATAATTATATTGTAAGTTTTGCTGAATTATCAAATATACGATGTATAGAAGCAAATAAGACTGAGAAAAACAACAATTTTCATTGCATATGAATTAACGGTAGTAAAAAATGTCACTTTTAAATGAATGATTCTCGCGAATTATTTTCATTGAAATTTGACGATAAGATCTGAAATCTCAGTTTGAGATAAGAAAAAAATATTTTGGAATATATAAAATTATGACTTCCCCTATTATTTTCGAGTTGCAGGTTTTTATGCGAAATAGAGATGATAAAGGTCGAACAATAATGGAATTATTGGAGGAAAATAGACGCATTAATATAATTGGGATTATTTTTTATAAAAATAGGAAATTGGCTTTGTTGCTGAACAGGGAAAGGTTTAGGAGAGCTGTGCGTCCCCGCATTTGCACCCAAATTATTCTCTTCTTTGTTATTAATATGACTTATTTACTTTTCTTTTATACTCAATTGTTATACTGGAGCAAGATTTCAACTCAAAATTTAAGATTTGCGGGTTTCTAGAGACGGGAATATTGACCATTCAGGGGTTTGTTGAAGCAATAAAAAATAGATGGGAAATTCCAACACACACATTTAGAGTTAAATGAAAATCATCGACTAAATCTTAATAGGATTTAGATCTTCTGAAGTACGTAGCTCAAGAGACGTCCGGTGTAGGTAAAATTAATATTAATAGAAGTAATAAATGATTGAACGATGCGAACCAAAAATTTAAATGGTGTTTTGCCTTTTATATATATATATATATATATATATATATATATATATATATATATATATATATATATATATATATATATATATATAATCCCGCGGCCCCTTCAACTACGCTCATATCTTTCTCAATTTTTACAACCTCTACCCGTCGTTGATACCCACCGTTAAAGGATATCGCGCAGCCCTCCTCCGTGCTCACGACAAGAAATTAAAACTCTCCTGTCTTAAGAAGTGTTTTCCCGAAAAAGTTATACCCAATTGTTTCATTGGCAATCATTATAAAGAGATCAGTGGGCAGCCTTTTGATGAAATTGAGCAGATTCTTCTCTTAAATTGTATTTCTTTATTGAAGGACGAGATTGCAATCGCCTTCAAGGAAGCTAACGCAAGACGCCATGCTTTCATAGCTATCATCCCTTCTAATTACTCCAATATGTTACAAGTCTCTATCTTCATCACCCTCAGAATCAAGTCTGCAAGACTGGAACATAAACTAGAACGGAAACTACAAACCCTCATCGCGGATAGCAGTTGGACAAAGAATAGCCGAGCAGAAACTGTTACCACCCTTTCCTCCGAAGTTTTGGTGAAAATACTATTACAGCCTTAGGATATGGTTTGAATTTATTTATCCCATTCCACCCCTCTATTGTTTCAATTGCTAAAAGTTTGAACAATTTATATAAATTCGGTGATATCCCCAGTGATTCAATTTCTATTGTGAAAGGTTGTGTTTATCAATGTGTTTTCGTCCTGCTTTATCGACTCTTCGTAAAAATCCGTCCCTCCATATTACTAAGGCCGATAAGTCTGAAACTGTTGTGATTATGGATAAAATTCACATATTACTAAGGCCGATAAGTCTGAAACTGTTGTGATTATGGATAAAATTCACATATTACTAAAATGAACGATTTATTAAGTGATCAAGCTACTTACTTCTCAGTATTTAAACATCCTACTCTACAAGTTAATAGTGATTTCTATAAAAATGTACGGCTATTACTTAAAAACTTCCCTGAATTAGTTTCAAAATTCAAGTCGAGAAACGCCACCCTTCCTTATTTGTATGGACTTGTAAAAACGCAAAAACCAAACTTCCCTTTACCCCCTATTATGAGTTCTGTTGGTTCGGTTTTTTATGCTCTCTCCAAATGGCCATTTCTCATTACATGTTACCAATAGCTACGACCTTATTTCTAAACTCAATGCCATTCAGTATTCGAATAATTTTACCCTTGTTAGTTTTGATGTCTGCTCATTATTTACCAAGGGTCCAGTTAAAGATCTTTTCAATTTCCTTGATGATAAATTGCAAAATATTGTTCTCCCCATAACTGCTACTATAATTATTGAAACTCATTTCACTTTCTACCCAAAATTGTAAGTTTTCGTTCGATGGCAAATATTTTCTCCAAAAGTTTATATATAGAGTTCTTTGAAACAAGACTCCCTAATATCCTTGACTTCCCTATTGTCTGGTATAGGTATATTAAAGATGTCATTTGCCTGTATCCTATTTCTAAAGATGTTAATAGCTTTCTTACCAAACTTAATTCACTCGTCCCTTCCATTAAATTTACCCATGAGGTTGAAAATAATAAAACCTTCCCTTTCTCATTCTTCTTATTCATAGAACATCGACTGGTTTTAAATACTCCATCTATCGCAAACTTACAAATTCAAACTCTTATATTCATTTTTACTCTTCGCATAGTCCCAAAGTTAAACGTTCCGTATTTTCCTCTATGTTTTTACGGGCTTTACGAGTTATTAGTCCTGAATATATGGATTCTGAATTCTCCAGTATCTTTGAAATTAGCCATAAACTATGTTACCCTCATCCCTTTCTCCTAAACTGCCTTTCATCTGCCAAAAGAACGTTCTATAATACAGCTCCTGCTATGCCTTTTAATGTTAAAAACATTTTGGTTTTACCATTCTCTGTTTGTTTCATTCATCTTCCCCATCTTTTAAAAAACTCTAACATCTCAGTTGCTTTCAAATATGACTCAAATATGGAAAACATTCTAGTTCACAATAATTGTGATAATATTGGGTGAGTCTATTCGGTCGAATGTTCTGTTTGTCCAAGTAAATATTTTGACCAAACAGGAAAACAATTATCTTTTCGTATTAATCAGCATAAATACAATGTTAGGAGAGCTGTAAATAATAGTGCATTTTTTTCTGCATATGTCCGAAAATAACCACTTAATTAATTGGAATTAAGCAAAATATATTTTTCGCTCAAAGGACTCAATTAAAAGAAACATTGTTCAATGTTCATGTATAAGCCGATTTAATAACTTTAACTTTTACCCTGGCCTTTTTAAAATAGATGTTGTTATGAAAAACAAAATCTTAAAGAAATTAGCTAAGACTTATATTCCTATTTTTTTAAAATTTTCATTTAATGAGAACCCGATGTGTCAATTTATTTATTGCATTGATTTTGTATTAACATTATTTTATTTCTGTTCCTCTCTCCTTGTCCCTCTCCACTTCGTTTCAAATTACTTGTTGTGTCTCTCCTAATCTTCCTCTTTAGACTATCGCTTTATCTGTTAATCGTTTTACCCCTTGGGTTCTGTTCTTGACTCTTTCTTGCCTCTCGGTTTGACCTTGATGTGAATTTACCTATCCCTCTCTTACTTTTTCATTGGTGATTTCTTATCTTAGAATAGGTACTTTATCTTTTACTAGCATATATATACTCTTATTATATTATTTTATCTTGTAGTTATCCTTGAGAATGAACTGAATAAACTTCGAAAGTATTTGGAAGCCCTTTTTCATTTTTCTTGCGGGACATTGCATTCATATATATATATATATATATATATATATATATATATATATATATATATATCTGAATGCAATGTCCCGCATGAAAAATGAAGCAAACCTCACGTGCTACTTTGTGAGTTATTCATTTCATATATATATATATAAGATAAATATTGGTTACTAATTTAAAAACTTTTATTTCTCGCTAAATTTAACTTTAATGTATGTAGTTTAGATGATACTTCGCTAACAGTGATCAAGAATTGGAAAGCAATTTATTTGGTGCTTAAAAGGATATATGATATTGAGTGTTTTAGCATACCTATTAGTATCTTTTAATCAATAGTAATTTTAGGTTAATTCATATGATTAGCGATAAAGTGGTAATTAGTGTAAATACACTGATAGAGTGAGATTGAAACAAATATTTGGAGACAAATACTTTTTTAATATATATATATATATATATATATATATATATATATATATATATATATATCAATCTTTAAATATCATGATAATCCTATTTAGATGTGTTAACGATAGAATGTGAAAAATAAGGGCGAAAATAAATATCTATTAATTCATGTAAAATATTTCTAAATTGTCTTATATACAGTTTTTTATATAGAATGGTCTACAAATATATAAAATAATCGGATAGGTCGAACAATAGTTTACTTCGGTATAATATTTAGGTGTGCATAAATTCATTTATCATCTGACCACCGTCATATTTTAAAAACTCTCAACTGATTTAACAAACAAGATAATTGGGCAGTACAGAAAAGGAAAAGCTGTATAATTATTTCTTCCTCCTTACATGTTCCTTTCAGCATTCTAAGTTGATTGTTAAGAATGCACGATCACCACGACCAATGCAACCTTTCCCGACAATGTACCTCCGAGGAGTATATCTCAACAAGCTCGTCGAGCGATCCTAGAGCAGAATGTCTAGATGATCTATATACTGCTAAAAAATCTGTCACCGAAAAAACTAATAATGAGCTCCATTAATAGTCTCTTAGATCCCAAGCACCACGCAAAACTCCTTTTTTCAAAAATGTTCACTTGCTATCACTACGGATGTGTGCTCAGAGTCACATAGAGAAGGCAGATCAATTTTGTCCTAATGTGATTTGGTTTGATAGAGCAAAATTTATGTATTTGGCCGAAATACAGTTCACCATGTTATGAGCGGTTATATAACTGCCTAAAATCAAAGAACTTAGCTACAATCAAGCATGAGGGTGACAGCACTATGTTGTATTATTTTATTCTAATAGGACAAGTGTTCTTCCTATAATTTAATGAAAAAGGAATGGAGTTAATTACCGGCAAATTTTAGCCAATAACGTAGAGTCAACTGTGAAGATGTTGGGGATTCAGGATGATCTGATGTTCCGGTGAGACAATGATCAAAATAGCAACAGATGATTTGTTCCTGTAGAAGAATATTAATGTACTACCTTGTCCTAGTTAAGCTGTACTTAAGAAGAAGTGGTCAAAAGTTTCAACACAATGCTGAGAGAAAATAGTCGTCTTATAGGAAACGCCTAACAGCAGCAATATAAAACAAGGGTGGTGCAAGGAAAATTAGGCTTATTTGATCTAGTAGTGGCCAAATACTTACTTTCATCCTAATATTTGTTTTGTTTGTATAGTGTTATATATATTTAAAGATTATCTTTATTGTCACTCTTAATAGTAATAATTGATTTATTAATTGATTATATACTTGTATGATGGAAATAATTTGAATAAACTTCTTTCATCGTGCTAATATATGTTCACCTGACTGTAACTGCATTAATAAAAGTTAAAATTAAGAACAATTTCGAAAATTATGTTCATGTATTCATGTATCTTTCTCCAACTTTAATTTTTAGAATTAATATTTTGTATATGGAGGAGTTAGAAACTCGTATCCACTTCGACGAAGATTGCTTTATTTTCTATCTTTGAGAAATTTGCCAGGAGCTATAAGGGATATCATATAGTATTTCGAACTCACAACTCAAAAAAGCAAAATTTTATTTTAACTTTGAGATCCGATAACAGAGGAAGGTGCGTTTGTTTTTTATTGATTTTTTTGCCAGATAAAAAGAAGTTGGATAGAATTTGGCCAATATTTTGCCTTGGAAATAGAATTAGGTAATTTGATGTTGCTTCAGAATAAAATATTTACAGAACACAATCATCTATTTATTTTTGTAGCCCCAAACCACTCAAACACTTGACTATAAATAGTCAGATTTCTGTCAAACATGGACGACTTTTAAATCCTTTTTTATCTCACTATCTTGTGCATTTTTTTATTATTTCCCGATTTTTTCTGTATTTTGTTCTTATATTTTTACTTTTCTCTAAAATGTATTCTTTCGGTTAGTTTATATTTAATATATCTGCTATAAATATCATTTAAAAGGGTTGGTACTTGGTCTTTGCTATATGACATTAGTAAATGATGCTCATAAATTATTTCCCCTAGAAGACGTCTAATGACAATGCATTTTAGGGGATAAATGTGCGGAGAGGCAAATCTGTTAATCTATTATGCTTTATAATGATCTCCTTGATATAAGAAGTAAGCAGACTCATGCCGGAAGAACGTTATTCTTTGTCCAGGATACGATTTTACCGGCCTCACTCATTGAGTGAAAAATTCTCTGTTAAATAACTTGAGATCGTAACGGGGAAGTCATCATTTCCTACCTGGCTTAGATTTGAGTATTCCCTATATTTTATCTACATTTAAAAATATTGATGTTCCCCAACGTTCGATCATTTATTTGACTCAGAGTTTATGATGATGAAGATGGTCATGCATTACCGTATATATCGCTCAAGTGAAATAAGAATTTATTGGGAAGGTTTTTTAAATAGAGACGACGGACGTATTAACATCTCTCGAAGTTCAACTAAAATTTAACTTATTAAAACTTGATCGGAAGGAAATTCTTTTCATTAGGGAGTTACAGGAAATTGCCAAGAAATGATCTCACGCAAGGGTTTGAGCCCCGTCTTTAACTTGGAAATGGTTTAATTTTTTATCGATGAGGCATTGTTTTGGTTACCGAACGGAGCCAGTGGAAAAAAAGCTTAGTTTATCCTCGTCAAAAAGTTGTGATTTCTATAAGCTCTCTGACTTGATACATTCCACACACCTTAACTTTTCATAACTTCACCAAATAGTTCAAGCATTTGAAAAGTCGTAAAGAGAAATTGATTCTGTCGGCAGACGATAGGGGTCAGAAATGGTCTCTGCAGAACTTTGTTCTGGAAAGCCAACTAACAAAGGTCATCGGGAAAGATGACAGGGTTTAAGTAGATCAGAGACAGCGAAAGCTTTAAGACTGATTAGTATAAAACTAATAGGTCATTAAGCAAATGAGCAAGTCTCAGCCTCGAGTGTCAAGTTTTACCATTGCGTTAGATTCCGCGTTGTACTGCTACTACAGACCGGTTTTTTGTCTCTTTGAAGTATGCAGAGAGCCAGATAAGTATGAATGGTAAGTAATTGGGAAAGGATCCTCTTTTATCCTTGGCCTATAAATTCTAGCTCGATGAAAACGTAATTTAGGTTAAATACAGTATTTGAAAAAAATAACCAAATTTAGCTTAGAAAGCAAAGGAATTTACAAAAGCTTCAATAGAATATCTTTAGACAGGAAAATTCTGTACAAACATAAAAAATAGAAAGCATAATAAACGCTTTCCGAATGAAATTCACTTGATGGGAGCAGAATATAAATGGACGCGCGTGGTCAAACGAATAGGAATGTATGTTATAGACTGCAATGGATAAAATTGAATGTAATTGAGCTATCATTTAATCAACCTAAGTACGAAAGCTGTGACGTAAGTTAAGGTTGGCGTTGACATTGATCGAATCGGTGATATTTTCAGGAAAGCAGTAGTGGGAGTAAAATTAATGATTATATACTCACTCAAGCTACAATGGCAGTGAAGGGATGGCATAAAATTGGCGTAGTAGGAGTCTGCAATGAAGATGTTGCCAGGAGTGTCGACTCTTTTGCCTTGAGTCGTCAGGTGAAATAAGCGCTTTGGTATCCTCCCCTGTCTCATCCATGGCAGCTGAATGTGAGCCTAGTTTTGGAAAAGATGCGTTGAAGAGAAAGGTTGAGGCATTCATTGATGGGGTACAGAAATCGCTCCCGTCTATTGTGAAATACAGCGATGTGATCTCTTGGAAACTCTTTCTACGAATTACGAATATGTTTAAGACAGGAAAATCAAGAGAGACATTTTTTCCTAAAGCAGACTGCTTTTCATGTGCCAGCAAAAGTAGTGCATCAGCAGTGCCTAGCCCCTTTCTAAAGCCAAACTGAGTCATTGGAAGAAATTGTCTCAAATATACAGTAAGACGTTTGGACAGCAGACGTTCAAATGTCTTAGATAACTTCAGTGTGATTGAAATGGGCCTATATTCACTGAGAGATGGAGATGATGATGATCCTTTGGGAATTGTGGTAATGTTACCTGAATGCCAGCATTAGAGAAATAACTACCGACGAACTAAAATACCAAATATAGCAACCAGTTTAGGACCTAGTTGAATGCTAACTCTTTTTCAAATAAATGGAAACCGACTAATTTGATCAGTTCTCCCATATTCGTCCAAGTTAGATAAAATAAATTTTATTTCAGAGGATCTGAAGGCAAATTTATTAAAACTAAGTAGCAGGTGACAGCCTAAAGGCAGCAGAAACTCTTCTTTACTTTGCTTGGAATTAAAACTTTCAGCAAAAATACTGACTTAATCAAGAGGATGATATGTAAAGCTACCATTAGGCTTCATTAAGGGAGAAATAGAAGGCTCAACACTAAAGAAAGCAGATTTAAGTGCTGACCATCGAATATACAGCTGAGCCGCACCTGTGAGGACATTCTTCAAATAGGCATTATATTAAGCTCCGATGCGGCAATGGGGCCAGTAGCATCATATATATCCCTCTATACAATACTATTAAAAGCACGGCTAACCTCAGTTAATTCTAGATTTGATAACAACCTCCCTGAAGCTGGTAAATTCTGGAATAGGGAAATCTAACTGGATTTTACAAGCTAAACCTCGATGATCTGAAGAACCAATTGGTGCAGTGGTCAGAATCTCAACAACCCCTCACACACCGGTGAGTAAAAGATCAAGACTATTGCCAGATGTGTGAGTTGCACCAGTAACCAGCTGCTCCCAACCAGTAATATCAGAAAAATCAAGAGCAGCAATATCATTTTAATTGCTTGCGAAACTGAATTCAGCCAGTCTCTGTGATGAGCATTTAGATCACGAATAAAAAAGAAGCAATATTTTTGGTCCTTTTCCTGAATATTAATATATGAGTTTAGAAGGCAACCATAAATATTTTCATCTAAGTCGGTGTTTCTATAATGGGTGAAAATATAAAAATTAATAAAACGGCTGCATACTCTAATAATCATGATCACATGACATTCAAAAAATCATACTTACGAAAAAGTGAAGCAGTAAATCCCGTTCTAGTATATAAACACAAGCTTTGCGCTCGAGGTAAAGAGTTCCCCAGAAATTGCATAGGCTTATTAAAATTTAGCAAAAGGAGTTCTGAGGTATGTCTCCTATTTGATACAAGAGTCTCAGAGCAGCAAATAATATGATATTTAGTTGAAGAAACAGAAAGCTCTCTCAAGTTGTCATAGAGACTACGCATGTTGTAGTAGAACAAATTGCAGAATTTACGACGGATAAGGGCCAGGGTTAGATTCAATGTCGCCAGACAAAATAAAAATAATTCCTGACCAAAATTTATATACAGAACATCTTAGAAAGTAACAACAACAACAACAGCTGAAAACAAAAAAAAACTACTAACTACCATCCCAGAGATTCTTACGACCCCCCGGCCATTGAAAGCCTGCTGGGGACTGAGGCCATGAATTAAGATAGAATAAAGTTTAGGAAAGTAATGACAAACAAGCGATGCATGCAGGGCTGTGATATAAAGAGAAATAAAAGTGGTGAAAAGAGAAAGTATTGTGGGAGAGTCACAAAGATATGCTAGGCGTTAGGTGATCAGGCATATCTCTTTCATTATTTTCTTGTTGTTTCGGTATAGTTTATATTTTTATGGCGTTCAAGCCATTTTGTCTTAAAAGTATTAATGTTCTTGGACTTGTAATGTGCATTTTCTGTTGTTGTTGTAATAAATTACTTTAATTTTGTGCTTAGTATATATTCCTTGTTTTTTATTAATTTTGTAATGTGTGTAATTTGTGTTCTTTGTTTCTTCTTTCTTCCCTCTTGATGTCTTGTTCGGTTTTAAATAAGTCTTGATCGGTGAAATTTTGTCAAAATTGATGATTTTTCCTGGATTGGTGTATTCTCGTTTTAATTGTTTTTTCTTGTCGTTATCTTTGGAAAATTAATATTCTTATCATGCGTAGAACGGGACTTTATCTCAGCCAGTCACTAGGCTTGCGAAGCTTGGAAATATAACACAACTTACAGCTCTTCTGATCTGGTTAATCATTTGAATGATTTCCTCATTTAATTCTCGATTAACGATTTCCTGCATTTTTATTGTCCTTCTTCAACCACAATGTTAATTGGACTCAACGCCCCTTCCATGTACAGCTCTTCTACGCGTCCTCTTTCTCGCCTTGGGGTACCTGTAATTAGGTAAAACGCATTTATTCTTCACGACTTGTACTCTCCTATTTTGTGTCTTCGAGACACAAGAGAGGACGGAAGCGGGGTAGAGCAGCGTAGATCTTACAATTCCATTTTAGATCTTCTTCTTGCTGTTATCACGGAGATTTCTAAAAATGTATAGATTTCTGACTGCGACTGAGGCCTTAGAAATTCAATCTTCGACGTGCTTCCTGTCCCCAAATGAAGTATTCTTTATTCCGAGTATATTGAACCCTGTGGTGTGGGATAGCACCTCTCCCTCACCCTGGCAACAGAAAATAGTCTCCTCCCAATGAGAACTACCTTGAATTTATCCTGCTTGGATCTTTCTTTCCTTTTTTTACTCGTAAATGTTTAATATTTCTATTGCTGCCGCTGTCACACGAGCTTGCATAGGTGGAAACTTTGGTCCGTCCATGCACCCTAAACTGACATACGCCGCTCTTTCCATGACGTAGTCACAGAGAGTTATTTCTAAGTTTTCACTTAAGCCCAGCCTTAGGAGCTTGTATTGCATTCTCCTCTGCCCTACCTTATTATACGCCTTCGATACATTCCGACAAACAATGGCCACGTAACTTCCTTCCAGTTTGGCTTGAGCAAGCTTTTTCGTGATGACATTTATCGCCATCTCCGTACTTCGCTTTTTTCCTAAACTCGGACTGGTACGGGTTTTAGAGGGAGTTTTTCTACAGGTGAGGGACCAATCTTTGGGTGAGGATCTTTTAGAAGAGCTTCCTGCTAAATTCCAGCAGTGAAGTTGGCCTTCAGCTCTCTAAAAATTTTGGGTTTTTTGCATGCTTTGGAATAAAAAATCATTTATGCCGTTTTATATGCATCTGGAAAGTATCTCGTGCTTAGGCATACATTAAAAATTCTTCTCATCCCTCCGATGACTTGGAGTAATGCGTTGTAGAAGTTTAAGTTCGTAGGCCCAGATTGTCCTAGGGCTTTTTGAAGGAATGAGCGAAGCTCGCCAAGTAGTTCCTCTTCGGTATTCCCGGCATCTACGTTTCTGGTGCCTTTATTCCTTTGATGGTCCGGAGGGAGGGGACCGTCGGAGTGAAGGTCCCCATGGTCTTCCTTGATCATTCTTCTTTGTCCTTTTGACTTATCTTCTTTTCTCTAAACATTTTTTTAGGGACTGTTGTGAAGAGGTAAAGGCGGTATTGGTATCGGTCGGTGTGGACAGAAAATTTGAAATGAACGCTCTCGCCCATTTTTCAGTTGGCCCCCCACTCAGATACTGCCGGAATGATGCATGATGATGGATGGATGAGAGGGGTCCCAATTGGGCACCTCAAGAGGGGTTAATTATGGTAGACTTTTGATGGAATTAGCGGCCGAATCAACTGCCGCTACCTTGTTGCCAACACCTCCAGCATAAATGGAGACGTGTGCTACTTCCCACTATGATTCTGGCCGGTCCCTCGGATGTGAGGATTACTCCTCCACCCAAAGGCTGCAGTTAAGTACCAGTTTCGGGGATAATTTATGATAGAAGGAGTTTCCTCATAGTAAGGAAACTCCTTCTGTCGTCTGGAATACGATGGTTTCCGGATCCAGTCCGGATCAACGCCTTTTGTGTTCACGGGGTTTGGCGCCGTGTCACATTTAGGATAACTCAACTCGTTTGTTCTATAAATTGCTCCACTAAATTTTGAAATATTCTATTTAAACGAAATTTGGCACTATTCAAATAACATTCTATGGTGGTATCTTTGAATATTTGGTTGCTTCAATGAAGTATTTGAACCACACTCGATTCATTAATTTGCAATTTATCCGAATCAACATGATGTTAATATTATCGCTGGTCTTAGATTGGATATGTTGCCTCTACAGAAGTAACGATTATTCTAAAATTGCGATCCTAAGTTTTTTTATTTATTTTTAAAAAGGCGAAAAACAGCGATGGAAAACACAACTAGAATTTTTGTGGAAAGTTGATTGTAAAGAAAGTGGTAAATTTATCAAGTAAATATTATTAAAATAATTTGGCTTTTACCACCGATCTGTGCTCACTTTGAGGCCTTATATTTTTCACTGGAGGCTTACAGCCTGACCTGGACCCAAAACAATGGTATTTAAATCGTATAGCATCCGTTGTGATGAAGAACTGAATGGGACTCCAACCTCCAACTAAATACACCCAATGTGACTTAATCGCTATAATCGTAGTCGGGAGATCCACTTGTGCCTGTCTTAGCACTAAGATTTAGCGGAAAAAATGTGGTAGGTCAAACACGTAACTAACCAAAGGTGGCCAGGACCCGTGGAGCCTGTAACTCTTCAGAATTTACCAAATTCCGCACCAAAGGAAGGTCTTATTATTTTGCTCACTTGTGACTTCTAGTGCCTTAACTAGTCTCATTTTGTCTTTCCTCGGGCTATTTGCCTTGATTTACACCTTCCATACATTTATCACCTTTACAACGACCCTTTTTTTAAAGGATAGTCCCCGTTGGGTTTCACCTTGTTTTAAAATATGGCTTAGGAGTGCATGCAGTTATCCTGAAAATTACCTCCGTTATTCAAGCTAAGCCCTGTGGCGAGATTCCTGCGTGTCGACACCCCTCGATGTCGGGCTTCTGATTAGCTAAAAAGCTAAAAATAAGAACTGTAAAATTAAGAACATCGCATAAATATGTCCCATTGATTGAAGTAATAATCATTGATTTAACCTAAGGAAACTCTTGATACATATCTTCTCTTTTTCTTTCTCTCTTTCTCAAAATGACCATTAAAAGACCCAGATAAAACTGTTAGAGCCGATAAAACTGCCCATAAACAATGCGAGGCTGAAATTGTGGACATTACTTTCCTAGATTCTTCCATGAGGCACTGTGCCACATTGCACTACTTAATAGTCTGTCCATTTCCAGCAATGGTTGGAGAATGTAGTTGATTTTATCAGGCAAAATGTTGTTTATGGGGCTTTTCCGCAGTGTCTCAATGATTACTGAATTTTGCTGTTGAATGTCTGCAAAAGGAGGTCTACATTCCGTTTGCAGATAGAATGACACATTCAAGAGAGTTCAGTATACCCTTAGGATTTCCATTTTTCGAAAAGCACAGTCTTTTCCTGAGTCTATTGACAAGTTCAGAATTGTTTTCTTCTTAAAACCCCACATATTTTCAAGGCTTTGCAATCGTGTTTGTGAAAACTTACAGGAAGAGATGCCTTCAGTTGTCTTAATTTTCTTATTAAAAAAATTAAAAGTCACTAAAAGATTTCTTCGTATTTGGAATGCGATCATACTAACAGTGGCATAGGCTTTAGGCGTGTACGTAAAATATATTTTGGTTTAGGATATAAGATACTAGTGTTGATTACATGTTTAAGTGGAGATTCTAGGTAAAGCTTCTTCTCCACTTAAGTTCTGCTACCTATCTTTCGTGCATTTTTCACCTCCATTAACTTGGCCGATTTTAAAGATAAAGAATACCTCCTAAAACCAGTCCTACTGTAAAGCTAAGATTATAAATATGGAAAGAAAGAAATTGAAAATAGTAAATTTCAACACAATTGGAGGGAAAGATAAATTAATGACACTTAGAAATTCATTCCCAATAATCAATCTAGATGTAATATTAATATCAGGACGTGAAATAAATCTAAATGAAAGAAAAGATTAATCATGAATTACAATGTAAAAGCCACAAACTCCAGTAAACAATAATTTGACGGAGCTGCGTTACCAATAAATCCGACCTAGTATACGGAACTAAACAAACTAACCCAAGCATATATTTTCAATAGAAATAAAAGTGGAAGTCACCAACTTAAGAATTGAAACTAGATAACAACCACTAAAAAAAAACAATTTATCTATAATCAACTTTACATGAATCTACAATATCAGGCTACCATTTATTTTTTTCGGGTGACATAAACTCTCATTTGAATGAATCAGGACACATAAATAGGAATGTAACCGTAAACCACCTCCATACTATTATAACTCGCGAAAGGTTCCAAAGATTCACATAAAATTTCCTTACCTATATAACTGTAAAAGAAGTAAAACAAACAGGTATTTGTCTGCTGAACATTAATTTCCATTTAATTATTTTATGGTCTTGATTAACATAACCTGCAGCCAGCATGAAGCCATCTTAATAAATATCACCCTGTCGATAAATTCCGATAACGAGCAAGAAAAGGAAAACCTATCACCCAGCAAACTGAGAAAGATAAAATAACAACTAAGAAATTACCAAACCAGTTAAACGAACCAATTTAGAAAAAAATTGACGAAGATCTGGAGTAATAAAGCAATAGAAAGAGCTAATGGATTGCATTACCCAGTAGCACACTTAGAGATGATGTGTTTAAATAAAGAAATGAGAGCTAGATGAAAGAATACTAAGAAGTTAAATAGCAATGTAACAATACAGATAAGAAAAAAGAGAAATGAGATGAAACCACTAAAGAATTTTAGTAAAGGTTATTTCAGATGAAAAGAATCCTTCATACGTGAGATTAAAAATGAGGAAATTAAAAGTTATGATATACGTGTCATGTGATTTTCAATTTATGTATGTAACATTTAGAAACCAAATTATAGACGTTCTGAACTAAGAAATATAAAAGCAATACCTACAGATTTGTCTAAAGAGAAACATATACCAAAGAAGGAATGCGCACTCTTAATAATAAAATACCGACAGAATTAGAAGATACGATCATTAACTTCAAATAAAACGCCCCTAAAAGTCTGTGCTCGAGAGAAATACAATCATAAAGCCCCAAATAATATCCTCGAGGCTAAAAACTTATTTAGCCATGCCTTAATAGATGATAATTTCTAGATGAATTAAAGGTGGCCAAAATGGTCTTTGTTCCTATATCAAGAAAATTGCCTACGCGTTTAGAAGAATTCAAACCTATAAGCCTGTTTTACTTCAATGAGAAAGTACATGAAAAATTAATCACGGAAGACTAGCCGAGGACTTAATTGAGAACAACTTACTAAACATGTATCAAAACGGACTTCGTAATAATATTAGTAGTATGATGGTGCTCATCGTGATCATGGAAAATATAGCTGCATAAAACCAAAGGAGAAGAGCTGAAAATAGATATTATTTTTCTAGACGTATACAAAGCATTTAATAAAGGTTATTTCAATCTAAACTACTCAGATTGGCAATTGACAATAAGATAGAATGGATAATTTTCGACTATGAAACATATAACGGATGGAAGTGACTCAATTAGAGAAATGTTCCTATGAAAATGGACCTTGCAAGAAATAAAGAGAGTAACAGAAATATTATCAAAAGTAATTAGGAAAATAAATGTATAGTAAGAACTAACTAGAACAAATGTAAAAATTGTTCCAGTATACAGGTATATAATTTTGGACATCAACGTAGCGCTAGAAAAAGATACGGGTGTAACAAAGAGTGCAAAGTAGTAGGATTGACAATAACGAGAACAGGTCATAGGAAACATTTGAGAACAAGAAACCACTAAAAAATATATCAAAGAAAGTATTCAATCGGCAATAGTATACTCGGCAATAATATAGTAATGTTCACCATCTCCAAAAACAGGATCTGAAATAATGCAATTTATTTAATAATTAATGAGATAAGAATAGAGCTGATATATCAACGAAATCTGCGTACAAGGCATGGTGAGAACACCTTGACAAGATTATTCCCCGAAAAGCTAAGAAAACAATAGAGGCCACTACAAAATTAAAATTTCCAACCACAGGGTTATCTAAAAAAATAACATGAGTACGGTTAGAAGGGGCGGTAATTCCATAATAAAAAAACAACTTTCACGAAGCTTACGGAGGTAGAAGAGTTGTGTTGTCGTATTCCAGCTACTCAATCTCCCTGAGAGCTTATTAATAGCCGCGGCCTACTAACCATCACGTCGTTCTTACCGACTAATCACTAACTTCCTTACCCGACTTACCGGGGTTTCTTGGCGTAAATCTTAAAAACATATGCAGATAAGCTGTTTATGTCAGATCAAACAAAAATAGAGTGAACCTTTAAATTCTAATAAGCAGTGTCATGCTTCTTAATATACATCAAATAGAAGTCTGAGACTCAACACAACCTTATACTCTCCAACCTGGGTTTACCTTTAACTGCCATATTGAGCCTGGTATCATTATTGTTAGGTTCCGTGGCTCATTTGTCAAAGCGATCTCTCTCACACTTATATTTGTACCAGGCGGGCAAAGCATGAACTAAACCAAAGCCAACTGGGAGATCTATAAAGGATATTGGGCGAGACATCACTGTAAGAAATATAAGAATAGATAGATATGATCTCGAGCCATATCTTTACTTCGGACGAGCTCAACGAAACAAAACAATGTCTGTTTAGCAAAAAGTCACGTGCTCTCACTTAATCTGATTTATGACTTTAAAACCTTCAAAACTTTCAATATTTCCCGGACTAACCTTGGTAGGACATTTGTAATTCTATCGGCCGAATAGTTATGAGGTTTTTGCCAAAACAATTTGTCAATTAGATCATTCGAAAGAGAATGTAAAACAACATGAGGTTTTCATATTTTCTTAGAATCAGCCAAAGAGTTACAATGTTATTACAAAAAAAGCAAACTTGGACCGTCCGACCTACATAGTGGGATGTAGATTCGTCCGCAACTAGACTCTCACGCGAATAAAAAAATTCTTCGAAGCTCTGTCACAGTTAAAGTGGACCGATAAAGATACAGGGTTTGCGATTAAAGATTAAGACATCTACAATTCATTATGAGAACATAGGTAAACCGGGATAAGTTCAGAGGTTGGGCAAACATATGGAGAATATCACGAAACAAATTGCACAAATGAAGATTTAACTGTAAAAATATAAATAATAAGGAAGATAGGCAAGTAAGCGATAAGAAGTTCTGGAAGAATGTCCGAAGAAGAAGAGACTATTATCAAAGGAATATTTCTATATACAGAAAATGTGGAGTTTCGAGATGATACGGTGATTTTTTAGGAAGGATTTTGCGACTTTTGTAACAGCAGCTTTTAATTTCCACCCTATAATGAAAGTAATAAGTCAGAGAAATCATCCAAATATTCAAACAATTGGTTCTTGGGTGTTCTGGATTGACCAAACATAACTTCACGCAATCCCTAGTTTAGATAAAACAGGAGATACTGAAATTGATGGATGCTGCACTGAACACTAGGTAATTCCAGGAAGGGATTAAAGTGAAAAAGGTCATCTCTTTATTCACAAAGGAATCATGCCCCTAGTCAAATCCTCGAGCATATGTAAATCTTTCTCCTGAAAATAATGGGCAAGACACTGGAAACAAATAGCTAACTGACTTCACGCTCAGTTGGCAGAGGGAAGGGAATATAACCTAACAGCATATGTTCTCTCTTTCCCCGCAGAATCTAGCACAATGCCGCACAGTTGGAAATATGCCGATCTAGTAATCAGGGAACGAGCAAATTCCATTTGACAAAGTCTGGCTGAAAGGGCCAAAGTATAAGATTCTAAATCTTTGGCTAAATTCAGTCCTAGAGCGAATCTTTTGTAAATCTTTAGGGCAAAAAAGAACGTAGCTCATAATTTAAGACCCCGTAAGGGGCGCGGCGATTTGCCATCCTGGCCGCCGTGCTGACGGGATCCAGCGCTCCGTCCGGCCCTAGCTTAGCCACTCTTCCTTCCTTCAAAACACCTCCGTCCGGCCCCAGCTTAGCCTCTCTTCCTTCCTTCAGATAGCCCGATTTCTCCCCTACCTCGTCGCTTTTCATACAACCTCTCCCACAACTTTCTCTGGTCAGCCTCTAATTTCACAGGGTAGAATGCTGACCTTCTTCTCAAGCCAACCACCCCGGATCGGGGCTGAGGGGGGGAGGGGACATTGTTCCCTAACCCCTCAGCTCCGGTTCGGGATGGGGTTTTTTTAACAACCTGCTTCATCCCCACCCACATCTTCCTCACATCCCTTTTCCTCTCCTCTTCACAACCTATATTTTTTACGCCGTGTCCAAGGTGGAGCCGCCATGCCGAAGGACTGCCAGGCCACCAGGCGGGAGGGGTGGTCCCGAATGGCGGCGCCTGGCTCTGCCGGGCTTGTAAGCACCTCTCGCAGTGCGGGCAACTGCGAGAGGTGATGAGCTATTGCGTCCCGTAATCAAAAGAGGGTCACCATGCCCATGTATGAAAAAAAACAAAAACCCCAACCCCCAACTTCCCCCAAAACATCTACGGAGCCGCCCTCGGGCAGCTCCACCGAGAAAATGGAGGTCCCCCCCCTTGTGCTTGCGCAAGGGACCCTCCATAATTCTTTAACCGGAGAGGAGGCTTACTCCTCTCCTACGCCTACGGGTGTAGGGGACTCCCCCTCACCCCCTTCTCTGGAGGTGCTTTCGGGCACCTCCCTATCTCCAGCGGCAGTCCCTCCTTTGCTTTCTAAGGGGACTGCCAAGAAAGCCAGCAGGCAGCCCATTGCCGACCGCCCCTCGTGCAAGCGGCTCGGTAGGGCAAACCCCCTTAGGGGGGAGAGGGAAGCCAGGCCCCTTCGGTCGCTTCCCTCAAAAGACCTGCTGGCAAGAATTTTGAACCTTGCTGGGGTCAAGGCCTGTGCCTCCCCACACCACCTGACTAGTGACAATACTGCCAAGGGGACCTGCGATGTCCTGGGAGGGGATGGCCAACTGGAGGCCCCTCCTGTGATAGACATGGTCCTTGAGGAGACCCAGCCCCAGACGGTAGGGCCTTCCATGGGGGGGAATTCGGGCTCGGCGCCAAGCACCGAACCCGAATCCGCCCCTATGCAAGGTCCTCCTCAAATGGCTGAGGGCTCCGAGGCAGTAGAAGGAGGGGAGGGATCTCCTCCGACAGGTGCCCCTACGACAACCAGGACCTTCTCCATTTCGGAGAGGGACCTGGCTGAGGCTGGTCCATCTGGCCTGGGGACTTCTGCCGGCGGAGGTGAAAAGCGGGTTCATTCCCCGCCCTCCTCTCCTAAAAAGAAAAAGACTAAAAAGACTCAAAAGACGAAGAAGACTCGGGGCTCCTCTCCATCCGCGGGGGCTGCGGGGACGGATGGGTCTGCTACCACTTTGGTAGGCGACCAAGCCAAGATCGGCACATCCGGCCCCTCTACCCCCTCGTGTGCGGAGCCCATGACTACGACTAAGACCAAGAATGCACAGGGCGGAGCCTCGATGACATCGGGGCCCCTGATTCAGAGGTTACCTGGCGTTTGCGAGCCCGCTGGCTTAAAACGCTTCCTCGTTATTCGCTCCACTGATGGCACCATGTTGTCCAAGGGCAACATGATCCATCAGAGGAGAGGATTAGCTAGTGCAATTGGTAGAGAGCCGAAGGTAACCCGTTTCTCGGACGGGAGCCTTCTGGCGAATGCGGCGAATCCCGCCGAGGCGGCCAAGATAAGTGCTCTTCGGACACTTCATGGCACCCCGGTGAGTGTGACGCCGCACTCTACCATGAACTTTGTGAAAGGAGTAGTTTATGCGAGGGAACTCGTTGACTACTCCATTGAGGACATCACCCTAGAGCTGGCCGACCATGGGGCGGTCAAGGTCGAACGTGTGATGAGAAAACAGGGAGGGGCCTCGAGACCCACCCCTACAATCTTCGTCACGTTCGACTGTGACAAGCTCCCTGAGTCGGTGCGTGCCGGTTGGTACCGCTACCGCGTGAAGGCATTCGTGCCACTGCCGCGGCGGTGCTATTACTGCCACCGCTTCGGCCATACGAATCGATCATGTAGACGTGCAAAATCGGGGTCACCCGAAGTCTGTGTAAATTGCTCCAAGGTCGCACACGATAAGTCCAAATCGTGTGTGGCCAAGTGTGTCAATTGCGGAGAGCCGCACCCTGCTTCTTCGAAGCAATGTGGTGCATATCTCCTTGAGAAAGAAATCCTGGCCGTTCAGGCCCAGGATCGACTCTCATTCCGCGAGGCAAAGGACTTGGTCCTGGCGCGCCCGGCTCTGCCTGGGACGTCATATGCCTCAATAGTTAGAAAGGCACCCTCTGCTCCTGGCCCATCCAGGCCAACGAGCACGGTTGTTTCCGCGCCCATTCGGAGCCCTTCTGTGGGCTCCCCTCAACCTGGGCACTCCCCTGGTAAAGCTGGCGGCAAAAAGGGTTCATACCCTGCCCCGGCTAAAACCAGGGCTCCCCCCTCTTCCCCCAGCGTGACCATTTCGCGTAAAGCGAAACGGCCACGCGCCTCCACCGAGTCGTTAGACTCACAGGAGGCAACACCCCTGAAGATGGTCGCTAGGCCATCTTCCGGGGTTCCTAAAGCTGTTCCCCGAAAGGAGGACAGCAACAAAGGAGCTTCGGCCCCTTTGCCCACGCCCCGAGGTGGAGCGAGTAGCTCGGAGACGGTGGTTCCTCGAAAAGAGGGCCCCCCGCCTCCGAAGCCGCAACGCCCGCCTAAAGTTTCGAGGCGGAGGGAGGAAAAGACTCGCATGGCGAGCCCAACCTCCCCCAATAAGTCCTCGAAGGCGACAGCGCCTTCAGCGCTTTGTCCGGCCAACAGCGCCCGGGGTTCCGCCCCCGGGAAGCGTACGGCCATTCCCGTGAGGGTCTTCAATTCGAGGAGGGCCCCCGCGTCTCCTCCGAGCTAGGCCTGGAGGGCATATTCCTTCAATGGAATTGCCGTGGACTCCGGGCCAACTGGGAGGAGCTGCGGAGGCTCGCCTCATCCCGTTCCCCGTTAGCTATTCTTTTGCAGGAGACCATGCTAGGCGCGTGCCCCCTGCCTGCCCTCCCGGGGTATAAGGGTCTTGCGACCCAACCACCGCGGGACGCCCGGGCTGGGGGATGCGCGGTTTACACCCGGCATGATGTCTCCGTTCTTCCTTTCTCTTTAGATACCTCCTTTCAGGCAGTGGCTGTGCAGCTGCACCTGGATAGGAGGTATACTATCATTTCTGCGTACATTCCACCGTCAGCTGACTTCGACGCGGGGGACTTTCGCCGCGTCGTGGCACGGTTGCCGAGGCCCTATCTCTTGCTTGGAGATCTGAACGGCAGGCATCCTCTCTGGGGAGATTACACCATAAATCCCAGGGGACAAGTCCTTGCCGATCTGATCGAAGAGCTTGAGATGGGTGTCCTAAACGTGGATGAGTTTACGCATCACTGTCCGAGAACCGCTTCATTTTCTTGCCTTGACCTATCTTTGTGCTCTTCGGATGCACAGCCTGATTTTGATTGGGGGGTGGTCGATGACCTCCATGGTAGTGATCACTTTCCCATTCAAATATCATTTTTAGGGCAACTGCCGCCTGAGAGACCACCTCGGTGGTGCTTGGCGCGGGCGCGGTGGCCTGCATTTCAGGAAATGACTGAATTCTCTATCTCAGTCAAGGAGTTTAGGTCGGTAGATGAGGCCGTCGAGTTCTTCTCCGGCAACCTCATCGCCGTGGGCCTGACTACTATTCCTAGGACGTCTGGCCGTTTTGCACGCCGACCACTCCCATGGTGGTCGGCCGAGTGTGAGACGGCCCTCAAACAGAAGCGTTATGCCTACATGCGCTATAAGCGCCGCCCGAACGATTTCACCGTCGCTGAATTTCGTCGGGCTAGGGCTAGGTTCCGGTATATTTCGAAGCACGCCCGCCGCTCTTCTTGGCGGGCATACGTGTCTTCACTTAACGGGAAGACCCCTTTAGCTGAGGTGTGGAAGCGAGTCAAAAGGATTCGGGGCAAGTTCTCGCAGGACCCCCCTCCCGTTCTCCAGGAGAATGGGACCGCAATCTCGGACCCCGCGTCCGTGGCGGAATCCTTAGCGACCGCTTTTTCCGCATTCTCTAGCCGTGATGCTGCTCCGCCAGCATTCAATGCACGTCGTGATGTCGCGGAAGGCCGCCGGCTGGACTTTACCTCCAGAGGCGGAGAACCCTTCAACGACAAGTTTACTGTGAGTGAGTTGCGTTCCGCTCTCGCTTCGTGCGCGGACACCGCCCATGGTCCGGACGATGTCCCGTACGCCATGCTTCGACACCTGGGTGAGCGAGGCATGGCCTTTCTATTAGATTTGTTCAACAGGATCTGGGTGGAAGGTCTCCTACCAGACTCCTGGCGAATCGCTACTGTGCTCGCCTTTCGCAAGCCGGGGAGAGATCACTCTACTCCGACCGGTTTCCGCCCAATCTCTCTAACCTCTTGCGTGTGCAAGTTGATGGAGAAATTGGTAAATGTTAGATTAGCCTATTTCCTGGACAGCGGAGGCCATCTGTCTTCTGCACAGTGCGGCTTCCGTAAGTTCCACTCCACGTCGGATGCTCTGCTCCGACTGGAAAATGCCGTCTGCGAGGCTTTCCTTCGTAGACAGCACTACGCCACGGTGTTTTTTGATCTGGAGAAAGCCTATGATACCGCATGGCGATACGGTATCATGGAGACTCTCCACACGATGGGGGCGAGGGGACGCCTCCCAATGTTTATATCTGAATTTTTGCGAGATCGTCGATTCCGCGTACGGGTGGGGGGAGCCCTCTCTGCCCCAAAGGAGCAGGAAGAGGGTGTCCCGCAGGGAAGTGTCCTCAGTGTCACACTCTTTGCCCTGAGCATCAACGGCATCACCTCGGTGCTGCCGGAAGATGTTCTCGCTACGCTCTACGTGGACGACCTTTCGATCTCTTTTGGCGCGGCCCAGATGCCAACTCTGGAGCGCCGACTCCAACAGGCATTGAACCGCGTCTCTCGCTATGCCGAAGCGCACAGGTTTCGGTTTTCTTTGGCCAAGACTAAGGTGGTGCACTTCTGCCGCCATCCACGGCTTCACCCCGACCCAGATTTGTTTCTTAATGGGGTGCGCCTGGATGTGGTTGAGTCGCACCGTTTCCTTGGTCTTGTATTCGACCGACGCCTAACCTGGGAGGCTCACATTCGCAGCCTTAGGGTCTCTTGTACCCGCGCCATGGACATTCTCCGTTCCGTGACGTTCAGCGCTTGGGGCGCTGATAGGGCTACCGCCTTACTTTTTTATCGATCCTTTGTTCGCTCGAAGCTCGACTACGGATGCGAGTTTTATGCATCCGCAGCCGAGCGTTTATTGCGGAAGGTGGATTCGATCCACCACACCGGCCTTCGCCTTGCGACCGGTGCCTTCCGCACTTCCCCCATTGAGAGCCTGTTGGTCGATGCTGGGGAGATGCCACTCGCTCTGCGCCGCGTGCAGTGCATCACTCGCCTGTACGCGCGAGCCCGGCGCCTCCCCCAGTCGCCAACAGCTCTCACCTCATCCGCAGCTGATCTCGATGGTGCCTATGCCGCCGAGAGACGCCAGTCATACCCTAAGCCCTTTGGGTTTAGGGCCAGGAAACTCCTTCGAGAGGTAGATATAGCTCTCGGGCCGGTGGCACCCCTGGTTCTGCCCAGGACGCCACCCTGGAGGGTACCACATTTGGCTATTTGTCGCCACGCCTCTGCTCCCAAAGCTTGTACTGCGCCGGGAGTATTGCGTTCGATCTTTTTGGAGCACACATCGTGTCACGCTGGTACCGTGCCAGTGTATACGGATGGCTCCAAGTCCCAAGAGGGGGTCGGCTTCCACGCCGTATCCCCTCTGTTTGAAGTCAGCGGGGCTCTACCAGGCGCTGCGTCTGTCTTCACGGCCGAGCTGGTGGCAATACACCACTCGGTACGGGAGATTACGCGACGTGCCCGGTTCGGAGACCGGATTGTGATTTATAGCGACTCACAAAGCGCCCTGAGTGCTCTCGGGGCATTGGAATCTCCGCATCCCCTGGTTCGCAAAATCCGTGACGCCACGGTTTTGGCGAGCCGGGCAGATGTCGAGATTATCTTCTGCTGGGTTCCTGGACATGTAGGAATTGCGGGGAATGAGCGCGCCGATGAGGGCGCCAAAGAGTCCGCGAGGACTCTGCGACCGGACCAGCGTTTCGCTCTTCCTCACACCGACTACATGGCAGGAATACGGGCAGCTCTTCGGACTGCTTGGCAAAGAAGATGGGAGACGGTCGAGGGGAACTTAAAGTTGCGTGCCATTGCGCCGCGACTGTTCCCATGGACCTATCCCCCAATGCCGCGGCGGCTTCAGGTTGCTTTCTGTCGTCTTCGAATCGGACACACTCGTGTGACGCATCGTTACTTGGTGGAGCGCTCGCATGTGCCCTATTGCAACGACTGCGTCGTCCCCCAGACTGTTCGGCATATTCTTGTCGAATGTCCCAGTCTGGGTGATCTTCGCGCACGATACCTGTCTCGGTACCGGGATGGGCGGGGTCGCTACCGCCTGTCCCTTGTACTCGGGACGAGTGCGTGCACCATGACTGGTGGACTTATTGACTTTTTGGGGGAGGCCGGCCTTCTCCCCTTTATTTAAGGTTCCTTTTTTTGTTATTGTTTTGTTTTAGATTGCACTCTCCTGCACCGGGGTGAGGGGGACCTCCCCCCGCTGCCGGAGATTGCTTCGATTGTTAAGTTTTTCAAATTTATATTGATTGTTAAGTTTTCATATTTTAACTTTAAAGTAGCCTAATTCTAGGCTGTCGTGTTTTTCGGCGACTTATGCCCAAGTGGGTAGTTGCCAGATGGGCTCTATAAAAAAAAAAAAAAAAAAAAAAAAATCCTTCAAAACACTTGTTTCCTCTCTTTTCATACAACGTCTCGCACAACTTTCTCTGGTCAGCCTCTAATTTCACAGGGTAGATGCTGACCTTCTTCTCAGCCAACCTTTCCGGATCAGGGCTGAGGGGAGGGGACAATATTCCCTAACCCCTGAGCTCCGGTCTGGGGTGGCTGGCTTTTAACAACCTGCTTCATCCCCACCCATACCTTCCTCACATCCCTTTTCCTCTCCTCTTCAAAATCTATTAATTTTTACGCCGTGTTCAAGATTGAGCCGCCATGCCGATGGA
Organism: Ceratothoa steindachneri; assembly: GCA_963969495.1. NCBI lineage: Eukaryota > Metazoa > Arthropoda > Malacostraca > Isopoda > Cymothoidae > Ceratothoa > Ceratothoa steindachneri. The sequence goes on from OZ018320.1 coordinate 62,235,843, forward strand.
CTGCCAGGCCACCAGGCAGGAGGGGTGGTCCCAAATGGTGGCGCCTGGCTCTGCCAGGCCTGTAAGCACCTTTTGCAGTGCGGGCAACTGCAAGAGGTGATGAGCTATTGCGTCCCGTATTAAAAAGAGGGTCACCATGCCCATGTATGAAAAAAAACAAACCCCAACCCCCAACTTCCCCAAAAACATCTACGGAGCCGCCCTCGGGCAGCTCCACTGAGAAAATGGAGGTCCTTCCCCTTGTGCTTGCGCAGGGGACCCTCCATACTTCTTTAACCGGAGAGGAGGCTTACTCCTCTCCTACGCCTACGGGTGTAAGGGTCTCCCCCTCACCCCCTTCTCTGGAAGTGCTTTCGGGCACGTCCCTATCTCCAGCGGCAGTCCCTCCTTTGCTTTCTAAGGGGACTGCCAAGAAAGCCAGCAGGCAGCCCATTGCCGACCGCCCCTCGTGCAAGCGGCTCGGTAGGGCAAACCCCCTTAGGGGGGAGAGGGAAGCCAGGCCCCTTCGGTCGCTTCCCTCAAAAGACCTGCTGGCAAGAATTTTAAACCTTGCTGGGGTCAAGGCCTGTGCCTCCCCACACAAGACTGGCGACACTGCCAAGGGGACCTGCGATGTCCTGGGAGGGGATGGCCAACTGGAGGCCCCTCCTGTGATAGACTTGGTCCTTGAGGAGACCTAGCCTCAGAGGGTAGGGCCTTCCATGGGGGTGAATCCAAGCTCGGCGCCAAGCACCGAACCCAAATCCGCCCCTATGCAAGGTCCCCCTCAAATGGCCGAGGGCTCTGAGGCAGTAAAAGGAGGGGAGGGATCTCCTCCGACTGGTGCCCCTACGACTACCAGGACCTTCTCCATTTCGGAGAGGTACCTGCTTGAGGCCGGACCATCTGGCATGGGGGCTTCTGCCGGCGAAGGTGAGAAGGGGGTTCATTCCCCGCCCTCCTCTCCTAAAAAGAAAAAGACTAAAAAGACTAAAAAGAGGAAGAAGACTCGGGGCTCCTCTCCATCCGCATGGGGCTGCGGAGACGGATGGGTCTGCTACCACTTTGGTAGGCGACCAAGCCAAGATCGGCACATCCGGCCCCTCTACTCCCTCGTGTGCGGAGTCCCTGACTAAGACTAACACCAAGAATGCACAGGGCGGAGCCTCGATGACATCGGGGCCCCTGATTCAGAGGTTACCTGGCGTTTTCGAGCCCGCTGGCTCGAAAACAATGGCAACATGATCCATCAGAGGAGAGGATTAGCTAGTGCAATTGGTAGAGAGCCGAAGGTAACCCGTTTCTCAGACGGGAGCCTTCTGGAGAATGCGGCGAATCCCGCCGAGGCGGCCAAGATAAGTGCTCTTCGGACACTTCATGGCACCCCGGTGAGTGTAACGCCGCACTCTATCATGAACTTTGTGGAAGGAGTAGTTTATGCGAGGGAACTCGTTGACTACTCCATTGAGGACATCACCCTAGAGCTGGCCGACCATTGGGCGGTCAAGGTCGAACGTTTGATTAGAAAACAGGGAGGGGCCTCGAGACCCACCCCTACACTCTTCGTCATGTTCAACTGTGACAAGCTCCCTGAGTCGGTGCGTACCCGTTGGTACCGCTACCGCGTGAAGGCATTCGTGCCACTGCCGCGGCGGTGCTATTACTGTCACTGCTTCGGCCATACGAATAGATCATGTAGACGTGCAAAATCGAGGTCATCCGAAGTCTGTGTAAATTGCTCCAAGTTCGCACACGATAAGTCCAAATCGTGTGTGGCCAAGTGTGTCAATTGCGGAGAGCCGCACCCTGCTTCTTCGAAGCAATGTGGTGCATATCTCCTTGAGAAAGAAATCCTGGCCGTTTAGGCCCAGGATCGACTCTCATTCCGCGAGGCTAAGGACTTGGTCCTGGCGCGCCCAGCTCTGCCCGGGACGTCATATGCCTCAATAGTTAGGAAAGCACCCTCTGCTCATGGCCCATCCAGGCCAACGAGCACGGTTGTTTCCGCGCCCATTTGGAGCCCTTCTGCGGGCTCTACTACACCCGGGCGCTCCCCTGGTAAAGCTGGCGGCAAAAAGGCTTCACACCCAGCCCCGGCTAAAACCAGGGCTTCCCCCTCTTTCCCCAGCGTGACCGTTTCCCGTAAGGCGAAACGGCCACGCGCCTCCACAGAGTCGTTAGACTCACAGAAGGCAACACCCCTGAAGATGGTCGCTAGGCCATCTTCCGGGGTTCCTAAAGCTGTTCCCCGAAAGGAGGACAGCAACAAAGGAGCTTCGGCCCCTTCGTCCACGCCCGAGGTGGAGCGAGTGGCTCGGAGACGGTGGTTCCTCGAAAAGAGGGCCCCCGCCTCCCAAGCCGCAACGCCCGCCTAAGGTTTCGAGGCGGAGGGAGGAAAAGACTCGCATGGCGAGCCCAATCTCCCCCAATAAGTCCTCGAAGGCGACAGCGCCTTCAGTGCTTTGTCCGGCCAACAGCGCCTTCAGCGCTTTGTCCGGCCAACAGCGCCCGGGGTTCTGCATCCGGGAAGCGTACGGCTATTCCCGTGAGGGTCTTCAATTTGAGGAGGGCCCCCGCGTCTCCTCCGAGCAAGGCCTGGAGGGCATATTCCTTCAATGGAATAGCCGTGGACTCCAGGCCAACTGGGAGGAGCTGCGAAGGCTCGTCTCGTCCCGTTCCCCGTTAGCTATTTTTTTGCAGGAGTCCATGCTAGGCGCGTGCCCGCTGCCTGCCCTCCCGGGGTATAAGGGTCTTGCGACCCCACCACCGCGGGATGGCCGGGCTGGGGGATGCGCGGTTTACACCCGGCATGATGTCTCCGTTCTTCCTTTCTCTTTAGTTACCTCCCTTCAGGCAATGGCTGTGCAGCTGCACCTGGATAGGAGGTATACTATCATTTCTGCGTACATTCCACCGTCAGCTGACTTCGACGCGGGGAACTTCCGCCGCGTCGTGGCACGGTTGCCGAGGCCCTATCTCTTGCTTGGAGATCTGAACGGCAGGCATCCTCTCTGGGGAGATTACTCCATAAATCCTAGGGGACAAGTCCTTGCCGATCTGATCGAAGAGCTTGAGATGGGTGTCTTAAACGTGGATGAGTTTACGCATCACTGTCCGAGAACCGCTTCATTTTCTTGCCTTGACCTATCTCTGTGCTCTTCGGATGCACAGCCTGATTTTGATTGGGGGGTGGTCGATGACCTCTATGGTAGTGATCACTTTCCCATTCAAATATCATTTTCAGGGCAACTGCCGCCTGAGAGACCACCTCGGTGGTGCTTGGCGCGGGTGCGGTGGCCTGCATTTCAGAAAATGAGGAGTTTAGGTCGGTAGATGAGGCCGTTGAGTTCTTCTCCGGCAACCTCATCGCCGTGGGCCTGACTACTATTCCTAGGACGTCTGGCCGTTTTGCACGCCGACCACTCACATGGTGGTCAGCCGAGTGTGAGACGGCCCTCAAACAGAAGCGTTATGCCTACATGCGCGTTAAGCGCCGCCCGAACAATTTCACTGTCGCTGAATTTCGTCGGGCTAGGGCTAGGTTCCGGTATATTTCGAAGGACGCCCGCCGCTCTTCTTGGCGGGCATACGTGTCTTCACTTAACGGGAAGACCCCTTTAGCTGAGGTGTGGAAGCGAGTCAAAAGGATTCGGGGCAAGTTCTCGCAGGACCCCCCTCTCGTTCTCCAGGAGAATGGGACCGCAATCTCGGACCCCGCGTCCGTGGCGGAATCCTTAGCGACCGCTTTTTCCGAATTCTCTAGCCGTGATGATGCTCCGCCAGCATTCAATGCACGTCGTGATGTCGCGAAAGGCTGCCGGCTGGACTTTACCTCCAGAGGCGGAGAATCCTTCAACGACAGGTTTACTGTGAGTGAGTTGCGTTCCGCTCTCGCTTCGTGCGCGGACACCGCCCATGGTCCGGACGATGTCCCGTACGCCATGCTTCGACACCTGGGTGAGCGAGGCATGGCCTCTCTGTTTATTTGTTCAACAGGATCTGGGTGGAAGGTCTTCTCCCAGAATCCTGGCAAATCGCTACTGTGCTCGCCTTTCTCAAACCGGGAAGAGATCACTCTACTCCGACCGGTTTCCACCTAATCTCTCTAACCTCTTGCGTGTGCAAATTGATGGAGAAATTGGTAAATGTTAGATTAGCCTTTTTCCTGGACAGCGGAGGCCATCTGTCTTCAGCACAGTGCGGCTTCCGCAAGTTCCACTCCACGTCGGATGCTCTGCTCCTTCGTAGACAGCACTACGCCACGGTGTTTTTCGATCTGGAGAAGGCCTATGATACCGCATGGCGATACGGTATCATGGAGACTCTCCACACGATGGGGGCGAGGGAACGCCTCCCAATGTTTATATCTGAATTTTTGAGAGATCGTCGATTCCGCGTACGGGTGGGGGAAGCCCTCTCCGGCCCAAAGGAGCAGGAAGAGGGTGTCCCGCAGGGAAGTGTCCTCAGTGTCACACTCTTTGCCCTGAGCATCAACGGCATCACCTCAGTGCTGCCGGAAGATGTTCTCGCTACGCTCTCCATGGACGACCTTTCGATATCTTTTTGCGCGGCCTGAGATGCCAACTCTGGAGCGTCGACTCCAACAGGCATTGAACCGCGTCTCTCGCTATGCCGAAGCGCACAGGTTTCGGTTTTCTTTGGCCAAGACTAAGGTGGTGCACTTCTGCCGCCATCCACGGCTTCACCCCGACCTAGATTTGTTTCCCTTTTAGGTGGCGCCTGGATGTGGCTGAGTCGCACCGTTTCCTTGTTCTTGTATTCGACTGACGCCTCACCTGGGAGGCTCATATTCGCAGCCTTAGGGTCTGTTGTACCCGCGCCATGGACATTCTCCGTTCCGTGACGTTCAGCGCTGATAGGGCTACTGCCTTACTTTTTTATCGATCCTTTGTTCGCTCGAAGCTCGACTACGGATGCGAGTTTTATGCATCCGCAGCCGAGCGTTTATTGCGGATGGTGGATTCAATCCACCACAACGGCCTTTGCCTTGCGACCGGTGCCTTCCGCACTTCCCCCATTGAGAGCCTGTTGGTCGATGCTGGGGAGATGCCACTCGCTATGCGCCGCGTGCAGTGCATCACTTGCCTGTACACGCGAGCCCGGCGCCTCCCTCAGTCGCCAACAGCTCTCACTGCATCCGCAGCTGATCTCGATGGTGCCTATGCCGCCGAGAGACGCCAGTCATACCCTAAGCCCTTTGGGTTTAGGGCCAGGAAACTCCTTCGAGAGGTAGATATATCTTTCAGGCCGGTGGCGCCCCTGGTTCTGCCCAAGACGCCACCCTGGAGGGTACCACATTTGACTATTTGTCGCCACGCCTCTGCTTTCAAAGCTTGTACTGCGCCAGGAGTATTGCGTTCGACCTATTGGAGCACACATCGTGTCACGCTGGTACCGTGCCAGTGTTTACGGATGGCTCCAAGTCCCAAGAGGGGGTCGGCTTCCACGCCGTATCCCCTCTGTTTGAAGTCAGCGGAGCTCTACCAGGCGCTGCGTCTCTCGTTACGGCCGAGCTGGTGGCAATACACCACTCGGTACGGGAGATTACGCGACGTGCCCGGTTTGGAGACCGGATTGTGATCTATAGCGACTCACTAAGCGCCCTGAGTGCTCTCGGGGCATTGGAATCTCTGCATCCCCTGGTTCGTGAAATCCGTGACGCCACGGTTTTGGCGAGCCGGGCAGATGTCGATATTATCTTCTGCTGGGTTCCTGGACATGTAGGAATTGCGGGGAATAAGCGCACCGATGAGGGCGCCAAAGAGTCCGCGAGGACTCTGCGACCGGACCAGCGTTTCGCTCTTCCTCACACTGACTACATGGCAGGAATACGGGCAGCTCTTTTGACTGCTTGGCAAAGAAGATGGGAGATGGTCGAAGGAACTTAAAGTTGCGTGCCATTGCGCCGCGACTGTTCCCATGGACCTATCCCCCAATGCCGCAGCGGCTTTAGGTTGCTTTCTGTCGTCTTCGAATCGGCCACACTCGTGTGACGCATCGCTATTTGATGGAGCGCTCGCCTGCGCCCTATTGCAACGACTGCGTCGTTCCCTAGACTGTTCAGCACATTTTTGTCGAATTTCCCAGTCTGGGTGATCTTCGCGCACGACACCTGTCCCGGTACCGGGATGGGCGGGGTCGCTACCGCCTGTCCCTTGTACTCGGGACAAGTGCGTGTACTTTGACTGGTGGACTTATTGACTTTTTGGGGTAGGCCGGCCTTCTCCCTTTTATTTAACCTGGTTTAATTGTTGTTGTTGTTTTTGTTATTGCTTTGTAATTGTTATTGTTATTTCTTTTTATTGTTTCCTGTTCAATATTTTAAAGTAGCCTAGAACTGGGCTGTTTGTTTACGGCAACTTATGCCTAAGTCGGCAGTCGCCAGATAGCCCCTTAAAAAAAAATATAAAATCATAATTTAAGATCCCCCGGTATAAGAAATCCAGCTTACATTCTGGCTTCCACATGGCAGCTGCCTAAGAACCTAATTTCAGATCTTTACAAACTATCTACCAACAACTGTGAAGGAAGATACGATGTATCTGCATTTCGCTGATGACACGATCCAAGTAATTTCCAGTGTTGACAGTAATTTGAGAATGCAAACCATGAAAATGGCTGCCGAAATTGCTAACATAAACAACTACGAAAGGAAATGGCTTAGTTAAATAAACTCTCATAGTTTAAGATTCACCCTCTAAATTGCTGGGATCTTTCAGAAGTGAATGAAAAAGGACAGCGATTTCGATTTACCAATGAAGGCAATGGTAATTGACTTCGACTTACTACCACAGGGTACAAGCAGCCTATAAATAATAAACAAATTCTCAAAGCTGGAACTCAAAAAAACTTTAGGTTCTGAGTGCTCGTTTTGCAAAACATTAAGAATATCTACACAATTTACCTACTTATCAATTTGATTTCCTGTGTAGCTGCTGTACATATATTCGGTACGCATTTGCTAGAGGAAATGCCGAGAGTCTAGAACAAAGCTCTATATATATATATATATATATATATATATATATATATATATATATATATATATATATGTAAAGAAAAAATGAGAGAACACTTGCGCAAAAAAAAATTCTATCAAAGAAGTGGCTAAAATGCGATCAACTTACCCGAAAAACTGGTGGCACGAAAACGTTTGAAGAGATGGTTGTGGAAATGTTTTCAGCACCAATAGCACATTAAACATCGACATTGAACATTGACAGATGTAACAGAATAATGAGCAAAAAATAGGTTCCCGAGCAAAAGAATATTCACAAGAAGCCATGGAACCAATTGCCTTATAAACCCACACTAGCATACATTGAATAAGAATGGACTAATGAGTGAATAAGTGAAAATTTTAATAGAGTTATAATGTTAAGCAAGAAAGGCTAACGAAGTTTGGAATAGGTACAAAATAATCAACATAAAAAAGGCAAAATAAAGCATTCTACAACAATATTCTTTTTAATGTAAAAAAGGTAATAACGATTGGGAAGGAAAAAAAAGCACAAAATCGATGCAATCTTCACTATTCCTAATTTTAAATCTATCTTCCTATCACAAGTTTTCCTCACTAATTTAAAACTTATATATATCATTATTCTGAGTTTTTTTTATCTTTGTTGTTAAGATGAAGATAGAAACGAATAACTTTCGAAACTACTCTCGTTAATAAAGTTTTTCAGGAAAAATGCGTCTCATTCATTTTCTCATTTACAAGTTCGATACTGAGTAAATAACCTTTTCTCTCACATCCCCCCAAATTGTTCATCTCTACATTTTTATCAATTAACTTTCAAATAAATCCTTTTCCTTTCTTCACTTCCTTTTTTGAAGATAAAAAATGTAGTAAATACAAATTCTTTTCACGAATATACTCAATATGACCAAGTAATAATGTAAGTCGCTACAAAAATTACTAGGAAAAAGAATGCCCAACAAAGAGGTGCGTACGAACTTCGCTTTCTCAGGGCGTAGAATTACCTTACTATAAATTATAAGCAAACCGAATTTTATGGTCGATTTCTCCAAAATTCGATCTGAACGTTCTTACGCATCGTTTAACAATAACTTACCAATTTGCCGGCTATCCGTATTTGCGTTTTAATATTTTTACTGACATTTTTCACTTCCTGTTTTCTTTAATCATCTTAATCACGATAGTTTACGAATGATTCAAATTTTATTACCTGTTGTCCTATCTTCTTTGAGTCAAATCAATAATCTTAATCGTTTTCGATACAAAAGGTCTCATTAACTAGCATTCTTAGGCATAGAATGATTTACTTTTCAAATGCCATTTACATAGTTTATTCGCTATAATAAATAAACTAATATTACAAAAATATTTTAACTTTTATTTTAAGCAGGGCAGAGTTCTAGTAACTAAGGAAGAAGCGTAGTGAACAATTTTTTCTTTTAAAATTAAAATCACTCCCTCTGAACTCTACTATAAAATTCCAACATTTCTGTAAAAATTTTAACTTTCTAAAACCCACATTTTCTCCCCATATATATTAATGGGGACACATAGTCCTTTTGTTCACGTCTCCCCTTGAAATTATAATGTTTATGGTGGACTACAGTTAATAGTCAATTTGACTGAACATTTTTGATTGATAGTGATAGAAATATAGTTAGAATGAGTTTGCCTGCTGTGATCTGACTTTTTTTTATTGAATGGACTCAGTCCAGTCCTGGGAAATTGGCGTTCCCCCATATCTATGAACCTTTACTACATAGTAAGTTTGAGAAACTTCAGAGATTTGTGGGTCGGATCAGTGGGTAGCATATTATGCAATCAACTCTGTCTTGCGTACAAACGCATATGCACGTCGTGTTCGTGTTATTTGATATCCTGCAAACTAATACTGACGAGCATGTACGTCAGATGAATCCTTCACTTTCAATTTATTGAAATATACGCGACAATACGTGTGTGTGTGTGTTTTTCTCATGCTGCACTGAGAAAAGGTTACATTTATTGCGCTATTGAAAATGTTATTACATTTGCTTGATAATTTCATGTAAAGTATGGGAACGATAAACAGAATTTTCTAATTTAAGAAACTAAGATCGGCAAGATTGTAGCGAATCTCTTCATTCTTAGCAAGAAAGTTTTAGCAACCTTATGTTACAGACGTTTAAATATATTTCTTTTATGTGTGCCTCGTTGTATTTTCTTTTATACTTAAATTCGTTGGTTCTTAGAATAGCTATTTGTAAGAGATATTATGCAAAGTTTATCAGCAGTAGTTTTTTTAAATTAATTTCTGTGATAGATTTTGAAAATTGTAATAATTTTCTACTCCACTAAAGATGGCGGTGAAGGAAAATTTTAAAGATTACTTGTGTTTGTACTTTGTATGTTCTCATCTCACTATGTGTGTATCGATGGGTAAATTTTAAGGTATTTACGTATTTTTGGCATTCAAGGTCTAATCGAATATATTACGAGATTAAATCTCAAATAATAATAACTAATCTTTTGAGTGCGGTTAGCATAGCAATAAATAGGCACTTTCACACTGCAATTGACAAGCTTGGGGACGCTCTTCTTCATCGTCAAGCAAGTAATTATGTCTAATAGAACAATCAAACAGCTATTGTATACAGTCACTTACAGTATAAAGCTAGTTACACAATGTTATACAGGGTGTCCACAAAGTCTGGGTACATAGAATATTAAAATATTAAATATGAAATATTAGAATATTAAAATATTAAAATTCCTATGTACCCAAACTTTGTGGACATGTATTAAACGCAAACTACCACATTGTACATTGCAGTTTAGTTTAGCAATCGCTTGAAACTTAGAAATCAAATCATTACAAGCAACTACAACGTTATAAACAAAATTTGAATTGCAATTTCTTGCTTAAAATCTTTAAATTTATATACAATAACTTTTTATCCCAATATTGCTTTGTTTAAGAAAACTTTAGATCTTCTCTTTTTGGTTTTTCAAAGTAAATTGGAAAAGAAATTAATTGAATTCACTCGTCTGCTGAGACCCCATGATTCAAACTTTGGTGTTCCGCTCAAATCATTTCAGTTTGCTTATTTTGGAAAGGTATTTGAAGCCGCCCCTAAGAACTATTTAATAAAATACTAAAGATTTTTGTTCTAAGATCGTTAAGCGCTGGGTAATTAATTTCTTTGAAGACTTTTCACCCTAATAATTTGACTATAAACTAAGGGACGTTGTTTGGGGTTTAATCCCATTATTTTTTTATGACTATGATGCTGGATTATAAATCTTTAATCAGTTCATTTGAAGTTGACTTGTAATAAAGAGACCTTTCAAACATATTTATATGTTAGAAATCTATTTAGAAATCGGCAAACTATGCAGCCAAATCCTTAGTTGTTTAATGCATAGCTGATGTAAATTAAAAGAGGCTTGAACAAAGAAAGTTGCAAGACCAATGAGGTGCTCAAATGATGATGATAAACTATGACTTGTAAATATTGATTAATTTTATATTAATCTAATAAAACTAAAATACAATTTTTACTGATTATCACGAAAATATCTTGTCACAAATATTTTTACTGTTGTTTCCTATCTACTAATTTTATAGCTACAAATTTGATTTTGTTTACAATGCAGGGAAAATGAATAATGAATGACCCACTAAATAGATATTCTGTTCGGTAGTTGTAAAGTTATTGAAAAAGTTTTGTTGCAAATTTTTATTTTTGCACTGGCCACCACACAATAGAAGTGGTTGCGTTGCATGTTTGTAGTCACGATACGTATAATTAATTTAATTATATTTATATGACAATTTTCTATAAATCTTTGGCCTATTTATGCATGTAGATTTCCTTAGCGCATCTTTTCGCTTTCCTTTAAAGAAGATGATCGTCATATTCATACTTTGACGACTCACGTTTATTTATTCACATATTCATTGTAAAAGAAGTTGTTTGACCCACAATAGCTTCTTTGCTTACATTAATCACACGATATTTCTCCTTCCTCATCTTCACCGGGTGTACCCAACGCACTTGTTAATTTAACTTCTATTCTATTCTATTCTAAGTTCCAGTTTCACTGTCGCAGTATTTTGTTAATACAACCACGCGCAATTTTATCCTTGCAAATCTTATATTTGCCCACATGTTTCTCGAGCTCCTAAATTCATAACAACCTTTGCTTCATATGACTTCCCAAAATAGCAAAATCCCCACAAAGCCTCTACTGCACTTACCTCCTAGAAAATATATTTTATGTAATTCCTTTTTTCTTTAATTTCAATAATCCAACCTTTTATACTTAAATAGATAGGAAATTTCCTAAGGAACAAAGACTAATGCCATGGCCTCAAACTGAATAATGAAAGTCACATAAATATCAGAATTAAGATCGCTGGCAGGGCTCAGGGTACCTGAGGCCGGTTCACTTAGGGAATTTGTAGAGGGATATGTGAGGAAAAGAGAGTAATGATGCGTCTTAACAACACGCAAAAGAGAGTCACCCGATCCACGTCGGGGTGTGTGATTAAAAAGACCCATTTCGTCAGGTTCTGGGATCGAAGAGTGATAAGTCGCGTTGGGCGAATAGAAGAAGGGGAGGGGAGGGTGCTATTGCTATTAACTCTGATTGTAATGTCATGTGTGGGTGGAAATGGCTACGCCCTTACCTCACGCTCACTGCCACAACTAGCTCCAAAAGAGATGAGATTTTCTTAGCGGCCTCTCAGATTCAACTCAACATCCATACTTTGAATTCCAACACTTGATCCATTTATCCCAATAGGACTTCAAGAAGGCGACTATCATTAAATACTTAAAACCAATTCAACCTCTTAAACTGGGTGAGGTTCGAATCTGTAATTTAAAGGCTTCCTCTTTCTTAAAACGAGTAATTTAAACCACTCAGCTACCACTACAATACTCCCAGACACCACAAAATGAAAAGTTGGATGTAGCCTAAAGGTTTACAGCAATGGTTCGAATGAAACCTAGTTTCGAGATGTCTAATTTGATTTAAAATCCCGTTCCGATTAAAAAATTTTGAATTACTGAATTTCTGAATGTGTTTTCATGACTCGTCACAATTGTTATCTCACTTGGTAGTACTTATAGCAATCAAAGAACGAGCGCCTACATTACTTGTTCACTGCATTTATACTCAAAACTTACAGACAACTCTAAATTTTCTTCCTTTTCGGAAATGTAGCAGAATAAGGTCGAAGGGCGACCACGTACCCTTCTCTACCTCCGTGCTCCTGAGATCACCGCATAGAGCTTTGAAAGCACGACTGAACTAGGGTTAGGGTCCAGCCTACACCGTTATCACACACAAGCTGTATTTGCTTAGGGACCGATTTCATTGTCTTCAATGGTCGCCTTTCAGCCAACATTTCTGCCCTCGATCATAGGAACGAAGTTCGTCGAACATTCCACGCCAACATTACCATAATTAACCTCCCTCCACGAAAGAGGCAGTGAACTTTCCCAAAATCGCACGTGTGCTAGAGGCGGCCGCTAAGACTATATAGTCCTTTGACTTAGTTTAGTAAACAGCACTAATTGACTTCCAACCTACCACCGCGAACGAGCTGAAGGACGCTCGCTTTCCCCCGCGATCAGGGCCATCGACGATTTTGATTCGAATACGAAGGCGAAATTGACATCCGTGAAATCTGACATAGTCAATCGGTTAGTATCTGACGAGGATTCCCATCTCCGAAGGACATCTACGACTGTTCCCTCATCTGAAGCGAGAGGTAACTTGACTTCCTCCAATCGATTGGCTTACCAAATCGATCTATTATTTGTCTGTGCGCTCAAATTTAAAAACCTTCTTTAAATCACCGACCAGAATCCGACCTCTTTAATCCCCTAATTAACCCACCTATATCTCTCTTGGATATTTAACTCAGTCTGTGCGACCATCCCCTTTAAACCAAATCTTATTTATTTCTAGTAAAGGTATATTTTCGTCATTGACTTTCTTTTGCAATTCCAACGCGTACCAGCTTCCTGTTAATCTCCAATGGACTCACAACAATTTCCCTATTCACTAACGGTCTTCAAACAACTTCGACCCAAAGCCCCCCAAATAGCTACGTATATATAGAGAGAGTGGCTATTCCACGACAGGCAATTTAGCATCTCTATACTCAAACCTTTTCACCACACCTAACTTCAACAGTTTTTGTAAAATCTAAATGCTGTATCACCTGGCAGTGATAGGTATTTCTTTCTAATTTTAGCCTTTAGCTTTATTAATTAAATATATATATATATATATATATATATATATATATATATATATATATATATACATATATATTAGCAGAAAAACCCGTCGGAAATAAAGTAAACGGATTTGATCCTTTTTTTTTATTATTCTCCACCAACAATATTCTCATTCTACGACCTAAAATTAATCGTGTTCATCAACGATAAAGAACTTCTGGATACACAATATTCTTAGTTTTTCTTTTCTTCAGATAACATTTGTTTTCAATCTAGAGCAATCACCATATGTAAAATTGACCATAAGAAAAAAAATAGTTCCTTTAATTGCAACTATGCCTCTAATAGAATCTCACTTTACGATTTTTCAAATTCACATTGCAAAACTTGCATGGATTGGGAAATGTAATCTTCTGAATGCAAATGTAAATTCTTACCTTGATGGATTTAGGGTTGTTCTGTGAATAAAACATCCTCTCCTTTTCCACTTCCACTATGAATGGTTGCGACTATGACATGTGGTATCAAAGAGAGGAGGGAGAGGGTTGGAGAAAGAGTATGTAACGAGAGGAGAGGTGGCAGAGAGAGGGGGTGGGGAGAGGAGAGGTGGCAGAGGGAGGGGGTGGGGAGAGGAGAGGTGGCAGAGAGAGGGGGTGGGGAGAAAGGGTGGGTTGGTTGTGGATAAGGGGGTGAAGATGGGGAGAAACAGAGGGGAGATGGTAAGAGGGTGAATTCGGATGGGAGAGGGGAAGAAAGAGGGGATAGGGAAATGTAAGAGAAAGAGGGAGAGATAGAGGGAGATTAGATATAGCCGGGGTTAATTTGGGGGAGAAGAGGGAAGATGGAGTAGGAATTGTTTGGGAGAGAGAGGGAGGAATAGAGAAGAGGGGGTTGAAAGTGAGGGTGATGGAGGAGAGTGAGCAGATAATTTTTTCTTTGGTTTAAGATGAGAGAAAAAGGGCCGGAGACTGAGTAGAGAGGGTAGGGTGAGAGAGGAAGATGACAGAAGGGAGGGGGAGAGAAGGTGAGAAGGAGAGGGACAGGTTGAGGTGGGGAGAGAGGGCAGAAGAGGGGTGATCAAGAGATTAAAGGTGAGGAGAATGCAGGGGGGGGGGAGTGATGAAAAGAGAGGGAGAGGGTTAGAACGGGATTTTTTAAAATTCTCATAAATGTCAGACACATACACATACACACAGGCTTCATAATATATATATATATATATATATATATATATATATATATATATATATATATATATATATATGTATCAATTAAACCACATTGAAAAAGAAAACCGAATAATTTTTTCTTGCATTAATATTTTTATTACCTATTTTGAAAAATCCGTGCAGGGAAGAGATTCGAACCAAGTACACTGAGGCAGCGATCACCGATTTGATCACAGTTAAAAGTATGCCGTTAGTACACTAAAATATGCTACTATGCTACCTTTTTTTGAAAAAGGTAATAAAAATATTACTGCAAGGAAAAATTGTTCTGTTTTCTCTTTCAATGTGATTTAATGGATTCATTTTCATCATTCTCTCGCGCTACTTTATATATATATATATATATATATATATATATATATATATATATATATATATATATATATATATATATATATATATATTTATATATATATATATATATGGAAGATAATGGTACACCGAAATATTTGAATCAATGGCAACATGCCATTTTCAACTAATAATGAAGACGCTAGACAAGTAGCACAGAATATATATAAGGTAAGATACACCCTAAACAAAATAAAACAGCAGCAAACGATCTAGAAAAAATATATACTCGAGTAAATCTGGTGTGAATGACAAGATCAACAAAATGAAATGGGGCCGGACACAACCTGGAGATACAATTAACGACTCTATTCACTTTATGTTTAATTGTTAAATTTGTATTGCCCTTCAGGTGGCATAGAAGTTTTTTCGTTCCATTCTAAAGTTCCTAAAACTATGCCACCTCCACACCACCAAGGGATGATTTTAAATAATGTATTTGTTTCTCATATGCTCCATCCAACCTTGGCTCCTCTAAAATCATATGCAAACGGAAATAACATAAATATTACATTTAAGTATTCCAATACCATTCAAAAATCCCTGACTAGACAGGGCCCAATCAATCTCAATGCTAGAGTTTACAGTATACCATGCTATATTTGCAAATTTACATACTTCAGAGAGTCAGGCTACTTTAATAAGAGGATGAAAGAACATTTAGCTAATATAATAGGTGTAAGCTATTCATCAAGTCTCTTTACGCACATGCAAACGCACGACCATATAATTGATTTTAGCCATGCAAAAATCATTTATAAATTAAACAATTATATTGAAAGGAGAATAGCGGAATCCATCATCATTAACAAGTTGATAATTTCAATTTATCTGAAGGGAAATACAATTTTAACAAATATATAATAAATAGAGCCACCAAGTGTATCTATAAGACCCCGGATGCAATGAGTCTTGGGGACTAGCAACTCTCCAGATTGTTTCCGGCCCCATTTCATTTTGTTAAGCTTATCATTCACGCCAGATTTACTCGAGTGTATATTTTTTTCCAGATTGTTTCCTGTTGTTTCATTTTGTTTAGGATTTGTCTTACCTTATATATACTGTGCTACTTGTCTAGCGTCGTCATTATTAGTTTAAAATGACATGTTTCTGAAAGTAGTCCGATAGGTATAAATAGAATCTTAATTCAAATACTTTGGTGTACCATTATCTTCCACTGATATACATCACGTCAATGTGATATCCTCCATTATATATATATATATATATATATATATATATATATATATATATATGTGTATATATATATATATATCTCTCTCTCTCTATATATATATATATATATATATATATATATATATATATATATATATATATATATATATATATATATATATACTAGCAGAAAAACCCGTCGATGACTGGGTTAAAAAGTAAAAAGATACCCGTCTTTACCTGGGTAATATGTGTGTTCGAAAATAAAGTAAGATAGTTTGGATCTTTTTCCTTTTTTATTCTCCACAATCATTATTCTCATTTCATGAACTAAACTTAATCTTGGTCAGCAACGAAACAGAGCTTCTTGGTACACAATATTCGTATTTTTTTCCCTCTGGAGCAGATACAAACAGATAACTTTTGTTTCCAACTCCAGAGCAATCAACATAGAATTGACCATAAGAAAAACAGAGTTCCTCTAATTGTAACTATGTCTCTAATAGAATATCACCTTATGATTTTATTTAATTCACATTGCAAAACTTACACGGATTGGGAAATGTAGTCTTCTGAATGTAAATTGCAATTCTGACCTTGCGCGATATATATATATATATATATATATATATATATATATATATATATATATATATATATATATATATATATATATGCAGATATACCCACAAAGGAAAAGTGGAAAACGATTTTGAGCGCTTTCGTCTTTATTCTTAAAGACCTTTTCAAACTTCAACTTTATCCTGGTTTGTTCATGCTAGACCCCATTATCACAACATACATAAAATCTCAAATAGAGTTGTCTAAGGATTTTGGTCTCCATAATTAAAGTTCAGAGGTGGGTAGTCTAATTCCCCCTTCCACTATTTAAAGCAATGTAGGTCCAGTCTTCTGTTCATTCCTTAAAAAAATTTTTAAGATTAAAGACGAAACCGCTCGGAATCGTTTTTCACTTTTCTTTGTAGGTGTATCTGCAAAACCTTTACTCACCTGCACTTTGTGAGTTTTATTTCATATTTATATATATATATATATATATATATATATATATATATATATATATATATATATATATATCCAGTAAACAGCAAGAAACAGAAAAACAGGATAATTTTTATTCGGAAATGTTACTTCCTAATTCGCTAAAATTCCGTAAAGGGGTGGGATTCGAACCGTGCACACTGAGGTAGTAAGCAACCGCGCTTTGATTTCAATTAAACGGTCCCTTAGAACACTCGGCTACGCGTAAGATATATATATATATATATATATATATATATATATATATATATATATATATATACACGAGGGGCGGTCAATAAGTTTTGCGAATCGGTAGGGCAAAACAGAGGAAGGGGGATGGATGTTTGTTGGGGGGTTAGGACGAGTTATGACAACTTAGGACCTGCAGCCGCACGCTACTGCCTCGTCTATTTAAGAAGAGGTAGCTGATTGCAGATCGTTGTCAGTCACAAATTATTGACCAAGGAAAGCAAGAATGAAAAAGAGATCCATGAACGCATGGTTGCAATGTACACCGACACCGACCCTTCCTATGCAACCAATGCTAAATGGAATAGGGAGTTCCGCCATAGTCGTGAGTCCCTTGAAGATGACCCCCGTCCAGGACGCCTGTCAGACGTGACCAACGATAACAATGTTGCCTGTGTGGAGAGGATGATCCTCGAAAATCGACGGGTTAAGTTCGAAGAAATCGAGCGAGAACTTGGAATATCACATGGAAGTGTTATTAACATCATCCCCGACAATTTGGCCATGACTAAGTTCTCTGCCTGTTGGGTCCCTAGAAACCTCACGAAACCTCACGCCTCATGATCGACTTCAACGTCGTAAAAGTTAGGAGGAGCTGCTGCTCCTGTACAACCAAGACACGGCGGGATTCAAGTCACGCATAGTGACAGGTAATGAAACTTGAGTCCATCACTGTAATCCCGAGACCAAGTTGTAAAGGATGGCCTGGAATCACATGGGCTCTCCGACCCCCTTCAAGTTCCGGGAAGATCATGTCCACCATCTTCGAGGTTTCTGAAGGAGTGTTGATAGTGGACTATGCGCCTCGTGGAAGGACCATCACAGGCCACTATTACGCCGAGGAACTGGCTGGATTGAAGAAGTGCATCCGTCAGAAGAGGCGCGGCAAGTTGACACGCGATGTCCTACCACTCCACGACAATGCCCCTGTCCACAAGGCCAAGGTTGCACAGTCCAGATCTGGCCCCTAGCAACTACTTTTTATTCCGCCAGCTCAAGGTTGCACTGCGTGGACGCCGGTTTGAGGACGATGAAGATGTCCAGGTCACTGTCCAGGAGTCGATGAAATAGCAGTCGTGAGATTTCTGGTTGTCCGGAATTCGAAGCCTCAGGGAGAAGTGGCGCAGGTGCATTTAAGTCGAAGGAAGTTATATTAAAAAATAATAAAACACTTTTCCTCATATCTCGTTTCCTTATATCCGAATTGCAAGACTTATTGACCGCCCCTCGTATATATGAATAACTCACAAAGTATCGCGTGAGTAGAGCAATAAATGCCTATCAACGCTGGTTTTTATGTTCATTTTTACTCAATATATAATGATAAAGTCAAACGATCTGTATTTATTTCTTGAGATTTCTAAGATATTTGAAATATGCAACAATCTTTGCTACCCTTAAAAGTTTCTTGCAAGCTGCATAGATTTGTCAAAAAAATTGTTTTATAGAATTGAAATCACTCTTGCATACAATTTTAATAATCCTTTTCCTTGCTTCCACGCCTCTTGAAAATTTTAAATGTTTCAGTCATATTCCAGTATGAGTCTCTTATACAAAAAATGTTGATTCGAAATAATAACAACAGGGTAGGGGCGTGGAGGGTTAATCTGTCGATTCAGCCGTTTACCCTAAGCAATACTTTGAACAAGCTGGAAAATCATTAAATGTACACTTGACTCAACATAAATAATGCTGTCCTTGTTAATTTCTCTGAAAATAGTCGCCCTATCAATTTGAGTTCGGGGAATTTATTTCTAAATCTGATGACTGTTAAAAGAAATATCGTCGAATGCTCATTCATTAATTCCTCACCTAATTTCAATATATCCCCCAGTCTCTTTAAACCGGACCCCGTAATAAAAAGGCTTATTTGTAACGAAATTGTCCATTTTAAATTTTAGTCCTTTGATTTACTAAATTTGCTGTATTTCTTTTGTTTATTTCTATGTATTTATAATTGCCTGTTGATGTACTCATAGCTTTGTGATGAATTTTGTCTACATTCTATTTCTCACAGAAGGAACTTACGGAAGAGATCTTATCCTGATGCCTTTACACTTCGTATCCGGTATTTAATCCCATTTATGATATTTTTTTTCTATTTTGTGTCATTTCGCTGTACATGAGAGGGGCATTGCTTTGCTGTCTCTTATATACTGTATACCACCTTTGTAAAATAATTCAGTATTCCCTAAGGATGAACTAAACCAGTTCGAAAGTACTTGGAATCCACCTTTCATTTTCCTGTGGGATTTCTTTGCATATATATATATATATATATACTATTAGCAGCAATGGAAACGGTTTTTTTTTTACTTTGGGTCATATGGTCAACAAATGAATAGGAGCCCTGGTCAATTCTTAAGGCGAGTCTTCGACAATGTCTAAAATCCATTTTTCCCGCCTTCCTTTGGACTCGAGGTTCATTGGTCATAAATAAAGTTAGAAAAAATATAAAATTGAGTTTATCTGATCAATATGAGATAACGCGGATCTATGAATTAAATAGTTCCTTTCCTATCTTAGTTAATGACAAGTCTTTTCACGAAATTTCCCTAAAATCACCAATATTTTTGTGATAAAATTGGTATGACATCCTTGCAAAATGAGCACATCCTTGAAACCAGTCCGGGGTAGGGGACTTAGTTCCGAAATAGAAGCAGCTATAGAAGTATATAGGAGAGTTACAGTCCATCCACGGTGTTGCAAGTGTTCCCAATTTTACTCCACGTAAACACACAAAATTCTTCGAATTCCAATTCCATCCCTTTCCTTTTGAACCATATTGTCAAAAACAATTTGGCACTATAACTTAATCTACCAAAAGTAGAATGGTAGCAACTTTTAATTTCATTTCCTCTTCTTCATGACCATCAAGAAAAAAAGCCTCATAAAATGGGTATCTTTTCAGAAGGAGAGGATGCTCTGTGAGCCCCGGCAGATTTGCATTTTATATTAAAAACGTGATTGTACTGGAGAAATATGAGTCAGATTGTTAGCCAAGGTTGAAAGCACCTATATTTTTTGCCAAAGAAGGAAAAAGTAAAGGTGAAGTTTAAGTTCCTTTGGCCAACAGCAAAGATAGTTTAAATTTAAGGGATATGCGGTGAGATGAGTTCCGCTTATGTATGAAGGGCAAAGTTACTCTGCCCAAAGAAAACACACATAAGGGAACAAAACAAATGCAGAGGATGATTTTGATTCGCGTCCGCGATTCTTATTGCATCGATCTTTAATACATGCATTTTGGGCACACCTGATGACCACACGGTAATCATAAGGTGAGATTAAAGTGATTATAAGTGTTTTTTTTATTTTTTACCTCGTGTTTAAAAGGTAATACCATCGAGGGTGTATTGCTTAGAAAGTTGGTGAGGAGAAATCGGTTAACAAAGTGGAAAAGATTGAGTAAGTGAAAAATGTGTGGAGGATATATAAACGCAGATCCTCGTGAAGGTATTGTGCTCAGAAGGATAAAATGCGGATATTGGGGCATGAAGGGCTCAGGCTTCTGCAAATATCAGCCACAGCAAATTTGCTCATTCTAGAGATGATATTTCTTTATGGATGGTGGTCATAAAGTAATCATAACATCATAATACAGCGAGCATAAGCCCAATAAGAGGTTAGAAGAGGTTGAGCATAAGGTGCCCATGAAGCGAACATTAGTTCAGAGTAAACTGACGCGAGATGAAAATAAGAGTGCTTCAAGTTAATATAAGGTAGGCATTGAGCGAAAATATTGGAAAATATAAGACAAAGAGAGGTTAAGGGTAGAGCTAATAGGTATAATTTATCATAGGGTGAAAAAAGCTGATCATAAGGTGACATAAGCTGTTCGTAAGGTGGCAAAAGCTGTACATAAGGCGACTGGAGCGGATCATAAGGTAACATAAGGGTAAGTGTCTACTTACAGGGCACACGATTTTGTTAGCAAATTTTTGGCTAGATTTCTAGATAGTTTTTTGCCCCACTTACCTCATTGTTTTGGGCCAATGAAAGCTAATTTTTTAGATACTTTTTAAGGTTAGGTAAGTTAGGTCTTTTTAAGTTTATAAGTTACTTATTAAGGTAAAAACCTAACCTGAGGTTAGGTAGGTCTTTTTACATTTATAGTTTACTTACTTAAGATAACCACCATAACGATTTGTTAAACAGAGAGGTGGGAACCGGCAAAGTTAGTCCTTTTAGCCAGCGGACGATTGCGATCGGCACCTTCCTCTGTTGATCTCGGAAAGATCTTTGTTAACACTAAGTTCCGGTCGGGAACACACTCTTGAAATTTATTAGCTGATGGTTCACTAAAAATTCAAAGGTTGTATCGTTGTTGGATAAAAGAGAACCTAGATGGTGGACAGATATCAAGTATATGTCACACGTACTTGCAATTTTTAAAACAACCTGCATGACTAGATCTACTCTCGAGCATTTATACCAGCCACGCGGACCGAAAAGAAACATCGATTTCAAAAGTCAAAACAACGATAAAGTGTTGTTTATATTATGTTAAACATTTCGTAATAAACCCGCCTATACCAAATAGATTGCTCTGTTACGATAATACGAAATAGTGTAGTACAAAATAGTTTGTAAGAAAGCAAAAAAATAAAGGAAATTGACGTCAAAACAATTAAAAGTCAGCTATTTATCATTCGATTTTGGCTTCCCTCGGCGAACACAAATCAGATAAAACAGAAAACAGAAAAAATGATTTCATTTACAAAAAAAGAAAACTAAAACAAAAGAATAAATAGTTTCAGCCATAGATTATTTAGGAGAGATCGATAATCAACTTCAGAAAATCCTAGAAAATAAAAAAACAACCTTACTTCCTATTCGTCTTTAAACCACAAAAGGAAGCTGGAAAAAAAAAACGCTTATGATTGGCGACTGACAGTGTTTAATACAGATCGCTCATTGGCCACTGGTATAGCTGAAAACACTAAAAATAGCAAAACAGTAATGAAATTTGCTAACAAAATCTTGAGCAACTAAAGTAAATAATTACCAACAAAAGTGGATGACAATGGGTCAAAAGCTGATCACTAAGTGATAAAAGCTGATTATAAAGTGACGAAACCTATAATAAGATGAGAAAAGTGGATCATAAGGTGTCAAATAGCAGATTATTATGTGACAAAAGCGGATTCAGGTGACAAAAGCAGGATCATAACGTGACTAAAGCGGAATATAATGTGTCAAGAGTAAATTATAAGGTGATAAAAGTGGATCGTAATCGTAAGGTGAAAATAGCGGATTATTAGGTTACAAAAACGGATCATAAGTTAACATAAGCTTACTATAGGGTAACAAAAGCGGATAATAAGATAACATAACCTCAACATGAGGTGACTATGACGTGTCCAAAGGTGATCTTTAGGTTATCATAAGGTGATTTCGTGGGAGTCATAAGGATTTTGATGTTAGTTATGTTGCACAAATTTAATTTAGGTACCACATTAGTTATAAATACTTTCTTCATTCCCTCACATAATATCGCACACTTATCTTTAACTTGAGTTCTTACAGCCTCATTTTATAATGGCATCATTATTATTAATATTATTTGAATAAACTATAGACCCCGAACCAACGTGGGAAATTCTTATATAAAATATTTGAACATCTATCCAATTCCTTTACATAGATGTTAAAAAAATTTATGTAAGAATTGCTCACGTTGGTAATTATTGAATTTGAAGAAAGCGCTCAAGCGCTCAAGAAGCGCTCTTGATCTTGAAATGTGGAAAAGAGGCGAAGAACTACAAACTAAATAGTGAATGGAAACCAGAAAAAAACTTAGCATAAGTTAAGGGGAAGCATGAGGAACAAAGAAAGTAGATAGAAAGGAATAAAAAAATGAAGTAGGAACAGTGAACGATAAACAACCCTGCGTTCACTAAGAACCACAGTAAAAATAGGATAACGTAGATAGACAGCACTAATACGAGATTAACCAAAGACTAATCATATTTGTTATCTTATATTGACGGAACTTTCAGGCATGTAATTTTACTAAATATCAGAGAGTGACCAACAGGAAAACTTGCCCTCGTTCTATAGCTTAATTTTTATAATTAGAAAGAAGAAAAAATCTAAATTTTCATTCCATCTGACTAAATTCATTTGAAGTAAAATACTTCTTGAAATACTTTAAATATCTCGCCCTTGCGAGAAAAATTCCACCAAATTTAAAATATTCAAAATGCTGAAGAAATTCTATCGAGCGTAATTGTGAGAAAAACTCCGCGATTTCTTTTAATTTCATTTCATCTTAAGCAAATAACAATTTTAGCTTTTTTTCTGGGCTTTGTAAGCCTTTAGAAAATTAAAAGAATCAACGT
Source organism: Ceratothoa steindachneri (assembly GCA_963969495.1). Classification (NCBI taxonomy): domain Eukaryota; kingdom Metazoa; phylum Arthropoda; class Malacostraca; order Isopoda; family Cymothoidae; genus Ceratothoa; species Ceratothoa steindachneri. The sequence continues at coordinate 62,259,454 of OZ018320.1, forward strand.
TACCTTTTGATTCAATTTTTCTCGCTAGGTTTCATCGTAAGGCAAAATACAACAAAATTATTTTCGGTGTTTGCTTGTTAAATTTTTAAGCATTATTTCTGGACTTAAACGCACAATGGTTAATTTTACCCCTAAAAAACTATAAAAGAAAGTTCCATTTAGTGAGAGATGGTAAGAATGGATAGGCAGTAGTAATAAAAAGAATCGAGATATATAAAAGTATTATCATAAGTAAAACACGAGTGGAGGATTTCAAAAGTCCTAAAGATAGGTTTGTACAGAAAATTGTATCAGAAGGCGACACTAAGAAAAAGTCCAACGAGTAAATGAAGGAATTAGGCATATCTAATTTAAGGAATAAAATGAGGGACATTCACATATTTTATATGGGCGGGATTTTATTCAATGGTGTACCTTTAATTGTTGCACAAAATTAATTTCATTAGAGTATATAATTGAATTTGTTCCTCCCGAGCTCATGGAATTGACGAATTCTACTAGCACGTTGGCGCTATTCTTAATCCTTTTCCTAAGTCTTTTCATTTAGTACTTTTTATGCTATTTCTCTATTATTTCTCAATTGCTTGTAAGTGCATTAAATGTTTAGTCGTTTCTTTTCACAATTAATATAAAACATTTATAAAACGAATTAGTTACATTTATTTTCATGTATCAAAAATTTACAATAATAAAAATAAACACTTTTCTACATGGCATAAATTGATTATTCACAATAAAGCTCAGATCGTTTGGAGATCTGTCCGGTCATTTTCAGTAGAGATCCTTCAACCGAATAACCACAAGGCGATCAACTTCTTCAGATTTGAGATCATATGCTCTTTATAAAAACATCCTATGCGGAATAAAATAATCCTAACTACACAATAATTAAAGGTTAGATAAATGTTTCCCATTACAGTCTGTCACTTTTAATCTAATTCACTATCGTTGTTCTCCCACATATTCTGGTTTTTGTTCCATCTGTTCCATGTCTTCGTTGGGCACATCTTTTTGCTACAAGTTCTTTGTCATTCTCACACTTTAATATCCTGGCCATCAAATAAGTATAAGGAATCAACCATAGGAAAGGATGCCTGCACTGTTATGCAAGGAATTCCTCAAAAAACTATGCCCTTTCTATTGAAACTTACATAGGGTCTTTATTTCCTTTCCTTTGATACCTATGGTTTTCATTTGATTACTTTTGTAGTTTTTCATCCACCTTCCGCCCTCAAGCTTTAAGATATGACAAGTTTTGTTGTATTAGGTTAAGGAATAAGTTCTTGCATTTTTTTAATGTTGTGTTGATTTAAGTTTTGTTAAACGAGATTTGTGCACATATTAAGAAACAATAATAAATAATGAGAGCAAAATTTGCAAAGGTTAGGCTACGTCTCTTAACAGCGTAGAGTATTAGGCTTTTGCTTAGGCTACGTCTTGAAGATGAGTAATAAGTCATTGCGGTTTATTTAAAAGTTATGTTAATTTAATTTTTGTTCTGTACACTCAAAATGGAATGTCAAGTTGAAAGAAAGGCAAATTTTCGACACTTGTTGTTATTCATTTTCAATCGAGACGGGAACAAGGCAAACGTAGTAGAAGCTCGTCGCGATATTTGTGCTGTGTACGGAGAAAATGCTTTATCATAAAGACAGCTCAATGGTGGTTTTCACTTTTCAAAAACGGTCATTTCAATCTTAATGACGAAGAACGTTCTGGTCGCTCCATTAAGTTGGATGAAGATCGATTGAATGACCTTCTTCATGAAAATACTCGTCAGTCGAGTAGAGAATTGGCTGTACAATTGGCATGTGATCAGAAAACTGTAGTGAATCACCTTCATTTGATGGGGAAATTTAAAAAACTTAGTGCATGGGTTCCGCACGCTTTGAGCGAAAGCAACAAACTTTAATGCTCCACGATTGCCACAGGTTTGCTTGCTCGTCACAAGGCTACTCGTGGATATAAGGACAGATTTCTTCGCCACATCATAACTGGCAACGAAAAGTGGTGTGTTTATGTCAACATGAACCATCGAAAACAATGGCTTAGCCCCAATAAAAAAAAACAGTTCTGCGATTAGAGCAAGGACTTCATCCTCAAATGACGATGCTGTGTGTGTGTGGTGAGATTGTGAAGGCATCATTCTTTATGAGTTTATTGCAAACAACGAAATTGTCAATGCAGAACTCTACGTTTAACAAATGTATCGACTCGCCGAAGATATTCGGGAAAAGCGACCCCTTCGACGTTATGGATTTCTTCTGCAACTGGACAATGCTCGTCATGACATTGCGAATATCACAAAAGACGCCATCCAAACGCTTAAGTTGGAAATCCTGCCGCATCCTCCATATTCGCCAGACTTGGATCCATCGGATTTCCATCTGTTCCGATCGCTCTCCAACAAATTGCGCGGCATTTCGTTCAATACTGATGTGGAATTAAGAAACAGGTTAGACGAATTCTTCGAGTCAAAATCCAGAGATTTTTATTGCAGAGGCATCGAAAGATTAGTTGAACGTTGGGAAGAAGTCGTAAATAACAACAGAGAATACATTATTGATTAAATTGCATATTGTTATCAATTAAAAATGAAGTTTTTCTAAAATTGTTAATGGTAATGAATAAATTTAATAAAACCGCAAGAACTTATTCTTCAACTCAATAGGTCAATTTATTCAATTTAAAATAATCTCATTGAATTTCGAACGATAAGTTTAATTAACTTCATAATGAAGTAGACAGACTCCAAATGAGAAAGGAAGAGAAATAGCGCGCGCTTGAGGCGAGTGAGGTACAACGTGATAATACAATTAGGTGTCATGCTCTGTTAAATAGATGTTCCATAGGAAAGTCCTACGCCTTCGCCGTTATGGTCTATTATTCAAGGCTGTAATGCTTCCAGGATTGTATTAGTCTATTATCTCTTACTTTTTAGAATCGATGGAAAAAGTCGATGAGACTCATTAAAGTCAATTTGTCTATTCTATATCTTTGTTGACTTGTCATGCAGAATGGCTAATGGATCTAATGGTCTAAATGGACTACTATCTTATTAGAAATTAGTAATCGCAAAACTTTGCTAATTAGAGACATTAGGTTGAATTGACTATAACGAGTTGAAATGGAAGTCTCTTTTTTGGCACCTTTGAATATTTCTGTTACACTGTTTTTTCTATTAATTATTGTATTTTTTTCTTCAATGACGTTATGACCAATAATAAGTTCAAGAACATTCATGTAACGAACATGTCGATTTCCGTAAGGGTAAAATAATAGTTTTTAATTCAAAATATTAAAAGGTTTTATGCCAATATTAGATATACCTGCGAAGTGACGGGTAAAATGTTATTAAACCTACCCTAAATGTCTCCTTCCTTGTCAATTTCAAGAAAAATTTAATTGCTTAAAATTTTTTTTAGGATTTTGATAAACAATCAGCATTTTTGCTTAAATATTTAATAAATATTTTTTCTATTTAATGAAACTTAGAATAAGGCGCAGGAGTTTATATATCAATCTTTGATTTAAATTCACATTAATACAATGAAAAGAACTAAAAAGAATGAAGTGATAACTAAGACATTGATCCTCCAAAAGACATCATGTCTCGTGAGGAAATCGCCGGCCCTATTCATCTACACCCTGCAAGGAGATGTCAGGGGTAGGAAGGAAACCATGCTGCCGCTGACATCTGAACGATTGCGTGCACTCATGGCATCAACCCCCAGATTGTGCCTCCCACTATTCTGAATGCTTCTTAGAGGATCTTATGCAAGATATATTTCACACATTTCGCTTTATTCCTTCTTTACAAAATTATTCCTACATCGTTCTATAGAAATTCCCTCGTTTGCATTTCGCTTGAAACTTTGAGGTAGAAGGGCGGGGGTGGGGGGGTGGGGGGTCTTCGAATTCAAAGCGGAATATCAACGAGGCCGAATTACGTAGAAAGTTTGTAAGGAGAGATTTGTAAAGAAAGGGGTGAAATTTGGGAAACAAAAGTTAACAATCTCCTCGTGAAAAATAACATCTGGCAAGACTCCTCGAAACTAAGGACTACCAACCTAGTTTACGAGTTCAACTGCCCGCATGAAAAGTCCAACCTTCATAATAACTCTAAGTTTGTTGGTATGACAACAACCACCTTTTCGAAGCGTTTAACAATGCACCTTTAAAACGGAGTGCCCCCAAATCATATGGAGAGCATACATAAGTCCATCCTAAGAAGGGATATCTTAATCAAAACAGAAAGAAAAGAAAAGAGGAAAATCAATCCAGACTAAAAACCTTAGAAACCCTAATATCAACGAATAAAGGCTAACCCTGAACACTTTGGCAACAAGTCGGAATCGAACATTAAAATTGTTCTAAAAATTCCACCCGCATTATTGGCCCCTTTCCCTTAACAATACCTTCAAGCTAGGATGAATGAATACCCTTTAAAAACCTTTCTCAATTCATACGAGTATATATATATATATATATACATATATATATATATATATATATATATATATATATATATATATATATATATATATATATATATATATATATATATATATATATATATATATATTAGTGTGGTCCAAAAACTGAAAATTATATTTTTCTCTCTATAGGCCTAATTTTATTACAGTTCACGAAAAGGAATTACACATAAAATTTCGTCTCTCTATCACATCATTTAGGGGTCGCCCCACTTTTAACTTTTTCTTCGTCAGGTCGGTCTTTGAGGGTGTCGGGGTGGCCATTCGGTGTCTGTGAATGAGACGGAAGCACATCCCGCTTACTCGGAAGACGGGCACATGACAGGAAATCAACTGGCTTCCCGAGATGCCAACACTCAGTGCTTGAAAGAATACAGATTGCCATAACCTGAAAATGTTAATAATAAAAAAATTATTAAAAGTGGGACGACTTCTAAATATCATTATATTGTGATGAAATTTTGCACCCACACAAGGAGATGAATGCAACACGAAAAAGAGCACTGGTGTGGAGAAAGGATAGGTGTACTATAAAATTTTACCTCCATTTTCTGTATCACCGTAAAAAAAAAATATATATATATATATAAATATATATATATATATATATATATATATATATATATATATATATATATATATATATATATATATATATATATTTGTATGGTCCCTTCCCAACTTATTTTTTTAACGATTGACATCACGAGATCCATAAAGGTAAATCAACCAGCCATAAGTCGTGCTGCTTTCAATTCTACTCTAAACAATCCTGAGCTTAAACAATCATATCCAACTACATTACATTTCAGTAATCAACAACAGATTCGCACTTATGCTCTATCTTCACCACCGACTCTAGCTCATACATTCCTCCATAAAACTCCACTGCATCACAGAAATGTTTAAATAAAATAAATCCAGCTACCTCTTCACATATTTGCTCGTTACATTTTAGTTCACCATAACTCACGCACGAATAGTGCGATATTTAAAGCCAAGTCTAAGTCGGCCATTATCCTATCTGATCCAATATCAATGCATTCGTGGGAATATTATATGGAATGATACCTGTAATTATTATATGATTAAATAGGATTCCTTTTAACCAGTCTCCTTGAATCTAAGGCAGGGGCACGATCACATTAGATAGTCTTCTAAGGGGCAGAGATGAACACATGGGGTCGGTATTGGCTAGGACCAATGTCGTAGCTTAGCCACCTAAATGACTTCGCCGACCGGGCTAGAGTTGTCCCATTGATACCACACTCCGTGTATCTGTCGGCTCTGTCTCGCCTGTGCTTGTGTGGAACATGTTGTGAACGTGTGTTGAAATTTTTCAGGGTTTTGGTGTCAACAGGTGTTGGTTAGTCCGGTGCGGTTTTCCGTTTAAGATAGTGACCGCATTGGAACCTTGCCTCAGTGACCCGTTTTGTCGCCGAAAGGATGTTTCCTCATGATTTGATATCTAGTGGAATGGCCTTTTGGAGAAGGTTTGGACATAGTGACTAGAGAGTTTACTGTGTGATGTGTGTGCGTGTGGATTGTTTTATAGGTGATGTGGCGGATTCCGTTGTAGAATCTCAGTGTCCTGATCAGGTACAGTTTGCGTCGATGAATCTATTGATCTTGAATTTAGGGGCAATGATGGGAATGGTCTCGTGTAAATTGTATTTTTTATTTGTGATAATTATGGGTCTGGTGTTGTGTAAATTGTATTTTTTATTAGGGGTAATGATGGCATGGGTGTTGTGTACATTGTATCTTTTATTAGTGGTAGTGAGGGCATGGGTGTTGTGTACATTGGATCGTGAATTTAGTGAGACTGGTGGGTCAGGGGTTGTATACATTGGATTCTGCATTTAATGCCAACAATGGCTCGGGTGTTGTGTAATTGTATTTTTTATTTATTGTAGGTCGTAATGATAATGACACTGATCTAGTATACATTTGATTTTGCATTTTGGGGGACATGGGAGATGGTAGCTGTTTTTTATACATAGGAATTGCAGTTAGTGTCAATGGTGGTCGGTGTTGTGTACATTGAAACTTGTAGTTAGTGGCACTGTTGGGTCTGGTCTGGTGTAGATGGCACCTTGCAGTTAGTGGAACTAGTGGTAGGGAGCGCATTATATTTGCCTTTAGTGACACTTGTGGCGCCGGTGTTTAATATATTGGATTTTACAGTTAGTGGCAATGGTGGCTTGGGTTTTGTGTAAATTGTATGTTACATATTTGGTGTTGTGTACAATGGATCTTACAATTATTGGCAATTGTGACTTGAGTGGTGTACATTGTATGTTGCGGTTATTGGCAATGGCGGCTTGGATATTGTGTACATTTTATCTTACATTCAGTGACAATGGTGCTATGATGTATACATGCATACGTGACAATGGTGCTATTGTGTATACATGCATACGTGAAACGAGAACTCAATTTCTTACTTAAAATACTTTAATAAAATCAAAAATAATTTTGTGACCACAATGAAACTTTCAGAGGTTGTTGGTAATAGTTGTAGGTATTTTGACCTAAATGGATAATTGATACATTTATTACTTTAGAAGTTATGCCAGATTTAGCAAATCAGCCATTTTTTGGTAGAAACTCGAAGCGTAAAAGGTTTTGTTTAAAAAAGTGATTTTTGGAATGCTCAATTCTTGGCAAAATTTCGCTAAAAATATGAAGTAACAAATTTATTAGCATCGATAGTCATTCGTACACTATAAACGGAGAAAATTTCTCTAGCAAAAATCACTATTAAGAAATTTTTCAAACTGAAGACATGGAACCTCCTGGAAATGATCGGACGAAAAAAAAATTGTTGAAACATTCTTCAGATGCAACTGTTCCGTGGTTTCAACATAACGACGGATGAGACGTGAAGGAGCTCAAGACACACCATCACGACGAGCGATACGCAGCCTAATTAAGAAAAATTCGAGACACCGGTAGTGTATAAGATGGACGAAAATGACGTGTTGGCAGAAAAGGCGTAAAACAATATAAAATTGAAGAGTTGAGTCAAAACGTCAAACGATCGCCGTAGCAATCATTGAAAAGAAGATCAGAACAAGTGTTATTGTAAAAAAGTGCAACATACAATGTAATGAAGAAAAAACCTGAAACTTAAGCCATACTAGATTCAAATTGTGCGAAAATGGCGGAAATTTGGGGAAGTTGATGTACCACCCATGATAATGTCGGATGAAGCGCACTTTCATCTCAGCGGATACAATAATACGAAGAACAACAGAATATGTTCTGATCACAACCCAGAAGCTATACACCAGAAAGAGTTGCATCTTGCAAAAAAACACTGTGTGGTGTGCGATAACACTTCAGGAGATCATTGGGCTGTATTTTTATAAGAATGAAAATGGAAATTCAGTCAATGTGAATGGAGAAAGATACCGACACATTCTTGAAAGATATTTTTTACCAAACTTTCGAAGGCTTTGAAATAGAAAAACAATGTTTTTTCCAGCAATATGGTGCAACAGCATATACATCAAATGAAACAATGCAGTTGTTAAGACGAAACTTCACATAAAAAATCTTTTCTTGAAACAGTGAATTTAAGTGTTCTCCAACATTCACCGATCTAATACGTTTTGATTTTTTTTATGAGGATATTTAAAAGATTGTGTTTACCATAATAATCCAACAACTAAAAGATAATATCTCTGAAGAAATTAATAACATCGATGAAGAAGTTTCTAAAAAAGTAAGGAGACTAACTTCGTCACGAGTAAATGAAGGTTATGAGAAGAATAGTCAGCATTTGAAAAGAAGAATCTCCAAATAAATTAAGTTATTAGGTTAATTATGCAAACATTATTAGTCTAGGCTTTTTGTTAATTTTAAGCAAGTAAAATTAGTTAAAATAAAATTGGTTATAATAGTCGATAAATATTTGAAAGTTCAGCGAAAATTTGTTAAAAATCAATGCTTCATTGAAACTGGTATAACTTCCACAAAAATAATTAATTCATTAGTCATATCTGGACCAAAACCACACAATTATTATCAACAAACATTGAAAGTTTCATTATGATCACAAAATTAATCCTGATTTTATTAAACTTCTAATGTAGGACATGTATAAGGCTCGGTGATATACAATCTTAAAAGTTCATCTACCTCGTCATTGAATGCTTCCCGGAGGTTTATGGGCAGGGGGTATGTTTTAGAACGGATGGGTTCCTTGGTAGTTAATTGAATGTTGTGCTCAAAATGGATGGCACCACCGGGGATCTCAGGGATAAAGTCACCAAAGCGACTCAGGAGCGCTTTCAATTAATTCATTGGAAGAGAGAATAGCTGGTCGCATATCTTAACTTCCGCAAACGGGGAAGTATTAGTGTCGTAGAATTCTTTCTGATAAGAACCCTACTTACCTGACACCTCTTTTGTTTAGTGTCGTAGAATGCCCCTCCTTTTTGTTCTAGTCTCTAAGAGTGCTAAGAGTGTCTAATATATTGATATTATAAGAATATCTTAAAGCACAGAGCTGTTGTGCAACACGTAAGGATATATATATAAGAGAAACGAACATTAATCCCAAAATAACTTATAATTGACCTTTATCAAATGAATACATAACATTTATACATTAACTACAGGAATACTCGGAATATTATCCTAAACAAAAATTAATTAAATTAGTTTACCCACAAAACTTGGTTAACGTTTTCTCTACACAACAATAATATAAAAATTAGGCTTACGGACTCGTGGAGTTTAAAGGGCCTCAGAAATATTTACTCTTGACGCGTGTAGATGGGCGGAATTCCACGGTCGTCTTGGAGAGGGTAGCAGCTGGGGGGTCCACACGTTCTTCCGGGGGGGAAGGGTTCTTCAAGGACGAGAACCAATACGGTGCTCTATGCAACACCCAGGCAGTCGTGGTCTCTCTGGCGAGAGTGAGTCGAACTTGGTTCTTAATTCAAGTTAACTTGGAGTGCGGTGTGATCACCGAGTAACGAGCTCGAGGAGGAGCATTTCTCCTTCGTTATTTATTTCCTTATGGACGAGGACTGAACTCGGGGAGGGTCTTCTTCACGGGCGAGGATAACGGAGGGGGGTTTCTCTGGCGAGAATAAGTTACTTAAAGTTTGGTGTGGCCACCGAATAACGGGCTCGAGGGGGAGCCTTTTCCTTCTTCTTTTCTTAATTTCTCAAGGACGAGGAATACCCCTGGTGTTTACGGTGCACCAGGATATGAGGAGTCTCTCTGGCGAGAGTAAGTCGAACTTACCAAAGTTCACTTATCGTTTGGTTTGATAACCAGGGACTTAGCTCAAGGATGAGCTTTTTCTTAGCCCCTTAAGGTAGGTAGCCTTGCCTCTCTTGCAGGGTACTTCTTGGTCTGGCGAGCCAAGTACACTACCTCTCCAGTCTCGGTAAATCGGTTGTGGATCCGAGGACTTCGTCACCTAGAGACTGACGTATACTACCTCGATTTTTCTCAGAGTTCCTCATTTATACCTCGCACCCCCACTGGGGGAGTGGTAAAGGGGAGAGGGGCTTGAGGACGGCGCCAGGAGAGTTCTTTTTCCTAACAGTCTTTCCCACGAAGTCAAACATCGGCTCCTCGTTAGCCATCGAGATTGGAAGAAACCCGTCTCCAATTTCTTGTTCGACTTGAAACTGGATCTCACTCTCCTGGGGGAGATCTTACCTTTTTGACCTTTAGGGTCTTACATGGCCCCGAGTTGTGCCACACTGTGGTTAAACACTGACCTGCCGATGCCTGGGGCGGATGTCCTTGCGGTAACCGCCTTGGAACTGCACCAAGAGTGGTCGAGGGGGGGGGGGGGGAGTGACCATTCCCTTACACACCTCCCACCGAAGAACTTAATGGAGAGAGGGGGATGCCCCCGGGAACTCAAAACAACTTACTCAACCTAGTCGAGCTTAGCAAAGTTGTATTTCTTTGAGCCCTCTCTTACATTAAGTTTCCTTACACATGAGCGCCCACGCGCGCGTTTACACAGGCAATTTGTCGAGCTAGACCTACTCGCAATACAATTTTACATAGAAAATTAAAAAAACCTTAATTCATCGATTACCCACACAAAAAAAAACCAACAAAACAAGCTACTTCCTTACCTTTCTAAGTTTTTGAGAACTTAAATCCTACCGATAAATATTAACACGAACAACAAATGAAAACATGGTTTCACGCTTATTAGGTACTGAAATAACCTTCCATGGTTTTTCGTCTCCACCTATAGAGCAGCTGTACATTATCGGCTCCTTTGATGTAGCTGATCCTAAAATGGTGCTCTGTGACCATTATTCTACCGCGCCTGAGTCGGCCGTTCTGGTTATTGAGTCTACCCAAGTATGGTACTAAATGGTAGCGGTATTTCAACCTACTCGAATTACCCATATTATGGTACTTGACTACCTTTAAACTGAACATTATGGCTAGAGCGGCCTGTTGTAGCGGGGCATAATTGATGGAAGCGTAGGTCCCATAGCTCTCCTTTAACCAGGTACACGGGAAGATCGTGTCTGGGTTCGATCTTTGGGGATCGAAAAAATTTTTCCCGGCGAGGTCGTTAATGGGCTTGGCGCTCACTACGACTTGGCGATTTAGCGGTAACTCCGTGGACGTTCCGTTCGGGGAGGAGACTACTAGGAGTAGGGGATACTCATACGCGTCTACCATTTGACTAGTCTTACCTGGGTGCATAGCCATAGCACCTCTTTCCTCCTTCCTTGTCAACTCATTTGACTCGCTTCTCTTCGCCGGTAGTTCCTCAGGTACACCTGCTCGTACCTCTACTCTACCTTCTTCTTCTTCCCTGATAACCCCATTTGGCTGGGTTCTCCTCGTAGGTTTTCCTTTAGGTACTCCTGCTGGTACCTCATTCCTACTTCCTATTTCTTCCATCGTTACCCCATTTGGCTGGGTTTCCCTCGATGGTCCTTTCTTAGGTCCAGGCCGGGCTCCAACTTCCTCGGCCTCTATGAGATTCTCGATAGGTGCTCTTCCGAGTGCGAGCAATCTTTCCTTTTCTTCTCTCTCTTCTCTTTCAGCTTGAGCACGTTCTTTTTCCCTCTTCATTCTTCTTTCATCTATTTCTTTTTTAATCTTTATTCTCCTCTCTTTTGACTCTTTTTCCATCTTCATTTTCCTTTCCTCGGCTTCTTGTTCTGTTTTCGCTATTTCGTTTTCCCGTCGAGTTCTTCTTTCTTCATCTTCCAGCTTTATCTTTAGTCTTCTTTCTTCATCTTTCATTTCTATCCTTATTCTGAATTCTCTTGCTTTCTTTTCAACAGTATTATTCTTTCGCTTGTTTTACCTCCTCTCAGCATTCTTCTTTCCTCTGTTTCTATATTCGGCTGTATTCGGGATTCTTCACTTTTCCGGTTCATCCATATTTCCATTAATTCACGTTCTCTTTTATTCTCTCTTATTATATCCTCTTTTTCTCTCTCAAACTTTATTAATTCTTGTTCTTCTTCTATATCCAAAATTCTTTCTTCTTCTACACAATCTATTCTTAGTTCTGCCATGACGTAGTCATGCATTTCTGTGCCTTCAAGTCCCAGACTTTGGGCTTGTTGGTAAAATCTTTTGACTGGATCCATTTCGTGTTGGTCCGTCGATTTTTCCTTTCTGTATTTTCAGATAATTATGCCGCCACTCACCAGGTAGCGCTCAGCATAACTTACCCTTAATTCCACTACTATGCTGATTGAAATATCACTCCCGACAACAAATTTACCACTTGACCTACCAATTACCTTGAGATTGTTACCACCCCTAACTCTACCAATTTTCCTCTCGTCAATTATTCTCTTGTTCCTGATATTCCTTTACGTGTTGGCTCTTTCTAAATTAGACACTGCTGGGTTCTTTCTAATAATAACCCCACACCTGACACCACTTTAATTATGTCGTAGAATTCTTTCTGATAAGAACCCTACTTACCTGACACCTCTTTTGTTTAGTGTCGTAGAATGCCCCTCCTTTTTGTTCTAGTCTCTAAGAGTGCTAAGAGTGTCTAATATATTGATATTATAAGAATATCTTAAAGCACAGAGCTGTTGTGCAACACGTAAGGATATATATATAAGAGAAACGAACATCAATCCCAAAATAACTTATAATTGACCTTTATCAAATGAATACATAACATTTATACATTAACTACAGGAATACTCGGAATATTATCCTAAACAAAAATTAATTAAATTAGTTTACCCACAAAACTTGGTTAACGTTTTCTCTACACAACAATAATATAAAAATTAGGCTTACGGACTCGTGGAGTTTAAAGGGCCTCAGAAATATTTACTCTTGACGCGTGTAGATGGGCGGAATTCCACGGTCGTCTTGGAGAGGGTAGCAGCTGGGGGGTCCACACGTTCTTCCGGGGGGGAAGGGTTCTTCAAGGACGAGAACCAATACGGTGCTCTATGCAACACCCAGGCAGTCGTGGTCTCTCTGGCGAGAGTGAGTCGAACTTGGTTCTTAATTCAAGTTAACTTGGAGTGCGGTGTGATCACCGAGTAACGAGCTCGAGGAGGAGCTTTTCTCCTTCTTTACTTATTTCCTTATGGACGAGGACTTAACTCGGGGAGGGTCTTCTTCACGGGCGAGGATAACGGAGGGGGGTTTCTCTGGCGAGAATAAGTTACTTAAAGTTTGGTGTGGCCACCGAATAACGGGCTCGAGGGGGAGCCTTTTCCTTCTTCTTTTCTTAATTCCTCAAGGACGAGGAATACCCCTGGTGTTTACGGTGCACCAGGATATGAGGAGTCTCTCTGGCGAGAGTAAGTCGAACTTACCAAAGTTCACTTATCGTTTGGTTTGATAACCAGGGACTTAGCTCAAGGATGAGCTTTTTCTTAGCCCCTTAAGGTAGGTAGCCCTGCCTCTCTTGCAGGGTACTTCTTGGTCTGGCGAGCCAAGTACACTACCTCTCCAGTCTCGGTAGCTCGGTTGTGGATCCGAGGACTTCGTCACCTAGAGACTGACGTATACTACCTCGATTTTCCTCAGAGTTCCTCATTTATACCTCGCACCCCCACTGGGGAAGTGGTAAGGGGGAGAGGGGCTTGAGGACGGCCCCAGGAGAGTTCTTTTTCCTAACGGTCTTTCCCACGAAGTCAAACATCGGCTCCTCGTTAGCCATCGAGATTGGAAGAAACCCGTCTCAAATTTCTTGTTCGACTTGAAACTGGATCTCACTCTCCTGGGGGAGATCTTACCTTTTTGCCCTTTAGGGTCTTACATGGCCCCGAGTTGTGCCACACTGTGGTTAAACACTGACCCGCCGATGCCTGGGGCGGATGTCCTTGCGGTAACCGCCTTGGAACTGCACCAAGAGTGGTCGAGGGGGGGGGAGTGACCATTCCCTTATAATTAGTGTCGGGCAAGAAATGCAACGGGTATTCCCTGTCTTGCTCAACACAGGCAACTTGAATTACGCAAAAGGGGTCCAGGGGGTAGCCAGATTTTATTAGAGACTCTTTGTCAATTGCCACTATCTGATTGATGCTCACACGTCGGTAGTACCGCTTGAGCATATTAACATGCAAAAGCTTTCTTCCTGAGGAGGTTTCAATGAGGTAATCGACGGGGCCCTTCCATTGTCTCAACAATTTGTTGTCGACCGTGGGGGGGAGTAGCAAACCTTCTCCGGGATTAAATTTCTTTTCCTTACACTTGTAATCAAAGAATGTTTTATACTTGTCCAAATTAATGTCGGCCTACTGATAGGCAATTTTGGCGCGCTTTGCCAGACTCTATCTCAAATCCAGTAGGTATGAGTGAGAGGTATGCATTTTTTGATCTAATTTCTGATTGGGTTAGAGTTCCTTTAAAATACTCAGGGGGCTTCTAAGGTTCCTTCCATATAAATGCTCAAATTGGGTGAATCTTAACGTACGATGGGGGATTTCACGGTAGGCAAAGAGAACTACTGGAAGAAAACGGTGCCATTCGAAGGGTTGATCGGCCCCCCATTTTTTAAGAATGCCCTTGAGACTACCATTTATCTTCTCATCCATTCCATTCCCTGCAGGTTAAAAGACATGGTAAACAACGGCTTAATTATTACAAAGTAATATACCGACGTACTCCATCTATTCAGAGTTGAATCAGCGACCAATCCTGATAGAATTTCCTTGGCTAGACGCAAGCGGAAAAGAAGAAAATAAGAGCTTCGGCGAGGGAGATACTGTCCTCTTTCTTGAGAGGCACAGCCTCGGGGAACCTGGCGGAAAAATCAAACATAGTTAAAACTTAGGTATGACCTTCCCTCGACACGGGTGCATCGGCCAGATTAAATCGATAGCTACTAGGAAGAAGGGTTCAGAGATTAGGGGCCTTTCTGTAAATACACAGGTTTAAATCGCCCCTTTATTGCCGTCTTTTGGCAAATGTCGCACGAACGACAATATCACAGAAGTTCGTCAGGCTAATAACTATTTGAAGATCCTTTTGGTGGTCTTCTTGTGGCTGAAATAACCAAAACCAGACTATCGTGAGCAATTTAAAGAATGGGAGCAAGGTACACATATTGTACAGGACTCGGTGTCATTTTACTCGGTGCACAGGCGATAGAGGAGGTCGGTATTTATGAGGAAGAAAATCACCTCATTCCATCTGCTGTTTTTACTCATTTGGTTCTGGGCCTTTGTCCACAGGGGGCGCAGAGACTCGCATTCCCTCTGACTATTAGCAAAGTCACAATGGGGAACATATTGGTGCGCCCCAATTAATCATGCACTACGGCAAACTTATTGTCATCCGATGCTACATGCGGGAGTAGTTCATCTGAAACAACAATCCACATGCACCCTGTATCACAGACGAGGATAGAGATCCGGAAACCATTCACTGCTCCAGTTTCGAATTTGAGGGACTCAGGGGTACTTTTATTAAACCAAACGTTTACCTGGTGGCTAGCGGTACCCAGACGGTTTGGAGAAGAGGGAGCTTCATTTCCTTACGGTGGGGGCGCAGAAGTGGCACTGATTTGGTGCTCCTGGTGAGAAGAAGTGCTTCTAAACGGTGGTCCAAAGAGAAAAGGGGTTTGGGCTTGGCAGGCCCAGTCACCTTGTCGAACTTGCTTTCACTGTTAAGAACAAATTTGCTCTTGCCTGTTTTGAACATGGGAAATGGTGGTTTTGACTACTTTCCTTCTTTTGTATATCAGTTCTAGCTAGCCGCGTAGACGTCTACCTCCTCGATTTATTCCATGAAAGTATGGCATTTCGGTCTTTCACAAAGGACCTGATTTCCGAAGGGAGTGACGCAAGAAATTGGTCCTTGAGGACAAAATCGATCAGAGCGTAGTACTCCTAAGGCATTTTAGACGCATCAATCTAAAGATTAAATTGACCCTGCCAGGCGTAGTCAAACTGACAGAAGGTTTGTTTTATTTGAATGTGCCTAAACCTAGCTCGGTAGAGGTCCGGGATATATTAGAGGCGTTAAGCAGATCGGTTTTTGACGAAGAGTAATCAATCGTTGCCTCTGAAGGAAAAGAGACGAAAATATCCCCAAGTTGGAAACTTAGCAGGGGCAAT
This sequence comes from Ceratothoa steindachneri, assembly GCA_963969495.1. Taxonomy (NCBI): domain Eukaryota; kingdom Metazoa; phylum Arthropoda; class Malacostraca; order Isopoda; family Cymothoidae; genus Ceratothoa; species Ceratothoa steindachneri. The sequence goes on from OZ018320.1 coordinate 62,275,509, forward strand.
AATTGTGCTACGCCATCCGTCTCAATCTCCCAATAACTCACCTCGAAAATTTCTCCAAGTAGGTGAGATAAGACCTGATTCTTCTCCTTCTTTGAATACTGGGAGTTTTATGGTCGCTGTCTGCAGTGCGTCTAGTCTGGAGCGTGCGGAATTTTTGGAGAGCATCTCGCTCCTAGCCCTGCACATCTCCAATTCGTGGGAGCAAATCCATTCTCTTTCTCTTTCTTTGCGTTCCTTTTCTCATCCTTCGGCCCTTGCTCTTCTCTCTCTTCCTCCTGGATGTAGTCTATTAAGTCTTTTCCGTTGAGTCCAAGGGACTCAACGGACAAGAAATAACCTTGGGCCTTAAAAATTCCAAACGAAGACAGGTTACTGGTTTTACGCGAGGGAAGCGACAACAAAAAAAATCAACTAACCCACGACAATGAATGTGGCGTGATTTCTAGTAACGCACGGACGGAAGTACAACCGGGTTTTGCTTGGCCTAACGAAATTATGAAGAACAAAAGGAGAAAAACACTCGCGGAAAATATGATCACTTAGGAAAAACTTTTTGGAGACGAGCTTTTACCTAAATCCCTCACTGTGATTGAGACGAGAGTTAAAGCACACCTAGACAAATCTATTTATAGAACACTGCAATTTCTAAATGTACCTTCAATTTATGACAGATCAAATGAGGCCTGAAAGGACAACAATAAATTCAATTCCGTGAAGGAATAAAATAATGATGAAGCACGGTCACGCAAAATATATTCACACACCCACAAAAAAAAATTGAGAACGGGAAAAATACAATTGTGTAAGTATTAATTCTTGACCTTTTGATTTCCAGAACTGGAACAAAGATTAGCCAACAATTTAACCAAGAATAACCACAATAAACCTGATACCAGTTTAATATAATATAGATATTACTATATGTTGAAAGTTAATGTTAGTTCCCAACTTTTTTAAATTCCTCAGGTAGAGAGAGAGAGAGAGAGAGAGAGGACTATGAATGTAATTGTCCGCCATTAGCGTAGGTGAAATTATAAATACAAATCAGAGTGCCAAAAAGTTTTAGAGTGGAGTTTAGGTTGGCCAATACCTAGCTATCTTAGAAGGTTTTGAGGTTATAGAAAAGGAGTGCAAAATATAATTTACTACTATGAAAATAATATATTTACAAAATTAAAGGCGTTTTAATTAAGGTATATAAACATAGGAGACGTACACGAGTCTTGGCTTGAACAAACGACCTAAGCGGTATCAAGCACCATACTCACGAACGGACAATGACAAATGGGACGCTCATATGCCCTTGAGCGCACGCGAAGCCCAGATGACGGAAGCTTATAGGGGAGGGGGGCTTACATATGAGAGTCGTGCGATGCGGTTACCTCGAAGATTCAGCCCGAGGGAGTAATCCTGCATTGTGAAGAGGGAGGAAGTGAAGATCTGCAGAAGATATATACCGAGCGTTTCCAAAAAATTGATATCATTTTGCAATCTAAGAACTTTGCCAGTTCCTGCTCAAATAACTTCAAATTTAACAGCATGTGTGGAAACAGGTCAAAACCTTATGTCTAATGTTTGATGCTTTTATCTTTACAGGTATAGAAACGCCATTCACTGGAAGTGAAAATGCGTTTTGTGTGTTGGGGTATGCTCGAACACAGTCGAACAAGACTGTGCAGCGTTCATTTGTGAGAGAGTTCTCTAAACAGTAACCAACAACAATGCAGATTTGAACATGGCACATAAATTCAAAGAGGAAGGCTGTCTGTGTAGGGCGAAAGGATCTGGACGACTAATATTATTGGAAGAGACGGTCGAGCGAGTTCGCCAAAAACCTTTGCGGAGCCCGAAGAAGTCCATAAGAAGAACAAGTCTCGAAACCCAGATTCCTCCAACGACAGTTTGGCGCGTCCTGAGGAAACGCTTGCTAATTAGACCCTACAACCTGCAGCTAGTTGAGGCTATAACGGCAGATGACAAGCGAAAGCGCAAACAATTCTATGTTGATATGCAAGAGAAACTTGAAGAAGACGAGTTCAAGAAACGTCTTGTTTTCAGTGATGAGGCTACACTTCATACGAATGGAAAATCAATAAGCATAATGATCGCATTTGGGCGAAGAAAATTCTCGTGCGACAGTTAAGCAAGTGAAGGACTCACCGAAAGTGAATGGGTTCTGCGCCATCTCCAAGAACCATTTTCATGGACCGTTTTTCTTTGAGGGAAATGCGACCGGCCATGTTTTTCTGCAAATGCTTCAGAAGTGCATAATGGATGAGTTCATTGCAAATGAACAAGAAGATTTCCTTTTTGAACAGGACGGGGCTCCACCTCACTGGGAGCTCACTGTGCGGGCTTATCTTAATGCTAAACTGCGAGGGAGATGGATCGAGCGTGCTAGTGATAAGGACAATGTGCTTTTGAAATGGCCGCCACGTTCACCTGACCTGACACCTTGCTATTTTTTTCTCTGTGAAGGAACTGGTCTATGCCCCCCTTCCTTCTACCTGCAAACCTAGAGGAACTTAAGCACAGAATCACTATCGCACTGGAGACTGTTACCAAAGACATGCTGCAGCGTGTTTGGGAGGAACTGGACTACCGAATTAACGTGTGCCGTGTTTCAGGCGGTGCGCATATTGAACATTTGTGAAATCGTTCATGAAATCCCCATACCTTTGATTTTCTCATTCCAATTTGGAGGAATAAATCTTATGCTGCCTAACATTAAGCCTGTTTAATTTCATTTGCCTTGACTAGGTAGTTTCTGTGATATTTATATCTCAAATGATATCAATTTTTTTAAACACACTGTATATGTAGCTTCAGATCCATTTATGGGCGTTGAAGCAGAGAGACCACATAGTCGTCACCATGCACCCCCTTTATTTTTTATATTAGAATCTTTTTGGTATGTCGAAATTGTGCACGAACTTCTAACTCACTAAACTTCCCTAGGTCGGTAGTGAGTGACACTTGGCAAACACTGCAAAAAGCTCCTCTTAAGGTAGATATGAGATATAGAGGAAGGGCAAACGTTGTGAGAAAAGCGTCTATTGATGGTAGATATGAAACTTAGAGGAGGAGGCGGTAGTATGGCATGATTAAACGATTTTAGAAGGAAGTCTTCTAGAATCTCTTTCAGAGTCTTGAGCTCTTTAACGATTTTTAAAATATTTGATCAACTTATATTGGATTTAGAGTTGTAGTCAACAAATTGTGCATTGTAAGAACTACCATTGCATATAGCAGGTCATTCTCAACCAAACTTTACCTAGGAAAGAGTGTATTTGAATAACACGTCATACTTGTACACGATCGATCAAACACTGACACCCACAATGCCATAGTTTATCCAATTTTTCTGTTTTAGAGATCGATCCCCATTATATTTTTATCACCTATTTATTTGTCGTTCTTCTTCTTCCGTTCAAAACCTGCAGGTCTTTAGTGTACTTGTCACTACAAGTGAACTAAAGACCTGCTCTAATCGAAAGTCAACGACTTGATCATCTCGTACAGCCATAGCATATATGCGTAATATAATTCTTAAAACCCAGTGCCCTTTAATTCCTAGCCCATTTCTTAACTAAATCTGGATACAATTTTATTTAACCCGATTCATTTGCCGTTCTTGCGATTAACCACGATTAATTGGCCTCTTTCTTTATCCCCTTTAAATATTTCGCAACCTTGTGGCTCAGGCAACTCACTCATTGTTATTCTGATATTATTCGTGGCCGTCAGTTATTCGGTTCCTCTCGCTTGAGTGATTTTTCGTCTTGTCTCATCTGATCTCCGTATTAATTAATTCATTTTAGTTGTGTTTATTTATTCTGTAATTATTTGCTTTAACTTTTCTAAGCATGTTTTACTTGCCGCAAATTAAAAATTAAGAAACACTGGTGACCCCATTCACCTTTTAAGAAAATCAAAAGCAAGAGCATGCGCACTCAGCTATTAAGACAAACCTGACGTTACAATTTTATTTTAACTTGTAATTTTAGTTTAAATTAAAAATCTAGTTTCAATTTTCGGTAGTAACCTTTTCATTGGTTGGAATTAACTCAATTTTCTTTAACTAGGGCTATCTTTAACTACACTTTCTTTAACACTTTTATACCTGTATTTTTTATTTACATTTTGTTTCATTTGTTTCCGCCTGTTCTTTCTCGATGATTACTTCTTCCTATGCAATGAGTGCTGGTCATATTTGTTTTAAGTTCAGCAAAGGCTTGGAAGGTTCCTGAATCTGATCTCGGACTATCCCTGATAGTCTCTTGTAAAGCCATACGCATCCACCAATTAAGTTTGATAAGTTTAAAGTTTTGCTCGACACCCTTCTCTTCTTATCTTTGCTTGTCATTTCTGCCTTCTTATTTCTGAAACCTTTACCTTCTTGTCGTATCGGATTTATCATTTCTGTAGTTTCTCATTTTTTTATTTGCTTAAAATTAAATATCGTCTCAGTATAGTTTGTTTATGTTGGAAACTAATGTCAGGTATTTACTTTCCCTCAAACACCGCCCTTGGTAAGGAAATTCTATTTTCCTCAGAAGGAATAATAAAACCTCGGAAGGCTGAATTAGCCACGTAAGCTGTGGCTGCCTGAAAGAGAGGCATGTCTGCTGAATGCTAATGGGCGACATAAAGCGAAGGAATTTTAGATTATTTACCCCAAAATGTCAGATAAAAGAAATAAACCGACCCAAGAATAAAATCATTTATTTCTTCCTTAATTCTGAAAGGAAGAAGTAATTCTCTATCTTTTCTACTGCTTGTATACTTAAAAATCGAGAAAATTTGGAAAAAGAAGAATATTTAGTTTAGTTGCACCTTCGACTCAATTCATATTTTCTTCCTGACTTTCAATTCAATCTTTGGGGAATTACGCAAATTTTATTTGTAAATCTTTTGCCCTTCCCCTGAGAAATAGGTTTAAAATATCACTTCATGTTGTTCTACAGGTCATTATGATGTCACATAAACGTGGAAAAAAGAGAATTCTAGTATTATTAGAAAGGTCTTAAACAAAGCAAGTGACGGCTGCGTTTACACAAGTAAAATATATGATTTGTTGATCTTGGCCGGTTGATTGCGAAATAACATTTTAAAACCAATCACATTACTGATAGTCCAACTTTTATTTTTTGACTTTCATTGTTTAATTGTAAAAATTAAACTTTTGTTATTAAGGAGGCCATTTTCATTCAATATATAAAATGTTAAGGCGATAAACATAATATAAAGTAGCTAAAAAATATATATAATGGTAAAAAAGGCTATAAGCAGAAGTGTAGTGCTACGTTGCAATATTTATTAGGATTGACAATGAAGCATCACAGATGAGGGTCATATAAGTCCTATGAAGGCATGAAATGGACTCGCACATAATTATGCACATGCTAGTACTCGAAAGATAAATAACTTTTTTCATGTAAATAATAATATATAACATTATGTCATGCAAATAACATCTAAATAAGAACATGTAACTTTCGGTGATGTAAATAATAATATATACTGTTCTTGTAAAGGACTATATGTAAAACGAATTCAAGAGTCTTTCTTCTGCATACGTGCTCTAGCGCTTCCGCACTCACAAATATATACATTGTCGTGATGGAACCACGTTATAGAATCGTATTTTATTTGACTCAAAAGTACCTTAGAGATGAGCATTTTTAAGGCTTATGATGGAATTTTATAATCCTAGAGTGTGATTGATAATTTTTGTAACGCCTATTTCTGAAGACGTGAACTTGGACTTAGGAAGTTGGTCAAAATGAGAGTGATATATATATATATATATATAGTGAGAGAGTAAAGTGGTGAAATTGGGTGAAGTTAAAGAATAGAAGTGTTGTGGGAGACAGAATAAATAGGTCCTTAGTGAAAGGGTAGCTGTTTTTTTTTAAGTTTTTTTAATTTATTAATTTTTTGTTTTATGTTTTATAAAATATATAGTTTATAATAAATAAAATTAATCTTGTTAATTCAATTAGGTTAGATGTAGATTTGGAGGAATTCAAGCTTTTATTTGGGTCGGGGTGATTTTTACTTTTTAGATTTACTAGTTCGAAAACAAAAGATTGTAATATTACTGTTATGATTAATTACTAAAGAAACCGCAACATTACACTTGTCATTTGTTGTGCTTTGTTAATTTTGTCATGACTGTCTGAGCCTTGCTGCTTTGAAACAAGAGAACTCGGGGAGAGGCAGGTGCCGATGGCTTGCCAGATCCTCTTTGCTCTCTCGTGGAGTGCCAAGTTTATTAGAGATAATCCAACCGAGTCGTGGAGCAACCTCTGTCTTTTGTGTTCACTTCTTCGGGTGTTTTTTATAATAAGCACCGCTTTATTCTGAATTGTTTGTAGTTTGTGGGTCTCAGCGCTCAAGTTCAGTGGCACGGGGGTTCGGGTGTACAGCAGCCCTGAGCGAATGCACGCATTGAATATCTTGAGTTTGTTTGAGAGATTTAAGGTACGGAAGCTATAAAATTCTCTCAAATCTCTCTGGATATTCGCGAATATACGCTCCATATGTCTCCTGTAACCTCTGGTGGTGATCTTGAGCCCCAGAACCGTCCCTTCCGTGCAGTAAGAGATTCTCTCCCCGTCCACGCGTATATTATTGAAGGTCTTGCGAAATATGGGAATTATTTTTAATTTTGGGCCATCGCTTGATATCTTCCATCTCCTCTCGAAGGAGTTAATGTTAGCTATTTCCCTAGCCGTGTTTCTCGCCATAAATTCCCTGTCTGTACAAATTTGCGATACATCGTTAGCGAACTCAACATATATCGAACCCTCGGAAAGTGGTCGTAACAGGTCACGTGTATAAATATAGTATAGTAGGGAAGGGAGACAGCCCCCTTGAAGGACCCTGCTTCGAGTTAGAATTCGGTGCCTTTATGTTCCATTATTTGTATATATGCTCTCCTCTCCATTATGTAGTCGCAAAAAAACCTCTCAAGAATGGGGTTGAGGCCTACTTGCAGGATCTTATATTGTATTCCTTTTTTCCTAACGTTGTCAAAGGCCTTTTTGACATCGTGGAGCACCAAGTCGGCACGCCTTTTATCTGCTTTGATTTTAGAAAGCTTTTCGGTGACAACGGTTAGTGCAGAGTCAGTCCCTCTTTTCCTTCTAAAGCAGTGTTGCTGTTCGTTGCGCAGGTTAGCTTCATCAAGAAAAGAGTTAGACAAATATTCTTGAAGAATTTCAAAGAGAGATATCAACCCAAAGCTGGCAGGGGTAACTGAGGGCTTCCCCGCTTTAGGAATAAATATCATCTTGGCCAATTTGCACTGGTCGGGAAAATAGCCTGTGTTTAGGGCGGCGTTCATGATGTTAAGTAGGCCACTCCAAACTTGAGGCGGGCCCTAGATATAATTCTCGCGGGTCAGCGCCGTGTATCTCGGGGCTCTTTGACGAAAGGATTTTAGAGCAATGAAGAGTTCTAGAGCAGTTATTTTGCTACCATAGTCCTCCATTACTCTTTCCTGCGGCACATAATGATGAGAAGAGGTTTTGTGTATTTGTATATTTAATCGTTGTATTAAGTCAGCTTCAAATGCTAGGTGGTAGTTGTCATTTACTTCTGGGGTAAATTCGAAAGTTTTGTTTGATCTCTTTAGTCTCTGTAATTCTTGTGTTGTGTTTGATAGTGAATTTTATCCGGGGAAATTTTCTTTTTAGACGTTTTACCGTCTGCCAGAAAGTGTGAGAGTCCTTTTCTATGTCAACCCTGTCTATTATTCTGTCCCGTAGTAGTGTCTGTTGGTCCGTGATTATCGTCCGTAGTTCGTCTCGTATTTCTATTAGTCTTATGTAGGTATTGTGGTTGGTGCCTATCAACGCTAATACATTGAAAAAGTATCTATATTCTTCGGCCAGGGCTTTAAGTGAGATGCCCAGGGGGAAGCTGGGAGAGTTTTATATTTAATATGGGAAAAACTATTTAAATCAGCTTCAATTTAGTAATTAGTAAGTTTATCTAGCTCTTTATACAACGGGTCATGGATGTTATTTGATAGGTAATTTCTGTAGTTTCCCAGTTCGCTTGCTTATAGCTTTTAGGTTCTGAGATTGGAATTTGTATGGGGTTTACTGCTACCGTAATTATATTAAACTGGTGGTTGCTCGGAATAATGGGGTCCGGTTCAATGTAGTAGTTGTAGGGAAACCTGATACAAGAAAATACTATGTCAGGTTTTGTGGCTGTCGTTGTAGTTAAGAATGTCGTTGAGTCGGATCCGATTCTTGTCATATATTATCTGGCGAGCACTCTCTCGATGTTTCTACCTGCATTATTTTAGGAGGAATATCCTGCTGCTGCACATCTTGCATTTAGATCGCCGGCGAAGAAAACGTTTCTCCGATGGCCAAATATCTGCAAAGTATTGTGCATATGCACATAGCCATGTCATGGGGTTTGGTACCCTGTGACCATGACCAACTCCCTGAGCGTAGTACCCACTTCAATGGCGAGGTAAGGTTCATCTTAGTCTCGCAAGGGTTTGTATTTTAATCCTTTTTTGACGGCTATTGCACATGCGTCATACCGTTCCTGACTGTGGTGTTTGCTAATGACGACGTAAGGAAACACATTTAATTGCTTTCTTGTGGTCAGCCCGTGTTCATTTATGACTATTATGTCAGAGTCACTCGGTCGTATTATATTGCTATAGGTGGATTCTTTTCCGTCCCACCCATTGACATTCATAGGGAGTATTCTAAGTCTGTCTGCCGTTTTGTGTAGTTTTGGTTCTTTAGTATGTGGGATTAAAGTAAACTCTTATTCGCGTTCTACTTTATCCCCATGTGGTGTACTGGCCGGGTGCGCTCCCTGTCTTTTCTTCTTTTCTGTATTTCGTCCCCGTGATCGTATAGAAGTAGTCCGTGGTCAATTTCACCATGTTATGAGCGAGAGCCTCTTCAACCTGCTGCTCGGGAACCTCATCCGAACATTACCACTTGTACTTTCCGGTCATGAGACCTTCCACTATTTTGTGGAAATCCAGCTCCTTTTGTAATTGAACCGATTCAGGACTAAAGTTCTTAAGGTTAAATCTTTCGCATGGTATTTGAGCTGGTCCTCTCTACCCTGCGAAGAGGAAGAGGTTGATCTTGGGCGGCGGGTTTTGGAGGTTTTCTTCGATCGTGGAAACCTAGTCTCCTTGGGTCGCACTACTTCCGAGTTGGGTGTCATTTGTATCAGTTGTAATTATCCTAGGTTTTGAAGGCGCTTGTATTAGTGTTTGTGTGTTTGTTTGTTCATTTAGACGTGGATGCATGCACTTGCTGTTATTTTGGTGGAGGAACTTTTTTGCAATATTCTTCGCATTGAGGAGTTACGCTGATTCACCTAACTTCCTCCGCAGGGGAGTTCTCCGGAAACCACTTCTCTTGCATGCCGTTTTTTACCAGCATGCGGTTGACCTCCGTTTGTTATTGTTGGTTACTTTCGCATAGGTTGTGTTTGACTTTTTCTCTTTGGCTTCGTGTTTTATCTGTGTTTCTTTTTCAATTTCTCGTGCCATTGGCATAGTTCGGTGGTTAACTTCACATTTAGGCATCTTGGGAGTTACTTTTGCAGTCACGCCAATAATAGTCGGGACCGGCGCAGATAGAACACAAAGTAAGGTCTTTTTCAGGGCAGTTGGACGTACTGTCTTTGCCGTACTTGTATCACCGGGAGAAAATTTTCAAGTTGATAAACTCTTCACGTTCCATCTGATCTGAGCAGACTCTTACAATGAAGAGAAACCAGCCGTTTTCTTTTGCTTTTTGACCCATAGTCGTATCCTCAAATCATCCTTAAACACGTGCGTGTAATTTTTTAATCTGATGAAGACAGCAACCTAAGCCCACGGGTGATTCCGTTTGATTTCTGTCTGTATTTCATCTGCCGAGTGGCACCTAACCCAGGAGTAGAGGCACATGCAGATTAAACTTCGATGGTATCGTATATGTGGCGGTGTGGTCGGTTTCAAATTAAGTGTTTTTCAGCATTTAACGGCCTTGCTTGAGGACAAGGTTTCACAGTCAGCCTAGCTCGGGCAAATAACCAAGTATCCATTATGAATGTCAATGAGTCGTACCAGTGGAATATTCAGAGATCCCAAAACTTTTTCAAATACTTTACCTCGGTCCGGTTTCTCTCATTTTCCCTGCATGCTATCGTGAGATAGCTGCAAGTGAAAGGGGGGAAGGGCCTCATGGTGGTTGTGTGGTGAGGAAATGTAAATGAATGAATGAATACTGCGAGGAAAATAGTTAGAAAAGGAAAAAAATGAAAAGGAGTGAAATGAGAGAATGAGGGGCAGGGACCAAAGAACAAATAGTTTGCCACTCAATATACCTGTAGACTTTCTTTGGAGCTTGCGAATAGGCCAGGTCAGGCTTGGGTCTTTCTAATCCAACAAAGGTGTCAAGATTCACCCCTACTTTCCTCCGAAAGAAATATCACGCTTTATCACGTTCACCAATTTCTATGCACTACTCTAAGCGAGTCAGAGCAAATTTACCTTCACTGAATTTACTTTAATAATTGCAAAAAAATAGGAAAAATGGTATCCAATAGCGGGAAAGGGGTTGAGTTTCTGCTAGAACACCAAGCAGTCATGTCTGAAGAATTGCGAATTGCGAATTGATGTAAGTAAGTACTTGTGTGCAGGTGAAAAAAAGGATGTGTATATAAATAGCTGAAAATAGACAAGTGGTAAAAAGAGAAAGCAGTGTGGAATGGGGGCAAAGGGATGCTAGGCGTCTGATGGTCAGGCCTATCGCTTTCATTATTTTCTATATATGTAATTTTTGTTGTTGATGGTTATAGTTTGCATTTTTTATGGCGTTTAGGCCATTTGTCTTCAGAATTTAATGTTCTTTGGTATGTAATGTGCATTGCTGTTGTTTATGTAATAAATTACTTTAATTTTGTGCTTAGTTTTTGTTGTTTTTTATTTGTTTTGTTTTGTGTGTAAATTTAGTGTCATTTGTTTCTTTTCTTTTCTCTTCTCGTCTCGTTTGGCTGATGAGCCCCGATCGATTGTAATTTGTCAAAAATCGGTGAGTGTTCGTAATTAGGAGTTATATTGAGTCTTGATTGTTTTTGTTGCGTCCGGTGTTAAAATTACGCTTCCTTTATGCGCAGAACGGCACATCTGCTCTACGAGCCATCAGGTGGGCAGAGCTTAGAAATCTAGCTAGACAGACAGCATTTCTGTTCTGGTTAATCATATGAGTGATTTCCTCATTCAATTCTCGATTAACCAGTTCCTGCCTCTTCCGTGTCCATTCTTAAATGACCAGGTTAATGGGAGTTATTCCTACTTCTTTGTGCAGCTCTTCTTGGTTTTTCTTTCTAGCCTGAGGGTCCACGCAATTAGGTAGACGCATTTATTCTGCACAGTTTGTAGTCTCCTCATTTGTATCTTCCGAATACAAGAGAGGGCGGAAGCGAGATAAAGCAATTAGATCGTACAAGTGCATTCTAGATCCTTTTCTTGTTGCTTTCTCGGAGGTTTCTGAACATGAATGGAGTTCGGACTGCAGCTGAGGCTTTACAAATTCCTTCTGTGACGTGCTTCCTGTACTCGGTTGATATAATTTTCATTCTGAGTACATTGCACTCCGTGGTGTAATGATAGCACTTATCACCCACCTTGACACCCGCTAACGAAACACTTATGTCTGAAAAATCTGTTAACTTAATCTTTCCCTTAAAATTTGTCTTAATGCTGAGTAGTCAATTTTCTATCGCCTATGTTTGAAAACCCGGCTAACGTTAGTTTTCCCTTAAGAATTTCCTTAACGCTGATTGGTCAATTTGTATGCCCGTAAGTTTGAAAACATGGCTAACTTTAGTTTGCCCTTGAAAAAAATCCTTAACGGTGATTGGTCAATTTTGTAGAGCCTATGTTTGAAAATCCGGCTAACGTTAGTTTGCCCTTAAAAATTCCCTTAACGCTGGTTAGTCCCTTTATGTCGCTTACATTTAAGTAAAAAAACTATATATAGTGTAGCATTTTATAAATCAAGGTTTTATACATATATTTGCCTGTATATGTGTCCCTGTAAATATATGAAATTGCATTAAAACAACAAAGATACTAACATGAAAGAGATTAGCTTGATCTCCAAGCAACTTTGCAATTCTTGCAACTCTTATACTTCCTTCCTTTCACTACTATTCCCGACTCCACTATTCTTGGGCACCACTATCTCTCACGCTTACATACCACTTCTCTACAATTAATCAATCATCAAGGCTTTATGTCCTTATAAATATCAAAGGTCCCTGGTAAAAGACACATATCTCAATAAGGGTATATAATAATTCGAATCTCCAAACTAGCTCCCCAATAAACATTTAAACAAACACCTAGCTGCTTCCCTCCCCCAGAATAGAATGCAAGGCTACAAAAATGGTATCCTTCCTTATGAAGCAGAAAAATGAGAGATACAACTAGGATTCTCCTGCAAACCCTATCCCTGGAAAATCCGGATTGGGGGAAAGTATTCACCCCTATTTACGGATAAATAGCCAGACTTATAGATAACCCCCAAGGATATGTTGCTATATGCCAAAACAAAAAAGATGTAGAATCACTTATCACAGAGAAGGCAGTCAACTGCATAGCAACATAGGCCTAGCCCCCAGATACTTAACATAGGGGTGTAATATGCAGATGCCTCGATCCCTGGGTGGGTTCATATGAACCCGAAGAGATAAAGAAAGAAATTCAGAGCAACCATAATTGGGCCTCGGTGCTTGAAGTGATTAAGTTTAAAATATATACTTATGCATGTAAGAATGTATTTAGAGACCCTGGTATTACCCTTAAAGCGACAGAGAACGGGCTCCTAACGTTCAACTTTATGATAATATCTGAGAAAATAGAAAGGTAGCAGTTTACCAAAGTAAAGATTTGCATCAAGTGTTGTCGCCTGGAGGACCATTCGACAAGGGCGTGTCCCCCAAAAAACGAACGATGCTCAGGATGCCGGTCGAACATAGCTGGGGGAACTGCGATAGAGAATATAATTGCGGTGGTTATCACTGAACACTATCAATGCTCTGTCCAGTAAAGAAAGATATAATAAAAATTAGGCACAAATAAAAGAAACAAGTAGAAGAGAAAAAAAACCCGCAAGCTACGCCCAGGTCGCTTATGCTACCATTACAGAAGCACCCAAAGAAAGAACCTTTCTACAAGTCGAGAATGAGAACTAGACGCATATATTGCTAATCCCACCCAACCGGGAACATTTAGAACCGAATTAAAAATGATGCTACGGAATAACGGTATGCCACAAATTTGGTTCCCAAATAATCCCCCGTACGGTAAAGTCCTAAAAATTGAATTTATTTAATTTACACAAAGTCAGTCAGCAGTTCAACTCATTGTGACTAACAATTGCGATCCAAGAATTGGCGTACAAGAGGAAAGAAGAAAAAAGGAGAAAACAAAAGAGAAAAATTTAGAACAACGAGAAAACGAGGAAATGGAAACTGAACAAACACAATTCATAAAGAAGAATAAAAAGCGTAAGAAAATGGAAGGGAAACGATCTAACAGCCAACATAGGAAGAGATAGCGAGAATCAACCCCAAGAAAGCGACAGGAAATCAATGCCAAAAAATTCAACCTGAGACTTTACGCCAGAGGGAATACATCTTTTCCCATTGAACACCAATCAGAGAATATCACGGATAGAATCATGAATGGAAAAAATTAAATAGGACTACAAAGACCATGAGCCTGAAAGTTAGGTAGAAGAAGCTCTGTAGGAAGGCCGAGTTAAATGCACCCCATTGATTTACTATACAGTATCCCTGAGCGAATTCAATAAAAAAAGGAACAGCAAATGCCGGTCTCCGCCACAACATAATGCTGTCTATAAAAAGAGACAGAAGAGGAGAATAAAGGCAAAAGAAAAGACCAACGTAAGAAAAGAGGAACAACAACAAAGTATACAACAAACACATATGAACATGGCTAATTTAAACAAAAACCTAAAAATACTATACATAATCGTTAATGGATGGTCCTGAAAAATCTCAGTATTTAGTATTTGTCAATATTATTCGAAAATTAGATCCAGATATGATCTTTATATCTGAACACGGAATAAATACAACCAACAACAACATCAAAATATTTCAATATGAGGTATACAGAACCCGCTACACAAACGAGGCTCACGATGGCACCGCATTAGCAATTTGCAAAGGAATTTCCTACAAAATTCTCCCTCCACTTGACGAATCTTATGTGGCAGCTGAAGTACAAGCAGCCATAGGAACCCTAACAATTGCCACAAGATACCAGCCTCCAATAAGAGGGTATCTAGCAATCCACAAGTTTATGAAACTTTTCGCACACAAAAAAGGGTAATATTTGCAGGAGACCTAAATGCTAAATGTGGGGCCGCGGATTACATCAGCACCAATAAGGCCGGGAGAAACTTTGAATTGAATTGCTACTGGAACTGAGTGTTCCAGTAAACAAAGGTCCGGAATTTCCGACCTACTACGCACTAAGAGGCGCCACAAAACCTGATATAGTACTAGAAAGCACCCAATTCCCCTTTAACTACCATATACACACAGGAGCAGTAAACCCTAGCGACCATGAACAAATAGCCATTACCGTTTCAACCAGCCCAATCCAAATCCCATTCAGATAAAGAAAAACTTATGTGCGCGCTGACTGGGAATTGTACCGAGTTGCAGGTCAAGACTACGTACCAGGTCAATTGGATGAAGCAACACCAGAAGAAATTGATGAAATGCAAAACCGCATGACAACAACGTTTTTAGAAGCGGACAGAATAGCTGTACCAAAGGCCACACACAAAACCTTGCCAGCACCATCTGGACCTCAAAAATGATTAACATGCAAGAAATATACACGAAGGCAGTCGAAGAAATCAACAGATAGGCACTCAGTAGGAAACTCCACCTGATTCTATGGGAAACAACAATCGGAAATGTGGGATCTACTCATCGAAAAACTCGTTGAACAGATGGATGCGAGGAGCTTCTAGCAAAGGTAAAAAGGTATCGGAGGAAACTCTAAACAAGAGAGATGAAAATCAAAGATCATAGAAGGGAGGATATCACCTAGCCAAACCAACTTGAAACCGAATTTAGAAACTACTGGAAAAATATCTTCAGAATTACCTAGGAATAAGAAAAGAACTTTGACACCAAATTTGACAATGACATCATTGACCAGATAAATGAAGTAATAGAACGCACGTATCCTTTTAACAACGCAGAGGAAGAGAGACATATGCCATGGTACGGAAGAAAAATTACCCATCAGGAAATAAGCCAAACACTAAAAGGGTTTTAACAACGAACCCCGGCTACACCCCAGTGATAAAGACAAACTACTCAAATGCTCCACCCGACATCACACAAGGGCTACTAAATGTAATGACTGCGGCCCTCAACACACAGTATTTCCGAGACGAATGAAAATTATCTAAGATGATATTCATTCCAAAATTGTAAAAGAGCACAACCCATAAGGCAGACTATCGACCAATTTCTCTGCTTGAGTTTAGCGGAAAGATTATGGAAAAGATCAATTCCAACCAAGTGAATACCTACCTTGATACCAACGGCATATATAACGAACAACAACTTGGACTTAGGAGGCAGAGAGATACGGAAGCTGCACTGGCAATGATTACAGAGAAATTAGCAAAAATAGAGGAGGAAAAGAAACATGCTGATCTAGTGTTGAGGGATGTGAGGAAGGCGCTCGATAAATTCTGGCATGGGGCCTTCTATCTGAGATGTTCTAACTGGGGCTAAGCTCCAGCCTGAAGAAAATAATCAGCGCCTACGTCATGAACCAGAGAGCTTTCACCACACTCGGAGAGCTCCAAGGCCCAGAATTTATACTGAAATAGGAGGTCCTTCCCCCAGGGTGGGTGTCTCAGCCCACTCTTACATTCATATTTCACCAGAAATTCCAAGCCCTATGCTTGAAGAATCGGTGTATATCCAGTTCGCGGATGACGTGCTTCAGATAGTAGTGTCCCCTTACAAGAATGAGAGAACTATGGCTAGAATGACCGCGTGGGAGAGAGACAACATCAATGCGTACGAACGTCGCTGGCAGATTGCGACAAACCACAGCAAATCACCATCATCCCGATTAAAAGAAATAAGACAGCTCCAATACCAATATATGACGAAAGGTACAGTTTTAGGAATAAACATTAATAAATACGGCTACTATAACCAACTTAACAGTAATATAGCAAGGTCCAAATGAGACCTTAATGAATTTTACAGGTGTAAAAACCTAAAGACAAAAAACGACCCAAGATCATGTATCCCTTCGTGCCACTGGGAGAGATACCAAAGACTTGGCTCAACAAGCTACAAATAATACAAAACAAAGCTACACTAATAATAACAAACGCTGGGGAATGAAAAAGAAAATGCCAACAAATCCTGCATGACGAAATCGATATAATAGCAATAAATAGCTACCTAGGGACGAGAGCACAAAACATAGGGATAAAAATAGAGAGAAACACCGAGCCAGATTTCCTATGGAATCATTTTTAGATTCCTAATCTAAACCATGCACAAGCATGTCGAAGATTTCCCAGCAGCAGAATAGCTGCCCAGAACAATCAAAACCTAATTATACAATGAGATAATATGAAGAGTAGATCAACATGTAAAAGACAATAGTAACAATGACATTTTGTAGAACATTACATATAACGAATTTGACATAAGTCACAGCAAAAGCCAACTTAAAAGGCTTGAATGCTATAATCGAATCAACTTTAAATCAGAATTCTACATGTATACATGCCTACCAAAGGCATTTGAACAAAAATAAAATAAAAATTACAAATAATGGAAACAAACAAACAAATAGTAAACAAATCAAGATACTCCGAAGTGAAATCTGTGTAAGTAAAATCACTTCAAAGGCTTAGAAGCCAAACCAAAATGAATATTAAACAAAGTAAAGGAAAGCAAAAACAACCTGAGATTCTCTTTCATCAGTGTTTTTACAACAAAAAGAATATGAAACAAAGTAGAAGACAACTAAATAAGCAAACTGTGATACCCTTTGACCAGGGACCTAGCCTTCAACCTCTATATCTATTTTCAATTCAGCAATTCACCACCCTTTTTCCTACCAAATACCCTACATATTTCACACTTGTTATATCCAAGTCCAAGTTATCAAGGATAAACGATGGTGAAACCGAAGAAAGAGTAGATACATTCATACCAAATCATTTGTACAGACTTGCCCCAGAAAAAAAAGAGTGGATTATGACACACAGGATAACGAAGGAGTAGTCGAACTGATAACAGAAGAAGAACTGAAAAGTGCCATTAGATCATTTAAACAAAAGGCATCCGAGAGCACTGGGCTCGCAGAATATAATTATGAAAATGCCCCAAGGAACATAATTAAAGCAATCACCAACCTATTCAATGTATACCTTAACATAAGATCTTAACCAGAGAGGTTTAAGACAACATATATGGTCTTCCTGATAAAACAAGGAAATCCATCTCAGCTGGTCTCAAGTTTTAAGTCAATATCTCTATTGAACATCCAGGGTAAAGCCCTCGAAAAGATTTTTAATCAGAGGTTAGTCGATTTCCTTTAAGAAAACCGAAAATATAACGAACACCAATTTGGTCTCAGAAAGGAAAGAGACTCAACCACGGCGAAGGCAATAATAAGAGAGAAAATCGTATAACTAAAACAGAAAAGGGATACATGGCCGTGGTCCTCCGCGATTTCGAGAAGGCCTTTAACAAGGCCTGGGTTGAAGGCCTTAAATATAAACTCCTTTAACTGGGTCCCGGTATCAAAATAGATAGAATGTTGTCTGACTCTTTCACCAATAGGAAAGGCTACGTCTCCATCAAGGACCACGGTGGACCGTCTTTCCGTTTACAGACGGGGCTCACAAGTGGGCATGCATGAGTCCTATTCTCTACGCGATCTTAACGGCGGATCTTTCGCCTCTAATAACACTGGGTTGCTTAGAATTCCATCAGCCAAATAATTCCATCAAGATCCACGAAGCCAATATGGCAGTCCAGAACGACCGAAAGAGAAATTAAAAATATAAATGATTTTGAAAACCAATGGAAAATGAAAAACAAAGTCCTAAGTTCAAAATCATACCAATAACAAGACTCAAAAACGACCAAATCACTCTCGACGGCACAAACTATAACTACACGAAGAGGGAAATGTTCTGGACTAAACTTTGGCTCAAAAGGCTACCACACTCATACAAAGGCGAGAATAGCCAAAGCCAGGGGCGGCCTAAGACTGTAACACGCCTTAAAAAATATGAGCCTAAAACGGAAGAGAAATCTATACAAAGCTTTTATAGAATCAGTCTGAGCCTACCCACCGGTCCCATTGTACACTATTTCGAAATCCCATAAAAAGAAATTGCAAAGGATACAAAATAAAGCTATCTATTTAATAACAAAGACAGGAAGAATGGGAAAAAACGAATTAGAGAAGTAATAAAATTAGCGGGGATCGGCCTGATAAACCTAGTCCTGAAAAATAGAGCCCAAAATATGGAAATTGATCGAACAAGACATAGGAGATGAGCTAAGATCTGAGAATTCGGAACGTAAACTATAATCAGAACCGGTTTCCAGGCAGTAGGCTCCAACTATGGTAAGCGGAACAAGCAATACTTAAATAAACATAAATACAAGAAAACCCAAGGAAGAAACAAAGGACAAAGGCATGAATGCCTTAAGTAACCAAAAGAAGAAAACAAGATAAAAGGACATGGAACACAGTAATTAAAAGAAACAGATAGATAATTATAATATATATATATATATATATATATATATATATATATATATATATATATATCCTAAAAAAGTTATATTAAGTTAATTAGAACTAACGTACTTGAAAAAGGTACACAAAAAAAAACAAGTAGAGGAAAAATTTTAATATATATATATATATATATATATATATATATATATATATATATATATATATATATATATATATATATGTATATATATATATGTATATATATATATATATATATATATATATATATATATATATATATATATATATATATATCTCCTAAAAAAGTTATATTAAGTTAATTAGAACTAACGTACTTGAAAAAGGTACACAAAAAAAAACAAGTAGAGGAAAAATTCGAATTTATCAAGAAAATTTATACAATTTAGTGAATTTAAACAAACCTACCTGAAAAAGCTTTACACAATTATATTACATTAAAAAAACAAACTCTCATGATATCTACCTAACTATCACCCCTTTACTTCTCTCACATATAATCAAAGATAAAGATATTTTCGGTTCATTCCCTAGAGACTAGTCCATGCTCTGGCCGAATAAAGACGTTTGAATTCATCTCTAAAATTCCTTTCATCTTTTGATGAAGCTTCGATCACCTATTTACCCAGACTACAAAGCAAGAAGAGAGCTTTCCTTTTGTAGACGTAGCCTTGTGAATACAAGATATTCACTTAGGAAGCAACTAGGCCACCGCCCAGACGAATCAAACAATCCATTTGGCTGCACCGAAAGTGGTACCAAAATTTGGTGACAAATCACCCATTGGTAATCGCGCCACTCTCGAAGAGGCTTACCTCAGTTACCTCTTCCTCAACCAACTTACCCCCATACACTTACAAGCGCACACGCAGTCGGACCATTTTTTGGTCACGCATATGTTAGCAAACGCAACAGCTGCAAAAACAAACGTCAAAGCGGGTGCAGCCATTGACACCGAGAAGAGGACAGGAAAGATGCGGACTTTTATTTACTATCAAAGAGCTGCGAAACACGAAATCTTATTCTCGAAATTTGAAATAAAAATTTGCTCTATCCCCGTGTACACACAAATAAACATTCAGTCAAGTAAGCTCAGCCCAAACTGTATCATTGGCTAACAGTGAGACACGCCTGCAATTTTATATACATTATATACCGTCCTCGGTACATTCTAAAAAGGCCAGTCATTAAAGGAGAGTCGAAATAGACTCAAACATTAGTAGGCCTGCCTCAAAAAACCCGACATACGTTCAATCAAATTCATTGTGCCTACGCCTATTGAGTTCTCCGCCGAATAATGAGCCTTGGATCCGTCTTTCGTGATTCCTTTTCCTGCGTGTAATCCAACCGATCCTTTTACCCAACCTACATCAATGAAATCAAGCGGAAGGAAAGTCTTCCCCCCAAATTTGAGTCAGCCCTTGGTCAACACCCGCTAACCAAGTACCGCAATAGTGGTACGTCAAAAGTTAAGAATCATTGGGTCTTGTTAGTACTTTGATGGGAAAATGCCAAGTCGACCTCTACAAGTGAACATTTAACCAACCGTCTCCTGACCACTCACAACTAACTAAATAACCCCCGGTAAACTGGTAACCGATAATTGATAAGTCATTAACCTACAAAACCTATAAGCTGGTAACCTTTAGATCTGCTATAGAAGTACTAAAAATTCGAGCTTGTATCCTTTTGAGGAGGAGCTATCAATTTCAGTAGCTTAAGTTTACCGCCTGAACAAGAAGCTATCGCGATTTCCTTTAAAACATTAGTTCTCATATATCGACGAAATCAATGGCAAGGGCTTTGTTTTTTATCTGTAGAGAAAGCATAATTTCTCTGTCGGTCGTTTTCTGATTTATCTCTTATGAAGACTTTTGTAGTTTTATACAAATACAAATTCATTTTAAGTTGGCAAGAAATTTGTGTCGTTCTGAATCTGAGATATAAAAGTTTTTTTAGAACTCTAGAAATAGTTTCAATACGAGTATAACCTATAACTCATAAAGGTGCTGGTAATATATAAAGTAATTTTAACACTTAAATTGCTAAGAACCCTTTATCAGTAATAGCAAGAAGAGAGATTTATTCTTTTTAAGGACTATAGCCGTCCACTCGGGGCATGTGTGACCAAGGAAATTATAATTTATCTATGTGGCAAAGTTCTTCCTTATCTTTCATATTATTAACCATACGATTTTCATTTATTTTGATCAATTCAACATCTTCCCAATTAATAAAAGAGATATAAGGTATAGAGTGACATGAATGCTTATTAAAATTATATGAGAGGTTTTGTGTCAGCCATCCACTGCCTAAAAAGTGATTAGAGACCGTTGTTAATAATAAGTGAAATATTTTTTGTTTAAAGCATATATTAATCTATAATATTAAGTTTACAATACTTATCTCAATGCTTTCTAGCCCAATTTACTTAAACGACATTGGGAGCTAATGTGTTTAGAGTGGCTTAAAGATAGGCTGAATGACCTTTGTTTTGATATGTTAAATGTTTTGTCGCTGGAAATTGTCTTAAAAACAACATAATTTGTATAATTATATGAGCAAGGATGTAAATATTTTACTTAAAATCTAAAATTGGCTCGAAAGTTTTTTATCTCCTTCATAATTTCTCTTACGTCTCGCCAGATGTCTTAGAGCACCATTTCCCTTTTAATTTATACCCCTTCTCTTCGAGTGCCAGTAGTTTAGCTGCGTTGCGTTTGCACACTGTAAAGAACCTTTGATAATATTTAATTTTGATTTTTTGCTCGTGGTTGGGTTTTATCTCAGGTTTCACGTCATTTCTTTTAGCATTAACCTGTTTGTGGCCACACCTCATAAAAATTTGCTATTTTTCTACAACTCCTCTCTGTATTAGTAACCTACATTACATACGAACAAAATTCTGCTTAAAGTTCTAGACTAATCGAAAAAAATAATCAAAAGAAATACTAATTAAAATAACTTACCATTCGGGGAAACCTGGAATAAATGAGGTAATAAAACCAAACTTTGTTAAGGAGTACTAACAGATAGTTAGTACTCTGTCTGTCAGTTGCATTCCTCAGATATGATATTTCATCCCTCTCACCCTTTCCACTGGCAGCCCTCCAAGCTACTGACTACTGAGTGAGCTTTCCCTCCCACAAACTATATAATATGCCGCTTGTTTTTTGCGTCTATCTATTAATTATCCATTTTTTCTTCATTTCTTTAGAGAAATCACGCTTTTCTTCATTGGTTACCATTTTTATTCGGTTAAAATTATTTCCTTTTAATCCTCATTGTATTAATTTATGGCTCAAGGTCAAATGACCAGGTTGGATCTGAAGCAGTCGTAATGGAAGGCTAGAGTATTTTAATGACTATTACTTTTGTGAGTGCCTTGGGTGAGTGGAGTAGTAGTGGTGGTTGTATTAGTGATAGTGGCGTTGATGATGATGGTAGTGCTGTGTTGTCGATGCCATTTGAGATGAAGCTGGCGGTGATGATGTGGGTGACTTTGTTGTTGGTTATGTTTTCGGTGATAATGTTGGTACTTGTGATGAAGATGGTGATGCAGTTGTTTCTTGATGTTAGCGGTGCTGTTGCTGGTGTTATGGAATGAGTATAATATGAAAGAAAGGTTAAGGGGATCGATGCTGTTAAGGCAAGTATTGAAGTAACCAGTGAAACAATTAAATTTCCTAGAAAGTACAAATCCCGAGCGTGATTTAGAAAGGTTGGGAAATTTAACGAAGGGGTTAGTACTTAACACCCTTCTACAGGAGTGTTTAAAGTAAAAAAAAAGAATGCTTTTGAAAGACTTCATATAGGTTAAGGTTCCTTCATTCGAAAGTGCCGATTTCTAATGGCCCTCCTTACCTTGCCTTAACCCTCGTGCCCGCTTATAGTTGTGATTGCAAGAGGTTTCAAATTAAAGTAATGTCGACATTTATACCTACTTATTTGAAGCTCAGATAATGCTGAAAGGATTTATTCCATATCTTTGTATTCTTTTCATAGTTAAGAATCGTTCCTTGTTTGTGGCGTTTCTATTCTAAGTCTTTGTTCTCTGAAATATTATTTCCCGATTTCGCTGGTCATTCACAATGGTTAGTCCGTCAAGAGGCCTTCTCTTTGTGCCTGAGTTTCCTTCTTTATCCTCTTGTTTATTGGGGTCTATTTTTATGGGTATTATTTTTTGGTTTTCTTTTAGTTGAAATTTGTTGGAGCTGTTTCGAATAAAACTCGTCTCTTTCAGTTACATTCGACTTTTCGCCCGAAAAGATTTTAGAAGAGAAAATATTTGTTGGTTGTATAATGACTCCCTTAACTGCCATGGGTTTCGCCTTACCAAATTATTTCCTTTGTAAAGTGGTGGTAATTATTATTATTATTCATAATATTTTGCGCAGGAATAGAATTAAATATTTTTCTTTGTTTAAAATGCCTCTTAGTGGATTTTTCCGTACCTATCTATATTATGCCTTTTTTGTCCTTTCTAGGATAGCATCGCTTGTGTTAAAATGGGTGAATGAATTTGGAACGTATCTCCTACAAATAAGGACACTCTCGCAAATTTGAAAGACATGTCAAAGCCAAGCCTCGATCTAATTTGGCATAAATATCGATAAGATGAAGACACGAATATTTTATAAAATTGTTACCCCCCCCTCCTCCTCCTAGTCAACAACAGGGTCAATATAACACGATTTGATTTCCCCCTAAGAACTTAAATTTAAGCACGTTATAGATTGGAAGACACATTTTTGCCTGGTGGCACAATGATTCAGTGACTTGACCACTTACTTTACTCGGATTTAAAGTGCAAAAGCAACGAGGTGTATCACGCATAAAGTTAGTAAGAAGAGGTCTGTAAAGAAAGTGGCAGTAGTAGACGACATGAAAATTGTGGAAGCTACAGTTAAAATTATTCAATAGACTGTTTGAAATGCAAAGGGAAATACTCTTTTCAACGCAGATTAATGAAATTTACAACGCACGTGAAAATTTATGCAATAAATGCAATATAACGATCAGATGAGCAAAATAGTAAAGTGGAAAACTTTACAACATCCAAAATAAAATTTTACGAGACAAAAGTTCAAAACACATTCATATAAACATAGTTTAGTAGTTAGTTATATAACTAGTTTTTCCAATTACAGCTTGTAGGTACTTTAAGTAGTCTTCTATGACCTTTCTACTTGTGTTTGGGCTAATTTTCTCTATTTCGCCAAACATATTTTATTGAAATAAGATAAGTTACATGGATCCCTTTTCTGGACCAAATTTCAATTCACTACAGCTATTTTGGATGGGATTCAGGTCAGGAGATTAATTATACCTGTATGCAGCCGAATCTTAGTTTGATTTGCTGTATACTTGGAGTCATTGTCTTGGTGAAATGCCCTTCCTGGGTTTAGGTTTAGAGAGCCAACTCTTGATAACGAATTTCTTTCCATAATTCCCTTGTACTTTTCTCCGTTTATTCCTCCTTCGGCTATTTCATCCTTCCAACCACTGATGAACAAACACAACCTCATAGCCTGATTGATCCACCACTTAATTCGAGTGTAGGAATCTTATTGTTTTGCATATTTTTTCTCTCCAAACCCTGTTGATGGAATTTGACCGAAAAGTTCCATTTTCGTTTTATTTGACCAAAGATCATGTTTATTTATGAAGTTCAGATTTATGGTTTATTTGCTCTTAAATATTTATTTGCTAACACCAAGCGAGCTTTACAATGAGTTTTATTAATTAAGAAGCGGGGCCTTTCTTAGTGTATAAGAAAAGAGATAATAAAGACACAAAGTTCTAATTCTTGTATCCTTGCTAACTTCAACTACACTTGTTTGCAGATATTCTTGCAGCTCTTTAAGAGTAGTAAGTGGTTTATGACATACGGTTTTAGTAAGTTTTCAAGTAACACGTTTCGTTAACATCCGAGGGCGACTTGAACAATCTAAAGGATAAATTTAATTACGAGACTTCCAGTTTTTTACTATGATACTAAATAAATTCAGAAGTAATTTAAGCGGTAAAGAGATCTTTCTCTATCCAAGTCCAGTTTTATGAAGAGCTACATTATTTGCACTAAAATATTGACTCATTTATTTGTTTTACTCCATGATAAGAATGCTGACGTTATAACTATCTTTTATGGAATGGCGCATTAGCCTTACACCATGAAGAAAGAAACCTCACATATCGTTAGGAAATTTCTAGATAGTCGTGAACAAATGAGGACTAGTTTTCAATGAGACATTTTGCAGACGTAACTTATTTATATGTATTGATATGAATGTGTTGTCAGATTTGACTATTATCCTTATAGTTTTTCTTGTTCACTATTTTGTTTTTATGAGCATTTCCTTGTATTTATTTTATAAAGTTCCTCGTGCTTTGTAAATTTCCTTAACCTGTGTTAAATAGAAGTATGTAAATTTGCACTTCTAACAGTGTGTTGTAAACTTTTAAGACCCATTGTATATAGTTGTAGGTCCTTCTGCAGTCATTGGGGCGGAGAGGGTAGCAAACTGCGGGAACTTGAGGCTATGATAACGTGCTGTTCTTCTAGGTGTCAGTTAAACCAGTGGTTTGATGACGGAGTGAGTGGTATCCTGAAGCAAAGCAGAATCTGAGTTTAGCGATTGTAAAAAATGATACAGAATTACCCCCTCATCAAAAGGAAAATCACGAAATGGTGCCATAGCCATGTAGAACAAAAGTATAATTTTATATCGGAGAGAACCTTAATTGACCAATTATTGGAAGAATTGCTAATATTGGACTTTCAAAATAATGATAAAATTGGCTAAAGAATGCTTCATAAATAAACCAGCACCAGAAACCTCTGTTCTGTAAAGTCTTTGTAACTTGAAAATTTCGTTTTAGTTTTTGTTCTTGTTACTTATTTTGAAGATTATTTAGTCATGCCTGTTTCTTCGTGTATTGAAATCGACTTCTGTTTTATATATATGTTTTTTATATCTTCTTTTCTACCATGTCTCGTGATAAACGTTTGTACTTTTACGGATCTATGCTATTAGTAAGAACTTGGTCTGGATACTTCCTTTATTCAATTCGAAGAGTATTTATCCCTCTCTTACTTCATCTATTTTTTCCCTCAAGTTAATTTAACAAATGAAATATTTTAATCCTCTTTTTCAGTATATTAATAGTTCATTACGCCTCCTCCTCATAACCGTGTTTTTAGTTTCATTATGATCGAATCTATAAATTTAACTTCCTCTTTCTTCAGAGCCTATACACCCATCATATTTTATGGCCTGGTGCAGGAAAAGTATGGAATTTGCTTGAAAATTGTGCCAACATCCAATTTTGGGGGTGACAGGAAATAAGTGTTTTCCAATGCCATCTTCTTAGCTATTTTGTAGAGGAGAAACATCATGTTTTCATGATGGATATGTGGGCTAGACGAGACTGGCAAAAGAGACAATTCTTTATTATATAGCTACCATGGT
Organism: Ceratothoa steindachneri; assembly: GCA_963969495.1. Lineage (NCBI taxonomy): Eukaryota > Metazoa > Arthropoda > Malacostraca > Isopoda > Cymothoidae > Ceratothoa > Ceratothoa steindachneri. The sequence continues at coordinate 62,301,852 of OZ018320.1, forward strand.
GCTTCATCAACGGCCTTTTTAGCATTAGCTTTCTGAGGACTGACACTGCAGCAGGACGCGCAAGAAGATATGGATATTTAGTAGTACCTTCAAAAAGATTTGAAATATGATAACAAAGAAAAATGAACATTCTGCTCTTTAATTATTCAAAAGATAGGCACACACTAATGTAGGATTTTAAAATTACGTCAATCTCAGCTCGTTCACAATCTTTATTTTTAAAATTATACAGACTTGTGAGCATTTGGAATTAAAAATAAAGCTTATGACAACGAATTAAGAGTTATTTTTGCCTAAAGGAAGGAATAATGACTCGAATGGAATAATGGGTCAATTCATCTCATATAAAGCGAAAATAACCTTTTTTAAAATAGTATTTTAAATGTGGAAAATGTCGTGAAGTATGATGGCAGTTAGTGGTGCAAGACTGCAAAACAGATCATGAATATTTATTTTTCATTTAGTTTATAATTTATGCATTTTTAAAATGCAATCGGTTTGTCTACGGAAGATTATAGACAGCCATATATGTGTATGTACGGCTCTACGTCACAAGAGTTATGGAGAGGAAAATGGTTACAAAAGATTTCTTAATATAAAAAGGAAAAAACTTAGAAGATTAAGGACTTTGGCAGAAAATAGGTTAAAAGTTAAAGAATATTTTTCTTTTTCCTTCTATTCTTCTTCTACTGCTTCTGTTTCTACTTATTCTTATTCTTCTTATTATTATTATTAATAATAAGGAAAGACTAGATCAATGATTCCCAACGTGGTCGCTAGGGTCCCCATTTGGGTGAGCGTTGTTCTGTAAAAAAGGGGAGCTGTAAGGCTCTATTTCATTTAGAGGGCAGTTATATTTCAAGTTTTTAAAAAATATATAACATTAGTGTTTCTAAGAACGCTCCCAATTATCATTAGTAATAGGTCCATGCATTTTCGAGACCAAGTAACTTTACAGCTTAATTACGTCATGATGAGTCAAAGCCAATTTTACCCCATCATTCCGCCACGCTAATTAAAACCGCTTTATCTCCTAATGTTACATTTGTTCCATTATTGTCTAAATAGATTAGGTTTTTCTTCTATCACTCACTACCAAGTATATTTTTTGAATAATGATCACTTGATTTTTTATAAACCAAAGGTTTTGTTACACTCCCATACTCTTATTTTATAAAAATACAAGAGGAGCTGTTCCGCCACTCCTCAAAGGAGAAGCTTGCTCTTTACAGGCAGATCTACTTCCTATCTGTATCTAGCAGCGGTGTTTTGGTGTAAAAAATTAACAGGTTTTAAGTACATATCAATATATTATTCTCCTCTATAACCCTATATTTTAAGAACGAGATTTTTTGAAGGTTTTAATCAAATTTTTTCTTTTAGTTCGGTTGTCACTTAAGTATATTTAAATTTTTTAGCAAAGTTATTTCTAATAATTACTTTATAATATAAAAAATAAATTGGTGAAGTTCAAAAATAAATATAAATATCAAATTTTTCTGAATTTTTTAAAACTAAAAGAGTTACAAATGGTGAAGTTCAGAAAATGTATTAACATTTTGGCATGGAAGTTATTAGAGCAATTTTAGAGGGAGAAGAAAAAATCATGATAGGCCGTAGGACACAGAGCAAAAGTCTGCCAGCGAAGCGCAAGCTCCTTCTATAAGGAGGAGTGGCAAAGAAGCTCTTCTTGTAACACTATATTTTAAGAACGGGATTTTTTCTGAAGTTGAATAATGTCATGGAATGGCCAGACGATATATTTATATATACGTAGGTGTCTTATGGGGTTTGTCCCAAAGTGAGTTGAAGACCGAGAGTGAAAGGGAAAATTGTTTGGAGTCCAGGGAGGGGGGGGGGTTATTCTTACTTGGCGGGATCCTTTTAAACAAATATTTCAGAGTGCAAGTTAACCAAAGATTAAAAAGGTAGCTGGTACGCATTGAGGTTGCAAAAGAAAGACAATGACGAAAATATAACTTTACCAACAACAAAAAACAATATATATATTTACATAAAAATTTGATTTAAATGGAAGGGTCGCCCAGACGGCGTTAAAAATCTACACGCGATCAAGTAGGTTGATTAAGGGATTAACGAGGTCAGATACAGTTGGTGATTTGAAGGGGGATTTAAACTGGGGCGTGCACACACATAATGGATCAATTGGGATAAGCCAGATATAAGATCAATCTGCAGGCGGCAATGGTTACGATTACCTTGTGAGCCCGTTGCTAAAATAGGGCCAGTGGGGTATGGTAAAGCGACGGTAGAAGTTATTTTACCTTCGGCTTCAATACAAGGGAGCACTTGTCGTCTTCGGAGTTGGGAATCCTTCTCAGTCCTTGTCAATTGACTAGGGCAGGGTTCACTGAAGTCGAAACTTGCCGATTGACTAAGACAGAGTTCACAGATCGATTTAGCCTTCACTTGAATCGAAATCGCCGCTGAAAGGGGGGGAGGGAGAGAGCGTCCTTTAGCTCAGTCGTCTGAATAGGTGGAAGTGTGAGAGTGCTGGTCTCGAAACTTGGTCGAAGCGTTATATAGGCGCCTGGAGAGGCGTCGCGCGCGACCTTGAGTGAAAAGTCGGCGACTCCTTCGGGGGAAGGGGAAAGCTTGATAACGCTCGTTGGAATGTCCAAGAGATTCCATTCATTGGGCAGAGAAACCCGCATGCTCGCGGAGAGGTGGCTGCGAGAGGAGGGGGGTAAGATGACATTAGTAACTAGGCAAATACAGCTAGGGTGAGTGATAACAGCGTCCGCCGCCTCCTCGCCTAGGTTCCCATGCTTTGCACACACAGCTTCATAAGGTGATCTCCGAATCCACGTAGGTACAGAAGGGCACGTGGCCGCATTTGGACTTCATTTTGCTACAAATAATAATATTTTTCTCTTATTTGGTTGTGACCTAAGTAAATTTTAAGTTTTTATCCAAGTTTCTTCTAAGAGTTCCTTTAAAGTTTAAAAAAAAAGGTAATGTTCAGAAAATTTATTAAAGTTTAGGCATGGCTGCCCTTTTATCTTATATTCAAGAGTTTTATCGAAGTTATTTCTAAAATTTATTTTTATTTTAATTTTAATCAAGAGGAAATAGCTGCCTCTTCCTAAAAGCGAATAAACCCAAAGAAAATTATTAGAACGAACTTAAGTAGAGAAAAAAAGAATCCGGAGAAGCGTTATTTTCCCCATTTAAAAAGAGCTTCTAAAAGTTTTTGAGGGGTCTTTAGGCCTAGAAAATAATCATCCGTTTAAAAAATAAATAGACCAAGAGTAAATTATTTCGACATATGTAATGGAAAACTTTTTATATGAAATAAAGTGGAGGACGACAAGCGCCTACGAAAATGCAGATAGTTTACAATTCTGTTTGCACGAACTCATCCAAAATACAAGGGACAAGAAGCTGTAGCAACACCATTCGTGTGTTACCGGGACAGTTAACGTACACAAAGATCACCAAGAATATTACATTCAACATGAATGATGTGCTGAACAGTGTCGGTAACGAGACAGATGTTTCATTAAGGTGCCGGGGAGCATTCACTCAAATGACCGTACGTCCTACGAGTGTGCCTAATCTAAAGACGACAGAAAGCGACCTGAAGCAGCCAAAGTATTATGGTAGGTTCATGGCAGGTGTCGAAGCGCAATGGCACGCAACTTTAAGTTGCCCTTGGCCGTCTCCCATCTTTTGTGCCAAGCCACCTGGAGAGCTGCACTTATACCTATATGTAATGTGTTTAAGGAAGAGCGAAACGCTGGTCTGGTGTCCCAGTCTTCGCTGACTCATTGGCGCTTCTCCGCAATTTCCACATATCTAGGAACTCAAGAGAAGATAACCTAGACATTGTCCCCGTTCGGTGCAACCGTGGAGTCACGAATACCGCGAGCCATGTAGGGTTGAGATTCAGATGATTCGAGAACACTCAGGGCCCTTTTGTGAATTGCTATATATCTCAATCCGTTCTCCAAACAGGGCACGGTGCGCTATCTCCTGTATCGAGCGGCGTATTGTAATCACCTTGGACGTGAATAGAGACGCAGCCCCTAGTAGAGCATCACTGACTTTAAACAGAGCGATTTGGCGTAGAGGCAAACCCGCCTCCTGGGAATTGAATCCATCTGGTACATTCGCACGGAAATATTGTGACAATAAATGTGCTTCAAAAGAGCTGAACGTAATAGTCGCGGCGTTGTAAAATCATTGGAAGCAGAGTTGTGACGGCAAATAATCAAAGAGGCACCTTCCATGGTAGCATCCTGCCGATGACAATAAAGATACTTTATATACACACTTAAAAATCAAAAAAATTAATTTATAAGTGCAAGAATTACTGGTTGCCAAGAAACCTGATACATATACTAAAGCTAAAATCCACATTTACTAGGGTTGTGAAGTTTTTCAAAGAAAAAGAAATCCCTATGAATATAATTGGTGTGCAATAGATGGTGCTCAGCACTTACAGGGTGATATAGAAGCTTGCTTGCATATTGAAAGAAAGCTATAGCCAATGTCATGAAAATACATTACGTAATTCATCGGCAACATTTAGTTTCCTGGAACCTCAGTGATTGGTTTCATGCGCCAAATTGCACATAGAGTGAAATTAAATGGAGAAGGCCATGGTTCTCCAAAAAGTCAGATAATCTACAAGACTGTGTACACGAACTCGTGTACAGTAGTAAATAAAATAAAATGTCTTTCCATTATTTCTGAATCTTTTGACAACTGCAAAAACAATGATGCAGAATTTGAACGTCTTCGTTACATAGTGTAGTTAGACAATGGTCTAAGGGAAACCGTATGAAGTGATTTTATTCTCTTTTCAAAAAGTTTTTTTTCAGGAGAATAAAAGTTTTTATATAAGTGCGGAATTCTTAGCTTGTGAATAAGAAGCTTTAACAAAAAAGTTTGTGTCCTAAGGTGCAGTAGTCAAAACAATGGTTAGGAAACACTGGACTTGATCTATAGACTAACTTGAGAGTCAACACGTTTCCTTTGTGCCAAGAAAGAGAGGGTTGTTTACAAGTCTCAAACAAGTTAAAGTATGATAGAATTATGTTTATTAGGCTCTAGAGCTTGCTAGTGGTCAATATGACGCACATACAAAGTCGTCAGATACTATGGAATATCATTCATTTCTGAACAAGTATTGTGATAAGCCGAGTTTTTTTTTTGTTTCTTATTAGCTTTTTAAAGTATGTTATTAGCTATAAATCTCATACCGTTATTTTTAGAAGCATAAATGGCACTTACAAGTTGATCAAAAACGGCCTGTTTGTTTGAACTAACTGATACCTATGAATTAAGTAATTTGCATCAGTATAGAAATATTAAATTTTAAAATGTGTTAGAGCTGCATATATGTAGGATTGTATTTTTATAAAAATTAAAACACATAATAATCTCTCTCCATAGATTTGAACAATATAATTTTACGCAAATGAACTTTCTGATCGGTGACTGCAGCAATCTCGTACGTAGTTTGACTTAACCTGAAAAACGCATATAAATATCTGTATCTAAACCTCCTTCCTTAGATATGGCCTACGGCATAGCAAACTGTAGAGAGCACTTGCGACTACAGAGAAATTAAGCCATATCTAGGGTGATTATTTACCAAATCGATTCCCCATTTGGTTTCCCTTCAAGGTGGATGTCCTAGGTTAGATGCAGATAGGTACTATCCTCCCTCACATAGTAGACTAAATCCAACAAACAGATAAATGAAATGTAAAAGAAAAATAAAAAATTACTAGCTTTCGTGAGCCCAAAGGTAACAGGGGCCGATTCTCGCTGAAATATACAAGTTTGCGGGTCGTATTTTGTTTTTCACTCAAACAGGCGATAATGAAACCGTTCGTGACCCCATATATGACACAATTTCAGGGGTATGTAGATATAAGTGCCCCCATAAGAGTTTTATTGCTTCATCTGCTGGGTTTTAGAACCGAAGAGTAGTATGTAGATCTGTTGTTCTGAGAAGGCAGGAAGTCGAGTGAAAGTGATGCTGTGATTAGGTGTGAACATAATAATTCTGTGACGATACATACCCCCGCGGGGCTGAGTATCAGTGTATCCCCTAAATGGGTGGCCAGTTCATTATGGCACAAAAAGGTTCGAGTCCTCGATAGGATCGAACTACTGCCACGACATTCGGAATCTATCTCTGTATTCACTAGGCTCTGTCATACAGAAATTGAAGGCATTCAAATTGATTGAAATTTGGTAGTATGTTAACTTTAAAATTAACAATACATAGTTATATTTTTAATAATGAGAGAGGAAAAGAACTTATATTAGTATGTCATGACCAGTGTCTTCTACGTTCTTGAGAGATTTTATTATTAAATGAAATTTTTGCGTGAATGGTTAGTATTGTTCTTTTGATTTTATGTAGGTTGATGATATGATTGTTGAGGTGTGGAGTTTGTTTTAGTTCTTTTTGTGAAGGTGTTTTGTTTACTGTGAGGGGATGCCTTTGAAGGACCAGCGCGAAAGGAAGCCCGACTCGGAATACCCCTTTCTGCCCCTTCACTCTAAACCACGTGCTCCTTGTCGTTGGAAGTTTAGAATCTTCGAGAAGGAAGCAGTCCTGCGCTGAGTCACCCGACCCAGCTGTATTTGCTTTCGGGCGTTCCACGCTCCCCTCTCAACCGAGATAACGCCGAGTTCTCATCCCCATGCTGCCCAGGCTTGTCTATTCACCCCGAGTGCAGTCGTACTAGCCCTCCCCTCATATCATGAGGCAAACTTAGCTGCCCCATCCGACTCGTTATCTTGAAGTAAGTTTACATAGAGTGACGTCACGAATGCTCTAGGGAAAGCCATGCCCTGGGGCTATCTATCGGACCAGCCACCTGGCTATTTAACCCTGAGTCCCCCATTCTTCGAGGAGATTGATAGTCGTCCAGTTTCTTCGTCCAGACCGTTTTGTCTGTACCCCGCGAAGTCCAGCAACCACTGTTCGAGTTGTACCTCGGCGTGAAGATCTCACCAGTAGATCTCCCTTCGTGGAAGTTTGGCCCGTGTTCAGAGAAAAGCTATCGAGCTACCTTCTTACCGGAGAACTGTGCCCCCCCCCTCTCATCTCTGACCCCCTTCAATACTTCCGTTCCTTCGTGTCTGAAACTCCCTGCCGAACTGCAAAACAGTCTCTTGTTTGAGATTCCATCTCTTTGGTGAGAGAAAATCTCGTTCTTCAACGAGAAGTACTCAAAACCACAATCTACGAGTCCTCCTCGTTAGCACTCCCCGAAGTATCTTCTCGAAGACCTGTGCCGTTAGTCCTTCCGCAACCAGATCACCACCACGCTTTAAGGTAAAGCGATCTTGCGTTGTAATCCCGTGATTACACCCCGCCAATCATCACCTGCATCCACTTTTGGATTGACTTCCCGCTCAATCGTAATTAATATCTCTTGTTCGAGTTAACGTTAATTTTGCTCCTCCCGCTTAACTCTGTCATATTATAAATCTTCACAAACCAATTAACTATCTTTATCCAGAAATTTGTTTCCCCTTTGTAGTATATATATATATATATATATATATATATATATATATATATATATATATATATATATATATATATATATGTATATATATTGCCCAATTTATTATATATATTAAAATTATTTTGGTGGGCTTTGTTCTTTATATATTCTTTGTATTGAGACTTGGCAAGCCATTAGATAAATTCCCTTCAACCGTAAATCAAGGAGGTGGTCTCCCACTCCTTTAATTGCCCTAAAGCATATCGTAGACGGCCTAGGGTCGGCTATCTGCCAGCACTTGTGTATGCGCCCTTGCGCCGAGCGAGTCTAAATAGGCATACCTCGATATTTACTCTTATTCTTACTCTATCTTTTATGATGTAAGCTTTTCTACATACCTGAATTAATGGGTGATTCAACGTACATATGAAATATTTTTGCACATAATTGCTGATGTAATTTTACAGCATGTATTTTATATTTTTGCTATAACTTACACAATTCTTTCACAAGAGTGTGTCAGCGGTAGCATAGTTGATCATGCTGAAATTGACATATGGAGGATTATATGCCCTCCTGACCAAAATTTCGTGGATGCTTTGATCTGCGATTTTATATTTTCCGCAAATTTTTACTTGAGGTCTCTTAACATAATTATTAAAAAGATTTTTTCTAAAAACCATTTCGAGGGAGATTATCTCCTTTAACACCTAATAATTCTTTTCCTTACCCACCCATTGACCCTCCCAGAAAACGCAATTATCCCTTTGTGAATCCCCATTAAGCGGTCTTTGGTGGAGAATTTCTAGTGTTATTCGCCAGTTCATAATCCCCATAGACTACCTCCTGAACACTTTCTTAATCCGCACTTAAGATTCATTTATCCCTCAATGAACATGCACTCAGCTTTTCCTGAGCAACATTTAACTTCCCTGGATAGAATCCATGTCGTGGGAGCCACTGAGTTTTTCAGTAAAAATATATATATTTTTCCAGCTTTCACAAATTGTTCAATATAGACAAAAAATTTATTGATAATTCCCCGTCTTCTATAAGAGAGGTTAAACAATTAAGCACCTATTTCGAATGGATTGTTTGGATTCACTAGAAACGGATGACATGAATTGATCATCCTTAGTGATAACAATGGTGTCGTCCAGTGTACTTTACCTAGCGGACGGTGTCATTTATTGCTCTTAACTCACCGCACCATTTGAAGTACGCACAAACATCCCACTTAAATTATGCATTATCAATTCCCTAAGACACACTTTAACATTTTAATACTCTTCTTTGCTCTGTACTAATTGTGCAAGTGACAAAGATAGATATTTGTTTCCTCTGTCTACTAAACCTGCTTTCATACTGCGTTAAACTGTTATGAAGCGTCGACATTCCGCAGGATCATGTTTCTATCCACAAGCAGTAAACAAACCATTCCAATCTTTTTAGAAACACAGTTTCCACTAGAATTGAAGTAAATTTCAAGTTCATCATGTCATTTGCAGTACAGCTATGTCCTACAGTTTCACCTTAGTAAATTACATTCTTTTAACCTGGATATAAAGTTCAGCTTCTAAAATAGTGAGCCAAATGTCCGTGATCAAATCGTACAGTTCCCATTTGATTTGAAAGGTGAGGATGCATATTCATTCTCGGCAAGAATTCTTCATCCACTTCTTTACAGCCAAAACTTGCTGAATTTTATGATCCATTACATCTTCAACTAAAATAAAATTGAAATTAAGAATACATTCTAAAAAATAGTGCAATTATGTAAAATATTTCGAAAATTGATCATACTTACATTTTACTCTGCATGTGGAACTGATAAGATTTTATTATGAGGGACCAGAACTACATATGATGGTATGGCTGAATGAGGTAGACTTTGTCGTTCTTTAACTTTTCTGTATTTGTAACATCAATCATGCAGAAATAGCAGGCATCATGGTAGCTATCCTACTCTCTCCATAATCTGGTAATAAAAAAAGGCATGACCAATTTAACACGTCTCAACCATCATTTTAGAGTGGATCAACAGATTCAACATAATATGAGATTGGCACATGACTTTTCTTGGTCACTCTTCACGATTTTATACGATATATTCTTTGTCCCAATATAATATTCAAACACGTAACAAAATATATCGGGAGAATATCTACATTCTTTACTAACCCTACTTAAGAAATCTAGAATTATATCCTACAAAATAATAAGAAACCGAAAATTAATACATTAAATTGTAGAATATCGAAATCTTCCTTAACTCTATTTTCTAATAACATAAAACCCCTTAATTCTAGAAGGGTTGAGTATAATGTGAATATAAGAACATTTTTGGAATCATTGGAGCAAATTGATCACTACAGAATATAGAAATCATAATAAACAAAACTTAAAAAAAAATATGTTACGTAGTATAATGATGCAAAAGAAATGCTGAATAAATAGGGCTATTTGTATATTGAAAATTTATTTTACTTTTCTATAAAAAAATATATTTATTTCTTGGAAACCAATCGTAATTCCATTATTCTTTTGATCGCATTTTAGTCGTAATTTTTGCGCATTTTCACTCTTTATTTCACCCCTTGATTAAAAAAAATCTCAAAAAACAAAGGAAAAATGCTACAGTTAATTTTTAATAAATAAATGTTACAAATGTATTAAAACCAAGAAATTGTCTTATAATATGATTTATCGTTAGATTTTGTGAGAATCCTAAAATTTAAAATGGAATATAATGGACTTCCTCTACTTTTTTAGAAAGGGAATTTTTATCTTATTTTTAGACAAAAACTATAGGGAAGTCATCGCCATAAACTTTACTGCCTATTATAATCCATAAAACAGCGTTGTTATAGGTCGCAAATTCTCTTCAATGAAGAATTTTCATTGTTCAAAAAATAGAAAGGAACTCAGGTCATAAAATTGGGCCTGACCCCCTGGACGGCATATATAAAAGGGAGTTGGCATGGTTTCTGAAAGGCGATCAACCTTTTATAGACTTGTTTTGCAAGTTGGTGGGGGGAGGGGGAACGTTTTGTTCAACCGATTGCGAATCGGATTTATATGTAGAGACTTAACCCCATAAGGAGTTGATGATCATAGTTTGTACATCTACATCCGTTCTTATAGTTATGAATTTGTTGTTTGGAATTACTCAGAGGTCCTTCTCAACTTTTTTACACTAGTAATGTATGAATTGTGATACCAAATCTCTAGCGTAAAGAGAATGATTACATTACGAAAATTGGAGAGGTTTAAAAGAGTTAAGTCCTCCCGTAATTTATACTACTCCTCGTTAGCCCAGTGAGTTATTTGCACCACGAACCTTCTACATTTTTTTACCTCAACTTATCCTTGTCTAACAGAAAAAACAACAGAGTATAAATTTTTTCGTTGTTTTTATCCTTTTATATAGAAATAAATCAATAAACATACTACGATTTCCAATTATTTTATCTTCTATACATATATTTTTGTTCCTGTTTGCCCAATCTTAATCTTGATAAGAAGAATCTTCTGATAAAATAGTGTAAGATTTAAGTTGCGCTATAATTCCTCAAATCAATCTATTTTATTGATTTTCCGTCTAGTTTGATTATGATTTCGGATAATTAAGCCAATTAGAAAAAAGCTTGCATCAGTCCTAGCCCTTTACTATATTTAATTAAAGAAGATACGATCTTTAAAGATATTTTAAATAAATTAATTTTATATTTTCTTTATTTTCAGAATCCAATTATTTTAGTATGAATACACTTGTTAACCTATTAATGAGAAAAAATCGTATATAACTTTTAATTCGGTTTTTGGATGTATAAATATGCAATAATACACCAAAGAGAAATACATTCTGAAGTTGACTACATTTATTAGTTAATCCTTTTATTGAAAAAAATTAAATGTATACATTGCACTATGTAGAAAAACGTCACTATTTATGTATTTTCATCCTTTTATTCAATAAATTAATTTTATATTTTCTTTATTTTCAGAATCCAATTATTTTAGTATGAATACACTTGTTAACCTATTAATGAGAAAAAAATCGTATATAACTTGGAATTCGGTTTTTGGATGTATAAATATGCAATAATACACCAAAGAGAAATACATTCTGAAGTTGACTACATTTATTAGTTAATCCTTTTATTGAAAAAAATTAATTGTATACATTGCACTATGTAGAAAAACGTCACTATTTATGTATTTTCATCCTTTTATTCAAGATAAAAATACTTGTTTATAATAAAGTATGTAGAAGTACATCTAGCATTTCACTATATATCATATAAGTGTTCAATTCAGCTTATGGTAAGGCAAGAAACATCTTACACAACGAGGAAATTTACCCTTGGAGCATCCTTGTGAAGTGCGTGACTTGCATTCTTTGTCAGCGCATTTCCATTACTGTTTACGTAATGGCACAACATACTGTTCTTCTCGCTTGAAATCTGTTTTCACAATGTTGTGTAAAAATACTAAAGATGAAATTTCAGAATGTTTTTGCAGGCCTGAGTCTATTGTCCATGAAAAAAATGACCACCACCATTTTTTTCACTCAAAATGAGATTCTGTAACAATTGAAATTCTTGTCCATACGGTCATTTGCACCATTGAAAGTGTTGTATTCATGGATTGTGTTTAGTTTCTCTTATCTCTTGTAGACCATCGGGAAACTTTTTCAGTTGGGGTAGCTGAGTGCAAGTTTAAAACTGTTGTAACAAATGCATTATCAACCCACCAAACAACTTCGATTTCATTATAAGAATCATACTGAATATCTATGGAGGCTCGTTTTTTTTTCATTTGCTTTTCAGGTTCCAGTGGACAAATTTTCGGCAATCTTTTATTTCTTATTGTTTCAGTTGCTCCAGAATTCGCAGTTGATTGACCAGTGGGATACTTTTAAAATAATTTTCAGAGTAAATCTTGAGTGGAAGTTTTTTATATGCTTGGGTAAATTATCAAGGAGAAACAAAAGTGTTCCTCCTTTTTTCCCTAATCAATCTCATACTTTTCATTGATTTCAAATGATGGGCCCTGATAAACTTCGAAAGCACACAATCATCCTAATCTAGCATTGAAGCACCATGTTTTGAATCCAAATCATACAGGTTTATTGCCTATGCACTGTTTACAACAACCAGGTCGATAAAATTATTTGATTATGCATTCGTATAAAGCTGAAGTTTGGTCAATTGGCAACACTTTGGCATACTGCTCGTTTAAATTACCCATAAAGTGGCGAAGTTTAGCTAGCCTGTCATCTTTATTTAGTTTTTGACTACCAATAAAGGCAGATATCTAAGTATTTATTCAAATCTGTTTCTAGCCATAGCTTCTGAAACAGCAGAATCCTGCATGTGGTTTTCTTGTGCACACTAGTGTCTGCGAATACGAAGTGCATATTAAACTAAGAGAATGAGAATTCCTAATACAGTGCGTAGATCACGTATTGACACATAAAACTGTAAACTATTTATTTTTCAAAAGGCATAACTTTAGGATTCATCGGAAATTCTCTGCAGCAATTGATAAGAAAACATTCAAACTTCTGAACTGGAGTTTTCTCTTTCAAACCGATTTCTGGAGATGTGTTTTTACTGTAATTTAAAAGGCAAAAATTCAGACCTTTTCATTTATATTTTAGAAGAACATTTTTACACTAAAATTTTTAACCTTTTAATCTTTAAACTAGTTTATTAAACTAGATTAATTTCGAATGTAAATGTAGGAAGGATTTAAATATGATGGTAGGGGAGGTAAATTTGATGGAAGAGAGGTAAGAGAATGAATAGAGGCAGGAGGAGAAGAGGAAGCAAAGAAGGAGGAGAAGAATATGGAGAGGAAGATAATAATAATAATAATGATAATAATAATAATAATAATAATAATAATAATAATAATAATAATAATAATGAGAAAAAAAAGAAGAAAAAGAAAAAGAAGTTAAGGAAGAAAAAGAAGAAGAAGAAGAAGAAGAAGATGAAGTAGAAGATGAAGAAAAGAAATAAGAATAAACATTGAAGTTATTTTGTTATTTTGTTAAATGATAGAAGCTGTTTAAAGAAAGAAATTCAGAATAAATTAATTTTTCAAAAGTGTGGGTTAATAATTAATAAAATAAATTATGTATTGTTTTAAAGTTGTATTTTATTCCTTTTAACTTTAAACCGGGTTCAAAGGGCGTTTAAGCAAATAGTTAAAAAAGTGTAATGAAATCGTGATGAAAAAAGTGGTTTCAAAGGCCAAAAAGGCCCGAGGGCATCAGCCCGAAGGCCTGTGAGCGAGCGCAGTGAACCCATGACTTATATATATATATATATATATATATATATATATATATATATATATATATATATATATATATATAATATATATATATATATATATATATATATATATATATATATATATATATATATATATATAAGTATATATATATATATATATATATATATATATATATATATATATATATATATATATATATATATATATATATATATATATATTGGGTTAAGGAATAGGTTCTTGCGGTTTTATCAAATTTATTCATTACAATTAACAATTTTAGAAAAATTTCATTTTTGCTTCATAACAATATGCAATTTAATCAATAATGTATTTCCGTTGTTATTAACGACCTCTTAGTAACGTTCAACTTGTTTTTGGATGCCTCTGCAATAAAGATTTCTGGATTTTGACTCGAAGAATTCGTTCTACCAGGTTCTTAATTCAACATCAGTATTAAACGAAACGCCGCGCAAATTGTTGGAGAACGATCGGAACATATGGAAATCCGATGGAGCCAAGTCTAAGGAATATGGAGGATGCGGCAGGATTTCCCAATTAAGCGTTTGGATGGCGTCTTTTGTCATATTGACAATGTGAGGACGAGCATTGTCGTGTTGTAGAAGGTCTTCATTACGTCGATGAGGTCGCTTTTCACGAATAGCTTCGTTAAGTCGATACATTTGTTGAACGTAGAGTTCTGCATTGGCAATCTCGTTGTTCGCAAGGAGACATAAAAAATGATGCCTTCACATTTCTACCACACACACAGCATCGTCTTTCGTGGATGAAGTCCTTGCGATAATCGCGGAAGTGTTTTTTTTTATTAGGGCTAAACCCTTGTTTTCGATGGTTTATGTTTACATAAACACACCGCTTTTCGTCGCCAGTGATGATGCGGTGAAGAAATATTTCCTTATATCCACGAGTAGCCTTGTAACGAGCGAGCAAACCCGCGGCAATCGTGGAGCGTTGAAGTTTGTTGCTTTCACTCAAACGTGCGGAACCCATGCACCGAGTTTTTGAACTTTCCCCATCGTATGAAGGTGATTCACTACAGTTTTCTGATCACACGCCAATTGTACAGCCTATTCTCCAGTCGATTGACGATGATTTTTATTAAGAAGGTCGTTCAACCGATCTTCATCCAACTTAATGGGGCGACCAGAACGTTCCTCGTCATTAAGATTAAAATGACTGTTTTTGAAACGTGAAAACCACCACCCTTGAGCTATCCTTTCTGATAAAGCATTTTCTCCGTATACAGCACAAATATCGCGACAAACTTTGGCTGCGTTTGCATTGTTCCCGTCTCCATTGAAAATGAATAACAACAAGTGTCGGAAATGCGCCTTTCTTTCAACTTGACATTCCATTTTAAGGGCACAGAACAAAAATTAAATTAACCCAACATTTAAATAATCCGCAATGACTTATTACTCAGCTCTTATTATTTATTATTGTTTCATAATATGGGCACAAATCACGTCAACATAACTTAAATCAACACAACATTAAAAAAAACGTAAGAACTTATTCCTCAACCTAATATATAGAGGGTGTTCGAAAACTAATGGTACACACTTTGACAGTAGATATAAAAACCTAAAAGAACGACTTTTACATTAATAAGTAAATGTCTAAAAATCGATCGTTTTCGAGATATCGAATCTTAAATTTGAGTATGGTATAACTAACTCTGGTGGCAGCAGTCCCTGGAGTAGCAGGTGAGGATAACACATTTGGGTACATACTTTATTATGGAATTTGAATTACAATAGTTGTTCGAAATGTCCTCCCTGTACTTCAATGCAGGTCTGGTACCTACGCAGAAGCGTTTTCCGAACAGGATCAAACACTCGTGGATTATCCACAATGAGTCCTGCAGCGTCCACTATCATTCCAACAAGACTCATCTCTGTCTCTAGTGGGGTTTCATAAATTAAATTCTTCATGTGGCATCATAGGTAGAAGTCCAAAGGTGTCATATCTGGAGACCTCGGTGGTCATGGCACTGGCCCAAAGCGTCCTATCCATCTGTTGGGAAAAGTATGGTCTACTCGTATATATTGTCGCACATTCCTTGAGCCATGCGCTAGAGCGCCGTCATGTAAGAACCACATTTCACCTTAAATACCCAAAGGCACATCGTCTAAAAGGTCACGCAATACCTCCGGTATAAATAATACATAGTGATCTCCGGTTAAATTCGTTGGAAACACATAGGGCCCAACCAAGTTTGTACCAATAAACCAGCCCACACATTAACACGGAACCGCTGTTACTGGTGGCACTGATGTACACCGTGAGGGGTTTCATTCTGCCATATGTATAAGTTGTATGTGTTAAACACACCACCGCGCGTAAAAGTAGCTTCATCAGTGAAGAGGACATACTTTGGCAACTCATTATCTTCAATGGTCTTATTCATGAACCAACATGCAAACCGTTCACGAGGGTTAAGTCAGCTGGAAGGGGCTCTTGTACTCTCTGGAAATAGTACGGGTAGAGGCCTTTATCATGGAGTGTTTGCCATACTATTGAGTAATAACGCATTCCAAGTGCATTTGATGTAGCCCGAGTGCATGTACGGGGGTTTATATTAAAATGTTGTAGTATCCGCTCTTCGTTCGCAGCGTTGACTCTCCCACAACGAGCACCCATTCTCTTCTGTTTACCTGAAAACTGCCAGTATCTTGCGGCCGTTGATGCACCCTGGTGAAAACGCGATGATCAGGCGAATGACGGTTGGGAAAACGCTCTGCTTACAATCGTTCAGCCAATCTAGCATTGCCATTCATTCGTCGAACCATATTCCATGTGCATATCTGCTATTTCATAATTTGTTAAGTTATTTATATTGTCGCAGCTATTTTACAATGTTCAGTGATAGCAGATGACCATTAGAGTAAACAATTGTTGCCATATTTTCGGATCTAGGATACTGCCAAAAGTAAGAAATATCCCTCGATCTCCAATCTTTTACTTATTCTTGTAAGAGTCGTTCTTTTGGGTTTTTATACCTACTGTCAAATTTCGTACCATTAGTTTTCGAACACCCTCTGTATATATATACTTGTATATATATATATATATATATATATATATATATATATATATATATATAATGAAATCATACAATGTGTAGTTTTATTTGAGAAAATATATCTGACCTGAAGGGCTGGAAACCATATGAATATTGCAAAAGAGTTACCTGCATCATGATGAATTGCGCTTGGTATCAAAATGTTGTGAAGATGAGTGGTGATCGGTGCTCTGTTAACACTAAAAACTGTAAGTAGTGTAATGGGAAAGTGTAACGGAGATTAGAATCCGTGGTCGCATATCAGAATTAATCCAATAACTGCAGGGCAAGGTGATAGAAGACCAGAGCCTTAGAATTCGTGCTTTCGTGAGAGAGATGGGGGTCACTAACATGAAGATGGTCCTGAATGATGACTTTCACTACCACTCGTATTAAAGGAATTACCAACAAATTCCGACATCTAAGTTCAAGGAAAACCGCTTGACGAAGGCAAAGAAGCTACTGAACAAATAGAAATTTCTTTTGAGTCTGAAATTAATTGGTTCTTCTCATCTTCTCAATTGAAAAGATATTCTCCCAGGACCAGTTGCACAATACCCAAAGCAATATGTGATGAGTGTATAATACATGCGACTTTTCACATATCATGAAGGCCAGTTTCTCTCATAATGTGATGGTATTTGTATGTGTGTTCAGTGATGGTGACATCATGCCACTTCACATTTTTGAGCATAGGCTTTGGCTCAATTCAGTCAGTTATGGAAGCTGCTGGAGATAGTGGTCACCCCTGACTGGAGAGGAGTGCCACTACAAAGCCAAACTTCCGCATAGAGACAGAAGTGGTTGTCTTAGAATGTCTACGGCTTCAACAGTTCGACTTTCTGCCGCCTTCTAACGTATTTCCCTATTTTAATCCCATGATTTATTTGTTTGCGTAACGCGGTTTGAGAGACACTAAACGCTCTGCCTGTATCCCCGTGGCAGAACTGGTACCGAATTTCGTAGCTCTCCTCAGGCAGTGGTGGAGCCTAAGGAGAGGCTACTTTGAGTAAACTGGTATCTCTTAGTCATATTTAGTTACATTTTTTTTTAGTTTTTAAAATACATTTTTTGCAGGATTTGATTTTATGCACATACAGGGTGTGCCAAAATTAAGTGCGTATTTTGAAAAAATTTTAAACTTTTATGAAAGGATTTTGAGGAATTATGTTCATCATGTTCAAATTGTGCTCTGCACAAAATTGTAGTGTTCCATGTACAGGGTGTCCTCCAATTTTTTTTTTCAATCCTTTTCAGAACCCTTTAATAATGAATACAGAAGAGCGGATTTTTGTTGTGATAGCTCGTATTAGAGAAACGAAATTTAAAGAGGTACGAACAAAGTTACAAAGAAAGTTTAGAAAACTTGGATCTACAGACAACGCGATCCGTTCACTTGTGAACAAAATTAAAAGAACCGAATCTGTACATGATGAGAAAGGAAGAGGACTAAAAAGGATTGACTCAACAAAACTGAACAAATTCGACTATTGTTGCAAAATGAACCAAGAAATTTGGTGAGAAAGGCTAAACAGAGACTGGCTCCTCTGATACGAGCTATCAAAACAAAAATCCGATCATCTGTATTCATTATTAAAGGGTTCTAAAAGAGATTGAAAAAAATATTGTAGACACCCTGTAGATGGAATACTACAATTATGTGCAGAGCACAATTTTAGCATGATGAACATAATTCAAAATGAGTTTTTGCTAAATTTTTCAATTTCATCAACATACACAATCACTTTTGCGACTGCTGCTATATATATATATATATATATATATATATATATATATATATATACATATATATATATATATATATATATATATATATATATATATATATGAATTGAATATCTTCACAAAGTAGCACTTGAGGTTCGCAATGAATGCAATGTCTCGCAGAAAAAATGGAAATGGTGCTTCCAAGTACTTTCGAAATTTTTTCGGGTTCATTCTCAAGGATAATTACAAGAGAAAATAATCTAAGGTTATATATAAGCTAGTAAAAGATAAAGGACAGCCTCTAAGACAAGAAATCCCCAATGATGAAGTAGGAGAGGGATAGGTAAATTCACATTAAGATTTTGCTATAACAGGTAGCAAGGTCAAACCGAGAGCGAGTAAGAGTCAAGAACAGAGCCAAAAGGGTAAAAACGCTTAACCGATAAAGTAATAGTCGAAAGGGAGATTAGGAGAGACAGGAGAAGTAAATTGAAACGAAGGGGAGAGGGACAAAGAGAGAGGAAAGAAAATAAAATAATGTTAATACAAAACCATTGCAATAATTAAATTGACACATCGGGTTGCCATAAAAATTAAAATTGCCTCCTCCCCCCCTTAAAAAAAATAGGAATATAATTCAAAGATAATTTCTTTAAGAATGAGCTTTGTCATAACAACTTATACTTTAAAAAAGACCAAGAGAAATGTTAAAGTTATTTAATTGGTTTATATATGAACATTCAGCAAAGTTTCTTTTAATTGAGTCATTTGAGCGAAAAATATATTTTGCTGAATTCCAATTAATTAAGTGGTTATTTTCGGACATATGCACAAAAAACACACTATTATTTACACCTCTCTCAACATTCTATTTATGCTGATTAATACGGACAGATAATTGGTTTCCTGCCTGTCCAAAATATTTACTTGGACAAACAAAACATTCGAACGAATAGACTCCCCCAATATTATTACAATTATTGTGAACTAGAATGTTTTTATAGTGTCGTTATATTTGAAAGCAACTGAAATGTTAAAGTTCTTTAAAAGACGGGGAAGGTCAATGAAACAAACAGGGAAGGGAAAAACCAACACGTTTTTAACATTAAACGGGATAGCAGGAGTTGTATTATAGAATGTCTTTTTTCAGAGGAAATGCAGTTTAGAAGAGAGGGATACGGGTAAATTAGTTTATAGCCAATTTTAAAGATATTGGAAAACTCAGAATTATCAATATATGGGGTCACCCTGTTTTTAGGTTAGGTTCGAATTTTTACCCTTTCGATGTTTATAACCAGTAATCGCGGCTATGAGTTTCAATTTAAAGATCTCTCGAAAATTAAGGTTTGTCAGACCCTTATGCGCCTGCAATGTTTAAAAACGCAATAATACCTATTAATTATCAGCATTACCAAGAATCAAATAATTTAAATATTTAGTTAAACTTGCGCCCATCGGTTTGAGACCCGCTTTAAAGTCTGTGGCTGACAATTGTGGCTCGCCCTGCTCCACTACTGTTATGTGAAAATCGTTCTATGCTCGTCTTTAATGATACAATACTCTATTACTTAAATTAAAATAGACCTCACATTCTTATACATTCTAAATTTTAAATGCATAATTTAACTCAAGCATACAATTTAATTTGTTCAAGATAGTTTTTTATGCCTGGACAACGGCGAATATCTTTGCTAGACAATTTCTCCCCAGAACTAAGCGACCCGCTTCTCACTACTGCGATTCTTGAGCGCATGCTCTTGCTTTCCTAACAAAGGGCTATGATAGCCCCCTCCCCCCTAACTACATCTAGTGGTCATCTTCAAGAGTTTAAGGGACACGCTGGTAAATAAGATTAACAACAACCTTTGGCCCCCATCCAAGAGGCGCTTGAACTCACTGGAAAGAGTGAACCACGGGCGAATGTCGCCACAATCTTGGATTCTCATTCATAAGATGTTGCTTCCTTCACTGCATAACTGGATATAGATGCCATCTCAATAAGAATCTCAAAATCTGAGCAAACAAAGTATGCATCCAGATATAATTTTCACACACCGTGCTGGAAGTTACTCTCTATAACATAAATTCAGAGATCAACCGATCAATCTGCCCCCCCCTCATCTGTTGCCAAAATCCCTGCAACTAAGAGAAAATTTCCAGGAATATCAAGGTTTTGATAATGTGCCCTGTACCGTCTTTGCGAAAATTGCTTTCATAATAAAAACATCTCAAGCACGCGATTTCTTATCTAGACGAGATTAGTTATTCCAATAATATCGGCATCAGCTTCCGATAAGACATAATAGAGAGCTGAATTGCCCTTCAGACAGCAAAGTGACACTATTATTGGCACTAATTTTATCTTCCTTTATAAATTAATTAATAATAATTATTTACTGCACCAAATCAATAGATGGAAACATTCAAATAGTAAGTATTGCTGTTTTTAAATCATGATTTAGCAGTCACATATTCATAATTATCTATCTAAAATATTTCCCTCTACATTGCCCTTCACTCAAGGTTCAGTGACTTAGACTGTATGAGCGAAAAAACGGCAGTTGTATAATTGGGATAGTAAAGATTTTCAGTGTTTCCTTGTCATTCCTCCATCAAATAATTACGAAGGTCCGCCGGTGCAATGTTGCCCAGGAGACAATCACCTAAACTACATATTAGCTATTAACAAATATTTATTTATATGAGTATCTATGGAGGACTCCATGTTTTTGTGCGAGTTTGTTAGAGAAATAAAAATATGTGCTATTGCGTATTTCCTTTTGGTCTTTTATTCTTTTTCTGCATTGATATTTTTATATATGTATGTTTATTAAAGCACATTACCTTCTATTTTTTCCAAAGATATGTTGTAGAAAATGATCATTAAAAAAAGTAATATAAGATAGTTAAATCAAAACAAGCAAAATAACAGCGATAAAATACATCCAACTATTGCCCTAATTTGAAATTAGGTAAAATATGAGAACAATATTAACTGGTTTATGAGTCGACTATATTAAAATTTACTTCACTGAGTGCTAAAAGATCATATGCACATGGGATCTCAGGTAGAAAGAAGCATGAATAAGTAGGTGCTGCAGAAGAGACAGTGAATATTTTAGAGAAATGTGAGGGAAGAATATTTATGGTTCAGTACAATCGGAAGAAAGGAATGGTTGACCAAACGGATGAAAAACTGCCAAAATTATTTATCATATATAGTTAAATAGGTTCTAGACGAAAAATGATCTTGGGTAATAATGGTATTAAAGCGTTTACAGAAAAGCTGAATTTCGTCAGAGTGGAAATCATAGATTCTCATGAAAAGTAATACGAAAATTAAATTATGCAGTACATGAGAGCTATGTAAGTAAAGAGTTGTAAATAATAAATTGGTTCCACGAAGTTAAGATTTAAAGTGATTTTAATGTTTGGTTCGGATGACGTGGTATGGAGCTGTTTCTACATGAGCGAAACTCATTATCACAGAAAATATTTGAGGTAGAAGATATGAAATGATAAGTTTGCTGGACAAAATGCGATAGGGTGGTGGAGTAAGGTGAAGTGAAAATGTGTTGAAGTTATGGAGACCGACTAGTTTTGAGAAACGATGATTTAGTAGGCTCGGAACCACGAAAACGCACAACAGTCAAGGTCCAGCTCCTTTTCCTCAATCGAGGCTCGGGACGGCAAGCACTGCTTCAGAAGTCAGTGAAATCGTGGCCAGTTGTCAAGGGAAAGCGGGAAAGATTGGGGGTAAATGCTAAGGTCGGAAGGGTTCGGTGTCATTCTCTCATTCCAATTACCTCCAAACCTCCCACTCGCATTCATTATACACTCACAGACACCTATTGTGATTTTCTTTTTTTCTACCTTAAATACTCGCTCTCATGCAGAGATCACCGCTCCCCCACCATTTTGCATCTACATCACACTTTTCCATACTTTATGCTTCCGGCCGCCATTCATATCGACTCATTTCAACCTGACCCTCAAAACCATATGCTCTTCGTGCAGTTTTAAGGGAAATTCCTATAAAAATCTTCCATATTTCTTCTCTACTACTTTGTCATTCATACTTACACCTGAAATCGCATCCGCTTATGATTTTTAGCCACAGGCTGAACTAGGGCATAAAATTGGCGGGTTTATCCACCACTTACTTCGGTTTGAGGATTTTACCTGTTATTCGAATTAAGCAATTATAATTGGATCTATTTCTAATCGTTATTTTGCTTGCTCAGTTTAATAAAAGAGTTTATCTAATTCCGAGTAAGAACAATAAACAAAGGAATTCTACCAGAAATTTAGAATTCTGGGCTACTTTTCAGACTAGTTTTATTAAATTGTTTTATTTTTTCGTATCTCAAATTATTATAATTTTTCTAATTAGCAAAATATATAATCGGTACTCTGATTTAACTTATAACTGGTCACTCACAAACGTACACAAGCATAATGTATATGTCGTATGGTGACTCCACAGAAGGAAGCACGCCAGAAATTGGCATATAGATCTTAATGCGAGGGTTAAATAATCAAATTCAAGTGCGGTTGGCCTAAATAATCAATTATTAGAGGTTCTGGGATTAGAAAAACTGATTGTAGAAAAATAACTTTACTATATACAAAGAAAATATTATTAGCAAAAGTAGTAAGATTAGACCCGGGGTACCAAACCGGGTGGGGGGATAGAAATGACTCGACGGGGACGAGAGTCCGAGGGAGGATTTACGGTGATTGCTTCCAGGGAAAGGGAAGGGGGAGTGCAAATGACTGGGAGACTCATGAAAAGCCTAATTGACTGGAGACTTTGGATTCGACGAGTACGCGGGGTGATGAAAAGTTTCACTTACAAAATTGTTCTTCTTTAACCTCGCTGAGAAATGAACGAGGGAGTACTCTAGACGAGAACTAATTCGATACTCGAGTGATAGATGCCTGTCCGTTTCTATCTATCGTCTGCTGAGCGGGAACTCTGGCCTTAGGTACCTGCAAGGCCTGATAGAGTTTGACGCGTCGTGTTCGTAGCTAGAAGCCATTGGGTGGCGAGGTAGAGCGTACGAGGATGTACCTGGCTGTATGATACTACTTTCTGAAAGCTTTTTCCGGGGCTGTGAAGCCGTGCCGCTGCATCTTTCTCAGGTGCCACGAGTAGACATTGGATTCCGGGAGGGGGGAAACCTTCTATCTCTAAGATCTCCTTTCCTCCCAAGAAGGAGCTTCCGAAGGAAGTGACATTAGAATAATATAGGGTATTTACACGCTAAATTTCCAATAGAGACACAAATAGAAAAAGGGATGGTACCAGCTACTCTGCACAAATATACGAGGGGTGGTCAACAAGTTTTGCAAATCGGTAGGGCAAAACAGAGGAAAGGAAATGGCTGTTTTGGGGGGTGTTAGGACAAGTTATGACAAGTCAGGACCTGAAGCCGCACGTCCTGCCTCGTTTATTTAAGAAGCAGTAGCTGATCGCAGATTGTCAGTCACAAATATTGCAACAATGGAGAAGGTTGAGCACCGTCCAGTGATCAAATTTTTGACCAAGGAAGGCAAGAATGCAAAAGAGATCCATGAACGCACGGTTGCAGTGCACACCGACACCGCCCCTTCCTATGCAACCATTGCTCGCTGGAATAGGGAGTTCCGCCATGGTCGTGAGTCCCTTCAAGATGACCCCCGTCCAGGACGCCCATCATACGTGACCAACGAGGACAATGTGGCCCGTGTGGAGAGTATCATCCTTGAAAATCGACGGGTGAAGGTCGAAGAAATCAAGCAAGAACTTGGAATGTCACATGGAAGTGTTATCAACATCATCCACGACAATTTGGCCATGACCAAGGTCTCTGTCCGTTGGGTCCCTAGAAACCTCACGCCCCATGATTGACTTCAACGTCGTCAAAGTCCACAATGCCAGAGTTGCACAAGCTGGCACGCGCGAGTGCGGATTCGAGGAACTCAACCATCCCCCCTACAGTCCACATCTGGCCCCTAGCGACTACTTTTTATTCATCTTTCTCATAGCTGCACTGCGTAGACGCCGGTTTGGGGACGATGATGATGTCCAGCTCGCCGTCCAGAAGTGGATTGAACAGCAGTCGGGAGATTTCAAGTTGTCGGCAATTCAAAGGCTAAGGGACAAGTGGCGCAAGTGCATTGAAGTCGAGAATAGTTATTTTGAAAAATCATATAAGACTTTTCGTCATATCTCGTTTCCTTATATCCGAATTGCAAAACTTATTAACTGCCCCTCGTAAGTCAAATAAATGGGACTGAGGAAATGCTCGGTATTCCTATTACCAAACAACATCAATTGAAAACAAATAATAATAGTACTAATACAATAAGCCAGAGAGGAATAGTTATCAATGGCCGGAGTCAATATAGTCTCGATAACCAGGGGCTTACATACAAGGATATTAAAAAAAAATAAAGGTCCCATAATACTAAAAGAGGTACATACTAACAGGATAATCCTAAAAAATATATACACAATTATAAAAAAAATAATGGCACATATTCTTATAAGGCATTTCACAAAACTACAAGAATGATTAGGGAATATATAAAAAATTAATCTATTTGACGTTAAAATTAATTAATGAGAAATTACTGCTAAGTCAAATCCATGTGATTCTGCTTAAGCTGTCCGCCAGGCAATTTTCAGAACCCTTAATGTATACATTTTTGAATGGAATTCTTGGAGAGAGAGGCTCCCCCTGATGAGGCGACCATTATTGCTCTTAACGTTCCGTAGGTAAGAGAGGGTTTATGCTCAGTCTCAATAATAAATTTTGTACCTAAGAGACACAGTTTGAACTTGTGGACGCTCCAAACGATGGCATGAGCTTCTCGCTTGTTACCGCATAGTTTTTCTCGAGGAAAATCAGTCTACAGCTCACAAACGCGATGGGGAAACTTTCGCTATGGTCACCATAATGGAGGAGAACACATCCTATTCCATCGTTACTCGAGTCAGTCCGTATGTCAAAAGGCTTATGGGGTTCGGGTAAGCGGAGGATCGGTGCTAAAGCTAACTTTCCTTTAAACTGATCAAAGCTAGTGATCGAACGGGGTAGGCAGACGAGGAACTCGAGGTCCTTTTTCTTGAGGAAATCACGCATGGGCGCAGTAATAGAGGCAAAGTTCCTAATAAAACATCGGTAGAAGGAGGCGGACCCCATGAATGAACTTAACTGCTTCTTTGTTGCAGGCAGTAGCATTTCTTCAATTGCCTTGATTTTGTCAGCATGGGGAGCCAAGGAATCGTTTCTTATGTAGAAATCCAAATAGTCAATAGTGCTAAAGGCAAAATGGCACTTGATAGCGCTAATTGTGAGGTAGTGTGCACGGAGTCGGCACAGGAGGGCACGAAGGGCGGCCACAATGTAGTCTCATTCCTGAGTCACCACGTAAATATTGTAAAAGTAAAAGGTGACGTGGGGCATCGCTTTCAATAATTGCCTCATCATTCGGTTATAATTGCTACATGCCGTCACCAATTCAAAGGAGAGTAGCTGGAATTTCATCAAGCCCTTGTCTGTGTGGAAGGCCGTGTACTTTTTTACCTCTTTCCTCAATAGAATCTGGTAATAGGCCTTGCACAGATCTAATTCGCTAATAACTTTGGCCTTCTCCAATATGTGCAAATTCTGATCGATTAGGGGAATCGGTTCGGCATCAAACACGGTGACGGTGTTTAACTTCCGGAAGTCGATGCATATCGGGTAAGAATTGTCCGTCTTCTTCACCATAACGACTGGGGACAATACTATGACTCGGAGGCCTCTTTAATATTCATCTTCAATAGCTTGTCATCCTCCTCATTGACCGATTTTCTTAATTAAATGAGGAAGGGGCACGGGCAGGTTCCTGGGCGGTGAGCTGAATATTGTGCTTGAACTGGGTAACAACAACCACAGGTATCCGAGATTACATTGGTGAATTGGGTGAGTAGTGCTTGTAACTGGGTCTTCTGGGAGATCAGAAGCTGAGCGTTTATACTCAACTTGGGCGATGGGGAATCGGCGGTATCTGGCAAGACGCGAAGAGGATATTATGCGTCTTTTTCTATGCGGGCGACTTGTTACACGGCCAAGAAGACAAGCGGGTAGCTAGACTCCAAGACGGATTCTTCGTCTAGGGCCACAAGTTGATTGGCACAAGCGCATCGATGTTACGTTTTAAGCATGTTCACGTAGAATAGCTGAGTGACAGACGGAGTTTGGATCAAGTAGTCGTCGGGGCCGCGTCTCTCAATCACTGGAAAGGGGCCCTTCCATTGGCTCAAAAGTTTGTTGTTCTCTGTGGGGAGTAGTAAAATGACTTCGTCACCGGGATTGAATTTTCGTTCTTGGGACTTACATTCGAAGTAGGTTTTATTCTTGACCAAGTTCGGCTCGGCGTTCTGATGCGCGAACTCTGCGCACTTTCCTAGCCTCTGCCTCAGGTGTAGGAGGTAAACGTAGGAGGATTGAATCTCGTGGTCTAATTTCGAATCGGAGAAGAGGTCGTAGGAATTTTGAGGGGCCCTCTTACATTGCGTCCATATAGAAGCTCAAATGGAGCAAAACCTAAGGTGCGATGGGGACTTTTCCGGTATGCAAAATGGGCTACCGGCAAGAAACAGTTCCATTCTTGGGGTTTCCTTGCGCATAGTTTGTTGAGGATAAATTTGAGGAAGCCGTTGAGCTTCTCACACATCCCGTTATTAGCTGGGTGGAAAAGCATGGTAAAAAAGGATTTAATCATCACAAGTTTGCCGATGTACTCTATCAGTTGCGACATGAATTGGCGGCCACGATCAGACAGGATTTCCCTGGTTAATCCAACGGGAGAGAAGATGTAGATTAGTGCTTTCACGCAGGAGATGCTATCTATATTCAATGGTACGGCCTCGGGAAACCGGATGGCAAAAATCCACTAAATTTAGCACGTTACTGTGACCTTCACTCGACGGGGGCGTGTATCGGACTGATAAGATCAATTGCGACACTGGCAAACGGCTCTGAGATTAGTGGTCCTCTCTATAACGGGTCGGGCTTAACTTGCCGTTTGGTGGCAGTCTTTTGGCAGATGTTGCAAGACCTGCAGGAGCGGAGGATTTCTTCATGGGCGCCTGGCCAATAAAAATATTTGAAAATCTTCTGTGTGGTCTTCGTGGGGCTAAAATACCCTGAACGCAGAAAACACAATACTCAGGTCTGGAATTTAGCGTTTTCTAAGCACACACGGTAAAGTAAGCCGTCCGTAACTTGCTAGGAGATCACCTTGTTTCCTCGGGTGTCTTCTTGCTTTTTTGACTGGGCCCACAGGCGTCGAAGGAAATCACAGTTCTTTAAGTTCCTTGCGAAGTCTTCAGGCATGACCTCCTTAAACTCGGAAGAACTCGTGGTTTTTAGGGGCGAGGGCATCTTTAAATCTTTTACTACTTGCGAACGGGTAACCATGGGTTGAGTCAAGGAGTTGGGAAGACCCCATGGGTACTAGGGAAAGCAGCTTGTCCAGCACCACTATGCAGGTGCACCCGAAATCTCTCACAAGAGGGGAGACACGGCAGCCATTAATCCTTCTGGATTGGAACATAAGGCCTCTAGGGGTATTATCAAACAAGAAGTTTACATGGTGGACGCCGGGACTTAAGGAGCTCGGGGGAGAAGAAGATTCGATGGCGTTGATGGACGCCCAGACGTGTCAAAGATCTGGTGTACCTGGTGGAAGATTTACTCGTATTCCTGAACTGAGAGTTCTGTGGGCAGTATATTTTCACAGGGCCCTCTACGCCACAGGAAAAACAAATGATGTGTCTCCTGGCGAAAGATGACGTAGTGAGACTGAAGAGAACGGCTTTACATCCCAGTCTTCGGGCGAAAAGAGTGGTTTCGTCTTCGACGGACCAGGTTTCGTGACAAACTTGTTTCCATTTTGCAGAATGAATTTACCTTTGGTTGGCTTAGGTTTGGGGGAAATGGGGCCGTTTTCTTCCCTTCTTTCGGATAAAGGTTGTGGCTTGCTGAATAAATGTCTGCCTCCTCTGTGCATTCCTTGAATGTGAGGTGCCGCCGGTCTTTTACGAAAGATTTGACTTCAGCCGGAAGTGCAGCCAACAACTGGTCTCCCAGGAAGAAGTCAACGATTGCATCGTAGTCATGCTGGATTTTAGAAGCATCAAGCCAAAGGTTGAGGTGACGCTGGAGGGTGTACCCAAACTGTCGGTATATTTGGCCTGGCTAGGGGCGGGCATGTCTGAATTTAGATCGGTAAAAATCTGGGGTCATGGTATATGCCACCAGTGACTCTGATTTTAAGGTCAGATAATCAATTGTTGCCTCTACGACGAGTGATATGAATATATCTCGGAGATGGGAATTTAGCATGGGCAACGATTGCGCTATTTCATCCACATCACTACATCCATGCCAGTCAATCGTTGATTTCGAAAATTTTCTCTAAGTGAATTAAGAAGGCTCAAAAAATTTCCGCCTTCCTTGAAAACTGGAAGCTTAACAGACGCGGTAGGCGGAGCTTCTTATTTCGAGCTGATGGACTGTGTCTCTTTCCTGGTCCTACTCATTTCAATTTCCTGAAGGCAGATTCTTTCCCTTTCTCTTATTTCTTCTCGTTCCTTCTCTTCTCTTTCTCTTCTTTCTTCTCTTTCGATCCTTTCCTCCACTTGGATATAAGCTAGAAGGTCCTTGCCGCTAAGCAACTTAAATGTGTTAAATAATGAGGACATTTTATCACGTTCGACCAACTTTTATGAAAAGCACCACAAAAGGGAGGGGGGTATTTAGAGGCACAACGGGAGTGCTGGTATGCTTTAGCATGGTATACATTTCTTTGCTAAAAAAATAATAGAGGCGATAATTATTTCGCACGGTGCAAATTCATAATTATATTCGAAATATTCACTCCGGAATTTAGCGGGAGCCTGTGTTGCCCAATACGCAAACAAGAAATCGAAAAATATTACCAAAAAAAGCAATAAGATTAACTCCTTTACAATATTGCAGACGTTTTATGAAGCCTGGAAAGGGTTAAAGTTTCACACGGTCACAAATTTAATACAAAATATGCACACAGTTTGAAAACCAGAACGTTTAATATACAAGGATCACATCCTTTAGAATCTGTCACAGGTCTTAAAGAAATGAGATCAGATATTGCGGATGACCCTGAAAACCTGAGACCAAAATATAATACAGATGTCGTAGGGTGACCCCACAGAATGGAGTACGCCAGATATTGGGATATATGTAGATCCAAGTGCGAGGGTTACATAATCAAAATCGAGTGCGGTTGGCGTAAATAAAAAAATAACTTTAGTATATATAAAGAACATATTATTAGCAAAAGTAAATAAATGACAATAAATAAAATGAAACCAGGGGTAACAAACGGGAAGGGAGGATACAAATGACTCGAAGGGGACGAGGGTACGAGAGAAGATGTACGGTGATTGCTTTCAGAGAAAGGGGGGAGCAGTGCAAATGACAGGGAGACTCACGTAAGACCTAATTGACTAGAGGCTTTGGATACGACGAGTACGCTGGGAGCTGCAAAGTTCCACTTGCAAAATCGCTTCTTCTTTAACATCACTGAGAAATAAACGAGAGATTTTCTCCAGAGAAGAACGAAGTCGATACCCGAGTGATAGATGCATGTGACGCGTCGTGGCTTCGTAGTTGGGAGCTGTTAGGAAGCGAGAGATGGCGTACGAGGCTCTGCGTAGCTGCTAACTAAGAGGAGGCTGTATGCTACTAATTTCTCAAAGCTTTTCTCGAAGTATTTATACTGCTTTTGCGGACGCGGGTCGACGGAGGCCCTCATCAGGAAAACGGGGATCTCATAAGACTTGGTGTGCCAGTAGGGGGAGGGATACTATTGGTGGGCATCATAGCCTCACGCAAAGGTCCCCGACACCGTAGGCCTCACGCCAATCAGGCGATGGGTCGGGGAAGAAATGCAAGCCAAACGTACCACGCATTCGCGCGAAATTCTGGCGGCCTCCTTTGGGCTGTCTGGTCGTGAAAGTCCATTTTTCTCAGGCACCATGATTAGACATTGGGTTCTAAGGGGTGGGTGGAGTAACCTTCTCTCTCTGACAATATATATATATATATATATATATATATATATATATATATATATAATGGTAGATATCACATTGGCGTACTGTATATCACTGAAAAATAATGGTAACCTACAATATTTGAATCAAAATTTTATTAATAACTATCGGACTAGTTTCGGCAAGATGTCATTTACCACAAATAATGAAGAAACTAGGCAAGAAACACAGTATATATAAGGTAAGACGCATCCTAAACAAAATGAAACAGCACGAAACAATCGAAAACAGTCTGGAGAGTTGCTAATTTCCGGACGCAATGCATCTCGAGGATTAGCAACGAAAGAAAGAAAAAATAAAATCTCAGGAGTAAAGGAAAAAAATTCTTCCGTATAACGAACACTACCCTATTCTTTGTCCCTTCTAGCTGGCTTACAATATACATATTTAGAGTTAAGAAATTATTTCAACAGCAGTAGTATAGAGATTTGTTTGGGGTAAAAGATACGCTGATATTAAGAATAACTTGTATAACATTTTGAATAAGGTGTCATGCCAATATTATGTTTATCTCATACCAGCGGCATGCGGTACAAGTGGTCATTATGGATTTTCTTGATTATTGAGAATGAGAATTTGATGTGATCAGTGAGATGTTCTGTTGCACGAGAAACGCAAAAGTGTAAAAGAAACTGCAGAAAATATGAGAAAAGTAAAATAAAATCCCAATATTGTGGACCACAACAATCTTAACCATAGCTGAGAGGCAGGAAGATTTTACAAATCTAGGCACAAACGAATATATATATTAGTATTTTGTACTTCGTTCTTTTGTATGACCAGGCCTGTTCCTTCCAAAAATCTTGCCATTTTTCACGATATAAATGCACCTATAATTTCAAATCATGAGGTTCATTCTTAGTTGGCGAGTATCGAGATAAACTCATAAGTTTATCTTGAGCAGCGCAATTAGCTAAATTTTTTATAACTAGAAACCTTTGAAAGTTTAGAAAAACAAGTAAGAAAGAGATTTGAACATCCACCAACGCCAAAGTGAGTGGTTGACTTTTTAAAAGAGGTAAAGTAATTCATTATACTGGATTTCAAGCTACCATTGCAAAAATTCACAAATACCTTTTTAATTCTGATCACTTAAATTTCGGTTCGTTTTTTCTTTGTACACCCACTATATTAATAAAACCAAGTCATGTCTTAACAAAGCTTAATCATCCAGCCCTCCTTTTCATTTTATTACGCTAAAATTCGTCAAGTTTAGTTGAGGTTTCGATTTCCTTCAACATATCTGTTCTTGAAGACGACTCTAAAATCTAGGGCAGGGGTTCTTAACCTTTTAACATGAACTTCAACCTCTCGCAATGTACCAATTAGTTTTCGTAATCATCGATAACAGACTAATTATGGTTTTAAGTTTTATTTACATTAACATAGTGGCGAATTCTGGATCTCAATTGTCTTGCTTGCTCAAACAACGCTTTTTAGCTACATTCGCTAAAATCAATGAAGTTTCACTGTTATTTGAGCAGACGTGAAAGAATATTTCATATATATATATATATATATATATATATATATATATATATATATATATATATATATATATATATATATATATATATATATATATATATATATATATACATATATATATATATATATATATATATATAGAGGACAAATATAATTTAGCTCCGCATCTCAAAATTAACCCTCCTTGGAGTGCAACAGCGTGCAGACCTAACATAGACATGTTTCGCACACTCAAAGGGGGTGAGCACCCCAGGTTAATACCACTGCTCTAAGCTAATATGAGCATTTGTCTATGTTTTCTTGATATATGGAAAATAAAGCTATTCTTTAAAACGTTTTTTCTTATAACTTGACTAACTTTAGTTGCTAATTTCTTTGATCTTTATATAGTTCCTAGAAGAATATCCAAGATAAGGAACTAAATGTCTGATAGATCCAAATATATATCCTTCTCCATCTATTCGTTGGTCTTTATTTTCATGTTGAGCATCTATATTTTATATATATATATATATATATATATATATATATATATATATATATGTATTCTTGATTTAATATGCATTATCAAGGAAGGAAATAATCAAAAAGGCTAGATATTTATTTAGATTATTTTATATCTATAAGAATGAATTAAAATTATTCAATAGAGGACACTGACTCTATATTTCGTGTTGTTGTTTTTATGCAATCTATTTAGACTCTAAAATATTTTGAGACATTTTTGTGAAAATCATTCTTCTCTTTTACAGTTGTTTTTTTATTAATCCCTTTAGCATTAAAACTTAATGGCTACAAGCCATTGACAATGAGACATACATTAAGTGTTAGCATTGTGCCTTGAACACAGCTCTCATTGTTGACAGCGACCATGCAGTCATACCTTTTTTGACTCCTCACGATTTGTACACATGAAATAAATTTTAGCAACTTTATAGTGTTTCCTAAACAGGTATCGCTTGCACTCTTTACATTCAAATGTAGAATGATGATTTTCGTCTTTCGATACGAAGATGACGGTGACCTTTTTCAAAAAAGTATCATAACCTATTGCTTTGCCACTCACCCATCTCAACAGAACTTGAGTAGGTGGAGGAAGGAAGTTTAAGGCCCTGACTTGCACTTGTTTTCGATTATAGTAAGGGAGAGTTACTCACATCGTCAGGCCATATCTCGCATATTCTATCTGGCAGGGTTGGATCAAATACTGATTTTTAAAAATCAAATACAAATACATACTTTTATTTCTGTATCTATAAATACAAATACAAGTACTGGTTCAAAAAATACAAATACTCCTATTCCAGATTGAAAAAATACGAATAAAAAATTCTTGAAAGTATACAAAAAACATAAACAGATACTTTTTGTCACTCAAGTTTACATTTTACATATCATAAATACATTTTATCATCATTAATGCTCGGAAGGTTTCCGGGCCGAGTTTTTCTCGCTCAGGAGTGTAAAATTGCTGGCCTTGCTAAACACCCTCTCAGATGGTGCCGACGTTGCAAAACACCCTTAGACTATTCTTGTCGAAATGCTTCAAAATTTTGAAGCTTTTTTATCAGGCCAGTACCTTAGTGAGTTGATAGCAAAAGGCAGAACACCTTCCAGGTACGTTTTAAGTTCTGTCATCACCATTGTAGTGTCGTTTGTTGATGCACTTGCTACCATTTGCCCAGCTGGAGGCATGATGGCAAAAAGACGAGGTCGTTTTGCACTTACACTAGCCTCGTCTTGATTCATGCTCATGGAGACGAAAGGTTAACTCTCTTAAATTACTTTCTTATTCAAGGTCGATTGAGTTGACTCGGAAAGAATTAAGTCCACAACATAGAACCCTTTTCCTTTTGCATTTCCTTACATGAAATCCATGCCAGCTTAAACTTGGGGTCCATGAGAGCTGCGGCAATGGCATCAGTCCTCTGAAAAAATAGATGCAACCTCTTCTTAATAGAAGAATGTAGTCCATTTGCCAAGTTAAAGCAGTAGATTGGTTTACTTTCCGCGAATAAAACTGGTGCAATGCAAGAAATTGTAACCATGTTTTCTCTTTCCATTTGCGTCATCGCCTCTTTGAATGGTTCCAAAACTTGTATCACTCCTTTCATCATTGCTGTTTCCATTCCTTTCAACTCTTCTACAATTTGGTTCGATCCTAGGGGATGAATAGCTGATCTGACTGCGTCGATTTCCTTGAGAACTCAGTTAAGCATTGTCAGTTGAGACGTCCATCTAGTAGCGTTGGCAGACTGCAGTGAAACCCAATCTTTTTAAAGAACAGTGCTGCCACTGTAGATCGACGTATTGCAGCTACAATACTACAGCACTTGTGTATCAGAGTTGCAAATTCACTGTTTCTGACACAGGGATAATGAAAGGCATCTCCTATGCAAAGTTGTTGCGTGTGTGCAAGGCAACTGGACCGATCCGGTGGAAGAAGGGCAAGCACTTTATTCAGATCAGGTTCTTCTTCAAAAATATCAACGTCAGTGGTGTCTTCATTTTCACCGCTACTTTCATTCCTTACTATATTTCCATATAATCCTGGTAGACAGACATCAAATGCTCTCATCATAGACAAGGCAGTGTCTGCAACCACCTTCCTCACCTTGCCACGAATTCCAAATTTACTGACTATATTCTCATATGCTGTAGCGATGTTTACAGCTGTATGTCGTTCTATAAACTGATCGAAAGCAATGACGCACCACCTTAGCTCCCATGATGAGTTGATGAAAGGTACAGTGAGAGCAAGCAACTATATTATTTTCCTATTCGTTCAGAGGACCAATGTCAGGTACATACGATTGAGATGTTCGAATTCTTTCATCAATTGCGCCCCGATGTTTTTCAACTCTCAACAGAAGTAAACTTTTTCTAATTGTGGTTCTGCTTGGAAACACGAAGCATGGTTCTGCTTCGTGCAGAAGAGCTCCTAAAGTCTTCCTTTCAACAATACTCAAAGGCAGCAGGTCACAAGGTATGGAGTCTAACAGTTTATTTACCATAGACCTTTATTTGATCTGAATAGCGTAAAATCTTTTCTCTTGTGCAGGTTTGCCTTTGAAGAACGAGGTCATTTTGGTCGGTGAGTGTGACGCAGAGCTCTCATGCTTCTTCTTTTTCTCTGCATCTTTCAAGGTCTCATATCATCATGCCTAACTTTCTGAACTCTCTTGAAGTGGGGAACTAGCTTAGATATTGCCTTTGTTGGTGCTGAAAACGATTTTTTGCACTGCAAACAGTCGGCTATGAGATTCTTGTTAGTAGACTTGACATTGAGAGATAAAACTTTGCCAGTGCAGCTGATAGTTGAGGTATTTGTACGTCCTCCTGGACCTCCTCATCCACGATTGAAGGGCCATCTGGTGTAACAACGTCTTCGTTATCCATCAGAAAAGTGAGAATTCAAAAGTGAGAAGCAATTAAAGTTCATATAATTATTCTTTAGTAGATTCAAATATTGTAAAAATGGAGCTTTACTGCCTTTTAGGGTTGGTTTTGTAATCATTATTATCCTAGTCTTTTCCCTTCTTCTTATTTACATTGTTTCTTCTTCCATATTAAAACTAAGAATAATTTGAATAAAAAGATATTTACTTTGAGTCTCCTCTTTACACATACATAGGTGATCAAATCAAATGCACAATACTGTCCTTATTAAGGACACAAGCAAGGAGATCCAACCAAGTGTAAAGGCATTCTCGTGAGAATAACCTTTCCGGACTATAAATCGAAAGGTTTAATCGCTTAAGATTAGGCTCATATAATCGCTGGCCTGTGAAGATATGAGATTCAGCAGTCTCAGTTTCGCTCTGATAGACTAAATAGGAAGGAAGTCGTTAAGTTTCTGCAGTCTCCAAGCACAAGGTCGTAACTATTTCCTTTATCTTTGTCATGGAATGGTTCCATTCTATAAGTAACAATTCTAAGCTTTGCTGTTTATTTAATGAATGTAGATTGCTGATAATTTAACAAATATTGATTTCATTCTATCATTGTCACTTTGGAGCACGCAAGAATTAATGCTCTGAATAATTTGTATCGCAATGTAGATATCTTCTTTATATTTAAAGAAAATTCTCAATATTTGGCTGTATCAAAGACAATAGAGTTACTTGATATTAAAATTACAATAAGAAATTTAAAAACTCATCTCCGCTAATAACTGCTAGTATTTTCAAAATATAGTTAGTTCTTGGTATTTTTCTTAACATTATCAAGTGATTTATTGCTTCACACCCTCCCGACAAATCAAAGCAAGTAGGAAAGTCTACCAAAAATTCATTATTCAAAATATCTACTATATTTTTCTAAGCCTTTTCGGAGCTGCTGTTTATGAATTTATGCTATTAATTAATAAAACGATTAAAGACAAGTGTTTTTGATACCCTTTTTTCTCTTTCTGTGTTTCTAAATGTGACCCAATTTTTATTTACTTTTCCTCAATGCTTAAATCTACATACAGAATTCAGAATACTAAGACAAAATACTCTTATCGTAATATATATCAGCATTCAAAGTTGTATAAACGAAATATAAGGAA
The DNA here is from genome assembly GCA_963969495.1 of Ceratothoa steindachneri. Classification (NCBI taxonomy): domain Eukaryota; kingdom Metazoa; phylum Arthropoda; class Malacostraca; order Isopoda; family Cymothoidae; genus Ceratothoa; species Ceratothoa steindachneri. The sequence continues at coordinate 62,338,649 of OZ018320.1, forward strand.
GTGCAGTGCTTAGTTGAGTGCAAATTTAGGTTTAGCGCTTCGTGTTATTAAATTAATTAATTTAGTTTCATTGATGACATTTTGTTTATGTTTATATTTAATTGAACAAAACTTGGAAGTTTAGTTTCCTGGCGCAAATTCCAAACTAAATTTTTGTTTTGTTCTTTAAGAATAAGTTTAGGTTTTCCTTCTGATGAAATGATTTTCTCTTACTCAAATAAAAAATCAATTGGCAGGAGTATCATATTTTTAGATACAACTATTACTTTCTAAATGATCATCCTCCATGCACATTTTCAAAGGATTTGTAGGTTTATCTGTGAACTGACTCAAGGTTTTTTGCTTGCTTTGTATTTGAAATTAGAATGTTTGAGAAATGCATTCAATTTTCCTTAATAATGAAGTTTTTATTTTTGTCAACAAATTTATTTGAGTCATGAGAATTGTGAGAAAAGATTTATTCCTCCCAAAATTCCAATAAAGTTCAATTATAATAATGAATAAAAAAATGTAACAATTTTTTAAATCATTGTGAGTGAAGACGACATGAGTAAGAGAGAGTTATATTCAAGTTTTCTAAGATCGATTAAGGTTAATAATGACTCTATGATATGCACGGTAAAATCACTAATAAATTAAATCATTTTAATAATTTATTTATACAGTAAAATGACATAAATACATATATCAATAGAAAGAGCAACAATTGAAATTTTCTCTGATTTTTTGGTTTCTCAAACCATATTAGTTTAATAACTCCCACCAGGCAATGATAGTTCACTTACACTCGTGTCTTGCTTATCCTAAGAAAATACATCGGATCAGATTGTCAGAGATCAGAGAGAGAGAGAGAGAGAGAGAGAGAGAGAGAGAGAACAGACACCTGGGTCACCCTATTTGTCTGCGCTAATGGAGGTGAAAAATTATGAGACACCGTGAGGTGCCGCGGTAACCTGAAATGCTGCCATCACAGAAAGATGTGACAAGTTTGAGAGCCCTAAAGGTCCCATCTGAAGTCGGACAAAGTTTTGCCTCGCCGGCTTAGAAACCATCCTGCGATCGGGCAAAAAGGCGAGAACATTCTCGTCTGCCGATGCGTTGGGCCCTCGAAGCCTCCCTTTCGGACAGAGGGGAGAAACCCCATTCGACTCCACTGTACATCCTCCGGCGCCAGAGTTAGAAGTGAGTATTTGCCGCCCTCCCTGCCTTTTAGTATCCGCCGTATGCACTTCCCCGTTCGTACCCGCTATTCTCGTCTCGTTGGACTCTTCACAATTCTCTCAGAACCCTTCAAGCTCCCGGTATTCTCGTTAATTCACCTGAGTCTACCTCGACCTCGACCCGTTTCCACCCGCTCCTCAAACGCAATGCGCTTAGTCTCGATTCGTGATTTACTCGAAAGCATTATCCTAGTTCATCCCCTAATAGTCACTGTTAAGAGACTATTATTTGAACTTTGCGTCAAGGCAAGGATTACTCCCTCGGACCAAATATTCGAGGTAACAGCAACGCGCATCTCTCCTGTGTAAGCCTTCATCGTCGGCTTCGTATACGCTCAAGGTCATTCGAGCGACCTTCGGTCAATATTGTTCGTTTGTTTGTACGTTGACCGTCCCCACTAAGTCTATCCCCGTTTTGCCGCTGAGTTCCCTGTAAATCTAATGTGTATATAGCTTGTTTTAAATCTCCTTTTTAGTAAAATAATATTAATTTGCATATTAGTAAAGTTATTTTTGTATCCGTTTTTCTGTTATCCCAGAACCTCCGAGATAGTCCACTCTTGGCCAACCTACATTCTGTTAATACGCACTCCAAACTCAGAAAGGGTTAACTTGACCCTATTCTAGGACATCTTTATTAAACTAGTATCAGGTTATTGGGGTTAATCTTGGTTAATCAATTGATTGAAATTTAATCAATATATTGGTTAATTTTGGTTAAATTGTTAATTGTTGGCTAATCTTGGTTCTAGTTCTGGAGTTTAAACGGTGAGAAATAACCATTGCATACATATTTGCGAAGTTTATTTGTTCCCGTCCCTTATTTTCTTTTGTGAACTGATTGTCGAGTGACCGTGGTGAACTATTCATTTTATTCCCTCACATAATTGAATTGTTGTCCTTCAAGGCCTCTTCTTTTACTGTAAGTTAAAGGTATAGAAAAATACCTTTAAAGCTATCTCGTGAGTGTTTCGCTCCCCCTTTGTTGTTTGTGTTTTCGTTTGTTAGCAAAAACATTCGCACTCGCGTTTGCGTAAATGAACCCATAATTCCACCATATTTATTGTCGTGCGTTAATTTAATTCTTGTTGTTGTGCCCATCGCTTAAACCAGCAGCATGTCGCTGTTTGAAGTTTTCAAGGCCCAAGGTACTCACTCGCACTTGAAACATAGAAAGAGTTAACTTGACCCTATTCTACGACACAGATTTATCCCCCCCTCCCCATTAGGGTTGTTGTTTTATCTTCATTGTGATTTACATATCAATTTTATGTGATAGATTAACATAAATCAAATAAATTTAAACATTTTATTATACCTATTTTTACTTTAAAACTAAATCTTCTTTAAATTCTTTAGTCCCCTTTTAGTGGACCCTATATATAATCCTCTATTTATAGTAAGAAAAATGCTTTGAGGTTCGAAATTTCCTTTATGTATATATATATATATATATATATATATATATATATATATATATATATATATATATATATATATATATATATATATATATATATATATATATATGTATATATATATATATATATATATATATATATATATATATATATATATATTAGCTAATTATCAATTTAAGGCAAGATTTCTCAGCTTAACAACGATCCCATTTAATTCTAGGATGAATTCAGAAAGAATCAATCCGTCTTACTAGTGTCATATGAAGGCGTCATTAAAGATGTTCGAGTTAATGAAATACAAGTTCAATCATATAAGGAATAGTAATTATACACATCTGATTTCATACAAAGGTAATGACTTACCCACAACGGGGCTGTGGTCTAATGCGCCCGTTTGAATTCGGGTTCGTCTGTAATTATAGCGTCCTTCATGGTAGTAATTTTAAACTAATAAATACAGACAGATAGATTTAGGGATAGGAAAGGTGGTAAGGGAGTCAGTCATATGCTTCCCGTACCAAGCTCAATGCAATTCTTGCAGTAATAATGTAAGGTAATTTGCGCTATTTTCTTGTTTTTTGCAAATAAAGTGAAGCCATTGACGAAGAAAAAAGAGAACTTTCGAGGAAGCCACTATTATTTCCACTTTTGGAACTGATTAGAGTTTGGTTAATAAAATGTTACTTTTTATAATAGGGAGAATGCAAGAAATGAGGAATTTGGAAGGAATTTGCATTTAATAATGGGTTTGTAAGTGATATAACCGGGATATTTAAAGCTATAAACTCGGTTCAAACTGATTTAGGGTGGGGAGACCTATGCATAAGCGTTATCTATTTATGCACGTACTTATACTCTCGATAGTCGTGGATTGGACAGGATTATAATCGCATTTTTGCGTTTCTCTAAGTTACAAAAGGTAAAATAGACTCGTCTCAACACTCGTCTAAATAAATACAATGGGAGAAATTTGTATTAAATGCACTCTTGAAAACCCTTTTATTACGTTACATAATTTTGGGCAAATTTTCTTCAAAAGTTCAGGACATGCAGTTTTACTATGTCTATTAGTAACGAAGAACAAAAGGTTCACCAAAGATATTTTTAAGGTTACCATCAGAAGAATTATAAGAAAGAGAGACAAAGAATAAGAAAATACTGCCACGGAGTAAGTAAAAGTATTTATAGCAGCGGGAGCGACTTTTATAGTTAAGCAGTGAGTAACAAACTCCAAAATAAAAGAACAATAGTTTTCTAGAATTTGAGAATTGAAGATTAAATTTTAGAGGCGATAAAATATTCCTAGAGAGCTTGTAATTCTGGATGGCGAGATGGGAAAAGGAATTATCAAAAGAAAAAAATGAACCATTTTGATTTAGGAAATATTAATTTCATCTTCCGGTATGACATGGTTTTACGCTGATAAAATTAAATATTTTTAATAATGAGTTTTGTAACTTCTAATCAAGGAAGTGTGGCGTTATTACTTAAGACGAGATCACATAGAAGCTGAGGAAAACTCAAAGTAAAATAGAATAATCTAAGTATGGAATAATATAACGTAACCATAAGAGAAATACTTGAATAAAAGCAAAAATAGGAGTGATGGGTATTAGCAAATGAATTAATTTTTGAGATGTAAATTTGCAGAAAATATTGTCAAAATATACAATCGCAAATAATGGTACAAACGAGCATTGGATGTACTCGTAAACAATGAAAAATTATTTGAGATACCTTAGCTCAAGAAGTGGCGAATATATACACACACATATATATATATATATATATATATATATATATATATATATATATATATATATATATATATATATATATATATATATATATATATATATATATATACGAGGGGCGGTCAATAAGATTTGCAATTCGGATATAAGGAAACGAGATATGAGGAAAAGTGTTTTATTACTTTTCAATATAACTACCCTCGACTTCAATGCACTTGCGCCACTTGTCCCTGAGGCTTTGAAATCCCGACAACCAGAAATCTCCCGACTGCTGTTCAATCCACTCCTGGACGGCGAGCTGGACATCTTCATCATCCCCAAACCAGCGTCCACGCAGTGCAGCCTTGAGCTGGCGGCATAAAAAGTAGTTGCTAGGGGCCAGATCTGGACTGTAGGAAGAATGGTTGAGCTCCTCGACTCGCACTCGCGCAGGGCAGCTTGTGCAACTCTGGCCTTGTGGACTTTAATGACGTTGAAGTTGATCATGGGGCGTGAGGTTTCTAAGGACCCAACGGGCAGAGACCTTGGTCATAGCCAAATTGTGTGGATGATGTTGATAACACTTCGATGTAATATTCCAAGTTCTCGCTCGATTTCTTCGACCTTCACCCGTCGATTTTCGAGGATCATCCTCTCCACACGGGCCACATTGACCTCGTTGGTCACGTTTAACGGGCGTCCTGGACGCATGTCATTTTCAAGGGACTCACCACCATGGTGGAACTTCCTATTTCAGTGAGCAATGGTTGCATAGGAAGGGGCGGTGTCGGTATACACTGCAACCATGCGTTCATAGATGTCTTTTGCATTCTTGCCTTTTTTTGTCAAAAATTTGATCACTGCGCGGTGCTCAACCTTCTACATTGTTGAAAAATTTGTGACTGACAATCTGTGATCAGCTACTACTTCTTAAATAGACCAGGCAGGAGCGTGCGGCTGCAGGTCCTGACTTGTTATAACTTGTCCTAACACCCCCACGAATAGCCATCCACCTTCCTCTGTTTTACCCTACCGATTCGCAAAACTTATTGACCGCCCCTCATGTATATATATATATATATATATATATATTGTCAGAGAGAGAAGGTTACCACTCCCTACTCCTTAGAACCCAACCTCTACCCGTGGTGCCTGAGAAAGATCCTCCTTCATGGCCAGACAGCCCAAAGGAGGATATGGACGTCTTGGTGGCTGTTAATCCACAGCTATAGCATGGTCGTCAATAGTCGTGCTGATCTTTATTACGAGGTATGATTACTCCAGTTTTACGATCTTTTTGTACTTGATTCCTTTACACATGACTATTGCAACACCGTCGTACATTTCATTAGTATGGCTAGTCGTAATGGTGTAGTTTTATATCTTAATAGGATTGTTTTCTGCATTAACCCTAAAACACTAAACATGTTTCCCTGTTCTTTTTTAACAAAACATGAGTATATAATACCCGATTTTCGATATTAAAAACAAGTCATTAATCTTAAATATATATTGTAAGAAGTTATACGCAGTTAATTTTAACATAATTACTTCCTTTAACATGATTATATCTTAATTACTTATAAATGAGGTTGATAATATCAGAAAAAAATTAAAAATAGATTTTTCAGAAAAATCAAACAAAAACCACGGCGCCGCTGATTTTCCCCAAGCTGGTCCTAGCCCTTTCCAGATATGTTATCTCGACTCCCAGGGGGTTGCTATCACACAAACTTCCGTAGGCTATAGGGAAGAGAGGTAGAAGTAGGCCTATTTTTAGTATACGAAATTTTACCTTTTTTTCCCTAATATTACTTTTAAGCCTATATATATATATATATATATATATATATATATATATATATATATATATATATATATATATATAAACAAAATTAAAGGTTTCAGGTATAATCCTGGACCATTTTAACTTACCCGAAGTCCAAATGCAGTTAGTGGAGGGGCGTGGGGTCTCAAAAACACCCATTGCACAATCTGTAGGAAAACAGGCTAAAATTAACTTCTCTTTTTTGGCACAATATTTTCTCCAAATATAACTTCATCTTTCACAACATTCTCGCCAGAAGTAACTTTTTTAGTGCATATTATCATCTCTTGGACACAAGAAAACAACGATTTATATCTGTATTCCATGAAAATTACCTTAGACACAGTGAATACAGATTGGGTAATAGTGCATCATGCAGACAGGTTGGCGGCAAGCTTGCCATCTAAAGCGGCTCTTCCTGTCTGCTTTTGACTGGCATAATGAGCATCAGACCATGGGCTTCTTCATCTCAGCTGCACAGGGTCGTCCATGAGAACCAGCGGAAAGGGGGTTGATGGAGCACACCTGGCGTATAAGCAGCTTGAACTGCCGGTGCTGCATAGGGGCATTTATGCGCTCCTCAGTTGAAGGAGTGATCAAGTGCAATGCCAACTGCTGCATGTACTTGTTTCTTTTCATAATGCTACCTCCTGCCCTCGTCATGTTTTTTGTATATATGATGGATGAATTGATAGTGGCAGCATTTAGGATTCCAAAGAAGACACACAATGGCTACCTTTTGTCTTCCTGCTGCAAAGTTATCAACACCTACTTAAGTTTCATTATAATAATGAATCACCCCTGGCTTCCCATTGTCAAGCACAGTTGGCTGCCTGTGCATTGACGACCTCAGGAGGCATTCTTCTTCGATGATTTTTTTGAGAGGGAAGTGAGACACCAGCATTAAGTCTTATGTGAAAAGGAAGGCAGTGCTACCTGGGAACCGGTTGGTCTTATCTTTTATGACATTCGGCTCTTCCTTCTTATTCCCCCTGACTGTTCCCACAAGTGTCATGCCACAGTTATGTGCCAAGTCCATGATAAGAGGTACATAAGTGAACCAATTCTCAGTGGTTACGTTAAGGTGAGTGTTGTGGTGCTTTTCTGTTTTATCTCTTGTGAACATGCAGCCTAGTTGTAGGTCACTCCTTGGCCGAGTACCCCCTTTCCTCGGTTATGAAATGGCTTTCAATAGATATTTGCTTTTGACATCATTGGCTATGACCAGTTTGATCCCATACTTTGCAGGCTTATTAGGGATGTACATTCTAAAGGGGCATTTAACCCTAAACCCAGCGGTTACGCATCTACAGTGATGTTTTTATGTGGGGTGTAGTGCATCTCAAAATTGCTAATAAACTTATCCCACACACTCCTGATGGGAAAAAAATTGTCAGTATCCAGCTTCTCTTGCCATGTGGTCCAGTCATCAAACCGGCTGTATGATAGCACGAAGGAAAAACGCCCCTCCGTCATTGCTGCTCTGCCGCAATGGGCACCAGAGATAGGGGACCACATTTCCTTTGTCTCCAGGTGTTTATCCTACAGGTACCCACTGAACATAAGGACACCTATCACGGCACGGATCTCAGATGGTAAGGTATGCTTGAGAGTTAATGTCTGGGTATTATACTTGGCGGCCAGCTCGTAAATCTTTTTATTGGTCCACAACACTATTTCACTAATTATGACATCACTTATAAAAAGGTTAAAACACTCCCCTGGTATCGTGGCCTCTGCTGCTGTTTCGTCGGACCTGGTGTGAATGACCTAACAATATTCAAAGCACTTGCTCTCGTTGCTGCGTGTACCTGAGGAGTTGTTTTCCATTCCAACCTACTTTTACTAGTCACTGATGGGTCTCTGAAACTAACAATGAGGTCTGTTCCATCCGCATTACCAGGTTGTCGGCGGGTAGAAGAAGGTCCGGCAGCTGGGGTGGCAGGGGCAGCAGGGCCAACAGTAGGGGTGGCAGGGGGTTGCCTATACCCTTTGGACCTATTACATACACTTTTCTGTCTTTTCTTGTGGGGTGGGTCATCCTCACAGTTACTTTCATACTCTTCCATATTCAGTTCCTCATTTAGCTCAGCAATATATTCACTATCATTGTCACTATCATATATATCTTCCATTTCTACAATATCTTCCTCATCACTTTCCTAAAAAAAAATACTCAATTACATCCTGAGGAAGATTTTTATTACTAGCACGTGCCATTTTTTGTTATTGTAAATTGTTACAAACACTTTATGAAAATAATATCGACCTGAAATGAGAAAAACAAGAAAATAACACAAAATAAATTACACAAACACAATTCTAGAATCACTAAACTCGGCTGCAGTGAACCCTTAAATATTACAAAGTCACTAAACTCGGGCATGTTACAGCAAAAAATACTAGGTGTGTATTACTAAATTCTGGTATGATAAACCACGTATATAACTTTCACTAAATTCGGGTATACGAGACCCGAAAGCGTCATACACTTTTACCCCCAAACTAGGTTACACTGCACCCGAACATGTGTTTTCCTCGTGGACCCGTCGGAGAATCGAAACTAAACATTCTACTCCTAAAGCGTCTCAACCATCACTGAAGGTACTATGAGCGCCAACGCTCTACCTTGACCGCAAGTTTAAACAAAGAGAATGACGTCATACACGTCGGGTATTCTACGCCCATGTTTAGAGTTCCAGGGTTAAGGCCCTGCTTAGAGATTAGGACTACGTCTGAGTCTCTTTTACGAATGATGGTATTTCAAACAAACTTTTTACCCTCCCAGCCATTTACATTAAGCAAACTGATATTTATTATGTTGATAAATCTCGCATTGTACGCCATATTATTCTTCCTGGATGATTTAGACTTTCACTGGTTATTCTTGTGCAGGCTACCTCACTCTCTCAGATCTTTTCTCCTTGAACTGCTCACGAGAAAGACGAAATATGATTCAGGGTATATTTCAATGTTGCCACCCTTTATTAACTAGAGACGTCTTATTTCCTGGCATCATGATTGTAATCCAACTTAAATTCCCCTCTGACCACTCCTTCAATTATAACCTTGACTTTAGACAATCTCGGAAGTGAAGCCGATGGTGAGGCAGATATCCTTATTTTTAAGTCTGTGGATTTATGCATAGGAGTAGTTTGTTTGATTTCTATGGCGTTCTTGCATTGTTGGCTCGCTTTTTAAAATATATTTTCTCTCCAGGCTGTTGGTCAGTTTCCATTGTTTCGGGCGTATTGTGTTTGTTCAAACGGCGATCCCTAGATCTTGATCTATTTCTTGATGCCGGGTTAGGTTTCTCCTTGTCTGAGTTTGGTCTATGTCACATGAGGTTGTATTATCGGAAAACCACATAGGTTTCATCCCGTTTTGTGTAAACATTCTAATAAATTCATTAGCGTAGATTCCAGGTTCAGCTATATTTAGAAAGTAAGCGTTAACTACGCACATGACTAAATCCATATTTATCGACGGGTCCAATTGGAATAGCGTTATTTCTTTCTCCTGATATTTTGCCGGCTCTGCGTAACTGGTATTTTAGTTGCCTTTCGAGATTTTTGCTCCTGTATTTTTCTTTTCTTTTCGCTTACCAAGTTTTTCTTTAGGCGTCAAGACATTGAAAGGTTTCAGGGAGAGACCATCACAAATAATTAATTTCTTGTTTTCCCCATTGGTGCACTCTTTCCAGGTATTTCCGCTGCCGGGGCATTCTGAGGACACTTTGGACACTTTGCATTCCTTTGTCGCGTGTTGTTCTGTGACATAGCAGTAGAAGCAAACCTCTAAATATACAAAGGTTTCCCTCTCAATGTACCTAGCAGAGATCTTACTACAAAACATTATGAGACCAGCTTCAGACGCCTTATTAGCAATCTCAGATATCTTGAAGGTATCCTTAAATAAGTGTGTATACTCCCCTCCGTCACGGTTCTTAAATTTATAAATTTTGTCAACCTTTGACCAGCTTTGCTTTGCTTCTATCTCCTTCTTCATTTCTTCAGCACTCTGTGATCCGACCCAGGGATCCAAATTATGGAAGATTATTGATCTTTAGGCTGAGACGTGTGGTGAAACCTTCAGTCTTAGGTGAATTTCATCGAGCTTCGTGCAAGATTTCACGCTGAGAAGCTTGTCAACACCCCGTTTTCTGTCGCAAATTGCTAGATTGCCACAAGGCGGATCCACCAATCGGCATAACGCAACTCCTATTGTAGAGAAAATTGTCGCAAAGCCCTTCTCCCTTAGTGGCTTGCGACAGTGCTCTTTAACCCAAAGCGGGATTCGCTTCACTTCCCTGGCGTCGTCCATGGCGGTTCGCTAGGGGATATCTTTTCCCTTGGAACCTACTAAGCTCCTATCCGAATAGTGTCCCTAATACTCTTTACTCGGTTCACCTTCTTAGCCCTACCTAGGATAAGTGTCTAAACAAGGCCCACTTGCCGGTCCTGCTCAATGCGCGCCCTACTCGGGTCCCCTTCTTTACGCCCCTTATAGGGTTTTCTTCCGGGGCTCGGATACGTCAGAAACCGGTGGTCTCTACAGGCCTCAATTGGCAGAATAGTTATAAAACACAAGATCTGCTGCTGCTGTTAGGAGAGAAGAGATTCCGAGGCAGAGCTGCTGCCTTTTTACGGAGGATTCGCGCGCCCCCGCGAGTCAGCTACTCTTCAAATGAGGCTGGTGCCGTCAGCTGTCAGCGGCTTTACTGCGTAGAGGATTTCTTCGCCTAATTCTAATATTGAAAGCTGAATTATATGAAGGTAGGACTTCGTAAAGTCTCTTGATGAGCGTAGAATATCTCTATTCAAGTGAATCGCAGTCAAAACAAGAAATGAGTGGCATCCCTGGCTTATATACACATATGACTGAACATTACTCTGTACCTTGTTTGAACTCGTCGCTGATTGGTCCTATGCATGTATTTAACGGTTAAGGAGACAAAGGAAAGGGCATGACTATTTGCTCAGCCACGTTATGACTTATGTTGAAAAAGACAGAGTTGATGTTCAGACATTATGATGTGGCTATAAAACCTGCTTTCAATGAATTCCACCTCCTCTTGTTGGATGAATACCTGACTGTTTCCGCTTCCCTCCAGCATGATGTGGTGGTCAGCATCTCGCAGGTGTTTGGTTAGAGTACAAGCTGTTCATAAATAGCACAAGTGTATTTGCATAGTTAAATTTTCAAGATTTCTAAAATATTTCTTGCTTTAGTCTTGTAATAAATCTAACAGAAACTTAGGTCAACATATATTGAACAGAAAAGAAACAACGCAGATTTTCTTTGTATATAAGAACAATTGCTTATTAGCAAAATTTTGTAGGTGACAAAAGTATTCATCTAATCTAATTACAGGCGAGAATACTTTCATTGAAAAAATACTTATTATTAATTTGATGAAAAAGGTAAGATTCAAGAAAATTCTAGAAACGAAACTGAACTAAACCGCCGAATATTTGCATTTTCATTCATTGATAAGAATCCATAGAATACAAACATCTGCTGCGAGAAATGCCGAAGGTAGAAGTTAATTAAAGTATTCGAAGGTATTTTATTAATCTTTATTCAGATGTGTTATCCTATAGGATAATTTATGAGCAAATTGAAGTACCATGTGAAACTGTAGGGTTCTTTTACTTCAAAAGTATCCCAACTATGGAATCCACTTGAACTAAATAAAGACGAATATTCGTCGCAAGATAAACAATCGCTCTCGACCTTACATGCTTCAAAAGCTAAGAGATAAGGTACAACAGTTTACACCTGGTAACATCGTCGGTTTCGACTTGAGAAGGCACTATTCTCGACGGAGGAGGAGAGCACGAGTCGATTAAAGGTGGGAATCAGTTATGTCGAATTACACTGGACAGAATGACTTAATGAGACAGTTTCAATGTGGTGGATTTATGTCTAAGACCCTCTCTTCCATTTCACAAGAAGTTTTATATTTTTTTATAACTCATTTCAATTAGGTGTGGTTAAATAAAATATTAAAAAATAGTAGGAGGGGTTTTATAATAATGGTCCAATTATATTTGTTTTATTAATTAAGTTTTTAAATCTTTTAATTTTCCCAATGGTTATATAGAGCATTGAACACAGTGGGATAGTTTTTACAATAATTATCCAGCTATCTTTATTATAAGGTTAATGGGGCGGAAATTTCTTACAACTAAGCCAATGTGATTAATATTCTCAAGATATACGATACTACTACCTTAGTATTAACCAATATCATATAATTCAAGGTGATTTGAGGTAGAGCCAGACAGGAGTTACCTAAGAATCTATCTTTTGCAAGGAGAAGATTGTTTGTTGATGCCATAGCTAGGACAGGCAGGCTGGGTCAGTGAAAAAGGGGTTGGAAAAATGGAATGTCTGCGTCAGATACTGCAGTTTTAGCTTCTGAAGGTTATATACATTGGTGTGAATTTCTAAGTTTTTATTTAATTATGATTTACATTACTATTATTAGCTCCCCTTTTTTTCCCACTTCTCCTCTCTCTCCATCCCCTTCTTGCCTCTTTCCCCTCTCTTCCGATTCTCCCCACTGCACTCATTACCCCTTCTCTCCCTCTCTCTCCCCTCTGACCCTCACGTCCCCTTCCCTCTCCCCCCTCCTTCCCTCTCCCCATCTACCCTCCATCACCACACTTTCCCTCCTCTCCTCTTTCTCTCACCTCCCCATTTCTCCCCCTGCACTCTTTACACGCCTCTCTCCCTCCCATTCTTGTCCTCTCCCCCTCTCCATCCACATTCTTCCCTTACCCCTCTTTCAATCCCTCCCAATCCAACTATCTTCTCTACCCCGCAATCTCTTCTCTATTATGGGTATAGTTTTGGATATGGAGGGAAAGGGTAGAGAAAATGGAGGGACGAAATAGTGGGAGAGAGAGGGCTAAGTGTATATTTTTAGAACGTGATTTTTTTATTAATTTTTGCAATAATAACAACGCAATTTTACTGATATTTTCCTCGGTTCAGCGTTTCTTTCTTGGTTTCTATTTATAATTCTTTGGTTTCTTTGTTCTAGCACTTCTCTAACGAAATCAAACATATTAAAGGCTTTTTCCGCTAAACTAATAATTATTTCATTTATTTCGAGAGCTGAAAGAGCATTTCCTCCTATCTATCGATTCCTGGGATATCAAAAGGTAGTCTTTTATCATAATGCTAAAGGATAAAATAAGATGTGCCTCCAATGGAGACATTATACCCATTGTTTATTGCTAATTGAGCTAATGGGAGACATTCATCCAATTTTTGGTGGTTAGTATTGACAAGATGACGGAGGGTTTATATATATATTTATTTTGCCGTTCTACTAAGCCGTTTGAATGAAGGTAATATGCTACTATATGTGCATTATTTTGTTACACAACTTACATGGAGATTGAAGGAAGTTGGTAGTAAAAATGGAGGCATTATTAGAAACTTGTATTAATGGAGTGCTATGACTACTAATTAGTCTATATAAGAGATCATGTGCAACTGCTTTTGTCTTTATAATGGGAATAAGTACTATCTCATTATATTGACTAAAGAATCCGTAAAAACTACTGTATATTTATTACCTTTAGAAGAATGTGGAACAGGTCATTATATATCCAGGGCGGTCCGTTGCCATAGGTGTTGGCAGACAGGATATTTATGATAGGGGGTATTAGTTGGGAGTTTTCCTTTATGTTCTAAGCAGGAAGGGCATTCTGAAATATTCTGAAATATAAAATTCCTAGTTCATGGTGGGAAAATGTTAGCTCTCAGAAAGACTTTTAAATGTCCACACAAGGCCCATGTGTTTGTATAGTCAAAGATCATGGCAGTGTTAAATAGATAATGTTTTTAAGTCAGGGCAGCATTTTATAGCTAATGTTTTTAAGTCCTTAGGAATTTCAATATACTCTCTACCATTGTCATTAATGAAGTAAAAGTTTTCTGTTTTGTACAGTGTACTATCCGTGCTACTCTTATGTTTCTTGTAAAGTCTTTGTTTAATGTTTTGTATCTATGGGTCCGATTGTTGAAATTTACGTAAGTAGTCTGTTTCCAATTCTGGAAGGGATTCCATCTCCTTAATAGCCTCATTCACTTTTGATGGTTCAGTTACATTTGATTTATTTACTAAGTTTTTTATATTTTTACTATTGAACCAAAGGCTATATAGACCATTGAACACACTGGGATGTTTTTTACAATAACTATCCAGTTATCTTTATCATAAGGTTAATGGGGCGGAGATTTCTTACAAATGAGGCAATGTGAATACATTTTGGAAATGGAGAATACTCCTTCTTTAGTATTAACCAATATTATATAATCGAGGTTACTAGAGCTAGGAACTAACAGGGTTTCACCTAAGAATCTGTCTTTTACAAAGAAACAGTGAAACAACAGGAAATTAGTAAGCGGTATTAAACAATTTTACTACTTAAGAGGGAAGGATGCTTGTTGATAACATAGCAGTTAGCTGAGGCAAGGAGGCTGGGGCAGCAAGAAGTGGGTTGGAAAAATGGAATGCCTGTAACACCAATCAATAATTATTGTATAGTAGGCTGGCTTATAGTATATTTATGACTTGTATGATCCAGTAAGCGCTTTACTGTTTGTTATTTAATTAAAGTGGAATATTCGCATGTATCTAAAATGGCTTCAAAATCTAAATTATTTATATGAGCTTTAGCAATTAGGTCTAGATCTAAGTTCGTATATCAACTACTCTAAAAGGGAGATGTTTCTTTCGTCATTATATCTTACATGACTGTAGTTTTATATGGGTCGTGGTATGATAGTAGAAAGCGCTCTGGGGACCAATTACTCTTGGAAGGTCTGGTAATCCTGAAATTAAATATGTGCTGGAATTCCTCCTTCGCTTTTGTAACTCTCCCAGTGAAAATTGTCCGTGTTTGGGGGTTACACAAGAGGTCCGGTGGTGGACATGCGATGAGTCACGCCATGCTTGGCCTCACCTGGCGTGCCCGACGGATCAAGAACTGCAGGGAATTTTTCCAGTTTCCTCTTGAACATTGTCGAGGGCTCGATGACGGACATGGCGGTAGACTTCTCTGAGCTTAATAAAGCACGAGAACAAAGTGTGATATCATGGCCCAGGAGGGGGTTCTTGCTAAGGTCGAAAGAAAGCTTGAAGTAACAAACAAAATCAGCGCCTAAAATGGGGCTGTGGACCGCTACTAAGAGGAAGACTGACTTAAAATTTTGACAGAGACCAAGAAGAAATGTCCTCAGATGTGTTCGGTAAACGCAGATCTTGGTTCCACTTACTGAAAAGGTCCTGGATAGGAAAAGTTTTCTGCACGGCAAAAGGAAGTAGGCTGACTTCTGCACCTGGATTGACTTAAAAGGTGAGTTTCGTCGAAGGGTCTGTGATCCATAGCAGCTTAGATCCTGATGCCGGACGTGTGGCGCGAGGAGTGACTGGCAGCCTAGTTTTCCGATTTATATTGAGAGGCAGAAGCGCATTTGCGAGCGTTTTCCCTGAACTTCGGATGGTAAAAACAGGGAAGAGCTTAAACTGTGCTTTAAATGTGACTTCGACCGGGATCTAGTCCAAGGCCTTTTCAGGCTAATTCTAACTAGGCGCGTTAGCTCCTCAATATTTGGCGTCAAACGTGGGTTTCGTTCATTCGAATAGATGGAGAGAAAAACCATTGCGTGGCGGAGGGTTCTATGATTCAATCATCTGTATTGGCCAGCTTTTCCACTCTTGTCATGTAATCCCTCGTGGCGAGGATGCTTTGCGTGTAGTTAGGGAGCTTCTGTAGGAAGAGCTGACTTGTAAAAGGCCTCCGCTTGCACACCAAAAAGCTGATGCATTTGAGCGTGCAACTGTGCAGGCTCCCGATCCCCGGGCTATTCTTGCAAAAAGAGTTGTCTCATGCCCTCGGATTCCAATAAAACCTTTATTGAGATGAGGGCAGTTTTCAAGTCCTCTTAGGGCGAGTAACTAGAGGCCGAAAAAACACGATGTCACCCACCCCAATGGTAGCGACAATGGTAGCGAACTGACGATGTAGTCCAACTGCCAGGCCGAATGCAATTTTTGTTCTATTGATTGTGATTCAGTATGCATGATCCACCGTGTAGCGTCCAAAGACAAAAAGGAAGGCAGATTGATGTTGACGTGGGTGACGTGTGCAGTCGCTTCAGCCATAGTGTCGGTACTGTCTTGAAGGTCACCAAGTGTAAGTAACCGAAAGCGAACGAGGTTTATTAGAGCTCGCCGTATTTAGTCCGCTAGACTCTCTGAAAGCAGCTCAAGTTGTAGAACGAACATGCTAATAGCACGCAGTGTTTAGTCCTCTAGGTCCTCTTAGGACATCCGAAGCTAGAGGGCAAACGTGCTAGTAGCACATCGTATTTACTTCATTAAGTCGTAAGGAGATGGTAAGACCAAACTCTATTTTTGGCGCCGTATTAAGTCCGTTAAAGGTTCACCAATCGTTAGGTTTTAATGAAATTAAAACCCCAAATGTTTTTTCAGACTTATTTATCAAGGGATCAAGAGATAGCAAAAGTGGAGAATGTGGGAGAAGAGAATAGGATAGTTAGACAATATTGTATATGGTGTGTGCGTTAAAGAGATGGTTATGAGTAAACGATGGTATATGGAAGTGATACGGCGAGAATGATAATGATTTGTTCCAGGTTGCCTGGCAAACAATAATTTTTGCTTTCTTTTGCCCATTTGGTGTGTGGTGTGTTGTGATTTTCAACATTCGAACCTTATTTTTCATATGATCGTTTAAGCGTTTGTATCACTTGTTATTTTATTTGTTGTTGTTTTTGATTTTTTCGCTCTTTTGCGCTGTTATTTTTTTTATTTTATTTTTTTCATTATTCTTATACGTAGTTCTATTTATACTCGTATGTATTTTACACTTTCTTATTTCTTCATCGGTTTTTCATTTTTTGTTTCTAGTTTTGGTTTATTCTATTCCGGTTTTTCTTCTTTAATTATCTTTAAATTTGCGGTAGTCTTGTTCCGGTTTTATAATTATTTAATTTATAAATCGGTTTGGTATTACTTATTGTTCTTTTTCCACTACCGTCGAATCTTTGCTCAAATTGGATTCAACGGATTTCATCTTTAGATACGGTGATTTTGTTTATTTTTTCCTATGTTAACATATCTTTCAGGTTTTTCGAAAGGTTCCTTGCGCGGCTGTGTAGTACTATAATTATGGGTTCCAGTGGTTGTTGGGACGTTCTTGTTTTCTTGTGATTGTGATAAATCTCGTGGCCTAGTTTTGTATTCTCTGAGCCGTTTTTTTTCTGATTTACTTAGCGCGTATGTGGGTATTATTAGGTAGAGTATCTTGAGGCGGACGAGGACTATGTATAATTTCTTTCATTGTTTCTTGAGAGATTGCGGAATCTGTGCAGCGCTGATAGGGTCACATTAGCTTCTAACACCTTCTGTGTTAAATGGGAGGTGCATATATCCTTTCGTTGTAAGTTTTAGTGTGAGGACCCATCTACTCACACAACAGCTGTTTTACTCCGGTTTACGGGAATCAATTTAAATTTATTTTGTTGGTTTTATTTTATTCTTTTTCTCATAATCGTTCATATCTTTTATCTCTCATGATGTCCTTTGTACTATATCTCTGTATTTTTTTTCTATTGCTGGTGATTATCTGTGTGATGTCATCCACTATTGGATGTACATCGCACTTTCGTCTGTTGGTTGTGGTAGCTCCTTGGTGTATATGGTGTACAACGTTGGAGAGAGCCCCCCTTCCCCCCTGAGAGACACTTGCTTGTAAATCAAATGCCTCTCCCGTTTGGCCATTTATGTGTAATACGAATTTCCTCCCTCCAGGTAGGTTCATAACATTTTAAAAAGATTGTTTTTTAAAGTTAAGGCTGCTGGTCTTAGCTTTTAGGCAGGGCAACCACAATTTATTGAATAAAAAAAAAATGTTTGAGGGCTAACGAAATATCTTTGGTAAAAATGCTATTTAAAGGGTAAACTGTAAAAATTTACATTTTTACGGGTAATATTTATACATGCCGCTACAAAAGTTAAACTAACTTTCGATGCTCTTAACTTCTATAAAATAAGGGGAGATCATTAAATGCAGATGCAACAAAATTTAAGATTCTCTTGTTACCGAAGTCTACTTTAGCACTGAGGAACTGGTCATGTGTTGAAGTTGATAGGCGAAGTAAAAGCAATTGCTGGATGCCGATCTCTGGGTTGGGACATTCTCTTGTATATTCTTGTTATCCAAAAGTTATGTTATATTATAGCATAGGATCTTTAAATAAGCTTTCTGATAGAGAGATAACTCTTGGATTGAGATCAAATGTCATAAAATACGGTGCGAATGCTTTTAGTTTCTCATTTAGTTAACTAATAGATTGGCAAATTTCTTCAAGGGTAACTTTGCTATTCGAATGATTAGGATTAGGTGACAAACCGTTTTAGTATATGAGATTTCAGGCTGAAAAGGGCACATTGAATTTTGTTTGGACGCAAAACAAAATTGACGCAAATTGTTGAAAATATTTTGGATAAATTCAAGATAAGTCAACTCAGGTACCTCATGTTAAATTCTCCATGAAGGAAATGCTTATTCTTAAATTAAGGTTGCACCAAGGGCTTCTTATTAAATATATTTTTCGTAAGGTGGCAACTTTTGTATTGAACGACTTTCGGTTTCATATTCGATAAGGAGTTGAATAATAAGGGATTCATACACGAGATAAAAAATCATTCATTGAATTTTGTTAATATCTTTACATGTGTTCATTCACAAAACAGAATGTTTTTGAAAAAAAATAAACAGAAACTGATAAGATGTTGTAAACGACATCTTTTACAGATATAACTTTACAACTTATTTAGAAAGGAAAGTTTATGCCAAGCCAGTTTCGGAGCTTATATAATGATGTTTTAGCACAATATGATATTTAAATGCTCTTCGAATCTGTTGCTTTTTTTTCAATTTAAGATATGTACATGCTTTTCTTTGTTCCATTTTGCAAATTTTATTAAATAAGATTTTCTAGTATATTTGTATATTTTTTTTATCTTGTAAATAAAAGGCATCCCGAAATTTCTTCGACCATGATATAACTTAAACTAACTTAACCTACACTAAACTAGTTTATTCTAAAATAGGTAATTTTAGGGTAGCATACAGTACTGGTGGAATTATGGATTTTGAAAAAAATTGAATTTTTTCTACAAAAATGCTAATTAAACTAATTTTATTGATTGCAAATAGATATATTTTTAAAAATTGATGCAGTGTTAAGTCTTCTAAATTCATTACTATGCAGTTTGATTACCCTTAGTAACATTGATCAATGTTTTGCACATTCCCTGGATTCGCTTAGATCTGAACCAAACTCCAATGAGATGGCATATCGGTTGCTGTTTGGTCGTAAAGGACTCTGTGTGTATTTCATATTTCAACACATACCATAAACTATCAATCAGGTTCATGTTCCGGCCATGGAAGTAGCTGAACTTCATTTTGTGTGCACAATGCCTTCACTGATATTTGCAGTATGACATGGGCCAAGTCTTGTGGGAATATCTAAGGTCTGTTGCCATACCATTCCATTATTTGAGGCAGTAAATGACTTATATAAACTTATTTATACCTTTCTTGGTTCATAGTTTTCTCAACAATGTGCAAACCATTTGTTCTATGCAGCAAAATTGCTGCTCACACCATGAATTTCGTTGGGAATTTTACTGTTTTCCTTAGACATCCAGCCATCAAGTCTTCTCCATGCCACATACTTACACTTTGCACGCGGTCATCTAGCACTGCAATGGTTGATTTGTCAGATTTCAATCTAGCTTCTAAAAGCCTTTCATTCACTGTTTTTAGAGCTTATCTAGCACCCTCTGCTGCCAGGTCAATAGAAATATTCCTGCACTAAGTTGTTCTGCTGTTAAGAGCCTGTTACTTTTTTATCTGTTCTTGGAGTTGTTTTTCGTTTTTCACCACATTTTCCAAACTTTTTTGATTTCAAATCTTGATCGTTATCATTTTTTTCTTGATAAAACTGACTGTTTCAGTTGAAATACCTAGTTTTTGGCTATTTTTTCTGTTTTAATTTATTTTCTTTCAGTAAAACGTTTATTTATTCAATCCTTCTAAGACTCAAATTTTTCTGTTTACCTATTTGAGTTTAATGCATTTATAACTAAGAAACTACCTGAAACACACAAAATAAAACTATCAAAATAACTACTAAACTATCTAAAACACAGAAAAACATTATTGTTAACAATCACAGGTTAATATAAACACATTAGTGAAAAAATAACAGTCAATAAATAATAAAATATCCTATTTGCAAAGATACCAACTGACTCGCACAACTGGCTGTGACTTCATTTAAATGGTCCCATTCAGCGTTGTTTCCTCAGTGTTACCAATTATACTTCCACTTAACCTAAGGTTCTTGAAAATAAAGTTAAATAGTTGCTTGGTGTTGGTGCATAAATAAATATATTTGAAATCAAACAAATCGGTTTCACTGACTCTTTTGTGGAAAAAAGTGAAACTTATAGACCTAAATAGACCTGGGTATACATCATCTATACAAGACTTTAGGAGCCACTTCCCTTCCAATTACTCTGATAGAAGAGATGAATTATGTTCCAAATGTTCACATAAGGGGCAATCTTGGCGAGAATTTAACAACAACTTAAAACGTGATCGAAAAAGCAGGACTAGATATTATTACATGTATAACATATGCCCATATTAACAACATTGGTCAATCAAGAAAATTTCCATACAGTCTTAAATTAATTCTTGAATAAAACTAAAAGAGATATGGTTCCCAGCAAACCTTTCCTCAGCGCAAATATTAGTATTTTCCTGTAGGTTTGGGATGATTAAAAAACAATGCTCCAAAATATAGAATTTACAATGAATTAACTCGCCGAACACGTCCTCTTTGAAGGAGAGTAAATTGAACCTGAAATATAAAGAAAGAGAATCCGGTGAAATTAAGTGAAGCGGTGAATAAATAAGGGGAATTAGAAAACAGCAAATGTCGGACCACAGATATGAAAAAGAAACGAAAAAAATATAAGAAAACCGGATCAACGACAAATCAATGACGAATCTGAAGTCTATAAGAAAACAGAAAAATTGTGAACAAAGAACTCAAAAGGAAAGAGTATGAGTTATTTGAATTCTAAGCAGGAATTTCAAACTCTATATTTGAAAAAGCGCAGCACAGAGTTTTCCAAAAAATACAGAGTAGAAGACATTGTGAAATCAATCCGAAAAGGACAATCGAAATCGATATTCGACTCGCAACTCAATGAAACGTCAATATTGGAGTTATCTAAGAACTAAAAAAAAGATTATTCTTATCTTATATTAAAAACTGAGAGAAAGCTGTCATCAGCATCATTGAAAAAGGAAGATGGAGCAAGAAAAATTTAAAACTCCAAGCCCAATGGGGAGTAACTAACCAAGTAAAAGCTTTAAAAAAATTTTAAATGAATAACTGTGCAATTAAATTTAAAATATTACACATTAACACAAACGTTTTAAAAAATAAAAGAGTAACATACAGAAACATATTCCGGAAACTGAGCGGGTATTGAACTACAATGGCAGAAAACGGCTTTTAACAGAGCATAGATTACCTTAAAATATCTTATTAAAATATCCGCATGGAAATCAAATAAGTGAGCGGTAAGATGGTACTGCTATTACAATAAAAAGAATATCTTATAAGGAACAAAACGAGAAGAACGAAGCCTACATCCCTGCCATATGAGAGATGAATTTTTCGCCACTGGTTATAGCTGCGGTGTATTATCTTCGTAGAAATTGGCTAACAAATCTCACCCTAAGGAAAAGTTATTCAGCTCTAGATAACGATATTTCTTCTTCGGGCCTTGACAGCCCGTTACAATACATTAGGTTACACCTCGAGGAAAAAAAATGAGCAAAGACAATTTTGAATTAAAAATAGGTGAGACAGAGTGAGAAGACTTGGACCCGGGCTTTCCGATCTTTTTCACTGACGGCCCAATAGCAAAGTGAGATAAAGTTCTAAGTAGCACAAATATGGTAAACAATGAGGATATGTAGAAAGTTTAATTCTCGTACATTGAGAACCTTGGCATATTGCTACATGTACGAGTATATCAAAATCCAATTTATATCCCAGTGTTGGCCAGGAAACAGTGGTGAACGGAAGGATGGTCTCTCTGTAGGAAGAAACAAACATAAGAATTGAAGTAAACTTGTCTGCAGGAGATATTAGGCATTAATACTAGGAAAATAAAGAAAATCCATGATTTCACCACAAAGAGTGGATGGAGGAAAGGAGAAATGAATACTTAGTACCATGGGCCACTATCATCAAAGAAGTAGTCAGCATTTCGATTCAGTCATTGAAGAAAAAAGTGTCTAGATCCGTAGAATTAAACAAATAGAAATTCAACCTGTCTAAGCACCTATTATCATCTGGAACACTTTGAGATCGCGAAAATGATATTTTTCCTTAAATCATGAAAACCTCCCACACAAACCAAATGCTTTCTACTTACATCGCTTCTAACCTACTTAGTAAAGTTTTAGAGAAAGTACTAGATCTAAGACTTACGGAAAACCTGTATGATAATGTAATCCATAATGACTATCACATAGGCTGCCGTCACTCTAGAAATACTACAATGGCTCTTGCAATTTTTTAGTCCATACATAGCTATAATCCTAAGGGACGTCGAAAAAGCTTTCCACAAGGTATTGGCATACGGATTAACATTCAAAATTCTCAAACAAGAAATCAACAACAATCTAGAAGAGAGTTTCTGCAACTATATCTAAATATAAATGCATGCATTTTTCTAGAGCATCACGAGGCAACGGTCTTCTAACTATGTACAAACAAGAGTACTGTAAGGGAGAGTCAGCTCAGCTCTGTTCTCTATGTACATTGCCGACCTCCTTCACCCCACAAAAAACGGGGTGCGCAAATATGCATTTTGCAGATGAAATAATTGATTTAGTCATCAAGCCGTTCAGAAACTCATGAATAGAATGCAGAGTAACGGCTACCAAAAGATAAGATACCAATGTATAGGAACAACAATTCAAGATAAAGACATCATCCAGAAATTCACAATTATGTCTTCAAACATGCTAAAACTTCTAAGGGAGAAAAGGAAAGTAAAGTTAACCCTATTTTAGTACAATCTGTAATCACTTACGTTTCTTTACTGTAAAGAAAGAGCTAAAAGGAGTGCAGAGAAAAACAATGTATATAATAACTCTAACAAGGAGGAGGGAAAGAAAACCACAAAGAACTTCAAATTAATGCAAAAATAGAACCAGTAAAAGATGTCCTCTTTAAGAAAGTGACTAAAATATATTCCAAAATAGAAGATAAAATAAATGCCATGAATGAACAAATAATTAGAAATTTAGAAATAAGAGAATATCAGAGACAAAGTACAAGTTTTCCAAACAAAGGAGCTAGCTCAATAATGATTAACATCTTATATATATAAATATATTTAAATCCAAATTTAATCACACTCGAAACCAAAATGAAGATAAATAATGAATGTCCTAAATATAAAAGAAAAAGAATATAAGATTACCAAATACACTATATAAAAGAATTTTTAAGAGCTAAGAACCAGCTAGTCAGTTTAGGAATCTTCAATTAAATATGTATAAAATTATGCTTCAAATTTAGAAGTTATGGCAATTGAAAAGCTCCCTCGCAAACTTTTGCACTCTCACTTTTTGCTCTATCAAGCACATCCCCAAATATATCTTTTTTACTTTCTTATTAATCTTTTCCCTACTTGTCTCACGTCAAATTTACAAAATTGAGCCGTATCTGTACCAAGCCCCAGAGAAGAAGTTCTCACCTCAACAGTTCTTTCTTTTTCTGTCTCAGAAAGACACATACGATAAATTTTATAGTTGTGAATGAACTGTGCACGTTGTTGGTGAAATTATTAATCAGCGGCTTCAAAGCAAACGAATATATCTACATAATAACCTCATTGTTATAAATTACCCGCAACCAAATATAAAGATTCTGAGTGCTTTTGCTTTGATTAAACAGTGATATCTTTTTTTCTGCATTTATACTTAGATCCATTAAAACAATTTTAGTTATTGGATTAGAACGTTTAATCATTTTTCTAACCTTTGACTGCCATAATTAATTCTGTCTCGTGTGATAGAACAAGTAGTTTCAAGAGGCAAACATATGCCTTTCACTGGCATTTGGAAATCTCTCGTAATACTTCCACTCATTATATCTACGGTTAACTCCTTTCCTTCCCAATTAGCCCCGTTGCTAGTTTCCTATGTCCCATTTTAGGCTACATTTGTTGAACACATTAAAATGCAGAAATCTTCTTCCTAAAAGTTAAATATTCCAATGTTTATATTACAAAATACAAGTTCCTATCCATGGATCTAGGTTTGATTTTCGCCAAAGTAGATGATAATGAAACTCTAATTTTAAACAGAAAAAGATCTTTGTCTAATCATACAATCCCAGTCCTTCAGAACTTATTCTTTCAAGTAATTCACGCCGGTGTTTCGAAATAAGGGTTTTTCTTTTAAACAACGGTATTTTTAAGCCAAACTATGACCTATCGTTGTGGAGTCCTTTGACCTGTGTTATTTGTTGTCTCTTCTTGGATTACTTTCAAATCAGAACTATACCCCATTATTTCACAAATAAAACCTTGGCGTTCTCTATATAACCTAACTTTACTAAGGGCGCGAATGATAGTTTTAATCATTTCTTAAGCCAACTTAATAATCGCCATCCCTCCATTAGTTAAAATTTGATTAGGAATCATATATCAGTCCCCTTTAAATGCTTGTGCTCTTCCATCGCGATAAAGATTCCAACGGTCTCCAATTTGTTGTTTATCGTAAATCCAATCCTATAAATGCTTACAAATATTTTTGTTCTTGTCATAGTGAAAAATATGAAAAAAATAGTTGCCTAGAGTAGAACCATGTTTCTACATCCGTAGGGAATATGCAATCTTAAACTCATCGATATTGAAATTCCAGATAACCGGAGCATCATATTTGGCTGCTCATATCCTGCCTTATTTTATTAAAATAGGGCACTTGCGAAAACCCCCCACCATTTTACTCTAACTTGAAAACTAGGAATAACAATTGAAGTGGCTTCCCCACTCCTTATAGGCAGAGTTTGCGCTTAGTAGACAGACCATCTCCCTGTGGCCTATAGCCAATCCGGCAATGGCAACGGTATTTTAGTTTAAATTTTGTAAAAAAGGTTCCAGGAAATATCATCATTATCATCATCACCATTATCAGCCCTAACTCTATAATTTAAAAAGGGGATTTTTTAGGGATTTGAATAATAATTTCATCTTAGTTTGTTTATGACATATGTTTTTTATCAAAGTTATTTCTAATAATTCTTTTATAATATCAAAAATCAAAATAGTGAAGTTCCTAAATAAATATAAGTATCCAAATTTTGTGATTTTTTTAAAACCGAAAGAATTACAAATAGTGAAATTAGAAAATTTATTTTTATATATCTTTTTCTATAACTATATTTAAGCAACGTGATATTTTGAAAGGGGAGAAATTTAGTTTATAGTTTCTTTTTAAAATTATTATAATTGGCGAAGTTCAGAAAATTTATAAAAACTTTACCATGGCTGCTTTTTTTTTTATTTTAAATTTTAATCTTAATAGCGATGCGCAAGCTTCCCCAGTAGCGGGAGTGGTGAAGCCATTGCCTGGTCTCGCAATAATTTACTCTTGGTCTATTTTTTTACCACATCGATGCTTAATTTTGAGGCGTAAAGAACAAATTTAAAAGATCGGAATTCGTTTTAAATTAGGTAAAAACAATGCTTACATTTTTTTTATCAATCTGAATTTGCTTAATAATTTCAGTTTGCTTTATTCGATTTTAAGGTCCAGTAGCTATTTTTCCTTCAATAAGATGAGGGTGAAAAATTTACTTTAGAAAAAACTTCAATAGAACTTTGAACTATACAAAATGCCAAAATAAAAAAGCAGCCCAGACTAAATTTAATAAATTTTGAACTTGACCATTCGTAATTCTTTTTGTTTTGAAAAATTCTAAAACATTCGCTAATCATATTTATTTTTTCTGAACTTCATGATTTTGTATTTTCAAACACTAAAGGAACTCTTAGAAATAATTTTGATTAAAACTTAAAATATACCTAGATAATAACAATCTAGGAGAGAAAAATATCGATTTTTATTCAACCCCTAAAAAATCGCGTTTTTAAAATATAGTATTATTGATGATGATGATGAAAGTAATTGTCAAAGTTGAGAGAAATGGAGATCAGAGATAGAGTGAGAGACAAGTAGAATGGAAAGAACCTGCGATCGGCTTCTTTTAAGGTAACTTGCGTTTGATAAGACACCCTAGAGCGAGCCAAATTTTAATAACGAGAGGTTCCGCAAGAT
Organism: Ceratothoa steindachneri; assembly: GCA_963969495.1. Lineage (NCBI taxonomy): Eukaryota > Metazoa > Arthropoda > Malacostraca > Isopoda > Cymothoidae > Ceratothoa > Ceratothoa steindachneri. The sequence goes on from OZ018320.1 coordinate 62,365,349, forward strand.
AGCGTGAAGGCTAAATTCACACCCGGCGCCGCTGTATAGATTAAGTAAAATCCAATTCCTGTGGCTCGTTATGATTCACTTCCGGCAGGCTCGTATAATTAGTTAAGCGTTGGCCTGGGTAAGATTAGTACTTTGTAAAAGAGAACACGACACAGAAGAATTCCTTCTCTCGGCCTGACTTACTACAAGAGCCAGAACACAAGAAAATTGAATAAAAATAAATAAGAACTAAAAACGAGAAAACTTCCACAATGCTGTATTTGACTCGGCTTCGCCACCGCGAAATACTCACTCGACCACTCCTTTCAAGGCTAGCAGTGGTTGATAGAGGACAGGATGTTTTCTCCTTCATAACTTTAAGCAGGCCGAGTACTAATTTGCCAAATGCAAACTCAACCCTGCCGTTGCAAACCAATCGAGCTCGACGCTTGCTCCCCCCCCCCTCCCAAGAATTTCTCTCGGGTACAAAAATCATCAGGTGGCAGATCCATCCGGAATGGTAGTTTCCCTTTTGTCGGTCGTGTACGTTTATGTGTACGTGCGCACGGCTCCCGCCTGGAGCTGACGTGTGAAAATTTTTGGCCCATTTAGTTCTTTTGTGTTCTATGTTGTATCCATTATTTTATTTTGTTTATACACTATTAAAGATTATTTTGTTTCATCCAGTTTGATATCTAGAATGTTTTAGTAAGTTGATTTAATTCAGCCCAGGAAAATAATCACTCTTACTTCATTTAGTGCAACCCACAATCAAAGTCAAAGGAACCAAGCAGAGGTCAGGAAATCTAACCTGACCTACGACATAGAATAGTATATATATATATATATATACATATATATATGTATATATATATATATATATATATATATATATATATATATATATATATATATATTTATATATATATATATAATATATATAATATATATTAAACTGCTGTCGAGTTTTTACCGGGCTTGATTCCAACTATCAGAAAACTCTGTAGAAACAATCTTCTTGCATAGACTACTTACAATTAAATTTTTTTTTACATCATCTCATTGACTTTTTAATTTTTTTATTTATAAGTTCTAAAGAATTTTATATTTTTGTGGCTCTGCTTCACTAATTCTCCCAAGCGTAACTTTTGTTTCTTTCTAGCCCCATATACTCTGCCATATTTGAAAGATTCATTAGGAGCTTTATTTTTCTTTTGTTCTTTTCGTTTATTTGATTTACCTGAGGGATAGACACCGATGCCATCATCTCAATCACAGTAATGAGATTTTGTTATAAATTTGCGACTCCAGAAATTATGCCGAGTGAACGAACGGGATAGAATTCGAATCGTGCGAAATAATTAGTTGTGTTTTTTATGTTGTCTTTTTTCCGTTGTGATTTTAGCTTAGGGTTAAGTAAATCCCAAATTGAACTTCCGTTATTGCTTCTGAGTAAAGTTAATCGAGTGAATTACGATTAAATCGGGTTCAACAACCCCGCTCAGTTATTTTGTTGTTGTTGTTGTTTTTAATTTTGTGTAAATGTTCAGTGAACAAGATAGCATGTCGTCTTTCGAAGTTTTCAAAGCACAAAGTGAGCCTCCTAGATTAAGTGGTACATTCAAGAGGAAGAGAGAGCAGTAAGAACGAAAAAAACGGAAAGAGAAGAGAAGGAACGTGAAGAAAAAAGAGAAGAGAAAAATCGGAGATAGAGGGATGAAAGAAAGAAAATTCCATTACATGAACTGGAAATCATCAGGGACGGAAACGAAACGATTTCAATTAATTCGAGGTCCAAACTGCAACAATCCACGTCCATAAACTTGCCTGTTTTCAAGGAAGGAGAAGATTTCGGGTCATACCTCACTCACTTCGAGAAATCTGTTGAGGGGAAATCATTGGGATATTGGAACAGAGGGCGTAGCCAAGTTGTTGCTTTTACTTAGTACCCAGCTCAGGGACATTTTCATCTCGCTCCTATAGGAAGAAACCATTGATTATTCCACGTTAAAAGCCAAATTTTTTGCTTCCTATACTATGACTCGGAGTTTTACCGTACACTGTAGCTTCCAGCCTAATCAAACGTTCTGTCAATTTAGATATTCCTTCAACGTAATTTTAATTTCTGGCTAGACACGTCCAACGTAACTCAGGAAAACGATACTATGGTTGACTTTGTCCCCAAAGACCAACTTTCAGAGTCATTTCGGTCGGAGATCAAATCCTTCGTTAAAGACTGGAAGTTCCTACCATTTAAAGAGTGCATGGAGGAAGTGGAAGTATATGCGGTTATCATAATTTTTATCCAAAAAAAGGGAAGAAAACGGAGCCACACTCTCCCAAAGCAAAGGCTCATAAAACCAAATTCGTTCTCCACAACTGGAATAAGTTCATCAAGTTGACTGATCCGTCTAAGCCTAAACCCTTCTCCCTGCCAGGCAAACGTGAGATCAAACCTTTTTCCTCTAATCCTCCTGCTTCGTCGTTCCACAGGAAAACTATTGTCTTTTACTCCTGTGGATTAGAGGATCATGTAAGGACTAATTGCCCTCAGAATTCTTAAATTTAGAAGCGGTCATCTCCATCATGTGCACAATATAAGTGCCACGCCTGCTCGATCACCGTCGCAACCAGAAGCACCTCTCCCTTTACGCAAACCGAGTCCCACCGGCCACCAGGTGAATTTTTTGTTTGATAAAAGCACTCATGGAGGTCTCCAATTCGAAACTACAGCGGTGAGCGGTTGCCGGATCTCAACTCTCGTGTGCGACACAGGGTGTACGTGCATTCTGATATCTGATAGACTTACTTCAGCTGTAGCCCTGGATCACGACCAGTTTGCAACAGTGCACGATTACCTGGGGGCGTGCTAACAGATTCCCCATTGTGAGATGCTACATCAAGTACGCCTACTTCACTGGCTGGGCTGAGGTCGTTGCAGAGCCCTCCAGGTTTTGTGCTGCTTTAATTGCTCATAGTCCGCGGCTACCAACATCTTTGCAAGTACCTTCCCAGCGACAGCCAGGAGCGGGATTCTTCAGCTGTTCCCGTAAACAGTCGGTCGCCCTTCTTCTTGTAGATTCATATGATCCTGGTGGCTTTCCATTGCTGCAGCACACGTTCAGCCTGCAACATTGTTTAGATCATTTCTTAGAGGCGAAGGTGCAGAGCATCGCCACCAATCTTGAGACCTCACTGGGCGCACCATCAATGCCGGGGGACTTCTTTTGCTTCAAACTTCCTCTAGTGATGGTAGAGTATCTAACTCGTGAATAATGAGCCTGTCCGGGATGGCATCAAGCTGAGCGGGGTCAAAGGGATTGCGAGTATTGAGAAGATCTCGGTAGTGTTCCCTCCACCGTTCCATGATTTGGATCCGTCTAGTGAGTAGGACTGTTCTATCCTGGGACCTGACTGAAGCAAGGAAGCGGTTAGCTAGTCCATACATCTGTTTAAGAGAGCTGGAGAAGTTCTGAAGGTCTCCAGAATTCGCAAAATCCTGCAGATCCGGACCAATCTCAATCCAACAGTCATTTTCCATGCTTTGAAGTGTTCTCTGAGCTTCAGCTCGCTTGCTTTGCCACTGTCACTTCAAGTAGTCCAAGGAAGAGGTGTTCATAAAAGACTGATTTGCCCTGTTCTTTGCTTCCAGCAGCTCCTGTCTGCCAACTATACTGTCATCAAACCAATCTCTGTTCCTTCGCTCAGCGTAACTAAGGACCTCCTCCTCCACAGCAGATACGGACTGTGCTAAGTGGTCCCAGGCTATCCTCTACACAGTGATTAAGTTCTTCGAGGGGGAGAGCATCAGCTAACTGGTATGGGAAAGTGTAAATGGCAATCTCAAAGTCATTCTGTAGAAATTATGTGCTAAGCAGCCAAGGGAATGGCACAGATATCTTCCCGTCGCTCTCTTTCCGTATAGAGAAATTTCCCATCGCACCTTGGGTTTCGCTCCGTTTGAATTACTATACGGAAGGAATGTACGATGCCTCTTGAGCATTTTCAATAAGCTATTTAAAAATCAAAAACTGGATCAGGAAATCCAATATTCTTAATCGTATCTGCTTGAATTACGACAGAGATTGGAGAAATACGCCGAATCAAAATGCAGATGTTTACCTGTATAAATATAAAACTTCGACTACATATCTGAAGGTAGAAAGTTTAAGCCAGGTTAGGAAGTTTTGTTGTTGCTCCCAACTGAAAATAACAAATTACTAAGCCATTGGAAGGGCCGCTAAAAAGTAATCTAGAAACGTTGCCGCGTCGAATATTTGATTGTAACGTCAACAGGAAGATTGTTTTACATATAAATCTTCTCAAGATTTATCGCCGACGTGCATGGGCTAAACAGATTGTGGCTATTGATGAGGAGTCGCCTATTGAGGCTACTTATCACATGAAACCCTTAACTATAGTGCAAGTTGCCTGCTTAGAGCCCGACAGCGATTACATCTTACACGTTTAGCCAGACACAATTAAATCCTCGCCAGCCGAACTAAGAGTGAGCCATCTGCTCTCACTCTTCAAAAACACCGTTATAAGTACTCTTGAAGCAATTCGGTGACGTCATCTTGGAAATTCCTTGTTGTGCAGCCGAATTTGAACAAAAAATTTAATTGACCACCCAAGAACCCGTCCGATCTAAGCCGTATTCGCTGCACATACTCGTACATCTGAGAGACGCATTTTATGCTGAGGTTGACAAGCTGTTAAATTTGAAAATAATACAACCGTTAAAATCCGATTATTGTTTTCCTGTTTTTATGTTTAGGAAACCAGATGGATCATACTGGATGTGCATTAGATTTAGGATGCAGAACCCTTCCCTTTTATTGACCAGAATCTTCAACTCCTTGAGAAAGCCAAATTCATAACCGAGCTGGATTTTTGCAAGGCTTAATATAAAATTTCGTTACAAGAAGAGGTCGAGAAATACACGACTTTCCCAACAGAAAAGGGGATGATGCAATCTCGACAACTCCTCTTTGGTCTTGTTACTCTATGCAGTAATTATAATTGGATGAGTAGAAGGATATTAGATGGATTACCAACTATATCATTTTATTTTAATAATATTTATGATGCTACAAATGAAGGGAATCAGCACCTGACTGCTCTACAAGCACTTTTACTAATACTTTGGGAGCATAATCTAACTATTGGACCCAGTAAGTGTCATTTCGCCTACAATTCAATATTTTCGCTTCTTTATTGGTAATAACCGGCTAGCTCCCCAGGAGAAAAAAATTCGAGCAATTGTTGAAATGTATCTGCTAAGGACCGAGAAGCAATTAAGATCTTTTATGGGTTCCGCCTCCTTTTACAGAGTCTTTATTTAGAATTTCGCCTTACTCTCCACTCCCTTTTGTGAACTTTAAAAAAAATGGGCTCCGAGTGCCTCATATGGAGCCGGCTCTCTGTTAAGCGTTTTAATCAACTTAGGGGAAAACTCGCGTTGACGCCATTATTACGTTTGCCCAATCCCGATGAACGAGGGAATAGGCTTTGCTCTAGTCCAGTACGGGAAAAATAATGAGAGCTTTTCTATCTCATATGCAAGTCGGAAATTGCTACCCTTCAAAAAGAACGACGCTGTGATTGAGCGAGAGGCCCTCGCGATATTTTAGGAAATTCAAAATTTTAAAATGTTTTTAGTAGGGAAAGAGTTTATAATGGAAACTGATCAAAATCTTTGTCCTACCTCCACAATGTACAAAAAAACAATAATGGTCATCTAATGCAAAGAGTTTGTTTTTATAAGAATTTAAATTTAGGATCCTGTACACTAAAGGTTTCGATAAATGTATGGCTGATAGCTTAAGCAGGAATCCATTACATTCCTCGTCGAACTCATCATGATTGAGAGTAAATTTTTCTAATTTTTAAGACTGATTTTTTTGTACATATGCTCAAACAATCTTTCCATTGAGTTTAAAGCAAACAGATCTCCTTTTTTTGTATAATAGGCTGATCGTGCTAACTTTATACTGCTATGGATCCGTGGCAGGTGAGCCTCCTCCTTAAAGGTATGTGTTGCTAATTTTGGTTATTTTCAATTATATATGTAGCAGAATTCCCCTTTTTATCACTCCACACCTGAAACCACTTTTGTCGTGGTATACCTTGTGGAACGTGAAGTACTTCTTTGATAAAGTAGGCTTTGATCTAAGAGTGATAATGTTGTTGTTTTAATGAAGAGCCACTTCAACACCTAAGGATAAGAAGGAAACACACAGGAATACCCCAAATACACTTATACTTTAAATTTAATAATTTACTACCCAAACACAAAACATGAACTCCAGAAATATTAAAATACACAAAAATAACTCCAATTAACTTGACCCTCTAATATTGGCTAATTAGCTACTCACTTCAATATACAAGAAATAGGCTAATTCTCTCTACTGGAGTTTAAATACCTTGGTTGACTGGCGGCTGTTTTGACTATGACCTTGAACTCGATTAGCCCCAGACACCACGGGAATCTAGTAGGTCCTTTGTCGCGTTCTTAAACCAGATTGTTGGAGGTGGTTGAGATTACGAGGTACTTTGGCGAGTGTAGCAGATGGGGGTCCACACGGTATACAGGGGGGGGGGCTTCAAGGGTGAGAACAATCTCAATGCTTTAGGCGGCACCAAGGTAGGCGGGGCCTCTCTGGTAAGAGTAAGTCAAACTTGGTTCTTTAAGCAAGTTAACTTAGAGTTCGGTGTGACCACCGGTTAACGGGCTCTAGGTGGAGCTTTTTTTTTCTTCGTTACGTAATTCCTCATGGGCGAGGACGGTACTCGGGGGTGGGGAGGGGACTTCTTCAAGGGCGAGCATGGAGGAGGGGGGGTTTCTTTGATAAGAATAAGTTGAACTTGAACAAGTTAACTTAAAGGTCGGTCTGGTAACCAGGAACTAGCTCGAGGATGAGCTTCTTCCTTATTCAAGTCTTACTCAAGGGCGAGACCTATCTCGGTGTTTTAGGATACACCAGGATAGAAGGGAGGGGTTTCTCTGACGAGAATAAGTTGAACTTGGCTACTCAACCAAGTTAACTTATGAGTTTGGTGTGGCCACCGGGTAACGGGCTTGAGGGGGGGCCTTTTTTCTCTTCTTTTCGTAATTCTTCAAGGCCGATGAATATCCCTGGGCTTTAGCATGCACCAGGATATGAGGAGTCTCTCTGACGAGAGTAAGTTGAACTTGAACAAGTTAACTTAACGTTCGGTTTGATAACCAGGGACTAGCTCGAGGATGCGGTGCTTCTTAGCCCCTTTGGTACCCCTGCCTCTCTTGCAGGGGACTTCGTAGTCTGGCGACTCACGTATTCTACCTGTCCAGTCTTGGTAGCCCGGCCTCAATCCGGGGACTTCCTGGCCTGGAGACTGACGTATTCTACCTCGTTTTTCCCAAGTCTTTGTTATTTATACCTCGTCACCCCACTGGGGTAAGGGTAGGAGGGGGAGGGGGGTTTGTGGATGGGCCCAGAAGGGTTCTTATTTCAACGGTTTTTCTCATCAAGTCTTACCTCTGCTCCCGTTGGCATTCGAGCTTGAGAGAAAGGCGTCTCCAATTTCTTACATGAGGTTAAATTGAATATACTCTCGTAGGGGAGATCTTGCAGTTTAAAACCATTCGGCTTTTCATAGAGACCAGTGGTTAGGGGCTGTGGTTACGAAGTTGACCCTCGATGCCGAGGTCGGATCTCTTTGCTGTTACCGTCCCGTTTCTCCACTGAGAGAGAACGGGGGAGTGACGATTTCCCTACAATATATATTTTTAATAATAATATTCACTCCCCACTCCCAGTATGTGGATTTTTTATGTTTTTGTTTTGTGTTTTTTTATTTAGTGCTAGGAATTCTTTTTTTGTCCTTTATGTGTATTGTTATTTCGAAACTACGATGCATACCCCCTTTTTGTTATTAGTGGATGTTACTTGGTTCAGGACGTTCCACCCTGAGGGGGAAGGAGATGTCAAAGATGAAAGAAATGGAGATCATATATATATATATATATAGAGAGAGAGAGAGATAAACGACGAGTAGGACGGAAAGAACTAGCGATCGTCTTCATTTTAAGGTATGTTCTGCTTGATAAGACGCCCTAAAGCGCGCCTAATTATAGCAACGAAAGCTTCCGCGAGATGGTGTGTAGATCTAAATTCACTTCTGGCACCGCTGTATAGATTAAATAAAATTTACTTCCGGCAGGCCTGTATAAATAGTTTAGCGTTGGCCTGGGTAAGATTAGTATTTTGCCAAGGAAGACGGGATACAAAAGAATTCTTTATCTCGGCATCCCTTACCCCAAGAGCCAGAAGACGGGAAAATTAAATAAGAGGGAAATAAGAACTAGGAACGAAGAGACTCCCACACTGATGTATTCGACTCAGCTTCTTCGCGTGAAATACTCCCTCGATCACTCCTTTCGAGGCTAGCAGTGGTTGTTAGAAGACAGGTTTTACTCTCCTTCATTACTTTAAGCAGGTTGAGTGCTAATTTGCCACCTGCAAACCTAACCCTGCCGTTGCAAAGCAATCGAGCTCGACGCATTTTTCTCGGGTACAAAAATCCTCAAGTGGCAGATCCACTCGGAATGGTAGTTTACCTTTTGTCGGTCGTGTACGTTTGTGTGTACCTGCTCACGGCTCCAGCCTGGAGCTGACGTGTGTATACCTTTTGCCCATTTAGTTCTTTTGTGTTTCTATGTTGTATCCATTATTTTATTTTGTTTGTACAGTAGTAAATATTATTTTGTTTTATCAAGTTTGATGTCTAGAATCTCCTAGTTAGTTGCTTTAATTCTGTTTAATGCAGGTTTAAAGTGAAAAGAAGCAAGCGGAGGACAAGAAATCTAACATGACCTACATCAGTAATCTTATCTCATAATGGGAATGACCCTCAAACTAAGTGTTTATTATTTCTTACAACCTTTCCTTCAACTCCAGAACACAAACTTGTGCGCCCAAGTGGGCACAGCATGGGTAGGGAATCGAGCTGAGCGTTACTGCATATAGCTTCAGTGTGCGTTATATTGTGGCCGATAATGGGTATGCTAAAGAGTTTACTTCCTGAAATTTTTCCACAGAGTGGATTTAGGGTGATTTCCACCCTACGTTTGTGATACATGGTGTAATATTTATGGGTGGAAACTACCCGAGATTAATAATGGTGCTTATTTTGTGGTTCATTATTTAGATGTTTTCTATTTGCAGGTATTGAATATTAGTTTACAGAGAACAAAAAATTAATATGAGTAAAAAGACAGATCAGTGTTACTCCAAGGACGAGATAGACTAAATTATGAGCACTACTGGTGCAATACCAGAGACAAGTCATCTGAATCTCATTGAAGATGAGCGAGAGGAAGATAACCTAGAATAGTGATGTGGAAAGTGATGATATGAGTGATGCTGACATGCCTAGACGGCCACCTGCATAGAAAATACTAGGGCATACGTCAACACATTCCAAACGCCATGCTGCCTCTTCTGCTACCACTCCTGATGTCTTTATGTCTGCTGCCCCTGCTGCCTCTATTTATGATGCCCCTACTACATCTTCTTCTGAGTCCCCTACAGCCAGCCTTGCTCCTGCCCCTGCTTCTGGCCCTGATGCATCTGCTGCTACTCCTACTGGTCAAATGGGAAGAAAAAGGCTCTGTATTAGAGATGATAACGATGCTATATCAATTTTTTACTTCAAAACGACGAACCTGTCAAGCAGATCTAGTTTTAGATGGATTTGTTGGCCACAGGTGCCACGGGAAGCACGGAGTGCTGACACCCAAGAAAAATGCTTCACATACAAGAAAAATGATATGAACGCGACAACTATGTCCGGAAAACATCTACACACTCCAGAACAAAACCAGCAGGGGTGCGTGCATTACTGTTTATTGTTCTCTTCAGTGGCTGCGAGAGAGACTGGCATCTATCAACCACTTTTATTTGGAACCTAAACACCAGCCCAACCATTTACGGTGTGGCCGTGTCACAAGGTCGCTTTGAGTTCCTACTGAATTGTTTGCGATTTTATAACCTCAAGACACGACAGCAGAGGCAGCAAGATGACAAGTTTGCACCCATTAGTAAGATCTGGGACATCTTCATTGGAAATTGTGGTAAAATGTACATGCCAAGTGACAACCTTACTATGGACGAGCAGCTGTTGGCATTCAGAAGCAGGTGCACATTCGCATGTACATCCCCTACAAACATGCAAAATATGGGCTCAAATTAGTTCTTGCAAGCGACAACAAAAGCAGGTTCTTATTGGGTTCTATCCCTTACCTGTGGAAGCAGGGAACAAGAAACCCAGTAAATATAAACTTTGGCCATTACTTCACGAAGGAGTTAAGCAGGACATACCACCAAACAAACAGGAACGTAACTACACACAACTGGTTTACGTATGTGCCCCTAGTGACAGATCTCCTTGACAACTGCAGCATGACATTTATGCGAACAGTTAAGGGTCACAAAAAGTGATAGGTTTTGTGTTCTAGGGTTAAACATATTAATTGTTTTTTGAAAAAAAATATACTCTAAATAGTCGTCTTAGGATTCCTAATTTATTTTAAAATTAAAGTAATCCTGAGTAAAAAAACCTCCCATAAAAAGTTGGGTATAAAATTCCATCTAAAAATTCTATCACCACATGCATGGAGTCAAATGCTTTAGTTAACCCTACGAGCCATGGCTTCGCCATTCACCCCTACGTGGGAACTTGCGCTTTCCTGCACTCTTTGTTTAAACGCCAAATGAATGTCTTTTAAAGTAAATGGAAACAAAAAAATAAATATAATAAATACATTTGTTAATTATTAACCCGTGGACTACAAAAATTAACACATTCTGAATTTTTTCTTCAAACTGCTTCTATCTATTAACACCCAGGAATTCTTCATTTTTTTCTAATTCTTCTTCATGTTATTTAGATTCTTCTTCTCTTTCTTCTTCTTCTTCTTCTTCTTCTTCTTATTTTAATTATTCTCCTACTCTCCATATTCTTCTCTTCTCCTCCTACCTTGCTTCCTCTTCTCCTCTTGCTCCTCTTCATTCTCTTACGTCTCTTTCATTTTGTTTTTTCTTTTTGTCTTCTTCTTTCCTCCTCTTCCTACTGTCTTCTTCTTTTCTTTTCTTCTCTTTCTTATTTATCTCCTATTACTTTCCTTAACTCCCCCTCTTTTTTTATTCTCATCCTTTTTTTTTATTCTTCTCCTGCTCTTTAATCTTTTCTTCTCTTCCTCTTATCTATTTTATGCTTCTCCTCGTCTACTTATCCCACTCCTCCTCCTCCTCCTCCTCCTCCTCTACTTCTATTCTTCTTCTTCCTATCCCCATCCTTTCCATAAACTTCTTCTTCTTTTTTCACGTTTTTCTTCTCTTCTTCGTCTTCTTGCTTCATTCTTCTTCCTCTCCTTATCCTCACCTTCCTTCTCTTCTTATTCCCCTACTCTTATTCTTTCTCCCCTCGTCATGTATTTCTTTATATTTAACCCATCCCAAAATTTCCGTTCTTAAAATATATTATTAGGAACAAAAGAAGCGATTCTCTAAGCCTCATTTAGCTCTAATCGTTTTAAGGTGCTAGTTATTTTATCCTGATAAAGATTAAAATTTAAAATCTATTTTAGAAATACCTTCTATAAAAATTTTGAATATGTAAATACATAAAATAAAAAAGCAGCTATTGCTTTTTTTAATTTTCTGGACTTCATCAGTTATAAAAATAATAATAAAGTTAAAGATAACAAAGTAAAGAAGATCAAGAGAAAATTTGATATAAAGGACAATGATGATCTGACTAGAGTGAAAGTGTCTCTGAAACATCAAGTCCAGGCCAAGGAACAAAGACTGAAAAAAACAGCAAAAGAGCTAACTTCTTCCAGCAGAACAGAATGTTCAAATACAACGCCAGGAAATTATGAAGAGAAATCGGCAAGAAGTCCATTGATATCCAGAACTTACCCTCAGCGAATGAAGTTGAGACTTTCTGGAGTAACATATGGGAGAATGACAAGACTCACAATGAAAATGCCAAATGGATACAAGACCTGGCCAAAGCCATTCAGGCTGTGCCATCACTACAATGGTCAGACATCACCACAGATGAAACAACCAAAGCCATTTTTAAAACCAGCAACTGGAAGGCAGCTGGGTGTGAGCGTGTGACAAATTTCTGGCTCAAACAACTAACCAACCTACATCAAAACCTAGCTATTGCTTATAATAACATCCAGAAACATCCAGAACAGGCTCCAGAATGGCTAAAAAATGTACCACTTCTCTCCTAATAAAGAATCAAGACAGACTTAACCCCAAGAAAATCATGCCAATTACATGACTACCGACAATGTACAAGGTTAATAATAACCTCTATCATTAGAGAAAGGACCTACACCTTCCTCAAGAATAACAATCTACTCCCCAAAGAACACAAAAGATGTAGGCGAAGGACTTATGGCTACAAAGACTAACTCCTCATTAACAAGTCCATCCTTGAGGGGGTGAAGAGTAAACCCCGTAATGTATCTACTGCATGGATTGACTAGAAAAAGGCCTTTGACAGTGTGCCACACACCTGAATAATTAAAAGCCATGAGGTTTGCAAAATCTGCTCAACCATCACTCACTTCATGAAGCAAAACATTAAAAAGTGGGAAACTACCCTTCACCTACACCATGGCAAGGCCACAATAACATCTAGGCCTATTAACATGAAAATTGGCATATACCAAGGAGACTCACTATCTCCCCCTACTACAGTATTTTGCCTTGCACAAACCCCACTTAGCATGGTCCTGAACAGGACTGGTTATGAGTATAACACCGCACAAGGCAAGATAATTCAAATTTTCTACATGAACAACTTCAAGACAGCCAAAGCCTTTAGCGATGACAATGGAATGGAGTTCTGACTGGACAAGCGCGCCAAGGCCACTTTCAAGAATGGCCACCTTACTAACTCCTCAAATATCCCACTTGATGCTCATACAGTTATATATGTGACCTTGAACAAGAGGGTACCTATAAATACCTTGGTGTTAATCAGGGTGACTGAGTAGAACACAACAAAATGGAAGAACATATCAGAAAGAAGTTACATATATCGTAGAGTTCGGATGGTCCTTAAATCAGACTCGAACTCTGAAACTAGCTGGAAGCCAGTGACACCTTAGCAGTTCCAGTAGTTACATATGTATAGCTTCAACATCATCTACTGAGAGGTGCAAGAGCTGGCCAAATGAGAGACAAAAACCCGTAAGCTCCTTACAATGTATCAAATACATCACCCAAAATCTGATTTAGATAGGATGTACATGCCAAGAAGGGAAGGCGGTAGAGAAATCATCCAAATTGAGCTCTCTTACAAAAACACTACGATCGGCTTGAAAGTACCTCTAGGAAGCACAAGATAATCTGCTCCATCTTATAACGGATCATAAGAACCACAAACGCCTGTTCTTCATCAACAAACAAGCGATTAAGTTTATGCAAGAGCTCCAGATGCTTTCAGTTTCCCCGGTAGAAGACGAAGCAAACACCAACTATGCCCGTCAAACCAAGGCCAAAACCAAACATTGTAGACAACAACAACATAAATCTAGATGGAAAACCAAGAACATTTACGGCAAATACTTCCAACGAATTCAACAGCCAGATGTAGATCAGAAACGAACACACAACTGGCTACGAGCTACAGGAATGAAGGCAGAAACAGAGGTCTTTATCATAGCAGTCTAGGACCAAAGTCTCCCTACACGATGGCACCACCACACCATTGTGAAAAAGAGGGATGTTGACCCCAAATTCAGACTGTGTGGAAAGTTTGATGAGACCATAGACCATCTCGTATCAGGCTGAATTGTCTAAAGCCGAATATATCCATCGCCACAACAAAGCCTCTGCTTACATCCGCTGGAACATCGCAATGAGTATGGCATACAGGTCTCTGGCAAGTGGTATGAGCATTAGCCTAAGGCAGTTGTTCAAAACGGAGATGTCACCATCATCTGTGGCATGTACATCCACACAGACAGGACTATAGCAGCCAATAGACATGATATAGTACTGCAAAACAAGAATGACAAGTCCTGCCTTCTCATAGAAATGTCCATACCCTTTCAACACCTCAGTAAAGACTACCAAAAAGCTCAACAATTATTAAGACGTAAGAATTGAAGTTGAGCGGATGTAGGGGCTCAAAACCACAACAATTCTTATCATTGTAGAAGCCCTTGGAATTATGAAAAAGGGCTAAGGAAATACCTAGCCAAAATACCTGGCAGCATCAAGATCTATGAACTCCATAAACTACCCTCCTTTCTACTACACATCTCCTCAGGAGGGTTATCCATGAAATAATCATGGAATATCCAAACATCCTTAGGTCTATGGTTTGGAGCTGGTTGCCTGGAGAAGGCAGACTTGTAAACTAAAAGAATAAAAAAATAATAATAATAATATATTTATTTTAACTATGCCCCAAACATTTTTCACCAATTTTTCACTTCTTTCCAAAATTCTTGTTCTAAAAACATAGAGATATGGAGGATTAGTTTCAGAATTCATTGCGTTAATCGGAAAAAAATTACTTGTACTTCAAATAACAGGCTCAAGCAACGGGTAGTTGAGCCGGCTTTAATCGAGTCCCTACCAACAAGTCAACTCAATTTAGAGATGGTCCCATGCCGGAAAAATAGGGAGAGTTAGAGTCAGGAATCGCATCCGTCCGTAAAGTCTCTGCATAAACATTAATGGACGAGTCTTTTACCGAGAAACGACTTTTCAAGAACTGCGCCTGCAGTTAGGAAAAAGAGAAGAAGAAGAAGTTTATATATCTCTTGCTTTCTCATGGACGAAATTGTTATTCTTTCTATATAAGAAATATTTTAGGTTAAGATCTGTCAATGTCTCTACAGCAGATAGATGGAACGTAATGCTCCAAAATTAGTCTTCTACTTGGAGAAGAAAATACCAAGTTTCATAAAACTAGCTTTTATTTGCATAGTTTGGAATTTTCTAAGCTGAATAATAAGCGAGGCAATGACCAATATAATGGTTTTATATTATATTGCGGAAGGACCCAATAGAAAAAGATTCAAAGATGTTTCTAGAGACTGAATTACGAGAATTCAAGAGTATTTGGGAATTATCTTAGTTAATTACGTTCTCAGAGAGAGAGAGTGGTATATGCATAAATAAAGAACTTTGCTTACTACAACAGGGGGTAAGGGACTGGTAATATTTGATTTGTTTACCACATCCTCAGCTTGCCTGTCCAATGTATCTCACACAGGGATCGATAATGGTTTGATGAATAGTACTTATTAACGAGGGTTAGAAGAAACCGAAAAAATTGCCATCATATGCAATTAAAACTAATGTTCTATTGTTTAAGAAGTCTAGTGGTGGGATCAAATGACCCATTAAACAATAGGATTTGTTTACTCTTATTGCACTCAGATAATGACTTTTCGCCTGATTTTTTTTTTAATTATCCTTATACCCATCGTTTAATGAGAGCTTTTCTTCTACCCCCTTTTCAATCTAGATATGAATATAAAACTTCCTTCATACGACTTACATCAATTTTTTCTCTTACCTATGTCTACAGATATGCAAACGGGACGTAAAAATTTATCTCAAATTGTGTGTTAATATTTCTTTCTTAATTTAGAATCACTGATATGAAAATAATACAAAATTAATTTAACCCTCACAAAGAACGAAATGCGGATTCTTTGATCCTATAATGAGATGTGAAGATACTGAGTTGGATATAAAAGGTGGGAATCTCTACACTCTACACTCGAGTCCCTTACTGTTTTATTAATCGTTGAATATTCTTAATATCATAGGAAGTAATGACAATTTTTCCCTTCAACTTGCCGAATAAAATTTACATGCCAATTAGGAATATATAATTCTATATCATAACCCTATTAATAAGTAAACAATCATACTTTGTGTATATATATATATATTAGGGTGGGGGCGATTATTCACTTTTTATCAAATATTTTTGATGGGTAGTGCGGAAAAGCGGCAATTGGTGAGGAAAAATATTGTTGTTAAAACCGTTTTGCTCTACGACCTTACTTGTAACATGCACATCGAGCTTGAAAATAGAAAAATTCCTTTTGAAAATTGCCAAAATATATTTTTAGGTGAGAAAATTACTCAAAATAATGATTTATTTTATAAGTATGCAAAAGCTTTGAATTGAATAACTATATCTTCAGCTGGCGCAAGAAGGAGCAAAGAAAATAAAATATGCCACATTTTCAACTGAAATTACAAAAATTGCCAAAAACTTAATTTTAATTGAGAAGTTTGCAAACGATAGTGTATAATTTTAAGAACATATAGTTAATTTTTGTACTAGTAATATAATTTTTTCAGTTTGTCCAAGTTAATTGAAATAGAGATAAATTATTAATTTCGCCCAGCGGCGCTAAAATTTGACCATAATCGTTAAATTGCCAAAAACTGCATGATAAACATCTCAAAAATAAATAATTAGAAAAATCATCCAAGACTCACCACGGAGAGGTGGCCGTATGTCGAGTTCCACCCTACCTTAACTGGATTTTATTTAACTGAACTCCTTTTTTGCTTTCATAACGAGTCATCTTTCGCCGGAATGCAAGTGTAATTTTCATATATTCATCTCTTTTTAGCTCGGTCACATACTCCCCCTTATGCTTCGGTAACTACTAGCTTAATCAATATTTCTACAGTTTCAGTCGTTACGGTTCAGTAATTTTTGCTTCCTTTTCATGACTGCAACAAAGATTTATCATTCCTTCCGTCAAAAAAGATACTATGGATTGAATCTTTGGTCACTTGACTTTTACTATTAATTTTATTTATGATTTTGCTTCGCTTGCGTCGTGTTTTGCTCTTGTGAATGACATGACTTGAATCACTTTCACTTATTATTTCAAAATATTTCAAGGTCGCACAGAAATAATGCCTGTTCTGTTGCATAATTCAGCTACAGGTGGAAGATGGGCAGTTTGCTGTTGACCTTTTCTTTTTATAGCACTTAATTCATTTTCATAAGCAGAACATTCTATTTAAGATGCCGAACCTAAATCAGGTGGTATGTAACCGCCGGACGGTTGCTATTCACAGTGTTCAGCATAATTACCTGCTAATGGAATTGTATTCTTAGTAAATATTATCTCTTTTCTCATCATTGTTTTGATATTTTTGACATTGTAGTGTCATCGATTCCTGCAATTACCATTTATCTTACAATTATCTGATCCCTAAGAAATTGTTTCTCCTTTGTAGTCACCTTGTGTTGTTTTGACTTGACTTAAGAGCGCAGGTCTTAACGACCCCTTGCTCTTTGTATGCCTTCTGTCTCTCCTCCACAGTCCATTCTGTCTAGAACCATCTCTTCACACTCGTTTAAAGGTAGCCCGCCAACTACAGGAATATGGTGCCACCATCTCTTGTGTTGTCTACCTCTCGGTCTCCTACCTAGAAAGCTGCCTGTGTAGGCTTATCGTACCTAGGTTTCTTGCGGTCTTCTAATAAAAAATCCAAATTACTTGATTCTATTCCTTCTGTTTGCATCCAGAATGGTCTCCTCCATATTCAACTCTTCCCTTACACTAACGTTTGTCCTCTTCTGTATTTAGTTGGTTCCGATGATACTCCTGAGGCAACTCATTTCAAAGGCATTCAGTCTCTTCTTATCTTCAGCAAGCAGAGTCCAAGTTTCCGAAGCATAAATGGCAATGGGAACTATTAAATATTTATATAATCTTACCTTTAACGTTTGTGGTATATCTCTTCTGGACCACATAGTGTTCTTCAGCTTCCAAAATTCCGCAGCAGCCAAGACTATTCTCTTTCTTACAGCGTCTATAGATCCCGAGCTAACAGTTCCTAAAAAATCCAATTGATCTACCTTCTCCATCACATTACTGTCTATCCAGATATTTTCATCAACTGGGCACACTACATTACACCTGTTGCTGTTGATCTTTAACCCTCACTTCTTGCATGCCATTTCAAGTTGTTCCGTTGACATGTTTAATTTGTCAAATGTGGTTGCCAACAAGGTGTTATCATCAGCATACCTCACCTTTTTTCCCTTAAAATTCACATTGTAATCCAGACTATTAAGTTGTTCATTACAAACTCAAGAAATATGTTGAACAATGTAAGTGAGAGCATACACACCTGTCACACCCCGAATTCGACACAGAACTGTAGCAAATACTGCTTTAAAATTCATAAAGTTAAAATTCTCTTGCACATGATGTTCTATGGCTTTTTTCAAAAACCTATCTGGCAATAAATATTTCATCAATGGTACCTCTTTAGGGCCGAAAACCATATTGACTTGCTCCTAGGAATTCTATCTGGGCATTTATCTTCTTTAGAATGATCTAGCAGGAAACTTTACACGGGAGAGAATTAAATTCTGTATTTCTCCGGGTTTAACCTATCTCTTTTTCAATCCCCGGATTGATAAGCAGCCTTGACTAGTTCTTAGTAGTATTCTCCTCCTACCATTCTTGTGAAAGATATGATAAACAGTCTCCACCATCCTCACTCCACCCATCTTCAGAACTTCTTCACTTATTTAGCAAATCCTGGAGCTTTCTTGTTTTCTTATATATTTAATGGCCTCTCGTATTTTTTACATTCCAGTGAAGCAACCTCAACTTCCTATCCTTGTTATACTTCATCTAAAGCGTTCTATTTACATGTGAATCTAGTATGTAGGTTCTGGAAGAAATGATCTTTTAACGACTCAGAACATCCTTCTTGTTGCAAAGTGCTTTTCCATTTACATCATTGATGCTTAACAGAGGTCGGTATGGTTTTTCTTCCAGCTCCTTTAAAGTTTTGAATAGGTTATGACTGTAGTTTTCTCTGAATTGCTCAATATTCTCGTGTAGCAGTCTCCCTTTTTGCAATTTTACACCCTGCTTAACTTCTCTATTAAGACTTCTATATTTATCTCTTGCTTCCTCATTTTCCGGTCTCGCTAAAGATTCCTGGCTTGCAGTTCTTCTTACTACACTTTTGCTTCTAGTTCTCTTGAGACTCCTTTCACCTGCTCTTACCTTAGGAAGCAAACCATTTCTTCTGTTACCTTGTTTGTTACCTGCACAAATCGACGATAGATGCTTTCCACATTAACATCTGCATCTTCCCCTCGGATCAGGTGTTCAAATGAGCAACTAATTAATTGTTCAAATACAGCTGTTATCTCTTTATCCTCCAGCCTGTTCACTTTATTTTCTCCTTGTGCTTTGCCAGTTTTCCTTTGCTTTCTCAGATGAACATTAACTTCAACCATCAATAGTGAGCTGCCGATTGAACTTCTGCTTAGTTGTAGACTCTACTATTATTAATATTTTAAATGAAATAATTTCTGATAATTATGTAGTCTATCTGGTTTCTGGTTTGGGCATCAGGTGAGTTTTATGCTTAAAAAAGGTAGTAGTAATGACTAAACTGTTTATGGCACAAAACTGCAGCATATTTGCTCCTTCATTTCTTTGTCCGAGGCCATACTTACCCTCTAACTCTGGCCAGTTGACATGTTCTCCCTCTCCAATTTTTCCAATGAAGTCTCCTATAATCTTAATTTAAGTTTGCCTGGGTATTGAGTTCACATGCACCTGTAATCCATCCAAAAATGGTCCCTATACCTCATCCTAATAACTTGCGTCTGGTTCATATACTTGTAGCATCGACCATGGTCCACTCTACAGCTCGAATGTAGCTGCCACTAACCTTTCTAATATTTGCTTATATCTGGTCATCACTTCTGCCATTATCCTGCTGGCAATAAGCACCACACCCTGACGTCTTATATAATATGATCAACTTGAATCTAAGACAAAAAGCCTTCAACTCCAAAAATCTTTTCCATATCGGTTGTCCAATGCGTCTCTGCCACGCCCAAAAGTTACAAGTTGAAATGTCGAATAATTCTTTACAACTAGCCTTGAAATTTTCAAGTTTCCTTCTGTAACTAGGATTATCTATCTTGCCGTGATAAGACTTGTTAATTTTTATAGTCATTATTCAACATATTTACCATGTCTTTGACGCGTTTATTTGACAGTTGGATTTAAGGCTGACGTTTTGATTCTCTGGAGCTTCGTCAGATTAACCAGAAACTAAAACATGAATTTTTTTAAAGGGTAAGAACGACTTTCAGGTCCTTCTCCTTTCTGTCACCCACCCATCAATGGGTGAGGGTCGAAAGAGGAGGGGGCCTGTGGCCACCTTGCTTCTGGAGAAACTTTCCCTACTTCTGATCCTCAGTTCAAGTGAACCTAGGGATTTTATTTTAATTTTAGGACCCCATATGAGACTGCCTATTAGGGCAGAATTCGCCGTACTCACATGGTGAGCCCAGGGAGAAGGGAATGGTAGGAAGCCCGGAGCAGGTTTTTGTAGAGGGTTTAGAGTAAAAACTGGAAAATCAGGAGGCAAGATGAGGAACCCCGGTGTATTAGGCTAAAAAGGAATAACCATGCCCAAAGATAAAACGCTGAACTGCTGATTAATGTGGATATCAAACCCCCATATTGCATTTAGTTATCAGCCATTTTTCCTTTTACACACTAAAGAGTCGCTAAGTGAATCTTGGCTTTAATAATCAGTGGATGCGACTATCCTTAAGCTCTTATTTGTTTGTGTTTTAAAAACTGTCTTTAATGGCTATCATGTACAGGTATATCATGTTTTTTTTATATTTCTCTTGTGTTGATGCATCGGTTATTTGTTTGTTTGTCGTTTTCTCTTACGATGGTTTTATTCAATATATCTTATTCGTTGTCGTAGTATGGCCCTCTGTTTTGATCACTATACTCTTTCACACCCTTTTTGTAGCGGCATGCTTTGTGATGCGCGAGTTACTTCTCTGATGAAGTAGGCTTTGTTCTAAGAGTGCTAATTCAGTAGTCTTGTTCTTGAGAAAGAGCTATTATAAACACATACGGATAAGAGGAAACACCAGATATATCTACCAAAATAAACTTGTATTTTAAATGAAACCCTTAACTTTAACAAACCAACAGTTAACACATTTCTATCTTTGACATCTAAACCCTTCGCACGGTTACAACTGACAAAAATAAACAAATAGGCTTCCCGTAAACATACCAATTGCCGATTAGTATTTTAATCGCGACTCTATTTGATTAGCGTTAAACATTAATTAACGTACTCTCGTCTACAAACACATATGACCTAGGTTCAAGAACAATGGTTTCTACTTCCCTTTTAAAACGTGAGGCTTACTAAACTTCTACTATCGCAATATGAATATAAATGATCTTTCTAACTCACATGACAGAAGGTATTAGGGATTGCCGGATGTCGCTGGAGGACTTATCTCTCGCTTTGGAGGGTTGTGTCCGATGGTTGAAATTTCGTCGTAGAGGGGGTTGATTCTTCACCGTAATTAAAGAACGGGAGCTCTTTGGGGCTGGGTTCTTCTCCTCTCACTCTTACGGAGCTTGAGATGTGAGAGTCACTCGAGGGTGAGCGTCTTTGCTTTTCTTCAGACCAACAAACCAACAATGGAGAGTGCTTTATGGTTCTCCCTTGTATTCCTCTAGGATTTTTAATATCCTAATTCATTATAAATTATGTATTTTCTTAGGTTTTGCATTATTTGAAAAAAGTTTCTCTTTTTTTAGATATTTGTCAACTCTTAATATTCTTTTTTCTCAACAAATATTTTAATATTTCCATTCATTGTAAAT
Source organism: Ceratothoa steindachneri (assembly GCA_963969495.1). Lineage (NCBI taxonomy): Eukaryota > Metazoa > Arthropoda > Malacostraca > Isopoda > Cymothoidae > Ceratothoa > Ceratothoa steindachneri. Next base: position 62,387,085 of record OZ018320.1, read on the forward strand.
TATGTATTCCTTTATATTATAGATCCCGAAGATGAGCGGAGAGCTCGAAACGTTATTTATCCCCAATAAATGAAGATGAATTTCTTCGCATTCTATGTACTCTCATTCCTGGTGAAATTAAAGATTCGTTTGACTAGCAAAAACCCCATCGATTATATTATATGTTAATTTTCTTGCAAATATCTCCTGTCCTTTTCCGATGACCTTATTTATTAGCAGTAAATTGGCCTCTACGTTTAGTTCTTCTATTTTCTCCTCTTTTCCTTGTGTTCGTTATCAATCTCAAGGCCTTATTCTGCACTCGTTGCAGATTATTTTTCCTTTACTTTGACATCATATGCAATGATAGTTGGGGGTAAATTAGTGTTGCCCTCTCCAATGCCACATATACTTTTCTTTTGTTCTTCATAGATATTCTTCGGTTTGAATATAGTAATCGTAGGAATGGGATGTTGTTCGAATCGTTTTATAGATAGACTTGTGGAACCTTTTTGTGTTATTTGTTTAGAGCGAAAGCTTTACTTTCGGATCTATAATTGTACAGTTTTCCTTCATATATAATATCAGCTCTTTTCCTTGTTGCAATAGGAATTACGGTAAATCTTAGGATCTTCATCTGTATTTTATTTTTTTTATATTTATTGAGGCATTGATGTTACCAATTTATTGTGCCGTTATTCGCAATTGCTGTCTTTTGTTTCGGATTGCGATGTTATGCATCGGCTGATATCATCCTCGAACTGAATATTCTGCATCTCAGGTCGTATTGGTGGTGACATATTCGTTGTATATACTGAATATAGCATTGGAGATAAACACTCGCTTTGTGGCAATCCGGGTTTCATTTAAATTCTGGTCCCTCGTATTCATTTATCATGATTCCTGCTTTTATTTCCGTGATATAGTCGAAGAGAATTCTCTCCAAATTATTATTCATTTGAAGATTTATGATCTTCTATTGTAAGCCTCTGAACCAGCAGATATCAAGAGATTTCTATACGTCTCTTAGCACTAAATCTCTATATCTCTTGTTCGCTTTTTTTTGTGCTATTATTTCTGTTATTAATCTGAGGGTCATGATGGTATCCCTGTTATTCCAGATACCAAACTTGAAATTATTACGTAGATTATTTTTCTTTACATATTCTATTAATCTCCTTTTCAAAAACCTTCTCGATACAATTCAATAATGATATAATATCTAGGTCTCTAATTATTCAGGTGGTTGGAAGTTTAACGGCTTTTTTTAATGCATCTGGGAAGTAACCGTTGTTTATTCTTGCTTTAAAGATGTCTTTAATGCTCTTTTTTGGATATTCGAGGCATTGGTAAAGTTGATCTTTGTGAGCACTGATGGTCCTGGTGCGTACTGTTTAAATGAGTGATTTACGCTCATTTGTATTGCCCACGACCACACTTGTGCTTCCCTGTTAGAAACTACAGAACGGGTTGGATTAATCCTGCTCATGTTATTACTTAGGTACTCTTGCACCCTGTAGATATGAAATTTTTAAAGAGGGGGGAAGGGCTTGCAGGTACGACTCCCTTCTGTCCCCCACCCATGTTCCGGGAAGGGCAGAAAAAACGAAGCCTGAGGCCGACTTACTCCTGGAGAAACTTCTCACACTTCTGATCCTCAGCTTAAGTCAACTGATGGAGATTTGCTTGCATGAAGTCTGTAGCATGGTTTCCTAGAGTGTTTATAGTATAAGATGTAAAAATGAAAAAGTAAAAGAGATAAAGTTGAGTAAGGAGGTAGGATGAGCAACTTCGGTAGTCTTAGGTGAAAAAGGAATAACCGTGTCCAAAGGAAAAGGGGGACCTGCTGATTAATGTGGATATCTAACCAACATACTAGATTTAGTCATTGGTCATTCTTCCTATTATAGACTAAGATTCCCTAAGTGAATCTGGTTTATAGCTATCAGGAGATCTGACTTTGCTGTGGCACATATATACGAGTCTATGTCTTTGTGCACTTTAATAATATGTTTGTACCAATTACCATTTGATGTAAGTGCGTATGTGTGTGTTTGTTTTGGAAAAAGTATGTCTGGACAAAAAAAGTAAAAGTGGTGAAAAGAGGTGGTTGTGTAAGAGATTTGAAACGGTATGCCAGGCGCCAAGTGATCAAGCGCCTGAGTAAGGAAGCAAAAGCAACATTTCCGTGCAAGGCAGTTCAATAACGTTTTAACCGAACCCTTGCGAGATGCTGAAAATCACATCAACTGGAAGCAAGGAAGAAAAGTCGTAGGTGCATCCAAAAAAAGGAGGAGGAAAGAATTGAATGAAGCGTTTATAGCCAAGCCTGAATACTTAAACACCAACCTCTCCTTCTTCAACATAAGTAGGAACGTGGCCTAGTAATCGGTCTTTTCCTTTCCTTTGCCTCCTTTACCTTGAAGGGATGAAGGAAACAAATTGGCGGCTATTGACTAACCCGATCAGGTCGCTAATATAAATTCGATTTTAGATTGTTTTCTTTTAGGGTTATTTTTATGGTGTTCAACCCATTTGTCTTTAAAAATAGTTTAATGCTTTTTCGTATGAAATGAGCATTAACTGTTGTATTTTTATTATTATGTTAATCATTATTCATAGTATACTTACTATATATTTTTTATTTTATTTTGTGTATTTTGTTTCTTTTTTCTTCATTATTATTTCTTCTTGTCATAATCGGGTATTTAGAGTCATAATTGGTAGGATTTTCTCAGGTTGGTTAAAAATGTTCTTAGTTCGAGTAAGTTTTCTTGTTTGGTATTAAACACTCTTCTTATGTCGTAGAACGGCATTTCTTAACCGTGAGCCGTGAGACGAGCCGGTATTGAAAATCTGGGTGGCTTCTGGCTCTTCTGTTCTAGTTAATCATCTGAAAGATTTCCTCATTCATCTCTTGATTAACTAGTTCCTGCAGATTACTAGTCTAGTCTTCGATGACTACGTTAATGGGACCTAACCCCGGCTCCCTGTGCAGCTCTTGTTAGCGTCTTCTTTCTCGCCTGTGAGTACCCGTAATTAGGCACACGCATTTAATCTGCAAGACCTGTAGTCTCCTCTATTTGTGTCTTCGATTCATAAGAGAAGGCGGAAGCTGGGTAGTTCAGAGTAATTCTTACAATTGTATTGTAGATAATATTCTTATTGCATTTTCGGAGGTTTATTAACATGTATAAGGTTCTGACAGAGGCCAAAGCTTTCGAATTTCGATCGGCGACCTGATCGGGTTAGTCAATAGCCGCAAATTTGTTTCCTTAATCTCTTCACTGTAAAGGGAGCAAAGGAAAGGGAAAGGCCGATTACTCGGCCACGTTCCTACTTATGTTGAAGAAGGAGAAGTTGGTGTTTAAGTATTAGGACGTGGCTATGAACGCTTCCTTCAATTCCTTCCTCCTCCATTTTTGGATGTACTTGCGACTTTTCTTTCTTGCCTTCAGTTGATGTAATTTTCAAATCTCGCAGATATTCGGTTAAAAGAGTTCTTGAACTGCCTTGCACGGATATTTTGCTTTTTCTCCCTTACTCTGGTGTTCATACCCCTGTGTGTCCAACCAAAGTAAGCCAGTGGCAGTCGCTACAGGACCTCCTGTAAACTATGGAGTTCCATTTGATAAAAGCAACAGGGTACCTAAGCTTCTAGAAGCAGTATTGCCTGTATTTATCGTCCTTTCTAATGAACCTCTGGTAGCAAATACTCCGTGCGTACAAGAACAACATGATGTCCATGCTGAGTTTGCTCCGAGATTCATTTGCCGACAGGGAGTGGATGAAGTCATCTTTGACGTCTATGTAATTATGCCAGTTGATGTGTTGCCCAAGTACTTCCCTTGTCGGTCCCGCCTCCATTTCTCCATAAAAATTCAGATTAAGACGGCAGAAATGGGTGATCCCATTGCCATCTTGTACAGAAATTGTTACTCCTGCTGACTAACGGGAAGGTGTTGAACCTTACTCAGAGCTCAATCAGCTTCAGGAAGTTCAGGATTCAGTTGAGGGCCATTGAATTTTGTTGAACAGAGTGACGTAAGAGTATTATATAACCCTAATGTTTTTAACTTGTTTGTTATTTTTTATATAGTTTATTATTTAATTTCTCTTCCCAATGAAGTCATATATCTAATAACATTTGTTTGACAAATAATAATAAAAGTTTACAAGTAAAGAAAACATTAATTTTATGAATTAATTTTTAAAATCTCTATCATAAACCTATTAATAAATATAACAGACTACTATGTAAAAACATTTAATAACATTAATAAAAGATAATAGGTATTATTATAATAAAGTTTCATTATGCATAAGAGCTAAGCAGTCGCTTATAAATGAATAAAAGTAAAGATATAAATACTCCTATGAATAATTCCGCTAAGTGCTATAAAACGCCATAGTTGAAACGAAGCTTCGAAATAACTGAAATTCTCTTGCACCACTAAGGATCTCTTATACACATCGCAACAATATTCCTATTTAACATCGCTTAGCTGCGTCGGAGGATGACTCCACTCAATTTTACAAAACCCTAAGGCGTCATCAAGCCAAACTCCTTCCCTTAAAACTCTTAAACCCCAACTCAGGAGGGGATTCAAGCCTTAAGCAAAATACTCTCAAGATTAAACACAATTGTCTTTCCGTTAAAAGGAATTCCATACTTTGGCGAGCGAAAAAAAGTGTTGTAATATAAGATGACAGTAAATTACTCGGGATATGAGGGTCATTGAGAGAGGTATCCCATTGTGGTGATAGTTTGGGGTTCAAAGCGTCGTATACAAGAAAAATCATTTTATTGTAAAAAACTGTTATCTGCTCTATTATAATGGATTTCGTAACTGTTGTTATTATTATAGCTGCTTCTACGATAATTTGTTATTTTATAGTCTTTTTCGTTGCTATCTTCTTGTTTCCTACCAATTTGGTACGTCTATTTTTAATTAAAGTTGCACTCTCGATAAACTATGCTATTTGCTGTGGGAGAAGATTAATCCGGGACAGGTTTTAAGCGAGTAAGTTCTTTGGGGATTAAAGTCATTGGTCTAGTGATAAATATGGACTTAACTGAGCGGATGAGGAATAGTCAGAAACCTTGATATTTCCCATGGGTTCTTGCAAAATAAACTATTTTATGTCATTTTTAATGTAAATTGTTTTTTGGGGGTAAATATATTAACTCTATATTCTTTGAAGTTAGGGAAAATACATTATTAAATCGCGAGTCTGACTTTCATATTTACATGATTATCCATATTTTATGAAAGTTACTCTGATGAAGTTTATAAAAGAGATCTCTTAGAGGTCAACTCATGCCATTACTAGCATATTTCCCTACCTTTTATATCGCATTCTAATTTTATGGCTGAATAACTAGCATCTATTGCGACCGGCTCATGTAATATTGCAGTGGGCTTCTATTTTGAATTGCTCTTTCCTTTTTTAAGAAAATAAAAATTCTGCGATATTTCTGCTATTTGACAAGACAGCCAAATATATCTACCTTTTATAGCATCAGTCTCAGGAACAAATTCATATCTACGGCTTCAACTTAGTAAAAAACTGTCATTCGGAACATATTCTTTCCTACGTTTATTTATTTTTAGCTTTTTCATTACACTTCATTCTCACTTTTTTATATTAAGAAGAGGTTAATATTTTAATGATCTCAATATCGATTGGATAGGAGCTCTGAAACACTACATAATAGGTTAGAGAAATAGCATATAAAATGAAAATGACATGATTAGCAAAAAAAAACAAACGAAGGCAGCGGCTAAAATTTTCATTCTCTCTCTCTCTATACCATTACCCGTCATTTCAATTATGAGTGGAAATACCATATGAATAATGTGTCCTACGTCAATGAATAGGATATTTTATAAATTGAGTACATTTTAACTGCACATTCGTCGAATAATTTCGCAAACTCAAGCTTTACAGTGACATGATCGTTGAGAGTTGTTTAATAGTTGCATATTGTGACATTATCCAAGAGTCTTCCGGATTGTTTTTCCTCCTATTTGCTTTCTTTGGAAAGTCCCTTGAGCTCGATTATAACGGATGACATCTATAAACCAGACAGTCATCGCCGCGAGACTTGTTTAGGGTCACTTTGTTGAGAGCATCACCCTGCCCTCAGACCCGTATCTTGAACGAGGAGAGAAGGACCCTGGTGGCAGGAGGGGCTCAAGATGACCAGGCTTTATGCTCGGTTGCAGATAGTTACCGAGAGAACGATCTGTTGGTGCTCGCCTATAGGCACTCCCAATCCTGGTTTGTGATGGAGATATCCTTCCTCTAGGCTTTGCCTATTAAGGCAAAACCTAAAAGGCATTGGGGGAGGATGGCAGTGATTGGTAGGCACTAAGGCGTGTAAAAACACCGGTAAGCCTGCAAGCTGTACCTTTGGAGCCCACTGCTGCTCCGAGATCCCCTTCTATTCATAACCCTTATTAAGCCTAAAAGCCCATATGATCTTTCTAAGTTATCTCTATTCATTTGCTCAATGATGATAAATCTTTGGTAACAGTTAATTAATACCTACTTTTTAGGGGGGTTTCGCTAGGGAATAAAGCTCTAGGCTAGGCTACCAAGATAGACTATACTTAATAATGACTAATTGCTTCTTTCAAATATTTCCTTTAGTTAAGGTTTAAAACTAGCAATACATGACGGTTCAACATCATGCACAGTTGTTGCTGTTTACCGTGTAGATATTTGGTACTTAAGCCTTTAATGCTTTTGCCATTTCAAATATTATAAAGATTAGTTACTTTAGAGGTAAGAGTAAATTTCTACTTTTACCATGAGCGTCTTAGGTTAGGTGAAACGAAGTTTAGATTTGCAAAAGAGGGCAAACATTTTTCTTCCCCAAGTTTTCAAGTGTAAGGAAAGTTTAGACAATCTAGCCTCCAAAACGAATTGTAATCCACTGGATGATATTTTTGTATCAGTTTTTGTACAGCTTTAGAAATAATGAATAAAAAAGCAAAAAGGAACAGTGTCAACCTTTAAAATTGAATGTTGAGTTAAATATTTTACAGCTTCGTATTCTTTTTTTTTATTCGATGAACGTTTATAAATTGAATTAAATGAGAGTGTCCAGGAATTCTTCTCTACTTAGGAGTTTGAAAAGATATTGAAATATAACTTTACTAAGGAATTATATTCCTTTTTTATTAAAAAGATAATTACCATTACTATTAACAAACTCTCCCAACGATTACGGTACGAAGAAGAAGTCTGAAATCAAAGGGAAATGGTGCTCTAAAACATCTAGTGAGCAGTAAGAGAAATTATGAAGCACATAAAAATTTCCTGAGTCCATTTTAAATTTTAAGCAGAATATATACAAATGGTACTTTCATGAAATTTACCAGCGACATGACAATGAACATATTTACAAACGCATAGGTCATTTTGTCGATCTTTAAACCACTATAAACACATTGGTTCCAAAGTAATTTTCTACTTTCTGTCTTAAGGTCACAAATAATAGGTTGCCAAGATTTTTCTGTAGCTTTGATAAACATGGACAGAGAGTTTTAATGGTGGTTTCCAGGAAATTACGTTGCAGTGATTTCTAAAAAGCGATAATTAGATGAAGAAATATATAGAATATGATATCAGAATTTCTCAACTGAGGTCACTTAACCTTTTTTTGGTCATACGTGCCAAGTATAGACGCCTATTTTCATGAAGACAAGACGAATTAATCTACTTTCCCGATCTCAGTATTAAAAGTTTCTAATTATTCACTGAATAAATGTATTTTTTTGAAATACATTATATTAGTACTAGAAAAAATTAATTAAGATATATATATATATATATATATATATATATATATATATATATATAAGAAAAATAAAGTCGAAATAAGGTCGAAAGCGAAATGAATGAAATAGAAAGACTAGCAATGTGAGGGAGATATATTTATAATAAGAGGTGGATACGCGTATTTGTTGGGTAGTATATCAGAGAAGCGACTATTTCAGGCTTAAAAATGTTAAAGCTCTCTTATGCGTGTTCTTCAAATCAGTATTAATTTATGGATTAAGCCATTGGATTTCGCTTGCAAATCAATGCCTTTTATTGGCAAGTGAGTGATTTCCACGGCTAATTACGAAATTCACATACAACTACTAGTCCCCAAATAAAATATTATATATCTACTTAACAAGGGTATCTGCCTTCTTTAAACACTGAATAAACATGCCAAAAACAACTTCTCTCTATAGTTCACGAAGTAGGCACCTGTTATGACTACAACGCTACGTCCAATCCAAACATCATCAATTCCTATACGAAACTGTTTCAAAGCCATTTTGCTCTAGCTACTCACGTTGCTTTTCACCTTTTTAATTAAATATACTCGTTTGATGATTTGCAGGCAGCTATAAGCACCACTTTTTAAATTCTAAACAATCCTAGTGTAATAATATTTTAGTAAATTTTTCCATTCTTTCCCTATGAAAATGGGGGTAGCTCGGTCCATTTAATTTGAAATCAATTCTTTCTGCCGACTATCCACTAATCTTCAAGAGCTATTTCCAAGTTAATTGTCGCAATCATTTGATTCCTGTAAATACAATGGAAATTGATTTAAGTACAAGCACCGTTAATTCAGAACGATTTGTACCTCTAATTTTAACATTAAAAAATTGGGAATGATATATCTCTTAATTGATAAATAATAAAATCATTTTAGAAAAATATTCTCAGGAAAATTTAAATTACAACAATGCAGAAAATCGTGGAATGCAAAACCATTAGACAATTAATTAGAATAATCGTTTAATTTAATAGAGCATATAAAAAGGTAGGTCATTTATTTTTTAGAAATAGGAAAAAAAACCCACTTATGTAATCTATGGCTCATACTGGATCAGCCATGCTGGTTAAATAGCATGATGTGTACGGAATTTACTAAGATGACTTGTGCTATTTTTTATGCATTGGTCTTCTAGTTTTCCTGGTGTATTTTTTGTATTGATATTAGTTATCTTTGCCGAGAATTATCAGCAGCCACTTGAGTTGTTTACCATTTTATCAAGTGCAGTTCTTGTGTCAAGGGAATATAAGTTAAACGCCTAAATTTTAGTCGATTCTAAAATAATAGAGAAAAACTCAACTTTAACAGGCAAAAGGCACCTTAAAAAATGAACGGAGATTGCAAAAAGCATAAGTAGATAAGAATTTAAAAAAGAATAATACAATATATACGCAAGTTAACGCATTATTTTTAATTCTGAAGTTTATTTAGTAAAAGATATCACAAGATTGCATGGCTTTAGTAACGCATCATTACGTATGGAGGATATCCCGCTGATTTTTCAGTATCACCATTTTCAAGGTTTGGAAAGGACTCCATTGTTTGTTGTGCCCTGCGACCTGCCAATGTAAAATGATGTTGTTCAATATTAACAATAAAATGAAGTAATTTAGCGATTCTGATTAGTTCTTACGTCTTATGGAAATCTGCCAGATAATCAACTCTTTACCCTTTAAAAGTGCCGTTCTTACCATTTACTTATTATAGTGTATGTACTTACACTTGACTCTATCTTTATTGTTAGTAAAAATAGGCATATCTCGGAAAGAGGAAGAAAATTTATATTATAAGATAGTCTTCATAAACATTGTAAATAAATTTAGCATGGTATCTTACCTTCTAGCAATGAGTAATGATTTGTTTCCTAGTTAAAGACCAGCGTATCTTTATGCCCAATTTAAAACCTTTTTAAAACAGAATAGATTACCTGCTGGGTTATCCATAACAACTTAATTCTCCAGAATCTTAATTTTATTGTCCACCTAACACCAATATAAAGAATCAAATTATCATTTTGAAGATTGTTGCCAGTGAAAGACTTTCACGATGCTAATGTAATAATTTTACTAAGATTTCTTTAGAGATATCTTCAACTTAAAAAATAGCAACAGAGGTCCTTTCAGAATCTAGACGAGCTGAAATAGCTATAATATTTTTTGGATTATCTTTCATTCGGGAATCATTTGAACATAAGCTGAATCTCATTAATTTGAAACTTGTTATACTGCATACAAGAAAGGCAGTTTTCCTAATCGGCCATTAGTGTTATGATGGTAGGTAAGAATTACATCCTGTTCCTCTTATCTTTAATGGACTTCATTTCTTCGTTATTTCCTTGGCAATCTAGTTCTTTTTTTTGGGTGTTGACAACTTAACACGGCTCTCCTAATTTTGCGGAAATATTGATTTTGGTAAACGTCAAATTCACTCTGAACTGTAAGTAAACGAGGGAGCCATAATTAAATAGATAAACAAAAAGAAAACGGAGAAGATACCTGAGGCCATTTGCCTAAGTCACTAGATGGAACTAAAGAACAATTTAGTTAAACAAATGTGTATTCTCTTTAACTTTTCAAATAAGTACCGGGTAGTCCTAGCATCAAGCGAATCATCAGACAATGAGAGAAAACTGATCCTATTTAACAATCAAAAATGTCTTTTAGCTTCGATTATTAATAAATATTTATATCAATAATTAGATATATGGGACTGGATTATATTGAGGCAAATAATCTAATTAATGCTTACCTAACATTCTTTTGGTGATGTTTCTTTTAAATATGTAATAAAATTTGATGATTTCTGTACTTTTAAAAATTATTTTCTCTTTACGACGAGTACAAGGCATTGGATATTATTAATCTGACTTTCAAAAAGCCTTTGATATTCCTTAACATAAAAGTCTTTTAGGCAAAACTAATGCCTAAGAAATAAAGGTAAATGTATTAAAGGGTATATATAATATTGCCTCTGAAATCGTTCACAGTTGGGTGTCTTAAAAAGCTATAATTTGAACAAGGGCTCATTCACTAGTATATTATTTCCAAGGTGTGTACAGTTTTTGTCTCTCCTGCTTTAACACTTTTTGATTAAAAGAAAAGGTAGTTTTGTTTCTTGCAACGATGTAAAAAGACGGCGGTTCTGTTCTGATTTTAAATCATTTCCATCAATCAATGTTTAATAAAAAGAGTTTTTAACTTTTTACTTTGTTTTTTTTTGCGACATTCGATGAGACCCATTTTCCAGATTTTCCAACAACTAACAACCAATGAGGGGCAAGTAGTGAAATTAGGGCAAATCAAAATGACCGGCTAGTAAGTTCTAGTTTCATTTTTCAAACTAGAAAGCAAAAACCAAGGAGGCAATGCTATTTTGAGGAGGAGTCTAGATGTGGGGCGAATAGGAGGTTAAATATTTGGAAGGCACCTAAAGAGGACATTACTTGCGGAATTCAATACCGAGGGAGGGAAGGTAATTTTAAAATAAATACTGATGGATAACAATGCTACAGATAACATCTTAATGCGTACTTCATTCTCCACGTCCCCTACCCAACTGGGATATCTGCGAGGTAGTTTTGAATGTTTAAGAGTGTTTTGCTTCAAAGTTGGTCTGAGTGCCGAGTAATTTCCTCTTTAAACAAATCATACACTCTAACTTTCATGCATTTTCATTTCCCTTATCTTAATTAGTTTGAGATCTTCTCATCACAGAACTCTGAGGGACATGCTCTCGTTCGTTATTGCTTCTTAGTTTTAGATAAATAACCACGCTATTATGGACAATAATATAATGCGAAAAGTAATGCAACTTCAAGCAATACAGTTGTTATATAATTAATTACAGTAAATATATATAGAAAGCCATCTCCGAACATTTTACGAAAGCAAATCTAAGTCACAGATCAAACTGACAACACCCAAGAAGTAAAAAATAGCATCAAGCTCTTCTATAGAAACAAAGTTTCTACGGGCTATAAAGTAGATGACAGCCATCATGCAGAAAGCTAATCGTAACACCAAATTCCAAAGTTAAACGAACAAAATTGAACTCATTATATATTACGAAACAACAAAAGTCGACAATCTCCTTATGAAAAATAACATCTGCCAAAACTCCTCGAAACTTAAGTCTACCAACATAGTTTACGAGTTCAACTGCTGACATGAAGACAGCAAGCTTCATAATAACTCTAAGTATGTTGGAATTCAACCACCACTCTTTCGAGGCGTTTAGCAATGCAATTTCAAAACGGAGTGCCTAAACACCCTAGCGAGAGCATTCTCAAGACCAGCCATACATGAGATATATTGGTTGAGAACACTAAGATTAAAAGGCAAGAGAAAAATCCATCTGGACTAAACATCTTAGGAGACATCATAATCATTGAAGAAAATGAAATGAAAATTGGGTGGTTAGAGAGAGAAAGATTTGCCAATCCTCTCCCTGCCCTCCGCCCCTTCAAATCCGTAGGGGAACTTCCGTAGGAGGGAACAGAAGACCTAAATAAAGGGAGGGAGAAAAAGGATAAAGGGTAGAGATAGCAAATGGAAGTGGATAAAAGAAAAATGTATGGATAAGCGAAAAAAATTGTTAGGTTTGCAAATGAATGCTACAGTGCATGGAGGTCATGCAATCTCTTTCGTTTTATTAGTATGTCTTAGATTTGAAATTCGATACTGTTAAGTTTGTAGTTGGCAGAGACTCAGGCTATCCTTATTTGTGTTTTGTGGTGCTCATGTTATATAATAGGTAGGCTGCTAGCACCAAATTCAGGATTTAATAGGCCCAACGAGCAACTCCACAAATACCACTCTTTGGATTTATTAAATCTCAACAAATTGCGTTACATGTAAATAACGGAAATAATATGTCTAATTTGTGAATAAGGAGATGAAAATATATATGTTAATTTGTATAAACTAATTTGTATAGAAAATAAGGAAATAAAAATACATATGTTAATTTGTTTAAATAGAGATGAGCCAAGCGGTCGGTAGAGTTGCCTATAAAAAATATTCGGGTCCTAGGAAAGATTTATCAGAAAACGGTAAGCTACAAAGCAGTTGAGCAAATACAGACTTTGACCAAGAGAAATTTCAACACAAATCTGTAACAAGCGATTCTGACAATACAGTAAAGATAAAACTATTAGAAATATGTAGTTATATCTTACACACACAGCTGTTTGGTAGCTCCGCCTTGGGGTGGAAATTATCGAACAAGACCATTGGAGTCCACCCCCATGGACCAGTCTAGGTTACGCCCCTTAGGAAACGAACACACATATATAGTTAGAGATTTATTACTTCGAGAGTCATAGAAAGTCCGAAGGAAAACCAGAGTCAGAGAAAGAGAATCATTATTAATTAACACCGTTTAGTCCCTGGGTAGCGTTATGGACCCGTTTAATTCGCTTAAGTCTTGTCGCCTTTAAACACAATATTTCGCGTAGAATAGAAAGCTTAAAAAGTTACCGCAAAGTACTCGTGACGTGCCGCTTGCCGCTTTAATAGGCCTTGTAAGAATAAAATTATATCTTTTTGGTACGTCCTTTTCGAAGTCCTTCTTTACCCCAATTACCGCGAAACCTTCGATAAGCCTAGCTGTAGATAGCGAATTCTTGATTCGTAGCTCAAAATCGGGCGATTCCATAGTCGGGCTAGCCAGGAAAAAACAAAAAACGTTCTCATTTCTTGATTTTTTAAAGATATTTACCCCAAAATTATCATGAAACAACCTGGAACTAATGTACTTTTAACTGTGAAGTCAAACTTTTATTAGACGAACAGATTCGACCTATTTAATGAAAAATAAAACCTTATATATAACCGATGTTGGTTATATTCAATTCAATTTTATTTAATAAGGCTGTGTACAATGAGATTCATAGATACTACAGGGTGTCTACTAATATCAAATTTCAAAATTCCATAGGTTTTCCAGGTCTATCACGGTACTTAAAAAAAATAAATGCAAAATTTTTAATTAAAACTGCAATGAAAAATGGGTATATGACATTTAACTACAAGCAAACTTCAAGGTATATTCTAATAAATGAAATAAAGTAGGTAACATCAATTAAAGAAAAAAAAAAGAAATCCCTCCAGGGCCCACACCTGACCAATCTAGAAAACAATTATATTTTCATTAGGTATCATTTAGCTAGACCCTCGCATTTGATTTCCTTTTTTTCAACTTTATAAATCTTTTTTATAGCCCATGGGTGAGTACCAACTATATTATTCTGAAATAGGTATAATAAATTGATAGCTAGTAAGAATCTAAGGTGTGGACACCCTGTACTAGTAACCTATTTCATTGTTAACCTGGATTCTAATATCTACCCTACAAAATAAAGATACATAACAAATGTCAGTGGTTACGCACACTTAAATTGACTTAGGACTTTTTCTTACTAGAAAGTTTCTTCTTCTTGTAGTCCCCTTTGCTCCTGGGGGCTTTCTCCGGTTCCTCCGTATTACCTCATTCTATCCCTCTTCTTTTTACTTTTGCATGGGCATGACTGTTAGCTTTTGACACCATATTTTTGCCCATGACATGGAAGATGGACCTGGCGATGGCAGGAACAACGATGTTGATCAGGTTGCAACCCTTTTCACATTATAGCAGAGACATGACAAGTCATTGCTCATTATTTCCTTGTAGACACTCACGAACCTTCTTCTGAAGAGTAGGACGCCAGGAACTTGGCCCTTCTTTCGCCTGGTGTTGTCATCTACTTGAAGTTTAACTTTTTCGTATTAATACAATATTCGTAGAAGTGAAAGGAAAAACAAAGTAATGGTGCTGAGACACCATTAGAGAAGTATGTGTTGTTCTGTATAAGCTCATATTGGAATACTTATAGTATTAGCCGATAAGCAAGCCTATAATATATCGGCAAGATATGACTGATACCCATATATCGGCAAAGTGGCCGATATGGGCGATATCGATAACTTGCCGATATTATCACTGCAACCCTACCATAGATAGCGAATAGTAAATACATATCACCTAATTTATAGGCTTGTGTCACACTATATATTATGATTGCTCATTAATACTTCATAGGGTATTTTAACTTTACCTACTCCTGGATACTTAAACACAACATTTTGGTATAGGTACTCACGCTAACAGGCCTAAAAGGGGAAGTATTTAAGAGCAATTACCATGGGCGGCAGCGTCCCTCCCCTTATTTAACAAAGATTATATCTTATTCACTTAAATAGTAGGAGTCCACATCTTCACTACCTACAAATACTAGAGCTATCAGGCCTACAACGGCAAATAAATAACAATTAACTTATGATTTCAAAATTTTCCAAGATGGTGGCAGCGTCTCACCCAGACTAAGTCGTAATAATGACTGGGATTGCTGCCTGGCGGGAATAGCGGCAAACACCCGCGCTGACTGTTGCCCGACTATGAAAGCAGCTGACTCCGGAATTTGAGGAAGTTACCAATCAAGTATTCGTTATCTATGGCCCAGCCTAAATTATAATACTCGTGAAGAATTTTAAGGATTACAAAACAATTGGACGGAGATATAAAGTAAACCCATTTGCCAAAGGTCCTCACCACCCGTCGTGCACTATAGCAACGAGGACTCTTCAATATACTTGCCATTGTGACTAACGACCAATCTCCCACTAACCGGGTAACTTTTATCTTGACTTACATATTAGATAAACGACCTTTTACTATCCCTTTCCCTTCACGTACAAACAAGCCACTTATAAACCTGCTGACACCACTATAAATGGTTGACTTTCTCCTCCCATAGTGTAGTATTAGGTCAGTTTTGTTGTTAATGTTTTAAGGCGTTCAAGCCGTTGTTGTGGTTGTTCTTTCTACTCCTGGTAAAATTTTCTCATAACTCTTTTTTGTTCTTGTTTATTTGCAAATTTATTGAATCTGTTATAATAGTAATAATTTTGTTACTCACTCTCTCATAATTTTCCAACTTATAGACAGAAAATTCCTCCTTCTTCCTAGCCGAACTTCTTTCTATATATGGTGAGGTGGCCATGTGCTTTCTTGTCCTCTCTTTGAGTTATCACTTCAGTGATTTCCTCTCCTATTTCCTGTTTCGTTGTTTCAATTAGTTTTTTATCTCTTTCCGCTATTATCTTGTTCAGCGTCTTCATCTCTACTTCTCTATGCAAATCAAGCCTTTTTCTTCTTTTTCCTCATCTTGTTTTTGTCACTACTGATATTGCATTGTTTTAAATAATCTGATTTTCACTAATTCTTCTCTTTGAGATAGTGTACATAGGAATCACTAGATATAGTATTGCTGACTGGATTATAGATTGATAGATATTTTCTTTTTTCTACAGTTAAGGAATCTCAACTTCTATGATAGTATCAAACCCTTTCTTCATCTAACCATCGTCCTCTTACGTGCTTGCTCTACCCTGTCATGGTTATTGTTAGTCCTAATACTTTAGTTTCATTGGTATATCTGTTTCTTTCTCCTTTGACATATATGTATGCCTACGAGTTATCTCCTGTAGGTCGGTATGATTCTAAACTTCCGTGACGTCGTCTGCAAACTGGATGTTGACGTTCCGTTCAGTAAAGGATACGGAATGTATGAGTTGTACACTGAGTATAATGAAAGACTTACACGCCCTACTTGCGTAAGGCCAGCCTCCAGCTTGAATTTTTCTCTTTGGTGGTTCCTGATCTCGATGTATGCATATAGTTCCATCACGTAGTCGCAGATTAGTCTTTCTAATTTGTTGTTCATTCGCAAATGCAGGATTTTTGTATTGCATTCTCATTACCCAAACTCCGTCGAATACTTTTGAAACGTCCTTGCATACGATAACAATGCTAGCATTTTCCTTTTTAGCTTTGGCTATTTTTCCGGTAATGACCGTGAGTGCCATTACTGTGCTGCTTCTCATCCTAAATCCAAATTGGTATTTGTCAAGATTATTTGCCTCCAGGTGCTCACTTAGTTATTGATTTATGAATTATTTTCTCAAACACTTTCCCGATAAAGTCATGTACTTTCCCCCTTCTGGTTAGGGCTACATTTTGCGACCTTTAGTTCATCAAGGAAGTAGCCAGGGCTAAGGCTTGCATTTAGAACAAATGTTATTCCCTTAAGGATTTTTTCGGGAATTTCTTCATAATGCTTATTGGTAAGTCCTGATCTACTTGATGCCTTCTTCTTGAATAGCAAAATTGCGGTTCTCACTTCTTTTACGTTGATATTCCAGTCGATACTATCGTAGGTGTCTTTCCCCGCCTGCGCAGATGGGTAAGGGTGTGTTTTTCGACACCCTCATTGACTGCGTCTATGTTGTTGTGTTCAAAATCATATCAATTTCTTCATCGTCATCTTCGCTATGTAGAATATCCTCTTCCAAAGGTTCCTTAATATCTTTTCTATCATGTCTGCGTCTATATATTTGTTCCTTGATTGACTTTAATTATCATTTTCCTTGCTTCAGCTTTGTCTTTCATTTGATTTACCTTCCTCTAAAATTCATTCATGGGTACATCCTTATTGATCCTTTGAATTCTATTATTACAGTGTTCCCTTTGTTTTTCTATTATCTCGGTAATAAGTTTCCTTTTTCTCTCTCTCATTTCGGTGTGTAGCTTACAGGTTGTTCCGTGCCTTGTTATTTCTTCCGAGATTTTCCTTATTCTTCAGTCTTCAGTACCCTTACGGGCGTCGATGTAAAGTTCTTAATTATCGTGGAGCTGTTCTTTAGAATCGCTTCTTCGTCGCTGCTTGCATCGAGCTCCTTATTCTTTCTAATTTAGCATCTATCGTTTCTAAAATTGGTCCTCATAGGGGTTCTGGTTTGTTTGAATTCTTTTCCCTTTTATATATTTCCAAGTCCGCTCTATGGAAAGTTTTCTTACTTTCCCGGGTATTTGTATCTGTCTCTGATTAATGATGAGGAGGGTTGCTGTGTGGTCTGTACATGGTATATCTTCTGGCTTCATATAATAGTCATATAGAAGATAATTATTCCCTAGGAAGATGTCCGGTTTTGTGGCTGAGATCCCTGTCACATAGGTTGGGTACTCGGGACATAGTCTTTGGCAGATGCCTCTTGCGAACAGCACTTCCAGGTGTCGTCCTGCTCCGCTGTTAGTTCTATATTAGCTACTCTTACAGTTATCATTGAGGTCGCCCATGAATATTACTGGATTTCTGGTGTTGAAGATGTTAATGAAGTTATCAATAGGAAAATTATCTCTCCTTGGCAGTTAAAGTTCCTGTAGCGATTAAGATGATCGTCAGTTTCATTCTTATTTTCACAGTGATGTAAGAATCGTCTAGTTAATCACGAGTTCTGTATTCGACGCCCTCCTTAATCGCTATAACGGCTCCGTCGTGTAATTCCTTCGTTTATATTATAGTTATGACGAAAGAGTTTAATATATTTATCTCGTCATTTTATAAGTTGAATTCTTGACCCGTAATTAAGATAATGTCCGTATATAATCTTCTAAAAATGTTACTGTATGTCTGTTTTTTATTTCTCCACCAGTTGATATTTAACTGTAGTATACTTAGGTCTATCTTGTCCATCGTGATTGGGTGATTCCTTAAGCGTTGCCAGTACATTTGTTCTTTCAAGCCCTACTTATAAATATGTAGTTCTTATTTCAGTTTCCTTGATTGTTTCTGTCCTTTAATCTTGTACGTGATTCGGGGAGCAGGGCTAGGAGAGATCTTCCTCGTGGTCTGGCTTGGGCTCCTCCTGACTTGGATTTTTTTTCTTTCAGACTTTCCTCCTAAGCCTTTTTGTTCCTTTTGTGCAGATTGAGAGATTACTTCGTAAGTGTTGCTCTCCTCGGTTTCCGTTTCGTTCTCTTCTTCCTGAGCTTTCTCTTTAGCGTCCGTATCAGTCTTCTGCATTTTCATGATTGCTGACAAATTTATCTCATGGGGACTGATTCTCGGTTCCAGTCCGTTTGATTTCAGTAATGCGTTTACAGTCTAGTCATAGGTACCGGGTTGCAGGGTGTTCTGTACATTTGCGTAGATTACGCATGTATATATCTTTCCGTACATGCCTTTTAGGTTGTTAGGTAATGCTGTGGTTACTTTGCCTTGTACGTCCATCTTATCTTCAGCAGCATACGAGCTGTTGCTTCTAATGAACTTCTTTTCCTTTTTTCTCTCTTCTTCTTTTTAATGACTTATTTTATTTTAGGGCATTGCATTGCCATCGTTCGGTGGCTTCTTCCGAAGTTGATGCAATTCTTCGCTGCATTACTGCAGTTTCAAAATTGTGTCATTCAGTGGCACATTTAAATCATATTATTTATCCTTTCTTTGGGCAGTTGGTAGACGTATGGTCTTCGATGGCATAACAATTGAAACACATCTTTATGTCAACAAACGAGGTATATAATGGTGTTAGTTTGTTGTTTTGATATAGTGTTGTCAAGTTAGTGCTTATGGGGGAGCGACTGTCGCGCTTCAGAGTAAAGTTCTAAATGTGCTTTAATTCCCTCTGTCTTATGTGACACGTAGATATCTGCGAGTGTGATAGGGGCGAATGTGAGGAGTGGTCTTAGAATGTTTTTGTAAAAGTGGAGTTAAAGTTTACTGCTGGCAAGGTAGAACATGCATAGCTTTTTGTTTATGTATTTGGCCCTTTTTTGGGTAATGGTTTGGTGTGTGTGAAATATTGCCGCTATGATTTTGGTGTTTAGTGAGTAGGACAGTCTAGTGGGATTCGGTGATTAAGGTCTGGTCTGTGTTTTGCATGTAATGATCGCGTGCATCATGTAAGGTCATATGTGTCTTCTGAGGGTTCGTAGCAATGAGCCACTCATCCTTGTATTCTCTCTTCATGTTTTGTATAGTTTGTGGGTGGCGTGCAATCATGTCTGGTCCACGGCCACAGACGAGAATAGTCTCATCGTCAGCGTAAGGCTGTGTATTTGTGACTGCAGTCTTTAGTTGGGTGTGGGGTATCGTTGGTGTACATGCTCTAAAGTGTCGATGCCAGTACACTGCCCTGGCGTACGCCTGAACGTGGAGTAAATGGACGTGATGTTGTGTTATTTTATTTTATGTTGCATCTCCGCTCCCTTTATAGTGCAGAAAGGGAGCTCCGTGTCGTTAAATAGTTTCCAACGGATTCCTCCCTGCCACACTTTGTCGAAGGCCTTATTCACGTCTTTACTGATAGAAAGTGCCTTTTTTATTCTTGTTTTGCTTTTTGTATGAAGTCAAGAATGATAGTCACAACCACATGGGTGGAGCGGCCTCTCCCATAAGCCATATTGTCAAAGTCAGAAGCAGTCCCCTTCTGCAAGAATGCCTTGCATTCGTATCTTGAACATATGTTCTTAGTATCTTGCCTAGATGCTCTAACAGAGTAATAAGCGTGTAGTGTTTAGGATGTGGTCGATCTTTGTATTTTTGTTGGGTAGAATGTTATGAGATTTTCTATATGGTTGTGGGAAGTGCCCAGATGAAAGTGTGACATTGTTTAAGTGTGGTAGTGTTGTGGGATAAATTGTTTCTGGTTGGTCTTTAAAGATAGATGAAAGGTCGGAGGGGCCAGGAGCGCATTTTGATGTTGACTTGATGTAGTATTTCGTTTCCTAAACGCTGATAAGTCGAGCACCTCCATTTGTATCAGAGTGGCGGGACACAGCTCATTGGTGTGAAGTTGGCATGAGCCCTAAACTTCATGGAAGTGCCTTCTTGTCACAGGGGGATTAAAATGCGTCGCGGATGTCTTTAGTGTTAGTTTGTGTTTAGTTATTGGTTATGAGGGTGATACACGCTGCCAGAAGAAAGAAGTGATAGTGCAGTGAGTGTCATAAGCAATGTGGACTACCTCGCACCACTGGCGATTCCGATCTAGCTGCACGCATTGTAGGATACCGCCATGTATAATAGTGATGTTTTGTTGTATTGGGTCTCTGATGTAGTGGTTGTTGTAGAGTGTAATGAGAGCTTGTATGTTTTTTGAGCGCGTGAAGTGTTTGATAGGAATGTATTTTTTCCTGGTGTGTATCTGTCCTTGACGATTTTATTGTGTTAATTATTGAGGACCAGTAAGCATCTAGGTGGCTGGGAGTTGTGACCTGTGAGGTGTTTTTTCTGTTACGTGTCTACTGAATTCCGCCCAATTCGTGTTTTTGTAGTCAAAGAGGGGCTGGGGGTGTAGGTATGAATATAAGCAATAACGATTTCATCACTCTTATAGGTATGTGGTCGGATAGTACGTGGGGGCCTGGGGAAATATAGGTGTAGAAGCACAAGGCATGGGTATTGCGATAACTTGTCGTGACTATGAGACGGGCTCGTTTCGAATGCTAGATGAAAAGGTTAGTTAAAACATTACCTTTTCAGAGCATGATTATAATTGATACATTGTAACTACTTCTAGATTTATAAGGCCGAGCTTAAATGGATAAAGTAAATTTTTCATTCTTTACGAAAGCAGGAATAACAATTAAAATAGCTGATTGATACACAATTTTTTGTTTGCTTTAGAAAGGCTGTCTTATGTGTGATATCCTCTTGTGACTGTGAAAAGAGCTCCTTGTGAGGGCCTGATGAAGAGCTTAGTTAGCTACAACACTACCTTTTCACTGCATAATTATAATTGTGACATTGCAAATAATTCTCGTTTTATCTATCTATTTATTCAGACACCAAGCATCAACTGAACAGTGAAAACCAATGGAGAATGATGACGGTTCTTCACCTAAGATGCGCCATTCTCTTGCAACCAATGGATATGTGACAAATGAATTGTTTCTTGCATTTATGTATGAGTGCAATCAGGTAATATTTAAACAGAAGAATAAATGTTTACCTCAACATATAAACAGCACTTGCAAGAGTATAGGCATATAAGATCATGATACAGGTTATACATAAATAACAACCCCTAAACAATTAATTATACCAAATTGACAAAGCTGAAAGTAGAAATAAATGCATAACCTCCGAGCACTCGACATGTACGTTACAAAGTATGGAGTTGTAGGCGGTTTTCTCGACTGAGATGGGAATGTCATTATGGCTACAGGAAAGTCCAACACCGTTCAAGCGCTATTGGCCATAGTACTCCTCAGATACGTTTTCAACGCTTTCAATGCTGAGAATGACCTATCGGTTCATTACGAGAATGGCGAGATTGAGGAACATGCTGATACTGGCGTGTATGTGGGCATCTTTGGTCGTTTCACACCCCGGAATGGGTAATGTCCAGCGCTCTGCTTCCGCCTTCACGAATATATATATATATATATATATATATATATATATATATATATATATATATATATATATATATATATATATATATATATGTATATATATATATATATATATATATATATATGTATATATATATATATATGTTATATCTAAAGGTTTTCAAAAAATAGATATTGAAATTTTGAGAAATAACTGAATTGAATAAATGTTAGGGCTTTCTCTGCCGTTTTGTGTGAGCCATAAGTTCTTCTAGTCTTCGTTCTATCTCGGGCTCCCATTTTTTAACGATTTTAGCCCAAATATTTTCCCTAGATTTGAAGTCACATCCTATCCTTGACCTATCCAGTAGCTCTAACTGCCCTTTTATTTGAAACCAGTTTTGAACGATTCATGTACTATCGAGAAGCGGTCATTAATGATAAAAATAGGTCTGGCCAGAAAGAGATGATTCCATACCAACACATTGCCGGTGACATGGCCAATTCGAGCCACATCATAAATGTTGCGCCGTTCGCATTACAAAAAAAAATGACATTTGGATCTCATTTCCTAAATTTCTTTGATTACACAATTCTACTAACAGCAATTATTTCATATTTTCTAAAAAGTAATATAGCATATATGTATCAATTAGTTTACACAGATCTGTATTGCCTCACCAGAAGAGCATAGGGAAAATAAATTAAATAATATTATGACCCCATGGTATTTACTAAACTTTTAACAGACTCCAAAAAGGCAAAGACCCAGAGCATGGGTAATATTACCTGTACGTATTTAAAAAACGTAAATAAAAACAGAAAGAGAAAAAGAGCGATAAAAAGAGAGAAAGAGAGAGAAACAAATAATAAAGGAGGGAGGGCTAGCCAAATTAAGTTTGTGCCATTATTATATCTCATCCACAATGCGAAATATGGTTGTTGACACCGCGTACAGCAGACATAAAATTACGTCTCAAACTTATTTAAAGGATTTTAGATACTGACACTGTTCAGTAATAATCATGATAATTTTTTTACTCTTTGAGATAGAAAATATTAATTAAACGCTCGTTAAAACAGGTTTACATAAATTGGTAAACAAGCGCTAAAACTGAAAAACTACCTTAGTTAATAAAACACTCAAACATAGAATAGTATAATCTTTTCGTTTGATGGAACGTACCTCAGTTAATATATTTAAAAATCTATGAGTACTTTGCAAATGTAAATCTTAGTAGGAAGTATAAATAAAAATGGCTACTAAACGAGAGAGAAGAGTACCGAGGAAAATGGAAAAAAACTAGGCCTGGGATTGGGTTTTTAAAAATACATCTGTACAAATAGCTTTTCCATATTGCTCTCTCGTTTAAATGTCGCCGTATTCCTCATCTGGGCTAACAAGCGATGGTTTGCGGGAAGAAGCTCATTCTCCCTCTTTTCTACTTCATGGAAGTGTACATGCTCGATGGAATGCAAATAGATATGATTTTCATTTGCGTAAGCTTTCATGATGTACACTAGAGCTAATATTGACACACAATTTTGATAGGTGAATCTATTTAATATTTTAAATGCTTCAAAATTTTGGTTTGTAGATTCCAATTTTACTGTAAAATTTAATTGAACTGATTGCCTTTCCTTGTTCGATCTATTTCTATGTACAAAATTAATTAAATAACGGTTTAATTAGTAAAATAAATCAAATTAGAAATGGCGCTAGGAAACAACCCTTTATGCAGGCGATATGGTGAAACTACAGCGGAACCCATATAAGACTGTCGAGTAGGTTCGTAAAAGGTAAATGAATTTTAGTATACGTTAACGCAAGTTAATATACTTTGGGTGTCAAATTTTAAAGAGGATTACCAGGAGGAATAAAAGATTGTAGAGTCGTTTATCTTAGAAAAAGAAAAAAGTGGTTTAAATTCAGAAACCCTTAAAGTTTCAAACCAATGCAGAAAGGTGCTAACCAAAGTAACCAGCTGCTATATACATTGCCGGCCAATTCAAGTTCAGGTAGAAAGATATCACTTGTCTTCTAGAAAATCCCGTATTCTTTAGGGCATCTGAGTTAATTGTCGCCTTTCAGTATAAACCATATGAAGTAAGATCGATATTAACACCTCTTATAACTCCCAGGTAAAATAAATACCCTTACAACTGATTGAAGTTTTTCCAAATTAAATTTTTCATTGATATTAATTATAGCCCATTTTTGGTTCGAGAAAGATAACATCTTAGAAGATTCCTCGAAATAGATTTAAATTGGTAGCTAAACAGTTTAACATATGTATCAATAACTCAGAATTACTTCAGTTAAAAAAACATACAAACCTGGAAGCATCTGCATATCCGAGTAGTTCAAATCTCCTCCGTTCATGTTTAAGAAATGTGATAATACGCAATAGGAAAAAAATGGTGAGACCGTCCACTGAAGGAGCATGAAGGGATGCAAGGAAAAGGCAAATGAAGATGAGGGCATTTATTCTCCTAAAAACTAGTGTGAAGATGTATTTTCCGTATTCTTTTCGCCCGTTCTTTGAACCACTTCAGGATAGTGTTTGCGAAAAGAGGATGATCTCTCTTATTCTCTCCTCTGTTGTAAACGTCTATTAAAGGAAGTGTAATTGTGTATGATTTCAATTAGATTCGTACTTGAACTATAGTTCCACATGGCTGCCTGTATTCCTAGAACTAGCACAAAATATCAATATTTAGATAGCATGAATACATTTTTAGCAAACAGGTAGATATGTAGAGAGCGAGGATAAGAAAAACCAGATATGGTATAAGTTCTTTTTTACTAATCTTCCGCTCCTCTTGAGCATTCTCAGACTGTAACACATTAGATCTCAACCTAACATTAGTGTTAACGGGATGTATAGATAAAGTTTGCTTTGTTTGATTTTTCACCCTTCTCCACTATTTCGCGGTCTGACTTTGAGTGGACACCCGGCTCTTCTTTCGTCCACAGTATGTAATTATATATTTCTTATTCTGTCCCTTTATTAAGGTCAGGTTAAAGCGAGTTTCAAAATTTCTGTCTAAAAGTTGAAATGAAGCAGGATAGGTAAAACCAAATTTAAGCCCATGTTTCATTATCGAAACTTAAACTTCTTACCCAAACCAAGATATTGACTTTACGTCCAAAACAATAGAGAACAAAATAACAAAATCTATTTTTTCTTGAAAAGTTCAGAATATTCTCAGAAATTATTCTTTGATAGTGTTTAAGATTTATTCAATTGAATAGCAACTGAAAAAGTGATGAACCAATTATTCTGCATCGGAAGAGAGGATGCGAACAAAACTAGAGATTGATAACTTATAACTTTCAGTTTACATGGTAAAAATTCGTATGTACAACAACATTGTACCACCGGTACTGTCGACTGCTACTGATTGTATTTCACGTTTTTCAGGATAGGGACACGAGGGGAGGGCAAAAAAATCTTTAAAGATTTGCTTTCACAGTGGAAGAGTAAGGGAAAGACACTGCCTGCCATTTAAAAGCATTTTAGGCGGCTACTTTATTTCTGGGACTTCTTTAAGCGCTGGAGCCTGTCTGCTTGCTCGTTGACGCGACAAAGTATACCTTGTGGGATACAAAAGTCTGTTTAAGGAATAATGTGATCTCCTCTCTCCGAACATCTGGGGTACATGAGCCTGTTTTCATGAGGTCCAATGCTCCCTGCCTCGCAGAAATACATGTTAAGTAGTTCTAGGAGCCTGAAAATATCGAATTGATAAATTGGCCTGACCAGAGTAGTGATGTAACCGCGATAAAGGCTATGGAAGATAATCCGTGTGGATATTATGCCTAGAATACCAACGAATGTTGATTAACTCTCTCTAAAAAGAAAGATAGAATAAAATTATGACAGATTAATACGTCAATTGTTGAAATCGTGCAACCGAAACTGTAGTCAAGTCATTCCAAATAATGGCCTGCATACTTTTTATTAATATTTTTACCATTCTTTTTAAGATAATTATGTACTATTACACATTAACTTCCTAATAACATTTTTAGGCAATATTCTATGATATAAAAGATAAAAAATATCAAGGAAAGATTTCAGAGAATAAATTGTGTAATTTTCCAGGAAATTAAGGACTATATTGAAAAAAATAGAGATTTTGGTATTTCATTCTCTAGTTTTGGAAAGGTCTTTGCTAATTATTTTAAATAAAGATACAACTGAACCTTGTTTAAATTATCTGTGATTAAAGTTGTACGATAGAATAATACTCTCTCCTTTACGTCACAATGAAACTAGTGTAACAATAAATACATATATACAACCCAAATATATTCTGTTATCAATTCATAGGAGCTTTATATCAGGATTTAGGCAGGTGAAAAGAAAATCCCCATTGCATTGCATTTGCTTATTACATCTTGTTTCTTTGAACATGGTTTTCGTGCTTCCACGATATCCTTAGGGATTTAGAATTTTTTGCTCTTCTGCGTTTTTCAAAAGCAAATATTTCTCTACGTTTTGGATGTTGACGTCCCTCATCGGGATTCAGAATCATGGTCTTAATAGTGTTTAAATTATAAGATATTTTAAATTTTATTACTGTTATTATTTATCTCACAAATTCATTTTTTAAATTTACTGTGTATTTATTTCCTTATTTTATACTTGCTGTAGAGGAATTACAACATAAAGCCTCCTGGAAGGCCTGGCGGACGTATACATTAAAGTCCCCACCCGCCCTGCAGAGAAATCCAGAGAATCCAGCCACATGAGGAGAGTCGTGGGAAGGTTTGCCGGCAAATAACAGTCTAACTGCCTACCCTGTTTGATCTTCCCGCCCCATAGGTAGTCGGAGCGAGCCGCTGCGCTAAGGTGACCACCAAAGGCCCTTAAACAGCGCTT
This sequence comes from Ceratothoa steindachneri, assembly GCA_963969495.1. NCBI lineage: Eukaryota > Metazoa > Arthropoda > Malacostraca > Isopoda > Cymothoidae > Ceratothoa > Ceratothoa steindachneri. The sequence continues at coordinate 62,414,013 of OZ018320.1, forward strand.
AAAAGATACAATTACCCACGAGATTCATAGGCCCGTGGTTAATTCACCAAAACCCGGTGCAAGTCAAAAGGAACACCAAAGATAGTGACAGTTGGTGGTGTCTCTAATTAACAAGCCAACTTGGGCACCGCGGTGCCACCCTCCTCACCCATTGCTCTTCCCGATGCGGTCTCACCCTTCGCTCTTCCCTCTGTGGCCTTGCTCCTTCCCCTTTAGATGGGGCGGTCGCCAGCCTATAAATAAGCTCCTAAAGGAAAGAGAAAAGAAAATTCGAGGAGGGACGATAAAGGATCATTTCGAGATGATCGATCCTTTTCCCAGTGTCGAATTAACTTAAAACGTTACGTTTTGTATCGGTACCATACCGAACTATCCTGTACAGACTTAGAAGAAGTCTGACTGGGTTACCATTCCTAGTTACAAACCAGGAATTTTTGCAGCAAGAGAACGATTATTTCGGTGCAAGCCCGAAGCATCCTGTACAGGCTTACTAATAAGCTTGGCAGGACCAATATTTCTAGTGCCAAACAGGAATTTGGCAAGTAAGATATAGAAGAACCAGTCACCCTCGAGCGACTCTCAAATTGCGATCTTAAAACCGAAGAATTAGACTTCTGATTCCCCTGCCTCTATCCCATCTCGAGGAAAATCTATCATCGGCCGCTCCAACACACTAAAGCGCGAGAAAGCCATCTAGTGACATCCGGGAACCTCTGATCGTTTCTTTCATGTAAGTTAGAATGACCATTTATATTCGTATTGCTTTAGTATGAGTTTATTACGGTACTCAAATTAACTGAAGTAGAAACAATTGTTAGTCAACCCCGTCATCTTTACCGGAAGACAAGTGAAGCTTAAAGTGGAGTTGAATGCTAATCTTAAAGGGTCACTATAAAATACTTAATCGGCAATTGGTATGTTTACGTGGAGCCTATTTTTTTATTTGGTCATGAATCGATTCTGTAATAGGCCCAGTTTCAATTATGTTTGTCCTCGTTAAACTTATTAGGTGAATATAAGTAGTTTTTCTTCTTTTTATTGTAGTTAATTAATAAATTTAAAATATATATTTATTGTTGGATAATTCCTGGGCATTTCACTAAATCCTTACGTGTTTGAGACGGTTCTTCATTAAAACAACAAATAAAATTTTGCTCTCTCCTTAAAACTGATTAAACCCTGTGACACTTTTTCAACAATAAGGTAATTAAAAAGTTCACTCAACCAATATTGAAGTATTGTTGTCTTTCATAATTAATAAGATCAGACTGGCGCTCTAAAGCCACAATACAAATATACGACACTTGCATATTTTGATTTTTTGTAACTTGTTTTTCTCTCTTGTCTTGCACTTTCCTCATTCCCTTTTAGTTGTCATCCCTCGTGGCAATAGGTTTTATTTTTTATTTCAATCATTTGAATTTCATTTTGAGATAAATAATAATAATAGGTATTTATAATGCCCCCAAAGGGGCTGTTAGCCCTCCCAGACCGCAGGTTGTGTAGCGAGTGAAGAGAAAGTTTACCGGGGAGAGAAGGCGATTATGAAGATATGAGTCTTCAGGAAACGTTAAAACGTAGCAAGAGAGGGAAAGGGTCGGAGTTCGGCAGGAAGAGCATTTCAGAGTCTAAGAGCACAAACTGAGAAGGAACATTCACCCATCGTGCAGAGGACAACACGAGGAGTGTTAAGGTTGGGAGCGAGGTTAGACCGGATTGTCTGGAGAGTTTGACGACGGGAGAGGGCAGACGAGAGATAAGGTGGAGCCTCGTGTTTTAAGGCCTTGTAGGAGATGAGAAAAATTTTATAGTGGGTACCGAAGCGAATAGATAATTAGTGTAGCTCTTGTAACAGAGGAATCGAAGGAGAGAACCGGGGGTGGCAGAGGAGCCGGGAAAAATAGTTTTGAATTAGTTGTAAGGGGTGAGTGACGAAGAAGGGAGATTCGCTAGAAGAGAATTGCAGTAGTCTAAGCGTGAGGTGGCGAAGGCATGAATAGCAGTATCAAGGCTTAGTCGATCAAAATGGGATCGAACACGTGAGAAGTTGCGGAGGAAACCGAGGGAAAGCTTAGCGATACGATGGATGTGCGGTTTAAACGAGAGTTGCTCGTCGAAAATAATACCAAGATTACTGACGGTATCAGAAAAGGTAAGATTGGTTTTCCCAAGGTTAAGGAAAGGGAAGAGAGCTTTAGATTTCTCCACCTTCGAAGCGGTACCAACAAGGAGAACTTAAGTTTTATTGTGGTTAAGGTTGAAAAAGTTGGCAGACAGCCATTCATTTGTGGAGGTGTAGGCCAAAAGGAGCTTGGTAGTTTATTAAGAGAAGGACACAGGGAAAGAAGAAAGTTATATCTGAGTGTCTTCAGAATAGAGGTGGAAGGACAGGCCCAAATCGCGAAGGGAGCCAAGAGGAAGTAAATAGATGCGAAAGAGGAGGGGGGCCAAGGACTGAGCTTGGAGGCACCCCAAAATAAATTGGCACCCGCTCGGAGGAGAGGTTATCGAACGCCAACCGACTTAGTGTGGGAGGAGAGGTATGAGCGAAACCAGTCAAGTGCAGTGCCAGAGAGACCAAGGAAGGTGTGAAGACGATCAAGGACGATAATGTGATCAATGGTGTCGAAGGCAGAGGTGAGGTCTAGTAGGATTAGAATTGACGTACAACTTCTATCAGCTGCTCTATGTAAACCGTCTGAAACATTAAGAAAAGCGGTTTCAGCAGAGTTCCTCGCTTTAAACCCCCGACTGGTACATTTCATCGATATTGCATTTAGAAGTGTGGTCATTAAGGTTAGAGAAAACCAGTCTCTAGAGGATCTTAGAGAGTAATGAAAGCTGTGAGATAGGGCGATAGCTATATGTTTCAGAGGGATTGAGGTGTGTTTTTTAATGATAGGACCAATTGAGGCATGCTTGAAGGAAGAGGGAACCACCCCTGTGGAAAGTGAAGTGTTAAGGAGATAAAAAATCAGTGTGAGGACAGCAGGGAGAATTTGGTGGAGGAGTTTGGGTGAATAGACCTCCTTAGGGGATCCAGGTTTGTTAGAGCGTGAAATCAGGGCAGTTACTTCCTCAGAGGACGCCCGAGTTAGGATGTTAAGCAGCAATAGAGTATGTTGGGGAGAACAGCATGGGCTTGTTCAGGTGACTGGGATAGTACGGCGCGAAGGTTAATAACTTTATCAGAGTAGAATTTGGAAAAAGTACAGGGGTTGATGGTGGGAAAGGTGGGGCAAAAAGGGGCTAGGCGAAGAAAGACAAGAGGGGAGACGAAAGAAAGTCCGAGGGTCATTCTTGCTCTCAGACAAAGTTTGCGTGAATGAACCTGGCGCGCTGATTTTAATTTGGACCAATATGTCGGAGTAGCAAGGCATTAGGCAAGTGAGAGGTAGGTCGTGTCCTGCCCACGGGAGCGTGCTTTACGGATGGCTTGTTCATGAACACGTAAGGACCTTCTTGAACGAAGGAATTCCATAGTGAGCCAATGGGCGCGGTTATGGCGGTTTGAAGAAAGAGTAATAAGGGGGGATGTGCGCGTCAAGGCAGGCGAGTAATGATTGGTGGAGAGAGGTTGAGCTTTAGTCAGGTGAAGCAGTAGTATCAATAGGCGGTAGTTCAGAAACAACGTCGCTAAAACGAGAAGTAGTATTAATTGACGATAGTCGCCGGAAAAGAGTAGGATCTCGGGACAAGAAAGGATGAAAGTAGCAGGGAATATGGAATTTAAAATTCCCCAAAAGGGGTCGGAAATCGTATTAGAAAGGTCAGTTACCCTTAGATTAGATATATGTAAGATTGAGATGACTAAGGCCAGGGTATTACCATGTGTATGTGTTGGGGATCACACATGTTGTGCAAGAAAGAAGAGGTCGCTGATGTCAATGAATGCACGAAAAGTCTCATTGTGGCTAGGAAGATTGAAGTCACCGAGAATAAATAGAGAACCAGTAGAGGATAGGTCGGAGATTAGGTTACTGAACTCCTCGAGAAATAAGGCCGGAGACGAGCTGGGAGGGCGGTAAAGGACCACAATAGTCAGAGTGGGAACAGCACGTGAAACAGCAATGAGACCCTTAAATCAGGCTAGAGGGGGGAGGGGAGAAAATTCGGGAGAAGGATGAGTTGGAAATCAGTGCAACTAAACCTCCACGGTGGTTTCGAGGAACATGCAGGATAAAATGTAATGTAGGGGTTGCAAGGGCAGTGCATAAACCAAAATCAGACTCGAGCCAGGTTTATGTAAGGACAAGGAAGAAAACCCAAGTGTGAACAACGAGGTCTTGGACATACTCCGACTTATTGGTCAGGCTCCTAATGTTCAAAAGAGATGCCGACAGCGCCTGCTGATGAACACAGGAGGAAGGGGTAGCTTTGGAGAGGTGGTAAAAGGAAGAATGGTAGGGCGAAAGAGGTTCCTATTGGACGCCGAAAGTCTCGGCCCCTCCTAGTCGGGTGAGTTCGGGGGATACCAACCCCCTTTTTTTCGCGTATGTCCCTATCCTACATAGTGTATGCTTTCTTAAACACACACATGTGAAACTTCCTAGATAGATCCATTGCCACATATGTGCAAGCAAGTAAAGTTTGTGTTTGCTGGTTCTGATGGTGTACATTTTAAACAAAGTGGCCCTGATACTTTTCCTTTTTTATCTTCTAAATTCTTTTAAATTTAATTTTAATTTCTTTATTTAATCCTCCTTGAATCTTTATTCCTTACACGCTATATATAACAAGAAACTGAATTTAGTTTTCAACAATTATAATGAAAAATACCTTGTGGAAACAAAACTCTCAATCTTTTAGCTAAATCACCAAACAGCTACCAGTGATTTGGATTTCACCTCGTTGCTCTGAGTCCTAATAATATCACAAGTTTGTAAGCTTCTCCTTTTCAACGATGTTTAAATACATGAGTACATGAATGTATGTTAGATATTACAACTCCCCTAGGAAACACGGATCAACATCCATTTCCAATTTCTTGAAAACTGGTTAAGAAGTAAAGTTTTTTGAAGAAACTTTCTATTTCATGAAATTACGCAAAATGCAAAATGCTAAATTTTATTCTTTACTGAGCAATTATAAGAGGAGAACTTTCGATTCTACATGGTATCAAATCTTGCCTATGCACCTGCCTTGAGGGAAAAGTTGTTTCCACCCCTTCCTTCAAACAATGGCAATTAAAGAAGATCTAGCGTGGAATCCTGCTTCGTTAGTGAGCACATTTGTCCAATAAATTTTGCTCAATAAATTTTGTTCATGTTTATTTTGCTCAGTAAATTAGCTACACACTTTTTTAGTCGTATGTTATTTCAGATTAGTTAATTAGTTACATGTTTTTGTATTTCTGTAAATAAGTTTCATTTTTCTTTAACTCAGAAAAAATAGTTTCATGTTTCTTTAGCTCATTAAATAATTTCAGGTTACTTTGGATCAGTAAATTAGCTTTATATTTCTTTAAGTCAAAAAATTAGTTGCATTTTACTTTACTTCAGTACATTAGCTGCATTTTTTTGCTCAGTACAAAAGTTTCAGGTTTATTTATCTAAGTATATTAATTCTAATTTTCATTAGCTCTTTCAATGAGTTGTGTTTCTTTAGCTAGGTAAATAAGTTTCATTTTTCTTTAGTTCGGTAACTTTAATTAGTTTCATATTTATTTACTTCATTAAATTTGTTGCATGATTCTTTAGCTCATTTAATATTCTCATTTTTCTTGGCCCAGTAAATTAATTTCATGTTTATTAAGGTCAGTTAATTAGCTGCATGCTTCTTTGGATCGGGGGTTTTCAATTTTCTGAGCTCATAAGAAAGATTTTTCCCACCCGAGCTAAATATCATATATTCATCGATAAACCATGCACGAAAAATTAAAACAGTAGATTGTCTTATGATTGCATGGTATGCAATTGATCCACCTGTGTAAAGTGATAACTAATTCATATCGGTGTCCTGAAGCTTGCGGAAGATGACGTCGTGCATATATCCCATTTTGAGTTCGTCCGATCGAGGAAGCAGATTCTTTTAAGGTTTTAAAATTTATTTATTATCAAGCGCACATTTAAGGCCTCCTACTATGCTTGTAAGTAGTGGGCAATTTTAGAATAGTTGCACAACTACGATTGGGAGTTCATTTATAAGCCAAAAATGCAAATTTGGTATAAGTTTCGGAATATATCGTTAAATCTGAACATTTCTATTTATCATGTCTTTCTAATTTCCCTGTTATGGGAGACTAATTATATTTTGAAGTGGTAGAAAATTAAGAAGTATTGTAAGCACACTTCTTACTTTGGTTTCGTAAGCTATATATTTTCTACACCCTTTCATTCTCCTTAAATTCGCCACTATTATTAGGAGTCTCACCACGAAACCATGTGATTAATAACTCTTATGTTTTTCTGTACTCAAGTGGAATAATTTTATAAAGCCGCATCCATTACAAAATACTGTCTCACTAATCATGAAATGTGAGACAAACTGACATTTAGCTAGTGACTTTTATGCTTTGAATTTTATTAGGATAAAAAAAATCAATTAACAACTAAATATTCATTGACAATTTAAAAGAAAAATCCCAAGTGACTTGATATAAATTAAATTACGCTTTTACATATACGTATAATTAACGTTCAATTTTATGAAAAGAAATAAAATATGGAATATTTTTGAAATGGCAATTAATGAGATTATATTGATAAAACATTAAAAAACTAATAATTATAATTAATCATCAGGATTTCCTGGTCGTTGGCAGAAAGGACATTAGGTTGAGAGTAGGGAAAGGAAGTCTTTAATAAGAGATTTGGTACCATCAACACATTGGTATAAATTCCTACTGGTAAAACTAGAAATTATTCACAAATATCATTACGATTTACCTTTCTTTGTTCTCTTCGGAAATAGATAAAATTGCAAATCCTGCTTTAGTAGAATAAATTTCTATAAAAGTTTGAAAGATAGAGAATTTTAAGAAGGGAGTTGGTACAGCAAGAGAAGCAACGAAAAGAAATATTTAATGCAAAGAGAGCAAGGGACATCGATTATTAGGAAAACAATTATTAAAAAATGGATTATGTAGTCTTCGAAAAATACTTGCGTCTCAAATATTTCATTACATGGCCTTATCGATTTAGATTCGAGGCCTTCCATTAAAAATAACTTATTCCTTATTTCATTTCCTAAATCTATCTCACTCACCATATGTAGATATATATTTACATATATATGCAGAAGTTAAAGACAAGAACGAGAGAGAGATAGAGATAGAGAGAGTTATATTCACAAGGAATCACACGGAATAGTAGTACCTCATAGAACATTGATGATCATACTGTGGAGGTACTATTTAGTGAAAGCCCTAACCTATAGCATAAGAGAAAGGGTAGCATAAAAAAAAGCTCTCCCCACTAAACTATCTCACCCGCTTTTGCCTGCTAGAAAGTGCAAATGATCCCTGATTGTGCTATGAAAAGAAAACACAATCAGGAACATTTGGTAGAAAACCTGAAACCTATCTACTTACCTCTAAACTATACGGATACTACATTCTATATAAAGGTTAATTCGTAAAATATCTCAACCAGTCCAGATTTGAACTGTTTGACAGACGAGATGCTCACCACTTCTGGCGGATAACGTTCCACGTTCCGCAGATCAGCTGGCATCTTAAACGGCGCCGGCTCTAGGAAGAACATCCCTAGTTATCGTAGCCGACGATGATAACTTTTATGCTTAAGGGAAGGGATCAATTTATTGGCCCTGGCCTGGCCCCTTTACAACCGTTTAATGTCTTTTTGAAGGGTTGGGAAAAAGAATTGAACGGCGTTTCAAGGTGTGACCAGATTAAAGAGTTGTACAAGGCGAGAACAATCTGCTTATTTCGGAAGCAAAAACGTACCCAAATATTCTCTGCACCCTTTTTTCAACCAGGAGACACTGCTTGGAGAATTTGAGTTCAATGTTAATTAGCACGCCTAAATCTTTCTCAAGCTCTGTGGTATCTCGGTGTTTGCCTAGCAAGGAGTAGTTTTATCGAGGGTTAGCATGTTCAATGTGTATTAACTTGCATTCCTCTGGACCACTCACCCACCTTTCTTGAGAAGCTTATTCCGCAGCGTTCCATGGCTTCTCGTGAGTTCACACTACCTCCTACCTTACCCCTGTCGGCGAACTTTGGTATGGAATTTGGGCAAAGTAGTACATTGTTTATGTCATTGATGTACACTGTAGACGATAAACAATAAAAGTACGAACACTGAGCCCTGGGGCACCCTACTTCTTACCGGCGCCCATTTCGTGAGGGAGGTAGAGAGATAAAGTTGGATATGGAGAGATATAGAGGGAGTTAGAGACACAGTTATAAAGAGCGATAGAGATGAATTTTTAGAGAATGAAATAACTAGATAGAGAAAGAATTATAGATAGACATAGAGAGAGTTGGAAGGAGAAGGTTAGAGAGAGAGAGAGAGAGAGTTAGCCAGATAGTTAGAGAGAGAAAAAGAGAGGCAGATTGAGTTAAAGAGAGATACAGTTAGAGTGTTAGAGGGAGATAAAGATAGAAATACAACAAGTTAAAGAGAGAGAGAGTTAGAGCTTTAGAGATCGATTTAGAGAGAGAGTGAGTTAGATGGTCAGAGGTAGAAAGTTAGCGAAAGAAAGAATTAAAGTGTTAGAGAAAGATAGAGATTGAAAGGAAGAATGATTGGGAGGAAGCGTGACATGGATAGAGAGCGAGACAGGGGGGGGAAGAGGGAGATACAGCGAATAAGATTGAGAGTAAGGGGAAAGAGATAGCTGAAGAAGGGGAAGAGATATACGAAGAAACTTGGAAGGAAAGATAGAGAATAATGATAATAATAATAATGATAAATCCTTTATTTCCAATATTTACATTGAGTATTCAACAAAAATATTCCTTAATATACAATTAAATTAGTTTGAAAATCATAGATAAAATAGAGTTACATAAACAATATATAATAAAGACTAAACTTGCAATAAATAAGATCAACACAAAAAGTAAAAATATATTATTTCGAATGTTCTAAGACCAATTTCTAAGATGTATCACTAGAATTATATTATTACAGAATCTATTTTAATAGTAAAAGTGAACTACTAGATACTGAAAGATCATGAGAGTATATAAAATAAATAAATAGTAGTTATCATATCACTAAAGTACTATCTAAAATTGACTTCTATAATATCTATTAAAGTGTAATAGCATACACTAAATCAACCTCAATAAATAAATTGAGCATAACATTAGTAAAAATTACGATTAATAAGTCTTAAGATTACCATTAAAAGGACGGACAGAGCCAGCTTCTTTTACTATATTAGGTAGTTTATTGTATATTGCTGCACCTCGAATGGGTTTGATTATATTTCCATTGAAATTGACTTGCACATCGTCGTCAATTTTTGATATATATTGTCTGGATCGGATTTAAATAAACTGTGTTTTTTTTGGTCGTTAAGAAGCAAATTATTTGTTATGAATTAGCATTTGTCCTTAATTAGAACGTTCTCTGACCTGCGAATAAGTTCGTTTATATTGTTTTCATCTACTTCTATTAAGATTTGAGTGTCATCGGCGTACTGGATGATAAAACAACCGGGTAGTGATTTTACATTTTTCCGAGAGGAAACAACTTTACCTTACCTAACTGACTGGGATCTGCTATCTAAATAACTCCTGAACCAACAAGGATGAATATTCAGTAAGGTACATTCCTCAAATAATATCGTGTGGTTTGCACTATCGAAGGCTTTAGAAAAGTATATTGTCTATACTTTTGTAAATTTATCTGATATTTTTATTATAGCCGTTCCTGTTGACAGTTTTGGTCTGAACCCGTGTTGAATTTCTGATATTAGTTTATTTTTCTCTAAAAACTCCATTAACTGATTGGCAATGATCTTTTCAAGTACTTTCGATAATATTGGTAACAAAGATATAGGTCGATAGTTAGAGACATCCTTTGCATCATCACTTTTGAAGACAGGAATTACATGGGGAATTTTCCATAGGTCCGGGTAATATTTAGTGGTTATTGAAGTGTTAATTATTACCATAAGGTAGAATGGTATTTTATATAACCATCCCAAATAGGTCGTAGGCAAATGCCATCGGAACCAAGTGCGTTTGTGTCTTTCAGATTTTTTATAACTAAAATAACGGTATTACAATCGACTGGGGTTGGTTTATAACTATCAAACTTCTATCCGAAATATTACGACCTGTTTCAGTAGAAATATTACTTGTCTTCAATTTTTCCTGGGTTTTTAAAAATGTTTTCCTCCCAACTTCCGCAAAGAAATGATTAAAGTTTTCATCCTTAGACTGTAAATCATTTGTTTCATCTAATTGTACAATGTTCATAGCTGTGTGTTGCTGATTATAAAGCATATTTTTTGTTATTTTCCATGTAGCAGAAACGTCGCCTCTAATGTTTTGAAGCTCTTTGCAATAATGTTCTTTAGGTCCTTATGTTTTTGTCTCAGAAGGATATTGTAAGTTTGGGTTTTGAACTCACATTTCAATCTATCTCTTGCTTTCATAGTCTGCTTTATGTCTTTTGTTACCAACGGGGCAGGGGGATGGCTTATTTCTTTTGTTACTTCCGGAGCGCAAATATTTAGGCATGGAGTAAAAACAATGGTTAAAATTCCTACTCGGTTACTTACTTAAATTATCAGCATTTAAAATTTCATTTAATATGTATGGGTTATTCATAAGAAGTGTGCAAAGAGTGTCTGGAGAATAATTTTTCAAACTCAAATGTTTTAAAAGTAGGTTGCTTTTTTGGCCTTCGGATATTCAATGAGGATAAAATTGTCTCGTGATCTGCAAGGGAGCCTGGTGTTACATAAGGATTCGTCATCATATGTTTAATATTAGTTATTACAAGATCAATTAGAGATGCTAAAGTGGGAGTAATTCTTGTCGGTTTATTTATTATCTGATAAAATTTAATTTCCGAATTAAGTTACACATTTCATTCCCCTTGTTTAGCAGATCGTCATTAAAATCTCCATAAATAAAAATAGGTTAATCACGCTAACCTAATTTTTTAAAAATACCGAAACTATAATTACAAAAGGTTACTGGGTCTTTGGGGTGGCGATATATGTATGCAGACCACATAATAGAAGGAAACTTACGATGTTTGACAGAAACCCACTTATCTTCCACTCCCTCACATTTCTCAATCGATAACTATATTTCGGTAACTTATAAATACTTATTAACATACAAATATACTCCATAATCTCGACCATGTTCCTGTCGGTAGATATCATATAGGAGAATATGAATAAATGTATCTTTTATAGAAGTATTTAACCATGACTCACATAAGATATCAATATTTTATCATAAATTTTAGTTCAAGTTTGGGACATAATAGCGATTGAGCAATTATATTAGCAACAGTTAGCAAATCATTAAATTTAAAAAAAAAATCTCATTCGTGCTATCTTCTTGGCCTATAAATTTGTGTTTGCACAATCTACTTTTGTTGTTATATTCATAGCATACATTACATCTTATTTTGTGATCAAGTCTAAATACAGTTGGATTGTTGGTGGTTAAATTCACCAAAGTTTTAGCAACCATATCTGGGTTCTACAGAATAAGCATGATTACGATTGTTACTTATTCTGTCATTAGCATTAGTATGGTCTGATCTATTACTATTATTGTTAGATCGCATTTGAGGACCAGCGTATCACAGCTACGTTATTCATTCTGATTTTGAAGTGTTTCTTGTAAATGTTTGATTTTTTCTTCAGCAAAGAGTGATTTAGATTTGACCTCTTCAATTTCTCTTCCTTTATCAGCTAGAAAATTTTTATTAACATAAAAATTGTGATCTGTTTCAATCAAATTTCTCGAATCTGTAGTATAGCTGTGTCGAGTTTGGAATTTCATGTTCTCTCTCTTGATTACTATCGAGTAATTCGAGTAATTTATCGATTAGGTTATTTTTATTCGTCCAAATGTCTCCAAGTCCTAGCTGACTACAATGCTTCTAAAGTTTACTTTTTGTGTATTTGACTAGTATGTACTTGTAGGGAGAGACTGTTAAGTGAAGATAAAGATGGGTTTCCTCGCTCTTTAATTCCTCTCCTCCTTTCTAATTCAGCTTCATTAATAATGTTTGGCTGCATATTTGGAGGTTATATTTCATAAAAGATAGTATAGAAATACAAACAAACCTATCGACCTAAATACGGTGTCCATACAGTTTTCAGAGGAAGTTCAAATGAAGCGAAACATCCCTAATAAAAGTTTCTAATATGTAAGTCTGACTGCGCATGCGCGACGCAAGAGAAATTTGAGCAGGAGTCGTTTAGTGAATTCCGACGAGTTTCAAAATGGAAAAATAACTATGTTTACAATAACATCCGTATATATTATAACACTATCACTGTCACCGTACATTCACATTCACGATTTGAGCACTGTTTTTCTACCAGCAATCCTAATTACCACGAAAAAAGCCATACCGTTCATACCTTTGGCGCAAACCTCGAAGATCACTCGCGAGGATCTTAATGGTGATTTCGCAAGACTTTATCTAGTCTTGACTTGAACTGGTCAACAGATTCACTGTTGACAACTTCCGTCTGAAGTGCGTTACAACTACCGCAAATACTGTAAGTGAAGAATTTCCCACACAGATTACGGTGGTATCGCTTCAGTTCAAGTTCAAAGCCGTGATTTCTTGTTCTCCCCTCGCTGAGCTGGAAAATATCCCCGTAGTCCAGTCTGTCAAAGCCTCGAAGTATTTTAAATACTTCGATAAGTTGACCACGTAGTCTCCGGGTCTCTAGCGAGAACATATCTAATTCCCTTAATCTATCTTCATAAACTCTTATGTCTGATAGAGGGAATCAGTTTGGTTGCCCTGGCTTGCACGCGTTCCAATCTCGCGATGTCCTTTCGGAATGAAGGACTCCAAAATTGTACGGCATACTCCAGGTGCGGTCGGACGAGTGAGTTGTACAGACACAGTACTATCTCCTTGTTTCGATATCCAAACTGTTGCTTTATATACCCCAACATCCTTTGGGCTTTCTTCTCCACCTCAATACACTGTTTCGAGAACTTGAGGTCACTCGTGATATGTAGTTACACCCAAGTCCTTCTCAGTGTCGGTGGATTCAAGAGCAGTGCCCTTAAGGATATACTGAGATTGGGGGTTTCGGTGGCAGATATGCATCACTTTGCATTTGTTTAAGTTGAAAGGCATTTGCCACGTATCAGACCACTCCCTAATCTTCCGAAGATCTTCCTGCAGGCTTGCAGCATTTCCATCCTTTGCAACGTTCATACCAAGCTTGGTATCGTCGGCAAATTTGGAAATCTTGGCAACCATGTCACCGTCCATTTCGTTGACGTAGATGATGAATAGTAGTGCTCCCAGGACAGAGCCATAAGGCACTCCGCTAGTAACGGGCACTTACTTAAAAGCTTGTCCATTCACCACCACCCGTTGCCGTCTGCAACTTAGCCAGTTCTCGATCAAGCCGACTACTTTTCCGTCTATGCCCAGCGCTTGAACTTTCCGGAGAAAGCGGTGGTGTGGTACGTTATCAAAGGCTTTCTGAAAGTCTAAGTACACCACATCCACCGCCTTATCCCGATGGTGTTCACTGAAGACGAAGTGGAAGAATTCCACAAGGTTCATCAGGCATGACCGTTCCCTTCGGAAGCCGTGCTGGGAACTCCTCAGTAGCAGGTTTGACTCTAAATGCAAATTCATTTTGTCCACCCTCATGCTTTCCATGAGTTTACCGATTATCGAAGTATGACTGATAGGTCGGTAGTTCAACGGTTGGCTACGGTCTCCTTTCTTGAAGATAGGAGTCACCTCCGCTTCACACCAGTCTCTAGGGACGCATTCGGTCCGGATTGACAGGTTAAATATTGCGCTCAGGTGTCGTGACACTTGATCGCGCACTTCTTTTAACACTTTAGTTAGAAACCCATCCGGGCCAGGTGACTTTCATCATTAGGTCAGTGATCTTCTTTTTTATTTCTCCTTCGGTGAAGTCCATATCCTCCAGCTTTTCCCCCGAGTAGGAATCCGTCGGCTGGGGGATCGGACCACACTCTTCAGTAAACACTGAATAGAAGTAGTGGTTGAGGAGGTTAGCATTTTCTGCATCTAAATGCTTTAATGTCTCCTCCTCATTCCTCAAAGGGCCAATCGTTCGACGGATTGGTTTACGGCTGTTTACATATTCAAAGAACTCCTTGGGATTCTCTTTACAGAGTCTCGCCACTTGGAGTTCCTCAGACCGCTTAGCCGCCCTTATGCTGGCTAGCAACCGGTATTCGTGCCAAAGTCACCCGAGATCTTCGATTGCCAGTACACAGTTCTCTTCTCCCTAAGCAGTTGCCCGATTTCTCGATTAAACCACTTTGGTTGAACAGAAGACCGACGGGGGCATTTCAGAGGGATAAAACGCGTTTGAAGACTCATGAATCTGGTTTAGAAACTATTCCACGCGTTAGTCAGTCCAGCGCAAAGGCTGGCAAAGTCTGCTCTCCTCAAGTCAAGTTTCTTTGATTGACTAGCAATAGACCATAGATTCGGGATCTTGACGCTAAATCTAACTAGCTGGTGATCACTGCCACCGAGCTCTTCGCCTACAGAGACATCCTCAACGATATCATCCTTAGAGGTGAAGACCAAATCGAGGATATTGTCTTCTCTCGTAGGTTCTCTGACCCATTGAGTGAGGAACTCGTTGTTGGCGAACTCCAATAGTAGCGCGCTCTCGCCACAGGCTTCTCTGGTTTCTCAGTCAACTTGGCTGTTATAATCGCCCATAATGATACACACTCTGCCTTGAACCAGCTCACCCAGCAACTGGTACAGTTCCCTGTCCTTCTCAACGGGTTGGGAAGGGGGCCTGTAAAGCAGCAGAGGCCTGTATTTGACAGGAGAGAGAGAGAGAAAGAGAGAGAGAGCTACAAGGAGCTACAAAGTCTCCTGAAATCTTCGATTGCCGGTACACATTTCTTTTCTCCCTAAGCAGTTGGCCGATTTCTCGATTTAACCACTTTGGTTGAACAAAAGACCGACAAGGCCATTTTAGAGGGATGAAACGCGATTAAAGACTCTTCTAGACTCGCGTCAGTCAGTCAAGCGCGTAGACCTGCAAAGTCTGCTCTTCTTAAATCAAGTTTCCTCGATTTACTAGTTGCAGGCTCTGCTTTGAGGACTTTGACTACAAATCTAATTATTCGGTGGTCACTGGTACCGAGCTCTTCGCCAACAGAGAGGTCCTCAACGATGTCATCCTCAGAGGTGAAAACCAAGTCGAGGATATTGTCTCCTCTCGTTGGCTTTCTCACCCATTGAGTCAGGAACTCGTTGTTCGTGAACTCCAGGAGTAGTGCATTCTCGCCTTAGGGTTCTCTGGTTTCCCAGTCAACTTGTGTGTTGAAATCATCCATGACGATACACACTGTGTCTTGAAAAAGTTCTGCTAGTAGCTGGTACCGATCTCTGTCCTTTTGAGCGAGTTCGGCAGGAGGTCTATGAAGCACCAGGGTCCTGTATTTGGCAAGACCTATCTCTAGGTCAACACCTAGTAGTTCATGGTCGGATACGATGTTGCAATCCGTCGAGTTGAGAGTATCTATGAGTACAACATCACACCGCCAGCCTCTCTGTCTGGCCTATCTTTCAGGAAGAACTGGTAACCAGGAATCGTGAATTCACCCGTAATATCTCGGCTTGAGGTTTTTATCTACGTCTTCGTTATGGCCATCATCTAAGATTCCTCTGTTGCTATGAGGCCACGGAGCTCAAGAAACCTATTCTTGATTGCCCTCGCATTAAAAAGAAGAACTTTGAGGGAGTCCCCTAGTGTAGGACTCCCTACGCTCTTCCGTTTCCCGGCTTCTTGTGTGTGACAGTACCCCTCTTTGCCACATCTAGAAACGTCGTTCCGGGAGTGACACGGGCATACTGACTTACGTCCGCCTTTACTCTGAGTTGGAAGCTCCTCTGCGTCCGCTCTACAACATTCTGGATTAAGTTACAGAGTACAGCCTTTCTCTTGAATGATAGGTGCACTCCGTCCCTTTGGTATATTTCGTTTCGACCGTAAAAGGTGCGGTAAGGTTCCAGAAAGTAGACCCCCCTCCGCCGTACAGAGGTACGACAGGCGCTGGTTTAAGGTCAAGTTCCTTGAGTGAGATGTCCGGCTAGGACCTCTTCTTGGGAGCATCCCTGCAACGACCCGTCTGCAAGTTCTCAATCCGCAGTCGTCCACGGCTCCCATAACCGTACTGAGAATTTTCTCGCTGGGGCCTACTTTGCCCCCTCGGAGGTAGAGGTCATTTCCACTCACCATCAGGGCAACGACTGAATTCTCAGAGATCTGAGATTTCTCAGCCTCTACCCTGATGTGGTGGTTTTCCCGTCCTGGCTGGCAGCATACCTTTACACTAGTGAGAAGGCGGGCCGCTAGCAGGAGCTGAAAACCTTGTACTTGGGAATCGCCCACAAGGGTAACCGTCGGACATTTTCGTTCCAAAGTTTGAGGCTTTCCTTCCGGAAGCGAACTCTCGGTTCCCTCTTTCTTCTCCATCTTATTTTTCTTGTTCTTCTTTTTCTTCTTTTTCTTTTTCTTATTCATCTTTTCCTTCCTATCTTCCTTTGTTATATACTCTTCTGTTTTTATCTTTTCTTCTTCCGCCTTAACTTTCTCTTCTTCAGCTTCTACTTTATCTTCTGTTTCAACTTTCTCTTCTTCCTGTTTCTTTCCCACCTTTTTCTTTTTCTTTGCGGGTTTATCCGGAGCATGCAGACCTAGCTCTGGGGGTAATACTGCAGATTCAGTGTTTACTCCAGGGCTTGAAGTTAGCTCTGTTATTATGACCTCTAGCCTGCGAATCAGTCCGGCGTGTTCCAATTCCTGGCTGTTTATCTTTTCCTTCAACTTCCTAGACCTTTCTTCGGATACCCTGCATGTTTCTTTTAGCTCCTTGATTTGGTCGTTTAGAATACAGTCGCTGCAGGGAATGGCCGGGTGGCATTCAAATTAACACCCCTCTGGAAAGTCCACGCACCACTTATCTATGTGGCATACTGCGCACGTGTATTTTAGAGCTCCTGGTCCTTTCTTGCCGGTCATTTTGAAAAATTTTCCTCTCTTAATACTTTGCAACCAATCAATGATAAAAAAGGGGGTTGTTGAGTTCTCCCCGCGTGAGTCGCTCCTGCCTATCTATCGGAGAGGTTTCGGATCTTTCAAAAGGCACGCTCCATGTGCTGCTGTTCGTCCGACCGAGTCGTCAAACCTCAGCGTACCGTGGCTCCCAACCTAGCAGCACTGACGGTCCCTAAAGGTGCCATCGATTTCTCACCAGGTGAACAACGGAGCACGCTCTGTACTAAACTCCTACTAGTTCCCTTTACGACGGCCAGGATCTCGGAGCAGCGTTCAATGGATATCCCACCACACCAAGAGACTCGACCAAAGGCTTTTTATTGGCCTGGAAACCAACCTAGGAACAAAGGGCCGTCACCTCAGGCCGATGCTACCAGAGGCACCCGTCAACGGTCACTGGGAATGGTCAATAATTGCCCGTCAGGGGAGGGGCTAACGGTGCACTACCCTCTTCCCATTCATCGTGCCCCAACGCCTAGGACACCTCTAGTCCTAGTCTCCCGCAACCAGTGAGCGTCGATTGGCGTTGCTGTCAGGTCCTTATATGTAGATAGAGGAAAAAAAGGGAAAGAGTGACATGATAGGAGTAGGCTTTTTTTTGTTGTTTTTTTTGTTTTTGTATAAGTGGGAGAGATAGGATAACAGTAAAAAAGGAGAAGCATAGAGTCGAAAAAGGAAGGAATGACGCACTTAATCTGCAACCTCGTTTCCGACCAAATCGACAAGGGAAGCCCTACCAGGGTTACGCAGAAGAGAGGTACCCCAGCCGACATAGCTCGAAAAGTCAAGGGTACGCACAAGCTCTCTTCCCGCGACAAGGGGGTTTCACCGCTCTCCCTCTCTTTTCTTATTTTCTCAAAAAGAGAGAGAGTTACATAGATTTACATAGATACTCAGATCACACGGGCCTTACGGCCTAGACTAAGGTCATCTGGCCTTAAATCTACTGCCACTTACACATAGAATAGTAGAAGTAAAGGATAGAAAAGTTTTAGGCTCTCCCCACCCTCCACTCCCTCCGGCAAAAGCCGTTCATGAAATTTCTTGGCAAAAGTACCTTGCAGGTGTAAGAAGACAGTACCTGAATGAAATTTGCATTGAATAGTAATTAAATAGAATTAATATGAAAACCACTTACATATACCTGAAAGAGTTATATTTTTTGTAATATTATTTTATTTTGTAGCTTATGCTAAACAATTCCAATATTTGCTAAGTGTTTGTCTAATCTAATTTTAAATGAGTCTATAGTTCTTCTGTCCACTACCTCATTTAGCAAATTATTCCAATCATTAATAATCGAGTAAGTGAAGAAGTTTTTTATTACATCCATATCAGCTCTTTTACCCTGAAGTTTTGAATCATATCCACGGGTGGGACACTCCCCTGTCCGTGTGAACAGGTCATTGGCATTAACGTTGTTAAATCCTTTAAGTATTTTGAAGCACTTTATAAGCTGTCCCCTTAGTCTTCGTTTCTGACGGAAAATAGATTGAGTTTTTTTAGCTTCTCGTGGTAAAGTTTGTTACGTACTGACGGGATAAGTTTTGTCGCTCTGTGTTGTACAGCTTCTAATTTATCTATGTCTTTTATTAAGTAAGAAGCCTAGAACTGTACAGCATATTCTACATGGGGCCTGACAATACCTTTATATAGTGGCATGATTATCTCTTCGCTTTTATAATTAAAGTTTCTTTTTTATAAATCCTAGTGCTATGCTAGCTTTGTTTGCAGCAGCTGTGCATTGGTTTGATGTTTTTAAGTTTTCTGTAATTATTACTCCTAAATCTTTAACCTGCGGGGTTGTGTTTATTAAGCCACCTTGTATTGTATAGTTGTATTTTTTGTTTTTTTCCGCACTGAAGGATTTGGCATTTGTCGATATTAAATAGCCTTTGCCATTTCTCAGACCATTCGGTAATTTTATTTATATCAGCTTGCAGGCTAGCCCTGTCCTCTTCGCATAATACTGAGTTACCTATTTTCGTGTCATCTGCAAATTTAGATATGATATTATTTATTCCAACGTCTATGTCATTGATATATATATATTAAATAAAATAGGCACCAGGACTAATCCTTGAGGACACCGCTGGTAACAGATACCCAGTCCGATTCCACGCCATTTATTATCACTGTCTGCTTCCTGTTTTTTAACCAGCTACTAATCCATCCGTATATATTACCGTTAATTCCTAGCGTACGCACTTTGTTCATGAGTTTCTGGTGGGGAATTTTGTCAAAGGCCTTTTTGAAATCTAGGTAAATTATATCCAATGATTTAGTATCGTTATATAGGTTGAAAAGGTTATGGTAAAAGTCAATTAGGTTTGTTAAGCACGATATCTTAGAACAAAAACAATGCTGGCTATCTCGTATATGGTTATTGTTTTCGAGGAACTCTACTAGCTTGTCTCTAATGATCGTTTCGAGCAACTTTGCAACTATTGAGGTTAAGCTAATGGGTCTGTAATTACTGGCCTGGTTTTACATCCCTTCTTAAAGATAGGTGTGACGTTAGCTTTCCTCCAATCATCAGGGACGACCCCATACTCGAGAAATTTATTAAAAATGAGAGCAAATGACTCTGCTAACTCATTATGGACATGTTTTAAGATTTTCGGGTAAAATTTATCAGGGCCAGGAGTCTTGTACGAGTTCATTTTCTTTAATTTTTGAATTACTAGTTGTGGATTTACTTCCAGGCTCCTTAGTGATGGGTGTCTGACCTGTATAGACTCGTTATTATCGTTATCAGTATTTTTTAAAAAAACTCGTTTATGATATTAGCCATACCCATATCATCTGAAATAATTTCACCCAAATGGTTTTGCAAAGGGCCAATCCGGCTTCTCATTTACCTATTTCTATTGATATAAGTATAGAAGTGTTTGGGATTAGTGGTGCTTGCTTTCGCTATCTCGATTTGGTATTGAGGTTTCGTTGATCTTATGAGTGTGTTAACCTTTCTTCTGCTAGTGTTATATTGTTGGTTAACTTGATAGCTTCCAATGTGTTTAAATAATGTGTGGAGACGGTTTCTATCTCTAATTGCTCGTTTGATGTCATTATTAAACCACGGCGGCTTGCCTCTATTCGCGTTACCATTCCTTGTCTTAAGATGAACATGGTTTTCTTGGGCTATACAAAATAGTTCTTTAAATTTATTCCAAAGTTGATTTACATATTCTATTTCTATCAGCTGCTCGTGAATATTTCCAGGGCTTGTCTGAGGCCCTCTAAGTTAGCTTTACTGTAGTCTAGTACTTTTGAATAGTTATTGGCAGTTGAATACCTTGCATTCAGATCAAAGCGTATTAGTTTATGGTCACATGTAACTATATGTTCCGCTACGGCCAGAGTTGATATTAAATTTTCCTGGGATGCAATAACTAGGTCTAGTATATTATTTCCTCTGGTTGGCTCCCTTACGCATTGGTGTAAATAATTAGTATTAGTGAAATTTGTCATTAATTTTTCGTGTTGGCTAGTCCCTATATTCAAGTCCCAGCAGATATTAGGTAAATTAAAATCTCCCAGTAATAGCGTTTGTTCCTCGTGTAATGTTTCTTGTAAGATTCTATATAATTCCAGGTCCTCATTAACGGTAGTATTTGGGCGACGGTAAACAGTGTTTATGTTTATTTTAAAATTTCGTAAATGTAGTTTAACACAGATAAGCTCCACTTCATTATTTGTAAGTTTTACCTCAGTAACTTTTAATTCTGATCTTATATATAGTCCCACTCCTCCTCCAAGCCTTCCATTGGCTCTGTTTTTGTAAAATAATCTATAGCCTTCTAACATGTATTCACATATTAAGTCTTTTATACCAATTTGTAGATGGGTCTCAGTTATGGCCATGATGTCAACCTCTTCCTTTGCTATTATACATTTAAGTTCTGTAAAAAGGTTTTCTAAGGCTACATGCATTAAAAGTTATTATTTTGAATTTACTAATTTCTTTTATGGGTGAGGAGGTGAGAGAGAAAAAGAGAGAGAGATAAACAGATGGAAATACAGATCATTACTTCTTTTCTTCAGTAATGCCGTAATTTCTAGTCAACATTCATCTTTACAACAAGTAACATAAATGATAGAGAGTTAAATTTAAATTTCCCCAAGTCATGTAAAAATTTTATCACAATGTTACCATTACTGGTAGCTTAAAACCTTTCTTTAAAATAATTTTGTGCGCATCTTCCAATTTTTTAATTAGTACGTGATCTTCTAATGAATGAAATATAATTTGCCTGCAATAAATTTACGTTAATTTTGCTTTAAGAAGAAAAGCTCATTACCCATTTTTACCCTTTATGAATGCTAAAACAATGTTATAAAACTAATCAAGTCGCTTATTTTCTGATGCACTCTTCAGTTGATGTCCAAATGAGCTTCGTTCAAGCGAACTATCAGGAGTCTCTTATTATAATAGGACAATTTTAATTTCGTAATAAAGTTTTACTATGAATTGAAATATCGAGTTCTCTCTAAATATTAATGGATGGCTAAAGGTTTATCAAATAGATTTCAGTTTACTTATCTGTTAATCTGCTATCGGTTAGTATTAGATTTTATATTTATGTGAGCTGCAAAAAAGCGAATTTTAATTAGGCCTTTGTATTTATCGTGATGTCCTGTTTGTTTACGGAGGCTTATATTCTGAATTATTTTTAAGTCTTCAATTTCTTACTGGATTTCTCCTTACAAAATCATACAAGTACCTTATTGAATTTCATAGTTGTATTGTTCGTTAGAAGTCCATTGAAGTTTCGATGTTGGTTTAAGAAATTTTTCTACTTTTTCTCATACACCCGGAAATTTATAGTTTCTTGGTTCTCTGTAAAGCAATTTTGATGATGCTTCTTCAAGCTGGGATGCACAATAGGGCAGCAGTAATATTATATTTTCATTATGCTGTCTTACTTCTTTCAATTTTTACTCTATATTTGTTGTTTAGGGGGGTTAGGACCAAGATAATAACCTTTCAATGAAAGAAGCCTATTTAGAAAATTTTTGGAGAAAACCAAAGATATAAAATATACATTAAGCATAACTTTTGTATATATTTAATATAAAACTATAATTATAATGCAGAATTGATAGACATGCCATTTCGAGGATGACTTCACAAGCCCAATCGTGCATGGAATCTGTCATTTTTTTAATAGTAGCAGATTGAACAACAGCGACTGCAGCATAAAGATCCTTTTTAATGAGGGACCACAAATTTTGAATTGCGTTGAGATTCGGAGATACTGGCGGGCTAGGAACGGGGCAGTGGTCATTTTAATCCAATCAGGCACCCTGAATGAACCAAAAGGTCTGTGTCCATTTATACCCGCCCACAACATGACTCCCGCCTCCCTGTTGTTGAAATAGAAAACTTTGGTGAGGCTCATCTCCAAAATGGACAGAAACCTTTGCCAAAGCGTGAGGTCAGTCAAGGGTCACCCTGGTCTTCTCGATGAAGAGAACGCAACTAATGTCCAACGTCATGTATTTCCATGTCCATTGAAGCCTCGACGTCTTGTGACGGGAGTTTAAGGAGGGAGTTTCAAGAGAGCTCAGACGTAAGCCCTCATCCTTAAAATGGGGTTTCTGGTGGTCCACCTATATAGAGATGACGAGCGGCGGTGAAAAGGAATTTGTTTTTTTGTTCAAGTTTATCACAAAACTGGCGGCCAGTATTCCTCAATTTCTTAACTGTTACAGTCTTTGATTCCTTAAAATTAGATCGATTCTTCCTTAGCAAAGCTCCCTTCGGAAATTCTCTGACCATCTCTACATGGAGAAATAACTTCTCAGCAATAAAATAAAAAGAGGTGTCTAAATCACTTTCTTTGATGATCAAAGTCGTTACTTCACCATTCACGCCTCTGCGATGTCATATTTGCTTTTAAAGACAATAGATGCTATTTGCGTGATTCATCCCCAAAAGACGAATCGGAAATAAAAATTGAAGGACATAACACAGCATAATAAAAATATAAAATTCGTGTTGCCATATTGTGTAGACCATCTGGCAAAAGATTCCTCAAAATTGATTGAGAGAGAACCGAAAAATTCTATTTTTCCCTACCAAGCTATTAGCAATATTCAGGGTTTAGGTATACGTTACTATGAGGTTGAAAAAAAGCTTGGATTTTTCTATTTAATATTAACAGTGATATAATTTAATAAATTGGCATCCTTCAAATGAAAAGTTATACTTAAAAAAATATTGAGCTATTTAATGCAATATAATAATTATTTTGAGTGCACATTAAATTGCATATAGAAAGACTAGTATTATTTTTTTTCACATAGGGCTCTAATTTTGAATTCCTTGGTTGTCTTCCTTTCTTCAGTACATTTAGATACATATGTTTTCTGCTTTTCCATAAAGGGTGATGCTGGTGCGAGAGATGAATGAGGTTGGGGGGCACTTGTACTATGTTTTACATTAGGTCCTATGTTATGTGTTTCCCTAAATACTCCCTCGTTAATATGGAGAACAATGTCTTTAGTGGTAATTTCTCTTCCACTCGACTCTCTTTTAGCATAATTTTTTTCTAAAAGATTCGTTTCTTTATTGTTTGTCTTACAGCCATTTGTTTTATTTATTTCTATTACTATGCGTTTATTTTGTTTTTTAATACAATGTGTTCGGTTTTACTTTCTTTCTTTACCTCTGCATCGTAGGTTTCTTTCTTTCTTGTACTATATGTTGTTTTTTTCTTTCTTCTAGTAAAATAAGTTCCCTTTTCTTGCTTTTTAGTCATTCTTTTTAGTTGTTTTTATTTCTCATATTATAAGTTCCTATTTTCTTTCTTTCTAGTAATTTGCGTTCTTGCGGAGAGGTGAGACGGACTTCTTTCTCTTATATCAAATTTGGGGAATACTTCGAATATCTATATATTATCTATCAACTATCTACATATTATCTATCTATAATTATCTATCTATATGAATCTGAGAGCAATTTAATGAGTCGTGCGCCACCCCAATTCTCTGCCGCTCTAAGTTCTCTCCTCTTTTGGCTACTTTGGTTTGCATCAACCACACCTCTTTACTTCTTACAACTTCACCCTTTTCTTGAAGGCCCGCTTTGCTTTGAAATTCTGGCCGATATTTTTAAGTTATTTTTCTGCATCTTTTCAGTACATAAAAATAGTAATGATCTCGCAATTGTGACGGGTTTTATATTTCCTTTTACTCTTCATTTTCCCTATTTAAACATATTATATTTTTATGTATGCATTTATTGATTTTCCTAAATAATTTGTTGATTGTTGCTTAGACATTTACCTTTTTACTCTTTCTTGTTTTGTTTTATTATCATTTGTTCTACTTTATTTATTCATTAATCCAAGCAAAATTCTATTAATGTTATTTCAGAACCCTGCAAATCGTTTGGGTTGACTAAACCTATTCTGTAGGTTTCAAGCTGGTATTTTTGGCTCAATAGAACTATCAAAGGAGAAGTCAAGATATGGAAAGAAATTAACTTTACTTTTTCTGTTGAAATGAAATCTGCAATTCTGACTTGAATTTTGACGTTTGGTTGATACAAAGTCTCTCTTCAATGGTACATTCGACCAATCGGGAGAGTCACAACATTAAGTTTTATCTGTTTTAGCCACGCCCTAATATGGACATGGTTATTTTCCAGGTTTATGACCTAAATATGTATAGCGTATATTAATGAAAATGTAGCAATAATGAAAAATCTAGAAAACGACCTGTCTAATATGCAGTTAATTTTTCTGAAATTATTTTTCAACGTTCATTTTTAGTATGAAGTGTCATTTGCATACTGATTGCCTAATTAAATCTTTTAATTATGTGTGATATTTTCCACATATCCGTAAACACAGAAGAGCTTGGATCGTAGTCAATAATGGCGATTGCTATTTTGAGTCGAAGTTTTGCGAATATTGTTTTGGGAAAAGTCCTCTTAAAGTGATACTGAAATTTTAATTAAGTCGTGAACCTCAAAACACTTACCACGATTAAGAATACCTCATCAAGACACCATATGTGATGTTCTCACCAAAGTGAAGGCATAAAATGTAAAGTGCCAGGTATTAGTTATACAAAAATGTGGTAACAAAGTTCTAAATGAACAAACAAGTGAAAAGTGAAAATAAATGAGAATAAAATGCTCTAAGGGCAACACCAAAAGTGTTATTAATTACGCCAAAACATGAATATACGATACAAATAAACAAAATATTCATCATAGATTCTTCCAAATTCACAAACTTCATACAAAGTAAGGTAATAATTCCAAACATATAATACACATAACAGCATAAATACTACAATAAACACATACGAATACAGAATAAAAATATCAGACGGTTTTAATGTGACCTAGAAAGAAGTTAGGTTAAAGCGTGTTGATGTATTCGATGGATAGCTGAACCTGCATGTCAAAGGTACACAGGTAGATAAGTATGTATCGTAGAAGTGAAATAGTTAAAAAAAAGGCATGTAAAGAAAGACCAAATGGTACACATGTAGATCAGTGTGTACAGTAGAATAGAAATATTTTTAAAGAAATCATGTAAAAATAATATTTAAAGGGTACACATGTAGATAAGTGTGTACCGTAGAGTTGAAATAGTTAAAAAAAACAAAAACAACAGCACATAAAAAAAAAGCATGATGCACTATTGTTAGAGAGTGGTAGTTAACATCTTCAGTAAGCGGACTGGCAGAGCGGACATTAGGGACTTTGCTGGTCCTTTTTTCTGTAGAGCAAAGCATAGAATAGAGGTAGAAGAGGGAATTTTGGGCTCCGATTCTAAGCTAATAATTATGTTCAGAGAATTAAAGTGTCCCATTATATTATTCCGTTTACCTAACCAAGGAAGGAGATTTTAGGTAGGCTTCTTATCTCACAATTATTTATCATTTCACTCTCCTTCCACTCTCTTGCTTTTCATCTCTTCTATTTTGGCTCCCGCCGCCACTCTCCACCCAGTTTCGTGTCCGAGGATAGAGGTGGCGGCGACTGCACCCTGCGAGGGAGCCAACCGGCGTCGCGTCCCTGCCCACCCTTTCGAACGGGGGGGCAGGGATGATACCTGGGTCTCTTCCAATATATTATAGCGTAGGATAAACTAATTGTAGGTTTATAAATAGGAGGATTTTAGATTTTATGTCATATTTGTTTATTTATATTACAACTGGAAAATGGACAATTAAACAGAATTAAACTGTTAACCTCATCAAGAATTTATCGGATCTGAAGTCCTTCATGGGTAATGGGGTCAACTCGCCGCAAAGTCGTTAAAACTTATAACTTTCATTATTTTTAAATATACTAAGTTAGGTTAGGTTATTCGCCATACACTTTCATCTAGTTATCTGAAAGATCTAGATCATCCTTTCTGATTCCAAGCGAAACTAATGAGTCTAGTTGATGGTATTCTTTGTAATATATATATATATATATATATATATGTATATATATATATATATATATATATATATATATATATATATATATATATATATATATATATAATATATATATATATATATATATATATATATATATATATATATATATATATATATATATAGTATCCGGTGCTATTGTCTGAATTTACTGAAATATCAGGTGGATCAAAAGTTTATCTTCAATAGGATATTTATTATAAAATATAACCTCTTTAATAATACATCACAGGTTTTAATAGAAATTCATTCTTTGGTTGAAGTAAAGTCAAGAGTCAGAGTTGATCAAACTCTAGTATTTAAATCGCTTAAGTTGGACTTCAAATAAGTCTAGACCGAGTTAAATTGAGCGACTTTACAAAATAAAATGCACAAAAACAAAGATATGACCTCAGCGTCGCATTTGATATCATGCATTATATATATATATATATATATATATATATATATATATATATATATATATATATTAGGACGGTTCTTATTTGTATGTTAATTTTTTTATTTAGGAAATATCAAAGCCTCCCGCTCTCATTTATTTTTCGATTGGTAGTAATTAATATATGCAAAATATCCGCCTCATATATTCTCATTTAGGGTGTGCTCAATACAGAAGTGTTTTTTATGCCTTGCTGCGGGTGCATAAAGCTGTCCGCGGGTTTTGGCCGTGATAAAATCACAGCTAATTTTCAGTGAGAGGAAGAAAGGGGCGTTCCGCATCATCAAAGGAACACAGGTGCTCTTAAATACATTTGAAATTTCAGTCGTGCTGTATATCCGCGGGTTTTGGCCGGTTTTTCAAATATTTGGCAACCCTGGGCTCCAGAGAGGAGGCTTCATAGTTATAAGGTAAGGCTTTTACATACTCCTGCACAGTATAATACTCACAGTTTTGAAAATATATCTTATTTATGACATTACTGCAGATGGCTAATTTGGCACATTAGTGCGACATTTTATAGGACTTAGACATAATAAAACATCCACTAATCCAACATGCTTCAAAAACAGCTCTAATGCTTACACACATTTAGTTAGGCTGTTGGGAAATTACTGTAGTGGATGGGAAGTGTCTGCTGTCAAGTATGTATATCTTTAGGATGGCCATGTTTATTCATCTGTAAAATTTGGTATCCCAAAAAGTAATATTTTTATGGATTTATGATATAGAAAACATTTGACATGGCTCAAATCTGCTCACAATATCCTCCTAGATATAACCAGAAACATTTTTTAACTCTTTTCCAAGCTGTATCACACGAGCAATTTTGAAAAAGTAGGCTGTTTTAATATACCTTTTAATTATGAGAGGTTAAAAGTCAAATTGTGCAAGGCAAAGGTGGATCAAAACAGGTGGTCCCTATTAGTTTAAATCATAAACAATTATCTTTTTCAAATATAAGATGACTACATGGCAGAAAAAGGACAACTTATATTTGCTGGGAAACACATAATGAGTCTCTATCGGGCTGCAAGCTTCCATCCAAAGGCGGCATACTCCGAGTATATCTGCATCTTATGGGCAAAAAAGGAATAGTGAAGCATGAAGCAGCAGTGCATGCTATGAAAAAGGCTGGAATACTTTGGGGAAAGGCTCGCATTCCCATTCAGCCTTTTCACCATGCTGTAAAGAATCTCGAAGGCCTTGTGTCAGAATGGGAAACCTTGAAGAAGAATAAGGGGGGAGGGAGTGAAACAGGAGAAGAACGAAGAGAAATTTTGCGACACCTTGAATGATCTTTTCGACATAACCCACTAAGATGCACTAAAGATGACAAATATCACAGACGATAAAGTATTTCTGAAGGCACAGCGGGAGAAAGGGAGGCGAGGAAGCATGACAAGAGTTGATATTAAGCTGGCAATGAAGGAAAATGAGAAATAAAATCAAGAAGAAGGAAGTTACAGAGGATTGCAAAGCAGCAGGACGACGTTTTTCAGTATGAGAGAAGTTTCATCTTTCAGGACTCTTCCTGTAGCTCCTCAGCCAAAGAAAGTAAGAGAGAAGAAGCCACTTCAGAAACAGGGCATTCTGAGTTCAGACGTCCTTTCAGCCCTGTATCGAACCAAAACCAGTGGTTGCTACGCTTTACACACTCTCTCTGCTGTGCTCGATGTTTCTGGTCAACTGCTTGATGAGTTCTAACTCAGCCGATATTAAGCAGGGGTTTTTCTTGTGAACAGCCCTTGACACTTCACTGGGATGAAAAACTGATCGCTTAACTGACAGTAAACATGAAATTGGAAAGGCTCCCCATCATTGTGTCTAAAAAGGCGTTGAACAGTTGCTTTATATACACAAGTTGCCAGCTGGAACTGTTTAAGCAATGGCGGAAGCAATATCTGAAGCGATGGCAGATTGGGGTTTGCATAACTGTATTAGTTCCATTTGCTTCAACACAACTTCGAACAACACAGGCAGAAGAAATGGCGCTTGCATTTTGTTTCAGCAGATGATGGGGAAGAACCTGCTGCACTTGCCATGTCGCCATCATATTCACAAGATATTGCTGGATAAGATTTTTCTCGTCACCATGAGCCCATCATCCGGTCCTGATATTGGTATCTTCAATAGATTTAAGAGTGACTGGCACCAAATGTTCTTGGATAAATATATGCCAGGAATCAGTGACGCTGATGTTACCAGTGCTTTGACGAATATGACAGGCAACATCATTGAGTTTTGCTTAAAACAACTGTAGGAAGTTGATCCTAGGGAGGATTACCGGGAGCTGTTCGAACTGACCATCATTTTCCTTTGGGGAATTCGCACTATAGGGTTTAACTTCGCCAAACGAGGGACAATGCATCGGCCCGCTTTATGGCACGCCTAATTTATGCACTGAAAATTTGTGTCTTTCGAGGGATGTATTCAGTCTAATCACCCGCGAACTGAAAGGCATAAAGGAGCTATGTGTCTGTAGAACGAAGCACTTTGTGAGGTCTTAGTTCTGCTGCCGCCTCCCAACAGCTGCGCCAAAATGCGATCTGTTTCTGCTTGAGTTGTTGGATGCTGCTGATGACAGAGCTAAAAAACGAGCCCTCAAGAAGCTGTCAAACCATATCTGGTACTTAAGCGAAGAGCTGGTGACACTGGATTCTTTGATACAGCTGTCACTGTAGCTGATAGGAAGGCGATGGTAGCTGACATGGAAAATGGAGGAAAACAGAAGCCACTGTAGAGGGTGAATGTAGATCTGCTAACTATTGGAATAAGGAAATTGAGTGACTTTCTCATCAAGAACACTCGAAAGTTCTTTGATATTCTAGATCTCAGTCAGGAGTTCTTAACTAAACATCTTAGTACCTTGGGCCTACAAAAGAACATACATTCCTGCAGAGATTATTGCGAAGAGCCTTACTGTGACTAAAGACGCGTCAGAGAGAGGCATAGCGCTTATCCAGGTGGATAATGGACTCCTGTCAAAGACAGAAGAACAGACACAGTTCATTATAAAATTAGTCATAGAGTACTCTTGTTGAACGACTCGTCGGACTGTAGTGAAGATCTGCCAGATCATAGCTTATTTTGTTGTTAAATTTCACATTTGAACGGCAGTGTCCTAGTTTTACTTTAATTAGTATTATAACTGTTTAGTGTGTTCTATGTTCTGCTATTAACCAGTGTCCACTATCCAGTAATGTAAATGATGAAGTGTAATGTTGATAACGTTGTGAGTTTAAGTTGAAAAAAACCAGCACTGTAGTTCATCGCATTCTGGCAGTTAGGAAAAAAATTCAGTTTCATTGAGCACACCCTAAGCGTAATCTAATCTCAATATAACTCGGCCTACTTTGTTTTTTCATGAAATGGAATAGATCAAAGGGTCAGAGGTAAAGATTTTAAAAGTAAAAAAATAAGAACCACCCTAATATATATATATATATTTATAAATAATTATATATATTCTCTTTTCAATCTGTCCTTACAAATCTTGGCATTTTTGTAGGGTCTATTATTGAGTGGAAACTGTATAAACAAACATTGGATTAAAAGTATCTCTATAAATATCATTCCTAATTCCTTTCCAAAAACCCACAGATATATAAAAAGAGAAATTTAAATCTTTAATATCTCCTCACTGTTCTCACAGGTAAATTTCCTCACTTCTAAAGAACAAAAAAAGAACTCATCATCGCTTTTCGTTTAACTAAAGAAAAGGCAAAAGCCATGGAGCCGTTTAACGCGATATTTTGTTAATGAAAAATATAGCAGCCTTATCTAGAAAAGCTGCCGAAATGTATACACCGATGAAATGCAAGTATATCTGTAGATGGATTAACTTCGATGTTTACGTCCACTAAAACCGGTCTCTAAAAAGGAAGACGAGGAAAAATGCAATATTTTAACAGAGGATAAAAGACGCATTATGAATGAAATGTTTATAAGGAGGGAATATACAGTCTCGTTTCTTATTCATGAGAGCAAACGCCACAATCTGCTCAAAGGAAATGTAGGGTTTTGCATCCATCAGACAATGTACGAAATACCCGCTGAAATGGGTCTCATGTCTCAGTTTTGAGACATTTTTCGCGATTTCTATTCAAAGTTAATACCATATTCTCTCTTATCTCATTCTAGACCTTCACGTAAAATATTAAATTTCGCTTTTACCGCACAGAATAAGAAAAAATCATTTCATTATGAAAGTCTTATTTCCAAATGATATTTATTAGTGCATAGGAGGAGAAATAAGGAAGAAGTCTTTGAACAGATAACGAATAAGTTGTTCAGAAAATAGATATAAGAAAGGATCTCTTCATAATATAGTTGCAAGTTCAGTCGAATAAAAGTTATTTATACCCTCGAAGCGCACTTTAAACCTTTGTAACTTTAAAGCACTTTCATTGGATCCTTTTGGGATCACACGAAAGAGGGATAGAGACATAGAAGTGATTGTTTCGATCCAAGCTATTACGAGTAGCTTAGGGAGTAGAACAAGCCATCATGCTTCGTCATGACATTGTACCACGTATTTGTGAGGTTAATATTATACCGCATCTATTTGGCGCAACAAAATTCTACTTTGATTATTTCGAATATGAATTTCCGCTATTTTGACGCCTAAAGTGTGTGGGGGAAGGGATTTTTTTAACAAAACTTAATCAATATTTCTAATTTCGGTAAAATAACATAAAATGATGAATAAATATAAAAATAAAAGTATTTGCCTCCAAATATTTTATAGCTGTTTTATTTGAAAATGCTGTTGCAGGGTTGCACAAACTGAAGGTTATGAAAAATGAGGCTGGAAGGGAGATTTTTTAACAGGACTAGATTTATTTCATCATAACGCATATAAGACAGATTCTTCTCCGTTATTTCTTAGTTTCTTGTTACTCTGAAGAAACTCCGTGCCATCATTAGGTATGGCAGCGGTTTGATTTCTTTTTATTATTATTATTATTATCCAGGATGGAAAACTATTTCAAGAATTGTGTATTTATCGTAGAATTGCAGAATGATTTTTCGTGAAAATGTCATTTTGGACAATAATGGTACACTAGTAATTAATAATACTAATATATGCGTAATTATGCTAATTAGTACTTAATAATAGTAATTTATACCTAATAATACATATTTATCCTTGAATAACGCTTTACAACAATGAAAAAATAACGGAAATGAGAATATCCATTTCTAAGGTTATTTTTTGCGTTAATCACGAATATAACAACCGTCTCTTTCTGCAACCCTCTAATTTCTCGTAAATTACATCTTACTTCTGTTAAATACACTAATGGTTCCGTATGGATTAAATTAAAAGAGGATTGGGCCGAAACTGACAAATCTAAAAGTTATAAAAGGATTTTAATATAATTTTATAGGCGTGTTCCAAGGTATTTGTCAACATAACTTAGGAAATTTATGAACGTATTCTCAATATTATTTTAGTTATATGGGTCCAAATTCGTGTTAACTCTTACGTAGCGCTTGATAATTTTGTAACTTACTATGAACTTTTTTTTATTTAATATTTGTCACTTTTACTATTTATATTAGTTTTCACATACTACAGTGTTTTTTCTTTACATAAGACAGCTAAAATGCCCAGAGAATGCAAAAGTTCCCCAGACAGTTTCTGTGATATATGTGGATCAGTTACATTAAGAAAAAACAAGAGAAAGATGAGTCAACATGTAAAGAAACTTTCGCAGCTGTACTTTGGATGTAAAGAGGGTGGCCAAGGCAAACGATAAGCACCTCACATATGTTGTGTCAGATGTTAAAGTTCCCTTTCTGTCTGGGTGAAAGGAAAAGGGCCTAGCCTGATGTTTGGCGTACTAATGGTCTGGAAGGAGCCAAGAAATCATTCAAAGGATTGCCTCTTCTATTTAACGGATATTAAAGGTGGGTATTCAATATGTTTTCTTTCCTGGTCTTTAATATATTTGGAAGAGCTATATCAATTAAAAAGATCAAAATACATACTATGTTGTACTTACACTATTTTTGCAAGTGATCACAGCCAGTATATCCATTTTTAGTTTGATTATATTTTATTTCACTGCAGGTCACAACAGGAAAGACAAGAAATCTATCATGTATCGAGCTCTTAGTCTGCTATTCGCCCAGTTCGACATTGAAATGCTATTCCTCTACGACCGTCCTCCTCTGAACTAACAAGCGATGACACGAGCAATTCAGAAGATTTAGAATCTCAAGATACACCATATGTGGTACATCTTGGATCTGACAAGAAATCATACCTCATCACCCAACTAATTCTTATTAAGAAACAGAGTGAGTTCCTGGCCTCACGCCTGCAACAATGGAACCTATTCGATGAACATGCTCTAATTACAATATTCAGAAAGCGTTTTGCAGATCTACAGCAATTTTTCACTTTTGAAATAACTAGACTTATTTTAATGATATCAGAGACCTATTCAATGCCCTTGAGCTGACTTATGAACCAAATAAGTAGGGATTATTCATAGATTCTTCCCTTTACATCATAAGGCTATTCTGTGGACATTGGGAAATCATGACTTTAGTTCCAGTGTCTCACTCAGTCATTTTAAGAGATCCATATGAGAACCTTGCTTCTATTCTAGACCGCATAAGTTCCAAGGTGTATTAGTGGCTAATTTGTGCGGACCTGAAAATAGGACCCCCATTTATTGGCTACAAACTGGATACAAGAAGTTTAGGTGCTTGTTTGCAAGTAGAACAGTAAGGCCAGTTCAAGATATTATGTGGGATTAAAATGATCGCTTCGTCAAACTATGACGCATGGATATCATAATTTAATTCACGAGCCACTAGTTGAGAAGGAGAAAATCATTTTGCCACCTCTGCATATTAAATTAGACCTAATGAAGCGATTTACGAAAGTACTGAAACATAACAAGCCATGTTTCCAGTACCTCAAAGCGATCTTCCCTATAATAAGTAATGCCAATATTAAAGAAGGCATATTTTTAGACCCTCAGATTCGTAAACTTATAGGTGATAACGACTTCAAAGCGACAATGGATGAAACTGAGAGAGCGGCCTGTCATGCATTCAAAGATGTATGTAAAGGACTTCTGAAAAAGCCCCAAGGAGACCAGCGAGAGCGTATATTGCAGATCCTAATCAATCGCTACCAAGATCTTGGATTCACCATGTCACTGAAGATACACTTTCTTAATTCTCATCTCTCTTTCTTTGCAGAGGATGCAAGAGATGTGAGTGATTAACATGGACAGAGGTTCCATCAAAATATACCTTCAATGGAAAACAGGTATAAGGAAAAATAGAGCTCACCCATGCTGGCTGACTTCTGATGGAACCTGAAGAGTGAAACATTTGAGACGTCTTACAAACGAGGAAGTAAATACTAAAGTGTAGGTTAATATATTATATAATGTTAACACACATGCTGATTCATTAAATATTCATGAATTAATCACAATGGACACCGTGATAGAATGGTCTGAGACCGCTTAAATTCAGCCGCTATCACATGTTAGAAACACATGCTACCCACGTGCATCTGCGAGAGGAAGCAGAGCGCGTCATCGCCCACCATAGCAAATGTTTAATCAAGGAGGTTCACTCCCCCGTTTCACCTCCATACGTCGATCTCGCCAGATTGAATTAGGCTTATAAGCAGATAATATATTTTCACAGGCGCCAGCGGGACATTCTCCCGAAGCCTCCCACTCAATTGTCCCCTACGTCAAGGGAATGGCTTCGACTATTTTTATCATAGCTTTTCCCGATCGAAGCAGATTAGATCCAGATTATCTTCGCGAGGCATCAAACTGATCCGCTCTCCCTTTTGCACCTAGAAACTCTCTACCTCGAGAACCCCCTTATTGTCCAGAAGAAGACAATATCTCTTGAGTGCCAAGGTTCGTGCCTTCCAGACGCCAAGTCAACAAGGCCCCTTGTTGTTCAGAAAGAGAACAACGTTAGAACAGCCATTGTTCTTTGAGCCCGTTTGACAAGAGACGATTCTCATCCCCCATCCCCTGTTGTTCAGAAAGAGAACAACGTTAGAAGAGCCATTGTTCTTCAAGCCCGTTCTTCAAGAAATGATTCTCGTTCCCAAAACATCACGTCCGGATAATTTAATTCCCCCCTTTTTAACGTTCTTCCAGAGAACGCTTAGTTTCAACAATAACCTCCATTGTTCATCTAAAACATCTCCGATTTGCTGTCACAAAGATCGCTCGTACTTCCAAGCCCCACTTCGCTCTCACTCTTTAAAGACAGTCCTTTCCCTTCGTTAAGGACAACCACCCCCGAAGAACCCATCTGCTGGAAATCGCCAGTGGACCGAAGATTACTTCGAATCGTCTTCCTCTGCACAACCTCTTTGTAATTACGTAAGCTGATCATTACCTTTAATCATTTAACCTTTTGTCAACGCAACCCTGTGCTTTAAATGGTTTAGCGAACCATTTCCCCCCTTTAATTTTTATTTGTTTACCTTTGTAAATCTCTCCAAATCTTAATCCTCGGATTAGTCAGATATTCCCACGACCCTTTTCATTCTCCGTTTATGTAAACATTTTTTTGTGTGTTGTTGATAGTTAAATTAATAAAACACTATTTTATTAATGGTAGCCATATTATTTATCCTTGTGGGCCGTTCCACTTCTTAAGCATATTGAAGATAAATGAGCCTCTCTAGGCCCCCCCTCCTTTTGGACTAACCAGGGTCAATCAGATTACCACGCACTCGAAATGTTAGAATAATTGCCTTAACGAATAGTTATATATGGTATATCGTTGAGAGCCTATTCTACGACAGACACATTTAATCTGACTTTGAGAGAGAAATACATTTATGGTATCGTGGAAATCAGTATCAATTGCATAAGTATTATATGGACAATTTACAAGAAAATGTTACGTGATGGCAAATTTTTGTTATCAAATTCTATTTTAGTATACGTAATAGACCTGTTCAAAAAGTCAGATGTTTCAAGTACTTTGAGCCACATGTTGTTTTTGTTCCTCTAAAAAGGTAAAATATTTGTGGCAAATTTGTTTGTAATCGGACATTACTTAGGGGTCCCCCACAAAGCAATAATTTTAAAAAACAAAGAAAAAAGAAAACAACAAGTTAGCAAATATGAAAAAAGAAGTTTTAATATATTTCCTTTCACGCGCAGAGAAGTACAAATAGAATGACATCACTGAGAACTGAAACTAGACAGAAAACAGTTCCGAAAGGACCTCCTTGCTTTATTCGGAGTCCGATCGCTCGGGCTTCAGGAAGGCTGGCTTAGAGGTCGTGGTGCACTCCCTCCTGTGCTAGGCCACTACCTTCAGAAGGAACTACTTTTGAGCTACTTCTCGAGTGATGGCGGCGTTGAAGGTGGTCATCAGAGCCACTCCCCGTTCGGCAATGTCGTTGACCACCTTCATCTGGTCAATCGCCTTCTTCATCTTGAAGAAGAGAAGATCCCCCTCCAAACTGGAGTGGCTCTTAGCCAACAGTATGACCAGTATCCTCTCCTTTTCTTGGAAGTAGCAGATTCAGCGCCTTTTTCGACAGAGAACTGAAGAATCCTGAAAGAGGCTTGTTCGGATTAAAGGCCTTTCTGTCCAAACTTTTCAGTCCCTTCCCCTCCTTCAGCATCTTCTGGACCATGGTGTCCTTCTCTTCTTTTATAACCATTTCGTCGAAAAAAAGAGAGAGAGAGAGGCAGCAAGTCTTCTAACACGTACCAAAGATGGCGCTTGAATGCGTTTAGGGTCACTTCAGGAACGCACTTATATGGATTCCTCTCCAAAGTTCCTTCATGAAGAAGAGATCGTTGTAGTGAGCATGAGAACCTACTTGGCGAGTGGATCGTTGCGCTTATCTGTGGCTCTTTCTACGGTTCAGATATCTTTTTACATAACACCTGGCACGTTTGTGCGGTGTTTTATTTTTGTTTTTTTTAGTGTTATTGCCTGTGCTTTCACCATTTGCTGTGTTGCTTTTTTGTGCTATTAGGTATTGTTTACTAGCCTGCCCGCCGTAGCACCCACGTGTTTTTTTTGAAGCCACCTCGTTGTTATCTCCGCTCTGTCTTCCCACCTACGCCCCATCCCTCACTGACTGCTAATTCTGATTCGTCACTAATTTTTTTTTCCTCGTTTTTTTTTCTATCGTAATTTTATTTGTTCACACTATTCGATTACTATTTATTTTGTCTCGATTGATGTTTCTCCCGTTATTGTGTCGCTTAAGCCACTCTACTTATATAGTTAATTTGCTTTTCTCCCATTATTGTGTCGCTTAGCCACTATGATTGATAGGTTAACGATTCTTGCCTTCAATGGAACTGTTACCAGTGTTTCTCAAAACACCCTTACTCACATTAATGCATTGGGAATTTCTCGTTCCCGCCACCAGACTAAACGTGGTTTCCATTTAGCTCCTCCTCTTAGAAAACTTTTTTACTTGAATCAAGCCCCCCCACTGACTCCTGATATTTCTTCACCTCCCCCTTCACACGTTCTCTCAGCGTCTCTCCTCAATGTCAAAAGCCTCTCGAAGAAGGCTGACTACATTCATGACCTGCTCGTTAAAACTCAAGTCCCTCTCCTTGGAATCACGGAAACTTGGCTTTCCCCTTCTGCTTGCTGTTAAAATCTCGATACCCCTGATGGTTACATCCACTCCCATACCTCCCGTAACTCTCGCGGTGGTGGAGTTGCTCTCATTGACAGTGCCTCCTTCACTCTGAATAATCTGCCCTCTCTCTCTCTTCTTTCTTTTGAGGCGCTTATCAATGTCTCTGATTCCACCCCCTCTCGAACTATCTTAGTCCTCTACCGCCCCCCAAGATCCTCCCTCGACCTTTTTCTTGATGAATTTAGTAACCTCCTCGCTGGCCTCTCCCCTACTGGTTCTTTGCTAATCCTTGATGATTTTAAACTTCCTGGCCACAATCCTAATTTCAAAGCCTTTGCTGAGATCCTTGATCTCTTCTCCCTCACCCAACACGTTTTTTCCCCTACCCACTCTTACAGGAACATTTTAGACCTTATAATCTCTGACTGTCTTATTTCCAACCTGACGACTACAAATTTGTCCAATGCTATATCTGATCACTTCCTTATCAACTTCAACTTCTCTATCCCATTCCATATACCTCACCAGCTGTCTCATTATCCTAAGCTTTTCCATCGACTAGCCTCCATTGATATTCCCTCCCTATCTAATGATGTGGCCTCCAATCTTCCTTCCATTGATGCTTCTGCCTCTCCTGACCAGATTCTCTTTTCTTTGGAGCAACCCCTTCTCACTTGTCTTGATTCCCACTCTCCCCTTGTCACCCCTTCGAACTCCCGTTGTCTCTATGCCCCTTGGTACTCCATGGAACTCCTCCGTGCTAGGCAGTCCATGCGTGCCCATGAAAGAGTCGTTAGAAAAGCTCGCACCCGTGGACAAGACACAACCCCTCGCTCGCTGGCGTTCCGACTTGCGACAGATCCCTACGTGGCGAAATTAAAATCTGCTCGTGAAGCCTACTCACGTAATCTGTTTACTGATAATAGGAATGATCCCCATACCGTCTTCCGCCTGCTCTCCCGTCTTACTTCCCCAACCCAGGTCTCCCCACCCATTAGCCCTGCTACCTCCGTGCCTCCCTCCCTCAGCCTTCTGTCCCAGCTCCTGCCTTTTCCTCTGACTTCCCGCCTCTGCCGCTTATCGTTTTCCCCGCTGTGACCGCGTTAGAGCTTACAGCCCTGCTCTCGCGTTATAAGATATCGGGTTCTCCAAAGGACATTTTTCCGCCTAAACAATTATTCAAAATTCTGCCTGCTATCCTCCCAACGCTTCTTCACCTGTTCAACACTTCCCTTGCAACTGGTCTTGTTCCCTCTTCCTTTAAACGTGCCCACATCCGTCTGATTCTTAAGAAGCCTCAACTAAACCCCACTGACCCTTCCAATTATCACCTGATTTCGCAACTTCCTTTTCTCTCTATGGTTCTGGAGAGAGTGGTTGCTTCACGCATCAACAATCACATGGTGGCCTGTAACATTGATGAAACCTATCAATCTGGTTTCAAGTCAGGTCAACCACAGAAACCGCCCTTCTAAATATGTCCGATTGCTTACGAAGAGCCGTGGACAGGGGTTGTGCCTCCATCCTCATTCTACTCAACCTCTCCTCTGCCTTCAATACTATTTACCATACCGTCCTACTTGATCATTTTCACTCTTTCCTCGGCATATTCGTCACCGTGCTTGACTGGTTCCGCTCTTACCTCTCGTCTCGTACCCAATCCATTGTGATTGACGACGTTTCATCCGACTCTACCCCCTTTCGCTTTGAAGTGCCACAAGGCTCTCTCCTTGGTCCTATATATTTCGTATCTACCTTCTCCCTCTTAGTTCCCTTCTCCGTAATCTTGGTCTATCCTTCCACCTCTATGCTGATAACACTCAAATTTTCGTTTCCTCATCCCCCACGTCTCTTGCCTACTCTATCACTGACCTCTTGGCTGCCTACTCCTCCATTTCTGACTGACTCTCTACCAACTTCCTCAGGCTTAATCACTCCCAAACTGAGCTCCTCCTCGTTGGCACTACTGCTCATGTCAAAAAATCTAAATCTCTCTTTGCCTTGCTTACTCTGGGCGGTAAAACTATCATTTTCTCTGACTGATTCAGGAATCTGGGTGTTGTTTTTGATGAGCATCTCTCCTTTAATCCTCATATCCGCAATGTCAGCAAATCCTATCTATGTTTCCTTCGTAACTTCTCTCGCATTCGCTCTCACTTTGATCGCCAAAGTCTTGAGACTGCTGTTCATACCTTCATCACCTCACGCCTTGACTAATGTAACTCTCTGCTTGTGAATCTGCCATCCTTCTCTCTCCGCCCCCTTCAACTTGTACAGAACTATGCCACCCGGCTTCTCCTTCGTTGCCCTCGCTTCTCTCCCTCTAAACCCTTGCTGCATGAACTGTACTGGCTCCCTGTCACATTATGTACTCACTTCAACATACTTCTCTTCACATTTAAGGCCCTAAACCACTAGGCCACGTCTTACCTCTCTTCTGCTTTCTCGCCACGCCATGTCCCTCGAGCCCTTTGGTCATCACATGCACCTCTTTTTAATATTCCTCGTTTATCCCTTTTGTTCAATGGGGGACTGCTCTTTTTCAATCTGCGCCCCTAAGTTGTGGAATGCTCTTCCTGCTGAAATCAGGTCTTTTCCCTCTCTTACCACATTTAAGCGTCTCCTGAAAACGCATCTTCTTTTCAGTATTGCCTTCTCCCCATCTTGAATTTCCATTTGATTTCTATTCTCATCTCAGCACAACGTGCGCTCTGGGAATGCCTCAGGCCTTGAAGAGCGCATTACAAAAGACTTATTATTATTATTATGGAAAGAACCATAGAATAGTTCTACAGAATGGCGTAAAGGAGAGCGACGAAGCGGGAAACCCGTTCCATGGTTTGAAGTTCGTGAGAGGTCAGCCAAAATGACAACTAAAGAGGAAAATCTTGAGAGTATAAATTACCTTCGACATCCATTTCGCTTGGTGAAATGCTCTTGGTGTCCTCCTCTTGAAAGTCGTCCTAATATCGCCTCCCAGGAAGATGCAGGAGAGAACCAAGAGCTTTTTGTAGTTGTCTCTTGATGGCTTTCTTGTTCAAGGGCACTCTTGAGCTCTGTTAATGCTGTCTCCCTTGCATGAGACAGCTTGTCTGTCAGGAGAGGAAGGAGGCTTTATTCCTCCATGGAGGATGTCCAAGATATTTGGTTTAAGAAGTTCCACTGGTTCCGAAACCAGGCGAAGAGATGGACCTTAGGCCCCAAGGATCACTTCTAGCAAGTGGCACCTACACGCAAACCAGAGTAGATTCCTTCCCAGACCCTCCTGAATCTCGATGCCAGTTCCTTCATTGGACTACCCCCTGTTCAAAGCAGTAGTGTCAAACACGATTTTTTGAATGCGCGCCTCCAGTCCAGCATCAAATACCGCCTTGAAGACAGACTCCTCCATGCGATGCCCAGTGCATTGGGGTATCTTGGCTGCTTTCGATAGGTGCTCATTGTGCCCACCTGTGAAGTTAATGGTGAGCCTCTAAACGTGTTCACGTCCCTCAGCGATGTCAGATAGCTGCTTGGCCTTCCAGTGAAGTGCCACAAAGAATCTCTATGGAAGTTCGATTTTCTCTGCAGTGGCTACTTCTTTTCGTTTTTTTTCTCCTATGGCGGTGGATGGAGCTCATACAGAGCTTGATGTTGTCGATGATCTGACCGGCTGCTTTGACTACGGCTCCTACCACTGCCAGATCTGAGACATTGAATCGGTCTAGTTTGGTGGTCACTTTCCATGACAGGATCATGGCAGACTTCTTTCTGACTCTTCTCTTAGGAGTACTTAAGCAATTGAACTCGGCATTGCTTCCATCCGTTTCCCCGTTAGAGGACGAAGACTACTAGGTTACCAGGCTTGAAGGCAAAACACTTGAGGCGATCTTTTTCTCCATCACTGAGGTCTGTTTCCGCTTTACCTCCGCTTCTTCCAGCTTTCGCATTTTCTCTTAGAGCCTCGCTAACACAGTGTTCAGTCCGTTCATGGAGAAGGTCGGTCGAACCTCTCTTTGGCTGATGTCCTCCTCGAACAAGGCATCAAGGTCACTTAGAAAGATCTCCTCATTCATCCTAGCCATTCCCGAAGCTGTTTTCTTGTGCTTCCGAAGACTTTCATAGGCCTCCACTAACTTAAGAAGTTTTGACTAGCTGCAACGCAGTGTGGAGGTAGGGAGACCTGCCCTCTCCCAAATACTCAGCACTCCTTTTGAGTTCTCTTTCTTAGCCTCAGCTTTTGTTTTCTTTTCGAGACCGTCGTGGAAGAAGAATTTTCGAAGCATTGGCCCCTTTATGGGCAGACAGCTCCCAGTTATGTTCTCTTCCGGGTGACCGATCAACCACCACTGTTTACGAATTGAAACCATCACACCTGTGAAAGAAAAAAATGGAAATATTGAAGTTATCTGTTCTGTTAGTGATCGCAACTGAAAATGATAACTTTCTGTTCCCCAAATAACAAGTACCGTTCGTAATAATTTGTCACCAAAAGAATGAAGAAGTTAGTGATCTCTAGACACCAAAGAAACAATTCCCAAGGCCAATCCACTTGACTGACTGCAAACGTCACCTCAATAATGGACAAGGTGGCGGCCGCATGGAGGGAGAGGAGAATGTGTCGCTCTGGGGGACCTTTATATCATATCCGATCAAGTTTAAATTTTATGTGCATCTATACGACGCCAAGTGGAACATGATCAACAAGTCTCTCCCAACTTTTATATTTTCATAGTATGAACTTGAACAGCTGTAATATTCAACTTTATAATAAAATGCACATGATATCTATTTTGATTTTTTCTTGAGAGTGAAGTTGGAGTATACTGTAATTAATGATGATATCACTTTTAAAAATTGATCTCTCGCTAGTGCAGATGTCACACCGCTCTTTTTTATCGTTGAGATATCGGGTTAGATCCCAACGAGAGCGGACACAAACGTCAGCACACGTAGAGTTCTGGCCATGTATTGGTGGAGGCACTGTTCTTAGCTCACGAGGATAGTAGCTAATATCACAGACAAATTGCCCTAAATAACATCGCTGCCTTTCCACTCTCATCCTCACGGTACACAACATGCCTTCTTTATATTGTTTTAAGGTATCCTCCTAATGTATAATCTCATATTATGTAGTTAAATCCATAACCCTGACGTTGATGAGTTGCTCTTCACCAGGGAAGATCTAAATCTCCTACCTGATCGCGGATGGGTGTCTAAAAAAAATACTTCACAGAAAGAAATCCCCAAACGAGAATCAGCGCCTGTTGGCATCGAGTTTATGATTGATAGCCATTCTGATCATTATGTTGGTTTCATCCGGTCGAGAGGGTCTGTCTTGATTAAAATACGGAAGGTGCTAGCTACCTACCTACTCATAATAATT
This sequence comes from Ceratothoa steindachneri, assembly GCA_963969495.1. NCBI lineage: Eukaryota > Metazoa > Arthropoda > Malacostraca > Isopoda > Cymothoidae > Ceratothoa > Ceratothoa steindachneri. The sequence continues at coordinate 62,457,108 of OZ018320.1, forward strand.
TTAATTGTTTCTTAGTAATGCTTGTTAATGCTTACTAATATTAACTAATACTTAACTCGTTATTTAATATTTCAGATGTTTTAAATGTTCTCATCTTTAACCATTGTTTAAAAGTCTTAAAAAAACCTTTAAGTTAGAACTCATATACTTGAGTTCCTTGAACTGAAATTACTTCATCAAAGTGGGTCTGGTAAATTTGGACTGGAAAGAGAAAAATTCATGCCATTTTGTGTGGAATGCTCATCTAAAGGGACAAGTTTCTTATTTTGAGTCTATCTGAAAAAATAAATCAATTTTCAGGCTCACGATGCTCATAAATAGAAAGAATCCTAGAAATTGGTCCTTAAGAAAGTCAATTATGCTATCATTTCATTGTATGCTAAATTTCAATGTCATTATTTTGGGTGTATTTCCCAACCTCCTGTTCTTTTGTAATTCTACGGGTTATTTTCTTTTTTATTTTGTTCTTCTACACCCTCACCACTGAGTAAATATTGCCTCAAAAAATTACACAAGGTGTTTTTTTCGGTTTATTTATTAATAGAGTCCAGAGAAATAGGTAAGAATAAAAAAATTCTATTATAAATTGTGGTTACATTAATTTCTTTGGTGATGTTCATTGTTAGGACATTATAGACTCTGCTAAAATCTAATTTTCATTTGTCTCTTCTATTGGCAAAACCCTTTTCTGATTTTAATATATAATTATTTTTTTATTTTTTTACTTAAAGTGTTACCATTTTTGTTTGTTTCTATTTCAATCGTATAGGTTTAATTTGTAAATGTGATAACTCAGTCTACAGGTTCTCCCTAAATCCCTATACATAGGGGTAATTATCACTTTTTAGCAAAATGTCCCTCTATTAATCGTAGATAAACAACTTCTTAATTTTTTTAATTTCTTTGTAAACAGAAACGGAATATTCTAGATTCTAAATGATGAGCTTGTGTTAACACATCTGATGTTATGTGTGCAAACTTTGAATGTCTCGCTTAATGGGAACTTGGTGGTGATTTTTTTCCAACGCCATCACGAGTTTCATTTTGTTCTCCTCTTGCCAAAAGTTCTCTAAAAGAAAATGTGAAGATAAAGTGGTGGAAATTTTACCATCGATTTGCACTAATTTATGATGCATTTCATATCTCATTGCGGATTTACAAAAAAGGTTATCTACAGCCTATGGTAGCCATTCCTTCCGGCATTTTCCTCAGCACGATTTGGCTTAACTTTGTTGTAATTCTAGGCATACCTCCTGAAAAAATCTGTTAAAAAAATGTTGCTATACGATTATTTAAATGGTTATTTTTCTGTGTGCGAGAATTTGGAAGGCACTTTAGAGTGTATACAAAGAATAAACCTTCTGTTACTTCATGTGGATCACATCGTAGCTATCCAAATTGATTTTAGGTCGGTCATCTTTAAACGTATTTTCAGCTCTTGAATAAAAACCATATGAGTTTAAAATGCCCTCATCTTGTCTTCCTTGTCTTTCTTCATTTACTCTATTTTTTCTAAAGTACGTATATAAGTTGTCCATTTTTTGGCCGGAATAGAATAAAATTCTGCAGCATGGGCTTCGATAATGTATCATTGACTTCTGCATTTAAGCGTTAAGCGTCACTTGGAAACAGATGATTCAAATATACAGTTTTAAAACATTATTACAACGTGAAAGTGCAACGAACCAGAATTAAACTGCTCATGCTCACATAAGAGACAGGGCCAAAAGCTGTAAAGGGGCATAGTTATGTCTTTCGATTTATATGCAAAATTCCTTTAATGGGTTTTTTTTACATCCCCTCTCAGAGGATCTCTCCTTTCAGTTTCTCCCTTGAGATCTTGTTAAAGAGAGTGAACCCTTGCTCTATTTAGGATCCACTTTTTGTAGATGCATCATATTAATGTCCATTTGCTGATTACTTCTATGGTGAATGAGCCGCTGAATTATATGAAACAAAATGGATTTTGCCTGAATTTTTAATCTTTTTGAAATAAGTGATTATAATGACATATGTTTTCATTTTTTGACTTCATTCGTAAATTCATATTTTTGAGTGACAAGGTTCTGTAGGAATAAATTTATGGAAGCCTTAAATCTAACTTTCTTGTACGCAGATTAAGGGCTGACGTTTATTTAACTTTACCACTTTCACTCCTTTTTACTCCTGTTTATTTATTGTGTTTGCCTTATCTAGAAATTCTGTCATACTGAATTTACCAGCAGAGTATCATTGTCATAGTGTGATTATAAGAGTTTTATGTTCATCTTCAAATTAAAAAAGTACGAATTTCCATCATTGGAATAATTTTGAAAACGACTGACGATAAACAATATTATTTTTATTTAATTTGTGATTTTTTTTATCCTCAAGTTTTCTTAGTTGAAGCTCTGACAAACTTTAGGTTTGGTATTTCGATTTTTCTTCTCAGTGAAATGGTTCTATATCTCACTTTTCTGAAAAGATCCATATTTTCTTCTCCTTGAAATGTAGGAAGGTAATGTTATAGTGGTAGACTCAAGAACAATCCTTAAATCGTTTGATAATTTTGTGCATTAGAAAAAGGTGATTTAGTTAACATTCTGGTAACCATATACTCTCCATGCGAACTCTTTAACATATATTACTTAGGCTTTGAATCCGGGCTACTATAGTGGTTGGCGCGCTTGCCCGGCAATCGCTGAGTCGGCAGTTCGAATCTCAGTCTGGATACTTTTTAAACTGACACTATTTACTAAGGGAGCTTACCGCCGTGACTGGGCATCGCGGTGGGAAGTTAAGGCTTTTCCTGGCTGACGTCTGCTTGAGAAGCAACATAGCTTGATATGAGAACTTAAACCAGCAAGCTTTAACTTTAAGCCAGTCATGACATTATTTCTCTGGTTTAGCCTTCTTCTTTCGTTTCCTCTTTCTATTTATCTTTTTCTCTTTACCTGTTTGTCTATCCCCTTATTTCATCTGATAAGGTGTGGTGAACTACACTGATTTTCTCTTTTTCCTAATATAAAAAAAATTGGATTCAGTAACACTAATTTAGCGGTAAAATATGTTCATATGTTCCAGCATTCCTCAATAACTTAAACTAGAATACAATAGTTCATTAACCACCCCTTATGAATTTGTGGCTTACTTATTTTCCTGCCGTATTTTTAAACTGTTTATGTTTCATCTTTAGTATCCACCCACAAAACCTGTTGGTCCTTGGCTACTTTTACTCGCTTTAGCCTCTGTGGCTTATGATTATGTCATCAACGCTAATTTCCCAGAGAATTACTCCTTCATAAACACTTAGGTTCTCCCTTTCACTGTCGACAACTGGCACACATTACACCACAAAGCATTTACCGCACCATTTATGTCCTTTTTAATTAAACTTTACTTTAAGCTATTTTTTAACATAAATTCACACAAGTAATGCTTTCGTAAAGTTTGCCTTAAATTAAGATAGAGTTTAAAGAATTAGCTACACGTATGCCTTCGCTGAGAAAAGTGGCTAGAAGTTTGCTTTGAAAAGAAGAGAACGTGCGGGACATAAACTGCAGAATAAATTGCAAGAAGATTGTAGGTCTGTATTTGAGGCATCGGCTTAAACGTAAATGATAAATCAGGAGCATAAATGCAGAATAGGAATTTTTTTTAAAATAAGGTCTTAATAACCATAAGACCTGCCACCTAATGTGCGCAGGACTTTGAACACAAAATATACATAGATACTACAACGAATCCCTTCACCCAGTAACCAGACCCTCAATAACCACCAAGCATCCCACATACACATAAATCTGCAAATGGATGAAATCTAAGTCAATAATTACTTCCTCAACTACGCCCTGTATCAATCCGGAAGAAAGAGCGCGAGGCGACGACACGCATTGTTTTTAGTGAGGTACAATATGCAAGGGTTGGTTAGGAATGCGTGACCTGGAGAAATTTGTTAATTTAGCTGAGATTTTCAACGCTTAAAATATGCATGGATTTGATGTGTGGACCATGTTTTGGTAGAAGTGCAAGTGAGAAAATGAGGTTATGGAGTGACATGCAACGAGTGGCGAATGGAACTGATAATTAATAATTAACGGTGTAGAGTCATAGGAGATAAGAATGGCCGAATAGTTCACATCATGGAAGTTGGAGAGAAACGAAGCTTTTATTACAACTAGAGACAATGAAAATATTGAAAAGGTGGTTAGGTTCTTTCTAAAACAAAGTTGTGGGTCGCATACAAGCTTTCCTTGCGCAATAATGGGTTGTCCAACATAGCAAGAAAGCAGGTAGAAGTCAAGGAAATTTTTGACGAGTATAAAAGATTTACTTTGCGATGTATTTTTGTGATAGTTGTAAGATGCTCAGAATAGGATTATCCGATTATATTGATTGTGCTGTGTAAGGCTAAATTGATTGGCGCATGCTTGAATAAGAAGAATTAAAGAAGAAGGAAATAAGTATGAAGACGAAGATAAATCAAATGTGGAAGAAATTTAGGAAAGTGATAGTAAGCAGGACAAAGGCACTATGTGGGCACGCTTGAGTAGGAGAGAGAAATTAAAATACAGAATGTCGGAAAGATGATGTAAAGCGTGCAGTGGAGAGTTAAAAGAGGCGTACTTGCAAAGATTAATAGTACTGATACGAGTTGCAAGGAGATGATGATGAATGCATGGAAACGTAAAAACAAATAAAAACGAGCGATTAACCAGAAAGCGCCAAATAAAGCATCTGCGCAGAGGAGAGATAATGATTTCGCAAAAAAAAGCAAGTTGTTCTGAAACAAAGTAAGCAATTTAAGAAACCAAGAGAAGAAAGCTGTGTGACATTGTCGTAGAAGAAGCTCTCGACGATATACCATATATAACTATTCGTTGATTAAATTATTTTAATATTTCGAGTGCGTGGTAATCTGATGGACCGAGGATATTTATCTTCAATATGCTTAAGAAGTGGAATGGAGCTCAAGGATAATAATATGGCTATCATTAAGAAAATAGAGTTTTATTAATTAAACTATCAACAACACACAAAAAAGAAAATGTTTACATAAACGGAGAATGGAAAGGGTCATGGGAATATCTGACCAATCTGAGGATTAAGATTTAGTGAGATTTAAAAAGGTAAACAAGTAAAAATTAAAGGGAGGGCATAGTTCGCTAAACCATTTGAAGCACAGGGTAGCGTTGACAAAAGGTTAGATGATTAAAGGTAATGCTCAGCTAAAGTAAGTACAAAGTTGTTGTGCCGAGGAAGACGATGCAAAGGAATCTTCGGTTGACTGGCGATTTCCAGCAGGAGGGTTCTTCGGGGGGTTGTCCTTAGCGAAGAGGAAGGACTGTCGTCGAAAAGTGAGAGAGAAGTGGGGCTTGGAAGTACAAGCGATCTTTGTGACAGCAAATCGGGGATGTTGTAGATGAACAATGGAGGTTATTGTTGAAACGAAGCGTTCTCTTGAAGAACGTTAAAAAGGGGGGAATTAAATTAGCCGGACGTGATGTCTTGGGAACGAGAACCGTTTCTTGACGAACGGGCATGAAGAACAATGGCTGTTCTATGTTTTTCTCTTTCTGAACAACAATGGGGGTGAGAACCGTCTCTTGTCAACGGGCTCAAAGAACAATGGCTGTTCTAACGTTGTTCTCTTTCTGAACAACAGGGGGGCCTTGTTGACTTGGCGTCTGGAAGGCACGAACCTTGGCACTCAAGGGATATTGTCCGCTTCTGGACAATACGGGATTTCTCGAGGTAGAGAGTCCCTATGGTGCTCAAGGGAGACCGGATCGGCGTGATGCCTCGCGAAGATAATCTGGATCTGATCTGATTCAATCGGGAAAGGTATGATATAAATAGTCGAAGCCATCCCCTTGGCGTAGGGGACAATTGGGTGGGAGGCTTCGGGGGATTGTCCCGGTCGCGCCTGGGAAAATACCTTATCTGCCCATAAGCATAACTCAATCTGGTGAGATCGACGTATGGAGGCGAAACAAGGGAATGAACCTCCTTGATTAAATATTGACTAAGGTGGCGATAACGCGCTCTGCTTTCTCTATTGGATGCACGTGGGTAGCAATGTGTTTCTAAAAATGTGATAGCGGCTGAATTTAAGCGGCCTCAGACCGTTCTATCACACCCCTCCATTCGAAGGGAAGTTGTCACTTCGAAAAAAAAGAGAGAAGGGACAACCATAGAGCTCCGTTGTGGTAAACTCGCTTTCTTGAACCGACCGTACCTTCATGGACTTGGCTAGTATTACCTCAATACATATGATTATGTTGATCTTCTGATTATAGGGGAAACTAACCTTTAATACAAACTTAACGATAAAAGAGCCATGGAATAATGAAATAATATAGAATTAGTATATATGGCACAAAAGAATTTATACGTAATTTAATGGGTACAAATATATACACATACGAGAAAAAAAATCGACATTGATCCACAAAATTTAGACATATACATTAACTAATTATATTACAAGAGAATCTAAATTAAGTCGTATAAGACGGTATATACATACATGGAGATCCTAATCCTACGAATTACAAATTAATCTACACTATTTGGTAACGCATTCCTACTGAGTGCGTCAGCAACCTGATTATCGGAACCTTTTATATAATTTATCTTAAATTGGTACTCTTGCAAGAGTAGACTCCAGCGCATAATTCGGCCGTTGGAGTGTCATACATTCCGAATATAGGCCAACGGGTGGTGGTCAGTTCCTATCTGAAATTCTTTTCCTTTCAAATACATTTTAAACTTGTCAATAACCCATATAATCGCTAGAGCTTCCTTCTCTATAGTGGCATATCTTTTTTCGCGGGTTAATAACTGGTGACTAGCATATGCAACTGGATGACTCGAGCCGTCATCCTTATATTGAAGGAGTACACCTCCAATGCCCTAGTTGCTCGCGTCGGTCTTAATCCAAAGGATTTTTCCGGGTTGGGCAACTTCAAAATGAGGGCAGAAATGAGCTTACTCTTGAGCTGATTTAAATGAGAAACAGCGACATCATTACAACGTAGTCGATCGGGGGAATTCTGTTTTAAAAGGGTGCTGAGGGGTGCCGAAATTGCAGCGAAATTCGGCACAAATAGCTGATAGTGAGAAGCTGATCCTTGGAATGTTCTTAATTGATTCTTAGTATTCGGGAGTGGCATGTCGGCGATTGCCTTAATCTTGTCCTCCTGTGGACCTAACTGGCTTTGTCCTATTTTAAAACCCAAGTATTTTATGGTTTCGTGGGCAAAATAGCATTTGCTGGGGCCAATGATGAGACCACTTTCGCGCAGTCGCTCGAAGAGAGATAATAGGGTGGTTAAATGATGACTCCATTCACGAGTAGCGACGTAGACGTTATCGAAGTAAAAGGAGAGATTCGGAAGTCCATTTAACAACCTTCTCATGAGACGGTTATAGTTACTACAAGCGGTCACGAGGCAAAAAGGAAGGCGCTGAAATTGCATTAAGCCTTTCTCAGTTGCAAAGGCGATATGTGCTTTCACATCGGGCCGGAGGGGAATTTGGTAATACGCCTTGCACAAATCAAGTTCTCATGTCAACTTGGCGTATTCAAAAAGGTGGAGGTTTTGGTCTACCAACGGGATGGGCTCAGCGTCGAACACAGTTACCGAATTTAACTCCCGGAAGTCGATGCACATCCGATAAGAGCCATCAGGTTTCTTGACCATGACGATTGGGGAACAATAACAAGAGGTGTAAGGTTTTTATTATATCTAAACTAATTAAATTATCGACTTCGGTTTTAAAAGCTTGGCGTAAATGAATCGGCATGAGATAGGGTTTGGAACGGACAGGTTCTAAGGTCGTTAATTTAATATCATGCTCGAAACTAGTAGCGCATCCAGGCTTCTCTGAAATAACGTCGTTAAACTGACATAATAGTTCTTGTAGCTGACTCTTTTGATGTGGTGTCAGCTGCGCGTCGATATCCAGGTCAAAGGGTTCAAAAGACTCACCTGGCGGGTAAAGAAGAGGGTAATCAGAATCAGGTTGGATGCACACTGTCTGTAATGCATTAAGGGACTCCGCGGGGTAATCTTCTTCAAGCGCCGATGTTTCGTCCAGTGCTACGAACGTATCTCCATGAGCGCGTCGGTGGTACTTTTTCAATAAGTTGAAGTGGTAGAGCTTATCGTCTGCTGGGGTACCAATGAGGTAATCTAGTGGTCCTCGTACCTCGTGGACCGAGTAGGGACCTTTCTATTGCCTCAGTAATTTATTACTCGCTGTGGGAAGGAGCAGGAGTACTTCATCACCGGGCTTAAATTTCTGAGCTTCGGACCTAAAATACTGGTTAAGGATCTCCGAGAATTCGGACGGTATCGGGGTTCTGAGGGGGACGGGCTCCTGGGCTTCTTTCTTAGCTTGGCCTTGAGGAAGGGTGGCCTGGGACACAAGGTCTGAGCTTACTTGAGGGCTCTGTCCTATAAGTACGGAACAAAATTGTATGGGTGCTGAAATGACTTCAGCCCAGCCATCATAATACTGACACTGCAGGTAACATCTAACGAAGGGGAATCGGTTTGGCCACCCAAAGTAGTCATGTACCACCGCAAATTTTTTGTGGTTAGGGTACACTGGGGGGAGGAGCTCGTCGGACACGATGAAACACGTGCACCCTGTGTCCCTGACGAGAGTAGATACGCGGCACCCGTTCACGCTGCCCTCCTCAAATTCTAAAGTTCCCGGGGAACTTGTATCAAAAATAAAATTTACCGGGTGGCCTGACGGAGGGGGAGAAGTTGATGCTTGGGTCTGCACCACGTGGAAAGCCGGGGTGGCATTAATCTGGTGAACTTGGTGGGATGGTCCGCTTTTAAGCCTAGAATTTTGTGGGCAATTCCAGCTCATGTGGTTTTCTCCACCGCAGGTGAAGCATATGATTGGACGCTTCGGGAAGAATGATGGAGGAGAAATCTTAACAGGGGGTTTGGTGTCCCGTTGATGCTTTTCTGGGAAGGGGGGCGAATCCTTCCTTCTTTCCTGGTTGGGGGATTGTTGAGAAGTTCGATTCTCCTTGGGGTATAAATTATGGCTTGCGGCATAGACATCCGCTTCTTCGGTACACTCTTTAAAGGTCTGGCCCCGACGATCCTTGACGAACGCGCGGATCTCCTTCGGGAGAGACGCCAAAAATTGATCCCGCAACACGAAGTCTGTTAAAGACTCGTAATTAGGATCAACCTTTGAGGATTCTAACTAGAATTTAAAATTCCTCTGAAGAATGTATCCGAATTGACGGAACGTCTGCCTGGGTTTAATACGACCTCCTCGAAATTCTTGTCTGTAGAAATCGGGAGTCATATTATGAGCGACCAATAACTTAGCTTTTAAGGTGCTGTAGTCAATTGTTCATTCAGATGGTAAAGATATGAAAATGTCGCGCAATTTACAATTTAAAAGGGGAAGTAATCTTACTACACTTTCAGCCTCCAGATCCAGGTTATTGATCTCGAGGAGCTTTTCGAATTTAGCTAAAAATGCTCCGAAATCCTCTCCATCCCTGAAATTGGGGAGCTTAAGTGGGAGATTGTGCGGGGCTTCTGAACGTGAACTGACTGATTGTATTTTGACCTGTACTTCAGCCATTTCAAGCTGATGGTGAAGCTCAGCTTGTCTTTTCCATTCCTCTCTTTCTTCTCGTTAGATTTCTCTTTCTCTTTCTTCTCGTTGGATTTCTCCTTCTCTTTGCCTTTTTCTCTTAACTTTTCTCTTTCTGTTCGTTGCTCCTTTTGAACGTACTCAATTAAGTCTGTTCCGGAAAGTCTCAAGGATTCTCCTTGCGCTTTAAAGATTTCAAACTGAGTCATATTTGCACTTGGGGACGCAATAGTCAACCAACTAAATTCCTTGCAATAAGAATTATGCCTTCTAGAGAATTAGCCTACCTAAAATATGGGCACTGACCTATTCGTAATTGGTTTCTAGACCTAGATAACCAATGACTAAAATAACCCCCAAAAAACACAAACAAATTATTATAACAGTTCCTTGAGCTACTCCAGCTTCTTAAGTTTAAAAAAGGGGATAGTAATCATTAAAACAAAAGCGAACTACTATACTCTATTCTTCTAACGAATAACACTATGCTTCACTCGACTGAGACTAGTGTTTGCAAAGATATAGCGTTAAACCTTACACACTTGATAACAATTTTAAATAGTATATATATATATATAAATATATATATATATATATATATATGTCGTATAATAGGCTCTCGACGATATACCATATATAACTCTTCGTTGAGGGAATTATTCTAATATTTCGAGTGCGTAGTAATCTTATTGACCGAGGTAATTTATCTTCAATATGCTTAAAAAGTGGAACGGAGCTTAAGGATAATAATATGGCTATCATTAATAAAATAGAGTTTTATTAATTGTACTATCAAAAACACACAAAAAGAAAATGTTTACATAAACAGAGAATGGAAAGGGTCGTGTGAATATCTGACTAATCTGAGGATTAAGATTTAGAGAGGTTTAAAAAGGTAAACAAATAAAAATTAACGGGAGGAGGTGGTTTGCTAAACCATTTAAAGCACAGGGTAGCGTGGACAAAAGGTTAGATGATTAAAGGTAATGCTCAGCTTACGTAAGTACAAATTTGTTGTGCAGAGGAAGACGATGCGAAGTAATCTTCGGTCTACTGGCGATTTCAAGCAGGAGGGTTCTTCGGGGGGTTGTCCTTAGCGAAGGGGAAGGACTGTCTTCAAAGAGTGAGGGGGAAGTGGGGCTCTGAAGTACGAGCAATCTTTGTGACAGCAAATCGGGGATGTTCTAAATGAACAATGGAGGTTATTGTTGAAACGAAGCGTTCTCTTAAAGAACGTTAAAAAGGGGGGAATTAAATTAGCCTGACGTGATGGCTTAGTAATGAGAACTGTTTCTTGACGAACAGGCTTAAAGAACAATGGCTCTCCTATGTTTTTCTCTTTCTGAACAACAGGGGGGGGTGAGAACCGTCTCTTGTCAATGGGCTCAAAGAACAATGGCTGTTCTTAAGTTGTTCTCTTTCTGAACAACAGGTGAAACTTGTTGACTTGGCGTCTGGAAGGCACTAACTTTGGCACTCAAGGGATATTGTCCTCTTCTGGACAATACGGGATTTCTCGAGGTAGAGAGTTCCTATGGTGCTCAAGGGAGACCGGATCGGCGTGATGCCTCGCGAAGATAATCTGGATCTGATATGCTTTTATCGGGAAAGGTATGATATAAATAGTCGAAGCCATTCCCTTGGCGTAGGGGACAATTGAGTGGGAGGCTTCGGGGGGTTGTCCCGGTTGCGCCTGGAAAATTACCTTATCTGCCCATAAGCCTAACTCAATCTGGCTAGATCGACGTATGGAGGCAAAACGGGGGAATGAACATCCTTGATTAAATATTGGCTAAGGTCGCGAAAACGCGCTCTGCTTTCTCTCGCAGATGCACGTGGGCAGCAATGTGTTTCTAAACATGTGATAGCGGCTGAATTTAAGAGACCTCAGACCGTTCTATCACAGACATCAACAAATAGAATGGAATGGTACTTGTAAGAAAGTTAGAGGTTGACTGCAGGTAACAAAGGAAATTTAAAGAGTTGTTTATGCTCGCATGTAAGATGACACGATATGATTAGCTTTGTATTAGAGAACCAGCTAAATATCATGGTATAGATTGGGTAGGCATGCAAGAGGTCGTTTGTGTGTCAGAGTTCTGAAAAGATTCAAAGCATCTCGAGTAGATGATATTTTCGCTGGGATGAACAAGTGGTAATCATTGTCCTATAGAATCGCTCTGGCGATTGTGAAACAGTACTAAGTACTGGAGAAATACTGGGATAGTAGCGTCGTATAGGTTGAAGGTGAGAGATGTGAATGCAAGAACTGCATGACATAAGTCTGTGTAATATTGCGTATAAGAGTGATATAACAGGAATTGAGAGAGGATGAATGAGATCAATTTAGAGTATTAGAGGTGTGTTACTGCCTTTTTCGTCTTTCTGCAATATTATTTACTCTTACTTTACTTCTTTATTCACTTCTCTATCTTTTACGTTTAATTTACATGATTTCTAAATGACTTAATCAGGGATGTAGTTTTCATTCTTTCCTATACTAAACAAATTCAATCAAGTCCCATATTCAGGTATTCCTGTCAACTTTGACTATGTAATTTAGCATGGAACATGATAAGATTAAGTTTACATCATTATTCACAAAATTAACAATTGTATACCTATTTTGAAAACAATAATTACCGTCTAAAAGCCTATCTAGAAATATTGGCGAGTTCATCCGCATTTTCTTATTCCCTATCTTTGAGAAAATCGGAAGAATCAATCGAATCATTGTGCGCTTAATATAAGCTTAAAAATACGAAGCAATTTTCTAAAAACAAGTGCGCATCACGAATCAGAATTAGCGTCACCATGAACGTGCTACGAGAATAGGGACAAAAACGCTAATGGAGGTTTTCCGTGAATTAAGAAGACATCAATTTATAATGATGTATATGTTTGGGGAAGTCATGAAGGATCATCCACAGTAAAATTTAAAAGACAGAGTCTAAGGAGCTTCGTCATTATTACCTAACACTCCATAAAGTCTTTGATTAGTTTACGGGACTAAAATTATATCTGGCACTATAAAAGGAGATACCATTCTTACACAATTAAAGGAAAGAGAATCATTAAACTCCTCCCGTTAATATCGACGGGAAATTAGTATTTGGTTTCTTTAACGAGATGAAAATACTCTAATGTTTGAATGATCTAATTACTATAAAATAGAAATATGCATTGGTGAAGAAGATAGATTTCTCAACACACACACAAAAGAAATCTGAACATTTAAAGTAAATGAAATTGGCGAATAGATAAAGAATCGCGATTAATCAGGACAGACAGCCAATATATATAAAAATTCATTCATTAGTCATAGTATGCAATTTATATCAGGTAGAACAGGCATAGCCAGAGGCACATTGCTTTGAGTATCACGATTAGAATAAATTGTGACTTTCAGTAATAAAAAAATTCGCATCAACCAATACGATCTATTTACATGAAAGGAAGAGAAGAAAAAGATAGGAAATTGAGATGAAGAATTACATGTATAACGCCCACAAAAATAGAATTGTTAATAATACAAAGTTAAATATTTGAATTAAAAAAAAATTGCTAAAACTATAACAAGCCTTAATCAATTTAGCTGATATGATAATCTAGCGTTAAAAGAAACCTATTAGTAATCCACCTGACATGCTTACGTCAGCTGGATCAAAATTATTTTTTATGCCGTTTTCCTAAGTCAAATAAAGCTTTAGATTTAATAATGGGCTTTCGGAACTCATTTGGATACTCTTGCATATGAGAAATCTTGACCTCTGGCTTCTGTGTATAATATTGTTTTCATTATCAATACACCCCATTTTCATTGAACATTAATTATCCGAAGTAAAGATTTAAAGCCAAGTATGAGTATAAGTTCCTTTATTTCTCTAGCATTTTCACGGTAAACGTATTCCATTCCAATAAAGTTAAAACATTCGTTTGCCTTATTTGATATGGTGGCAAAGGCGATAAAAATACTTAAAATCGCTGGAGCGAAGTGAGAATAAATGAATTTTAAATTTTAAAAGAACAAATTAAAGAATCAAATATAATTTCACGAGTTTAATGCAATGTCACTTATAAGAATATTTGTTCAGCTCCTTTGGGCAAATTCGACCACCAGTTACTTTATTCTCGTATCCTTATCAAGGGTGGACAATCGGGTGAAATGGCCAAAGTGCAGCTGAGGCGCATTTTATAGATCGGATTCCTGACGGCTGCTTCGCTTACGGAAAATATATTGGAATATATTTAGGTTCGTGGCCAGAAATTTCGACGAGAGGGAGAGAGAGCAAATGTTGGGTGAATTGGCTCATAAATAGAAATTTCTATAGGAATCGGACAATTCAAGTCCACCTACACGTGAGAAAATAGAAACCAGAAGAATGTTGGTGTTTAGAGATGCTTGTATCTTTGAAGGCGGATGTAGGTTTTACATTTCTAAGTGTTATATATAATTTATCTAAAAAACAGGTCTATTTAAACGCTCAACCACAATATATGTGGAAGAAAAGGAGAGAGAGTTAATCATGCAAATAACATGAGTGAGAAGAAAAATAATATATATTATCGACCTTACGATTAGGTCTATACACTCTAGAAAATAAAGATTAGGAGAAGAACACGGAACTAAAACAAACCGACAGGGTCCGTATAAATTTAACCTGTGATCTAACGTGATTATTTGATTTTGATGCATTTGTAACCCTTCCGTTTTCTCCATTAATTAATTAGTTTATATAAAGTCAACTCTTAACTTAGGCAAAAGAATTATTTATCTTGAAATATTCGTCTAGTTAGATGTAAATTGTGTTTTAGACACTTTATAAATTTTGTTTTATTTACTTTATAGGCCCGAAAATGGTCTATCCCCTCTACGCGTGTTAAGCAGTGGTTTTCAACTAAATTAGTATATACATATTGCTAGAGGCAAAATAGATTAATCACTGAGTTAACACAAAAGACAAAAGACTTTCTTTAACCTATTCGCATTTTGCAAAAGGCATGAGTGAGGTGGGTTGAATTAAAAGCCAGTTGTCTTAGCACTTAGCAGACAATTTAAATGAATGTCTCTTTTGCTATGCTTAATGCTCATACGGCTGTATCATTCACTCATGTCGATGCATTGCCTGACTATACGAGCAAAACCAGTTTGATTTAATTGATTCGTTAATATGTAATTGAAAATCAATACGACATAGAGTAATAGCATAAAATTAGTATTTTACATCGTCTTTATCCTAGAAGGTACCGTACAATTACCTACAATCCGCTGCTTAATTAGTTTTGATGATGATGATAGTTCTTCAGGACTTATATTAATAATAAAGAAATAATTCTTTGAATAAAATATCCCAAACCCCAGGTCCTTGCAAATTATATCTAATTCATCATAAAGATCTCGAAATCGAAATAGCAAAGCTTCTTTGTAACTTTTATAAAAAATCAATTAAATATGGAATAGTTACAAGCGAATTCAAAAGAGGCAAATGTAAATAAGATTTTTAAAAACGATAGCAAAGCAAATCCTGGAAATTTTAGGCTGATTTCCGTGACATCGGTTCTTGGCAAGCTCTTTGAATATATTAGTAGAGACTGAATTGTGAAATATTTGCAGTTTATTAACTAATGTTACTCAGCATGGTTATGGGAGTCAGCACTCGTGTTTATCTAATAGTAGAAATATTTTAACAAAAAGATTTCAACCTTTGACAACCATAAATCATACCTTGATTTTTATAAAGCGTTTCATACAGTTCCGCGTAAAATAGTCTATTAAAGTTCCAAGCGCATAGTATAAAGGGAGATAGACGTAAATAAATTAGGAACAAGTATGCCAACAGAAGTGAATGTTAAGGATCAGTCCCTGTTCTATTGATTATAACGATCTTTACAGTAATCAATTTATCAAAGTTTTCTAATTTGTGAATACTAAAAAAAAAAAACGAAAAAAAGACGAAAATGATCTGAAAAAAAAGATGAATTCCGATTTAGATATGTAGTGGCATCAAATTTCTGCAAATGTACAACAAAAGTTGTTATAATCCAAGCAGGATACTTTAGAGATAAGAAATTGTGTGCTTTAATTCTGAGCAACCTGAATATTTGAAAACAATGTGTTGTAGAAAGTAACAAAAGAAACCGAATTCTCGCTTGCATCCCGATGAGTTTAGAATTGTAATCAATATATTTGAAGAGAACCTATTCAAAGTAAAGAAATTTAATTTTGCTTTCACTGGAAAATCGTCGTTGACATGTCCAGAATTACTCATAGGGAAGAATTTACCTTTAAATTTCTTGGAATATTACTTTAGAATTTAAAATTACTATAACTAGAATTATACTCATGATATATAATTTATATCCCCCTTTCCATCGACTCCAATTTTCTCTTCTCCTTTGTTTTTATTTTACTTTTAGAGGATCTTAGGCAGTTTGCTAGACTTAAATTCTGTAAAAAATTTCACGATAAAATCACATACGAGAAGATAAGTAAAAATTAGTTTCACAAAAATTGTTTTTGTTATATTTTAATGAAATTTAATTTAGATTCTGATCTTAAACATATTTACAGTAGTGCTTTCGAAGACAGCCTTAGGCAAATTATTCCAAGTTTGTATTAAATTATAAGAAAAGAAACTTTCTATTTCCTATAAGATTGTGAATATATTGTTAACTAGCTTGGAATGGTTATTTCTAGCGACAGCTCAGTTTAACTAGCTCAAACTTTAAGTCATAATTTGCATATATTAGATAACCTACTTGTATTTTAAGGAATTAAAAAAGCTTTCAACGTAGATAGCGATATTCCAGTTAGAGAAACTTTAGGTGACTCACATTTTTTCTTAAGATGTAAGATTTAAATTTAAGTTTAGGAATTAATTTTGACTTTCGAAACTGGACTTGTTCTAATATCACAATGTCGTATTATATATAGACACGAGAATTGTATCACCTACTCCAGATAATGTCATAAGCCTTTTACATATATACGGCAAGAATAATATTTAACGACTTAAATACCAAATCTCCAGCTAGGCATT
Source organism: Ceratothoa steindachneri (assembly GCA_963969495.1). Classification (NCBI taxonomy): domain Eukaryota; kingdom Metazoa; phylum Arthropoda; class Malacostraca; order Isopoda; family Cymothoidae; genus Ceratothoa; species Ceratothoa steindachneri. The sequence continues at coordinate 62,473,766 of OZ018320.1, forward strand.
TGAGAACCCAATTCGCTTTTTGCGAAGCTTGATTGTATTGTTTAAATATTTTTATTACACTTAGATGGAAACAAATACTTTTCATGCTAATTGTACTTCAAATTTAAGTATACATATTAAAGTCTCTTAGAAGATATCATGAAATATGTACATTATATTAAACTTTCACGAATTGAATTGAATTAAACATTTTTTCGACAATTTGAGTACTTTCTACCAATCTGTTGCAAGTTTAGGTAGTCACTATTTTATGGTGTTTACTAAATTACCAAGAATCATCAAGGAATTTTGAAAGTTTACATACTTTATTCATGGTAATATCGGTTATATGTATTAAATTAAATAAGGTTCCTAGTAGAGATCCGATAGAAAGACTGCTTGAGAACAATACCCTTAATCAAATATTCTTGCCATTGACATAAATACTACCTACGATTGCCAAACGATTTTATCTTTGAGAATGGGCTCCAAGAGTTGGGACCCGTAAGTTAAATCTTAAACTTTAAACTGCTAAGGGTTCAGCACTGGTTGGCAAAACAGTTCTTGGAGATAGGAATATGGGGGTGACATAGTTGAGATAACGGCTATCGGTCGAGTAGTCGCAACTGTGCACTGACTAAACAGTTTTTGACCAATGGATAGGCACCAAGCAGGAATAGATTTCTCAAATTTTATTCTTTACAACTTTTATAATTTCCGATACCAATAATTTCTAACTAGTAAGTGGTCAGTATTTGAACAATTCCTAGCTATGCTACTCTTAATAAAAAAAAATGTCATAGGTTAAGTGACCATTTCTGGAATTAGGTGGAGTTTAATTATATTTACTAAGGGTGTGTTTCTTTCAAATCTTACTTCATTTTGTATACGCTAGGAGGAATCTTTCACTAGATCTAATAGCGCATAGGCATATTTGTTTACATCTGAGCCAACTGCTCTTTGAGAGCAAAATAAGGTGAGACAAAAATCGTTGATTTGATTTTAAAGGACGGATTGGACCTGAGTTGGACAGGATTTCTTAGGGAACTAAAGGGGTTAGAAGAACGAGTTAATTACCATCACAAGAGAATGTGCCTTCAAAGGAGAAGCTTCTATTTTAAGGGAGCCACCTTTTTCAGCATGATAGTAAGGACATGACTTTGCGAGAAATCCTTAGTAAAAGAGGAGATTGTCTCAGACAAGAGGTGTAGGGGTCAAATAAAAGATGGGCCCTGTATTCGGATAAATATAAATTTCAAAAAATGGTTTTAAAGGATGAAATCCTCCGACCTATAATAGATTTATGCATATATACACGCATATTCGATTATATACATATATACAAATATTAACTGATATGTTTATTATATATTTACTTAAAAGGGCGCCCATATCACTATAGATATATATAGTATAACATAAGAAAAGTTTGTAATACAATGCTTTAAGCGGGTCTGCAATGCTTAAGATACACTTTTTATTTATTTAATTTACTTTTAGTGTTCACTTGTTTTATTTCATTAATATTTTGTGGATAAATTTTATTAATGTTTCCTATTAAAATAGAACACATTCACCTTTTTTAAAAATTTATTATTAGAATTATTGTTGGTAATTTTTTTTCTCTGACGCTCAAAACATTTGCAAAATGTTCATTTAATATCTTCATTCGTGGGGCGAATCATCGCTAAAGACACTATTAATATCCTGAAAGTGCGCCGGGCACTCTCCAATTGTTTTAAGAATGACACTAGTTCCTTTTATAGTTGCTAAATATGTAGATCTATTTCTCAGTTAGGGCACACGCTGAAAGACGATTTCACAGTATTATCTTTTTCCTGACCCCCTTCTCATCCTACGAAGACCTTCTCCTGTCACCTACGGTCTACCATCAAATGTCATTTTGATCATAGCATGCACTTCAAAAAGTGATAAGGGCTTAATTAACTATAGCTAACGAAACGCTCTCATGAGTTTAGGGGAAAAATATATTTATTCAGCGTAAGCTTTTATATTTTTAATTTTATTGCTAAAGTTATACTATGAAAATATCATTGAATTATAAATGATACATATAACTATGCCTATTATAGATTATCTTTTTTTCCATCTCAAAAACAATAAGTCGGCCAATGGCATTAGTTTTCAAACGTCATTGCTTGGCGTTTCCTTCACTTTCCAATCAGCCATATATCTCCACTTTTTCTTTTCTACGGAAATCAAAGGAAGCACTCCAGATCTGTTTTAATTTTTCCATGGTTTAATTTTATCCAAATGAGATTATATGGGACCTAATAGACTAAGTCGTTTGTTCCATTAAAAATTTCTAAAAATTTTCATTCAAATTATACTCATGCTAAGGCAAGAAATATAATTTATAAAAGAATTTATTGTCTGATTTTAATAAATCTCTCGCTAGCTTAGTGAAAAAAACGTCTGACTTCAACGTCAAGTCATGAGATAGACCTAGCTTGCGTGGACACAAATCTTTCAGAGGTGTTACCCTATACAAAGTATCTATCTCCTCACGCATCATCATGCACCTACACATTACATCAAAACTATTATTTCTTTTTCACAAACAAAGCAGAATATACTCACGAGACTATGACAGTTGAATACTTAGGTTTAAAAATAAATAAGAAAGTTTCCTCCACATATTTCTGATTATTTTCACATCTCTTCTATTTCTGGAGTGCACCATTTTAGTAAAATTCTCTTTATTACCGTATGGCTTATTAAATTTCTGGTCGCCATTTCTCGTTTCAGTAAATGGAACAAATTCTTTACTCTTCTTTAAATGGAAGAAGACAAAAAAAGCTCCGTAGAAACAGAATTTATATTTTTCTCAGAATTACATTTATCCAGCCGAAAGATTGATGCAGGACTGGGCTCGGTTATCGGAAATGATCTGGAACGAAGATTTTACATCAAATTTGATCGGTAGTGAAGGAAATCGTGTGCTTCAAACTGATTTGTGAGCAAAAAGAAATATTGTTTTGGTTTTGGGGAAATATTTATGTTGAAGAATAGATATATCTGGCTGATTGCATTAAATAATGTTAATGTAGCTGAAATTTTGTAATATTAAATTACATTAATTATCTTCTTTCTTTCTTGGATGGGTTGGCAAGAAGTTTATTTGTCCCGACGTTGTGCATTGTTATGAATGGAAATTGACATTTACCCCCATAAAACCTTTTTATAGTAAAGCCTCGCTCCGGTCTCTAGCATCCCAATGTGTCTTTATATATTTTCTACGACTTTTCACCTTCCATTAATACACAACTTGCTTCACCAATCATTTGTCGAAGTCTCCCAGGCTGAGTTGCTTTCATCGGATTTTACTTTATCTAATTTATCTCACTAACTGATTGATCGGACACACGAGCAGTAGCATGGGAAACAGGGCAAATAATTCTGTGTATTGTGGGTGACTTTAGTGAGTGTGCTAATTTAGGTTGCTGTTGTGACTTTTTGGATCAATTTCAAGAATCTGCAAGCTTAAGGTAAATAACGGGCGGTGAAAAGCATTTGCACCGAGAGAAACAGCCCAGTTAGTGGGTTGGCCTGAGTGAGACGATAATCAAGAAGAAGGAAGAGAAGAATTATGTAGGAGGGTTTCGTTTGATGGCAAAAATCCTTGTCAACTGTGATAAGCTTTGTAATTTTGGCACATAAAGCGTGTCGCTCTAACTTAGGAGATCTTTGCGAACTCACCTAGAAGTTGTTGTAGAATCACTAGCATTGTGAAATTAATCGGATCACAATCCAACATATAGTTTGCCCAAAGAGAACTCAGAGAGAGAGAGAGAGTAAGAGAGAGAAGGGGAAGGGGGAATAGAAGGTGAGAGTAGTGGTGTGTCTGTGAGAGAGAGAGACCGAGAGACAAAAAGATAGAGATAGAGGGAGAGAGAGAAAGAAATATATAGATATGAGGTAGATAGATAGAGAGAGAGAGAAAGTGTGGGCGTGTGTGTGAGAGATAAATAAATTATTCAAAATCACTCATGTGACTCTCAATTTTAACAATAACCTTTTAAATAAGAATTAAACATGTGTATATATATCGTATGAAATTAAGTATACAGTTACTCGTAAATGTTTATATTAATATGTTTTGCAAAGTGATATTAAACACATGACAAATGATATAAGTAAAAAAATATCTGGACACAATTTTAAAATTTTATTTGTTAAACAAAATTTCCATTGTTTTACTAAATTTGTACGCCTAGTTTTCAGAGTACTGATGGCCTATTTCTCTTAACACTCCAGCAGAATTCATCAAATTTCCATTTACCATTTTATCTCTTTTCAATTGTGCAATATTTTAGTGAAATATTTCCTCATTTTTCTTCCGTAATTCTACTTCATTCTTTCAAAAAAGGAGTGATGCGGTTCAAGGAAGTAAAGATGTAGTGACATATTCCAGTCTAAATTCTTATATGAAGTAACCCCATATCTCAGTACATCATTAAAGGCACTGATTTTGAATTGAGTGACACTGAGATGGACTTGGGTGTTACTATCACTATCGACCTCAAGTTCTCGAAACAGTGCATCGAGGCAGAGAAGAAAGCCCAAAGGATGTTAGGCTACATAAAGCGCCAGTTTGGATACCGTAACAAGGAGATAGTTCTTTGTCTGTATCACTCCCTCATTTGGCCGCACCTGGAGTATGCCGTACAATTTTGGAGTCCTTCGTTTCGAAAGGACATCGCATGGTTGGAACGCGTACAAGCTAGGGCACCCAAACTAATTCCCTCTATCCGACATAAAAGTTATGAGGATAGACTAAGGGAATTAGATCTGTTCTCGCTGGAAACCCGTAGACTGCGTAGTAAGCTTATCGAAGTTTTCAAAATACTTCGAGGGTTCGACAATGTTGACTAGAGGGATATTTTCACACTGAGTGAGAACAGAACACGCAATCATGGCTTCAAACTTGAACTGAAGCGTTACAACCGCAATCTGTGTGGAAATTTTTTAACTTTCAGTATCTGCGGTAAGTGGAACGCACTTCCAGTGGAAGTTGTCAACAGTGAATCTGTTGACCAGTTCAAGTCAGGACTCGACAAAGTCTTGAAAAGTGGCCGTTTAGGGACGCAAAACAATTGAGCAGCCATGTGCCAGCTCGATTGCTAGTCCAAACGAACCCTCTTGGAATGGACCGTAAGGTCTCCTGGGGTACTTTCTTTCCTCCTTGTTACTCCTTGTTACTTTCACCAAGGGCTTTGTATCTTCAGCCCAATTTTTAGGGAATAGACCATTACACACACCCTTACAAATTTGACAAGCTTCCTAGGAGATTCAGATTCATTATTAATCATGAGTTGAAGAATTTAAGGATAAATAAGGATCTTTACATTTACTTTAATTTCTTTAAGCTTTAAAAAATTGCCTTTGAAATATGTGATAACTGGTTCCTCATGCTTCAATTCCCTAACAAATTATTTAGGAGTCTTAATTTTATAAAAATAGGGAGCAAAAGATTTTTTTTCTCTATTAACTAGAGGTTTACGAATATTGGTATGTGAGCCAACTATCTACATGTTTCAAGGTAACCATCTAGAGGAGGTGTAAACTTCCCCTGGAGAACGGCTGCCCCTTGCTCCTTACCTAAAAAAAAAACCATATACCAAATTTTAACTGATTTGAAACGATTTAATATTACTTTTAAGTCTGCCACTTGTGTTCATTATATTTAATATATTATTGAATAAATAAAAATAATATTTTCATGTTTACTTTAAAGCAAAACATCAATTAAAGGTCTCCATAGGTTGGCATAATAAGGCAAATCCAGCTGCTTAAATAGCGAGGGAATGTCTATGCAAAATGGCAAATTATTTAGCTTGATCGCCTATTTTGCTCCAAAATATAAATTATAAAACATTTGATATAAGTACTAAACTTTCGCATATTTTTCTCAAATATTAACTAACCACATACTCGTATATAACAAAAATAGTCTTGACGGTTCTTATATTGTCTTTTACTTATGTTTATTGAGACTTCTAATTAAATTTGAAATTTAAGGTAAAATAGTTATAAAATCTGAAATGTTATTTTTGTGATCTCTGCAAAAAAAATATAATATTGAATAATAACTTTCACATTGCTTTCGCCTTTTGAAGGCTGAAATGTGTTAGACAGTGTTATGCACATTCCTCTTTTTCATTCTCTTCATCTTACTCGGCTTAATTTAGTTCTTCACAATCTGATCTCGTTCGATTCCCAACCAGTCAAATTCAGGACAATTGCGAATAAAATCCAGTGCTTAAGCAAACTTTATAGATTATATCGATCAATTCACATATTAAATTTCATTTAATTACATAAGCAAACCAAAACATCAAAATAAATTATTTTTCCATAAACCACTATACGAAGCCAAACGCTGTAATTATATTTACTTTCAAATATGGTGGTTTTGCATTTAATAGCTACGAGGGGCGGTCAATAAGTTTTGCAATTCGGATATAAGGAAACTAGATATGAGGAAAAGTGTTTTATTATTTTTCAATATAACTACCATCGACTTCAATGCACTTGCGCCACTTGTCCCTGAGGCTTCGAATTCCTGACAACCAGAAATCTCTCAACTGCTGTTCAATCCACTCCTGGACAGCAAGCTGGGTATCTTCATCGTCCCCAAACCGGCGTCCACGCAGTGCAGCCTTGAGCTTGCGGAATAAAAAGTAGTCGCTAGGAGCCAGATCTAGGACTGTAGGGGGGGGGGGGGGTTCAGCTCCTTGAATCCGAACTTGCGCAGGGTAGCTTGTGCAACTCTGGCATTGTGGAAAGGGGCAGTGTCGTGGAGGAGCAGGACACGGCGTGTCAACTTGCCGCACCGCTTCTGACAGATGCACTTCTTCAACCCAACCAGTTCCATGGGGTAATATTGGCATTTAATGGTCCTTCCACGAGGCGCATATTCCACCATCAACACTCCCTTAGAATCCCAGAAGATCGTCGCCATGATCTTCCCGGTTGAGGGTTGGGTCCGGAACTTGATGGGGGTTGGAGAGCCCCTGTACTTCCAGGCCATGCTTTCGAGCTTTATCTCGGGATCCCAGTGATGGACCCACGTTTTATCACCTTTCACTATGCGTGACTATAATCCCGCCGGGTCTTGGTTGTACAGGAGCAGCAGTTCCTCCGAACTTTGACGACGTTAAAGTCGATCGCGAGGCTTGAGGTTTCGTAAAGTTTCTAGGAACCAAACTGGCAGAGACCTTGGACATGGCCAAATTGCCGTGGATGATGTTGATAACACTTTTATGTGATATTCCTAGTTCTCGCTCGATTTCTTCGACCTTCGCCAGTCAATTTTCGAGGATCATACTCTGCACACGGGCCACATTGTCCTCGTTGGTCACGTCTGATGGGCGTCCTGGACGGAGGTCATATTCAAGGGACTCACGACCATGGCAAAACTCCTTATTCCAGCGAGCAATGATTGCATAGGAAGAGGCGGTGTCGTTGTACACTGCAACCATGCGTTCATGGATCTCTTTTGCCTTCTTGCCTTCCTTGGTAAAAAATTTGATCACTGCGCGGTGCTCAACCTTCTCCATTGTTGAAAAATTTGTAACTGACGATCAGCGATCATCCACTTCTTCTTAAATAGACGAGGCTGGAGCGTGCGGCTGCCGGTTCTGACTTGTTATAACTTGTCCTAACACCCCCACAAACAGCCATCCCCCTTCCTCTGTTTTGCCTTACCGATTTGCAAAACTTATTGACCACCGCTCGTATATCATAATTCTTTTCCTGTAAGTTAAACTGTGAGCTTGCTTTAGATCTTGATTGAGCCCTCGTCCAGCGATATTTGTTTACTTTGAGACAGTCGCTCCAAATACTATGTCTGCAAAAACTGGAATAAAACTGATAATTCAAGTATAAGAACTACCAGATAAGGTAAAATTTCATATGAAAACATAATAATAAATTAAAAAATTACAAGAGATAATTTCCAACTTTTGTGCGTAGTTTCATTTTTCGAGTAATAACATTTGAGTGTAATGCTTCGTCAGGCTTCTTTTTAACACACTTTAAAAATAGATATAGATTATTTTGCTGTTAGTTATTAGAAAAAATGGATGAGGTACTTGCGTAATTCTACTGAGGGAAGATAATTAACAGGGTTCGTAACGAGTGTAGGATGAAATAGTCACTATACTGTAAGAGAATCGATAACAGATGATAACTAGAATTGAAGTATAGCCACGGCCAAAAGTTTAGTGACATTGGAAAATGTCACTCTATAAATATGTTGGTGTAAGTTTGCATACATGTGTACAATATGTACATACGGAAAGCAAAATGAAAGTAAACTTTTCTTTATAGTTATTTTTAAACTATCTCAAAATGGCAATGCTATTAAAATATATGAAATCCTGGTATCAGTGATTGTATATATGTATGGTATGTTACACAGAAAATGTCTCGTATAATCAGTTAATATGAATTTTCACATTGACAGATCTAATATTAATATGATAATGGCGAAAATACGTAACTATACTGTGGAGAAAAGAATTCTGATACACACGCAGCACGAATAGGTTATCAGCTCTCTATAAATCGCCCAGTTATTAGGCAGATCACATTCCGGTGTTGAGAATTGTTAAAGATTATCCGAGAAAGTAGGAACATCTAAGATTGACCTCATTCTGGAAGGCTTACTCAGTACGAAGCGTGACGAAAATAAAGCTGCAGCCCAGCTGACATATTAATGGAGACGGTGCGGATAAGTTAATGCATCCGTCAAAATTATTCGTCACAGACTAAATGAACAAGTCTTGAAGTCTTGTAAAGCCAGCCAGAAGCTTCCGATCAATCGTGAACAGAAGTGAAATTGACTAACTTGAGCAGTGCTCATCTCAACTGGACAATGAGTTAGTTGGGACGTGTTTCTTCTACCCTGGCCTCCACAGAAGCTAAACCTTCTGTATTAGTTCGGGTTTTGTTGTAATTTTTACAGAACTTTATCTGCTTATTTGTTATATGTTGCTGATGTTATATGTTTTGGCAAATTTAATTTTTGTTCATTCTTTTTGATTCTTTAGGGCCTATTTAACTTCGTATATTTATTCCGCCGCATTTCATTTTTATATTCATAATATTATGCAATTAAAAAATTTACGGTCATGCATTTATCTAATAACCTAAAACTTACGAGCTGTCTGATAATATTTGGCCCCGCTGTAATATTGAACTTTCGTTAATTTGGAATTTTTGAGTTGTATGAATTTAAATTTTATAGAAAATAATTCTTTAATTATTTTTAGTTAACAAAGAATTTGACCTTTTTAATTGAGTAAGAACCTTAAGCTATATATCTAGGAAGGTTTGTGGAAAATTACTTAGAAAAATCTACCGGGTGTGGGTGTTTGAGTCTCAACCACGAACACAAGCCGTCAGAAGGCATTTAATTTCAAAAGGCATCGCTTCACTAGAGTGAGAATTGATACAATACGAGTAATATTCAAATTTTTGAAGAGAATATTGCAAAATGAACGTGGTTTTCGTCACGAGACTCTGATTTTTATAGAATGTAATTGAACCACCGAGATAACATTGTGGTTCTTGGGTTGGATATAATATAAGTTTAAAAAATAAATTCCATTTTCTCTTTTAAGTTAGCATCACCTATGAGTTATGTAAACACTCAACATACAATGCCATAATGAAACCTAGAGAACACCAATATTACTATTGCTTGCGACTATGGAGAAGTGGTAGAGGACAGTCCAAAAGGATGGCAAATAAAACATATATATGAATTGGTACTCCATGTGACAACCACTAGAAAACACTTCTTACAGCTTTCTTTTATCCTCTAGTCTTTTTTGCGAGGTTAAATTTTAGGGTAAATAAAAATATGTGCTCAAATTGATTGTCTCTATTCACTTTTAAAGAATAATCCAAACACAAGGGCATTTCCATGCAAATATGTTTAAAGAATATCAAAAAGAACGTGACGATGTCAGTAAAGGCTCAATCCCCACCCCTTAAATTTTTTAAAAATTCTCTCAATATTGTTTTTAAAACTGCCTACCTAATCAGTAAAGATATGTTAAAATAGGCCTTTCCAGATTTGGGAGGGATTAGTTGGGTAATTAATACAAATTTCTCAAGACACCTTTTTCTATATTCATGGGCCAAATAATTTTGGAGAATTCAGAAGTAGAAAATTATCTGTCAGTCAGCAAGGGCCCGCGAATGTAAGCTATGAGTACATAGTTTTATTAGACTAATTTACAGGCGAGGTACCAGGGATGGTGAGCATATAACCCTTCCGCAACCGCCGCTGATTCTCAGATACTCATGATTATTCCTCTTGAAGGCGAAATTTTATTCAGGGGCAATCAACTACCAAGCGAAGAATCGAGAAAACGGAACGCTCCCGCAAGTGCCAAAGGCAAAATGACCTGTCAAGTATCTGATATTTCCTGCGAAGGAAAGTCTAATTCTGTTTTCAAATATAAAGAGATAACTTCACATTATTTTCTTGACTGATACAAAGGCATCATTTTGCTTTTAGAAGAATCAAACGAACTAAGTTTTATACAAAATAAATGTAAGCTTATAAAATTTTGATCTTTCTTTTGGGGAATTTTGGGAACTTAATAAACTATCTAATTCATGGAAATGCGTAAAAAAAGAGTTTTTTTGTTTTTCCATTTTCTATCATGTGGTCCAATATCATTTGCAGAAAAAGACACAGTAGTACACATATACCTACACACTAGCAGAAGAAAAAAGGGGTGTATACTAAAGACACACCAAAATGTCTGTTTTACGGCTATTTTGCATACTTTGAGATATTAATTAATATTTTGTAAATAGCAGGCAAAATATCTTTTTGCATTTGTGTAATATTATTCCTTATCTATATTTTATCCATTGTCGTAGTACTCTACCTTACTTCTCGAACAATATCATTGTCATCATCACGCGGTGACAAAAAGGTGAGTGTCGACACCTTTTGATGCGGTCGCAGGAGAATAGGTTTTGAGGAACTTAATTCCACGACAAGCTACCACCATCTAAGTTTAGTTACCTCTCACTGCACGTCTCGAGGTGGTTTGGGGATTTTCCGCAGTATATAAAAAGGTTTAAGATCTTAAGAAGGGGAAAAGAGGGCAACATTAAATCAATGGCTGGTTTTGAAAGTTAAGAAATCCACACACCACTAATTTAGAGAGGATACATGTGTAAGAGTAAACGAGATCATTGATATTGAAGATTTTTATAACACATACACTACCGTACTCCAACTGGTGTGGCAGCTTGGCTAGATTTAATAATAGTCATATTCTAAGCATCTCTCTCTATTTCCCCCCTTTCTCTCTCTCTCTTTATCATTTGACAAATGATCACACCTTGAATAGTAGTTTGAATTTTCACTTTCTGTTAATATTTAACACACAATTTATTCCAAAACCACATACCTTGCAGAAGTATTAGACACAATATTATCCACTTGTATCTTTGTTAATTTTCTTTCTCTAAATCACTTCCACATATAATCCATCAATATTTAAATCCCTCTCTGACCCTTAAAAGCTTACTGTCATCTTTACTCATTATAATTCTTTTCTCAGACATTTTTCTTGCATGCATGTTGTAGAGGGATCCCTTAGAATAATATTATTTCCTTACCTCATAAGATATTACTTCGGGAGTGAAAGCGAGCCGTTACTCCCCTTTCCTTTCCGACTTCACCCTTTTAAGACTTGCCGCCAGGTCACCGAAAAAATTCACACCGAGGCATGACGCTGAAATTGAAGGCTAACTCCCCACCGTCTTAATCTTCCCCCCCCTCCTCAAATCAAGAGATTACTCATCTATTTTTTAGGTTCACCGCGAACAGCTTTTATGGCTCCAGGAGCTGGTCGTCCGTCTGGCCGCTGACCTCTGCCTCTTACGCTTTCCTGCAAGGAGACACTAGGTTTGTTACGGCCGATAACGAAGGTTCGAGAAGGCCTCTCTCTCTCTGCCTGTTTTGGAGAACTCCTGGTATATATGCACCCTCCCCGGGATTACTGCCCAAATTGGTTAGGCGACACTTACCCGAAAGGAGTTGAATTCAATGTATCTCTCTCCTGAGAAGTGTAAGTAACGTTCGCAAGCCACGGAAGAGCTGGACATCACACCCGTATCTTCAGGTTAGGAAGAAGAGTCTCGTAAGGCAACGTCAGCCTTTCTCAACAGCCTTTGGATCAAGGATTGGAGAAGCCGTCTTCCGAAGTTTTTTTGGTGACCTCTTTGGGACAAGAGGCCCCAAAGCTCGCTCAAGCCGAGTGTGGAGAACTCATCTTCCCCCACCCCCTTCAAAGTTTCGCCAGTGACCTCTTGAGGACAAGAGGCCCGATAGCTTGATCGACCCGAGTGTTGGAGAAGTCATCTACTCCCTCTCCCCTTCGAAGTTCGTCCGCTTCCCTCTTGCGGACAAGAGGCCCGCATCTCGCAAAATACGAGTTTCGAGAAAGTAGCCCCACCCGCTTCTGGTTTTTAGCTACCCCCGTGAGTAATCAAGTTCACCAAGACCTTTCCCCAAGTTTGGCCCGCTTTACTCTCGAGGTTCAAAGGAACTAAATCTCTCATTACTCTAAATCTCCCCTTTATATCCATTCAATAGCCATGGTTATCTAATTAGTATTCGAAACCTAATTCCGTCTTATTCATGTACCTTAAAGTGGACAAAAATATATACAAAAATTGAAATAAGTTGGAAATGTTCTCCACATGGTTAAAATTATGCTATAAGATGTTGAAAGAGCTGATGCAAAATATTGACTAAATTAGAGAATATTTAAAGGTCGCTATGTGTCTCCATATTTTCAAATTTCAGTCAAAATATTAGAACTTTTTAATAGTAGGCATTTATTGGTTGTTAGCTATATACTATCATATATTTGTTATTGATAACTCATTCCTTATAAATTGGAATGACATTCACATACTGGGCGTATGATGCAATAATAATTGTTTTTTCAGCTTGTTGATTTCTGAGCCCATTGGTAAAGTGATGACGCAATAACGCCCCCTCGTTTCTAATGGTGCTGCAATTGCACCATTTCCTATATAAGTCAGCGAGGATTGATTAATTGTTCATTTGTAGTTTGCACTTTAACAGTTGACGTAATACAAGTGAATACAAGTGCTGGTTTATGCAAGTATATATATAATTATTTAGGTAAGTAATATACTTTGTTTATTCAGTGCATAGATAATTTGCATTTTTTTATCAATATCAGACTTACTTAAAGAATATTAGAATTATATGTTAACACACTTTATGTGCATATTTTAATTCACAATATATATATATATATATATATATATATATATATATATATATATATATATATATATATATATATATATATATATATATATATATATATATATATATATATATTAATTAAGCATGACTGCCGTAATTTTATACAAACAGGAGCCTATTTATTTATGTCAAATGAAAGCTTATTCTTTCATGAATATTGAATATTTAGATATTTTAGAGTATAAAAAAATATATTCGAAGTATAGCTAAATGGAGGGAAACCGTGAGCTCACTAAGTTACAATAAATTTTTATTTTTGTTGTTTCAGATTATGACTGGAAGTTCTCGTTCATCTGCGGCAGTGTGGCTTTTAGGACATCCTACTAGTGAGCTCTCATTTGCAAGACTACCAGCATGTGGTGATGTGCTTCGTGTTGTTCAGTACCACCATCAATTGGAGTCAATGACTTTGACACAAAGTTACAACCTTGCTTGCAAAAATCATAAATATATGGGAAACAGCCCAAATTTTTACAGAGCGAATAGACTCTTGCGTTAGGAAACGCTCATGGTGGTATGAAGAATACCTTTCTTTGAAGAAGAACCGAAAAACCGAACTGTACTCATGTAGAATGAATGAGCGTACTTTCGAATCTACTCGTTCAAAACTCTTTGACATAGCTTCAAAAAATGCTTTAAATGTGGTATAAAAATGAAGAAGACCGCCAATTTCTGTTGATGCAGGGAGACAACATTTTCTCCTGCAGTATGTCGTGCCGTGATAAGATTACTTCAGTCAAGGAATCCCGCAAAAGTTATCGACATGAGAAGGCTTTACAATACAAATAAAAAGTATATACTTCTAAAAATCAAGCAAATGCTGCTGTTCATGCAGATTTCGAGTCACCATCATCTGGCGGAGAAAGTTTAATTGCGGCAGACAAAGAGTTTTGTCCATCAGGTAAAATAATGCACAATGTATTCCTTTAAATTCAAAAAATATCTTTAAAACTTCACGTGTGGCTGCTGTTTTTGATCCTGCAAATATTACGGATAGAAAAGCAACAATAGTTGCTGGACCAATAGCACAAGCCTTGAGTCAAAATATTGCAGCTATGACACTTTCCAGGAGTTCTATACGACATTCCAGAAAGCAAGTAAGAGAGGCAACATACAATGAAGAAAAAGCTTCGCTGTCTGTTGAAGGACCGAGCCTTTTTCACTGGGATGCAAAACTAATACCTGCTATTGATGGGGCAAAGGAAACAGTAGAAGGAATTGCAATAATAGTTTCTGTAAATAGAATGGAAAATCTTCTTGGTGTGTCAAAAAGTAACACGAGCAACAGGAGAAGAACAGGCTATGGCTTGCATTTCATCAATTAATCACAGGTCTACAAAAAGGAGCCTGTACCATAATTGAGAAAGTATTAGAAAGGGAGCTTGTTTGGATTGCGTACCGTCATCATATTTTCAAAATTATGTTGTCATGCGCTTGCTATATTTTACTTGGGCCTACAAGTGGTCCAAAGAGGAGTCTCTTTGAACGTTTTAAAGAACAATGGTCGTCACTTAAAAAGAATTATTTTTTAGGGGCGGATAGTAGTTTATTCGTTAATCCAATAAGCATAATCTTTGAGGAGAAATGGTCTCATATTTTCAGGACGCTTTGAAATCTCGTCAGTTGCGTGAGAGTTAAGAAGAATTGCTGCTACTCAGTCTTATCTTTCTTGGGGACATTGATAAGACAGAAGTTACATTAAGAGCCCAAGGAGCGACTCATAATGCACCCTGGATAGCTAAGGCTATTTATGTCCTGAAAACATACTTGTTTAAGCATCAACTGACACTAAAGGAACGTGAAAAGGCCAATATTACAGAGTGCTCTCTTTTTATTGCTTTGGTCTACTCGCGTTTTTGGAATGAAGCCCATTTTGGAATTAATGCTCCTTTAAGTGACATTCTGCTTCTTAAAACTTTGCAAAAGTACCCAAATCAGACAATATCTAAGAAGGCAACCACATCCCTTCACAGACACCTTTGGTACCTTGGAGAACATCTTATTGCTCTTGCATTTTTCGATCATAGAATTAATGCTGAGACCAAACAGAAGATCGTCTCCAATCTCCAACGTATTGAAAACACCAAAGTTGTTCGTTAATTGAATTTCACAAAAAAAATCGAGGATTTGGACTTGCATGAAATGGTAACTCAAAAAACTAAGCTAATCCTCAGTCTCCTAATGAAAGATGGATAGAAGTGTGCAGAGGATACATTCTTGGGAAGAGAATACGTGCTTTCAAGAATTTCAACGTCGAGCCATTAACTTAATGGTTTTTAACGATCCAGCATAAAGAGGTATTGCACTTATCAAATCCTATAATGCATCACTAACAAAAGATGAAGAACAGAACAGTTGATTCTCAGATTTGTGGCAAAACATCACAAAAACTTTCCCTCATAATCAAAAGGATCAATGTTTAATCAGAAATTTTAGTTATAATTTGTGCCAAAAAGAAACCATTTGTCATTTTACTATTTTATTTTCACTCTAATATAAATATTTAAAAAAAAATTGTCTTTCAACACCAAGATCTGTTTCAAATAAACTAGTATTTGCAAAGACTGTTCATTTCTATCCCCAAAATTAATTTACCAGAAGACTAATAAATTAAGATCCATATAGCTACCAGTAAATATTTTTCGATTTTGATGAAATTGAGTATGTGACCTACTGTTCAATGTGGTAAAACAATCAGGCATGTGGAGATAAAAACTCAAAAAAATTTTTTTTTTTACCACCCTAATGTACCTATATATATCCATATTTATTTAGTGTGTATTAAAATCTATTTTTGTCGTTGTGTTTGGAATATTCCTTGGTCACGCCGCTGCAGCTATATATTCAAATTGCACTCGTAGAACAATAACAGTTGTCGCCTTGCGTGGCCTACCTTAGAGCCTGTGTGCGTATATTACCGTACACTTGGCCATATTTCGACATAAAGATATATATATATATATCTTTACCAAGAATATCTTAACACCAATATATTAGGACAATTTTCTCTCGATTAACGGGTAACAACCAATTTTTAAGCCCATTCTTGTGTGGTGTGTCCACAGTTTTTCCAGGTCCTTACTAGAGGATACTAGCTAAGTGGTAATACTAACCGCCCTTTTTTATGTCATGAGTCAGATTCCTCGGTTAGTTAGTTAGTTATTTCTTTGTGTAAGTTTGCCCGATTTTTACTATGAATTTTAATAATTTTTGTCGTTAGTAGAATTTATATTTGTTTGGGGGTAAAGCTTTAATAGCTCTGGCAGCTCTTTCGTGTCAAAACGCCGGAAGTAGCATATCCGGGATGTCTTCATTCGATCACTTTCATAAGCAAGGGCCGAACCTAGGCTTATCTAGAAAAGATTTAATCGCTTACGTTTAGCAAGTGGAACGTAACGAACGAGCAGAAAGAAAATCACACAGAGAAGCAGAATAGAATGAAAGAATTAGGCAACATCAGAGAGAAATAAGCCGTGCTAAGTCGAGATAAACTCCGTAGGATCTCGAAATGAACAAAACTCAAGCGCCCTCACTAAAACTCTCCGCATACAAGGATGGAGAAGATTTTCGCTTTTATTTAACGCACTTTGAGAAGATCTTAAAGTCAACAATTGGGAGTTAGAATCAGATGGTGTCGCCCGGTTACTTCCACTCTTGAATCCTCGTCTTCGTGACATATTTATTTTGCTTCCTTCAGAGTCACCCCTTGATTATTCAACCCTAAAGGCAGAACTTCTTTCTGCTATTAATATGATTCCAGAATTTTATAGGGTTAGATTTCGCTCCATGCAAATACAGCCAGGCCAAACCTACAGACAATTTGGATTCCTGCTTCGGCGTAACTTACAATTCTGGCTGGATTCCGACCAAATATCAAATGATTATGAGTCACTAATTGACTTAATTCTAAGGGATCAACTGATGTCGACCCTCCCTCGTGAACTAAGGGCCTTCATAGCGGACAGAAGTGCTTCCACTTTCAAGGAGTGTGTGGTAGAAGCTAACCTTCACTCTTCCATCACGATCTCTACCCCAAGGAGATCAAGAAGAACCATCTCTCCCTCCCTCAAACACAAGTTAGGGTTTAACCGGAACCCACCGAAGGGCAACAACAGCTTCGTAAAAGTGCAGGCGCCGAGCAAGTACAGGCCTTACTCGCCGCGAGAGATAAAGGACATGAAACCCCCGTTACTCCCTCCCACGCCTAGCAAATACTCCGTAGACTAATTGTATGCTTTACTTGCGGCACCACTGGAAACTTAAGTTACAATTGCCCCCAAATTCTCAACCGAGCTTCATGTCGAGTCACAAGTCCACCAAATCTCTGCTGCCCTCTCGCCTAATCCGCCAGCCACATCGCTAGCGGCTCCTGCTCCCTCTCCTTCGGATCATCAGATAAATTTCCTGTTCAAAAAGAGTTTTCCCGGTGGGCTCCAGTTTGAAAATGGCGCAGTAAATGGTGCCAAGTCTCAACTTGGCTAGAGATACAGGTTGCACCTGTATATTAGTTTCTGACAAACTACTACCCCTCGTAAGTCCCCAGGATAACAGGTTTGCGTTGGTGCATGACTTTTTAGGTCGTGCCACCAGATTTTCAATAATACGGTGCCACATTCAGTGCCAGTACTTCATCGGATGGGGCGATGAAGTTGCGGCCCCGATGAAATTCTGCTCCGTCCTCATTAGACAGAGCGCACAGCTCTCTCAAAACCCAATTTCTCAGCCGGTCGTTACCAGGGCCCAGGGCGACAAGGATGTATCGCTTTCGATACCCCTATTGTCCCCAGAAAATCGACCACGCCACTAATGTGCAATTTACTAAGGCGCAGATGAATTACCCTCCACTATAACCCCTGTGGGGAAAAAAAGGGAGACTGAAACGGTGCAAGGCAATCGGAAGATCGAATACACCGTGAAGGACGCGTTAGTATACCGTTATTCTGTTGAACCAGAGAGCCCCCCGATCAACGCGTTGTCGATGCTGAGAACGAATATCGAACCCTTTATAAAGATGGCTCATGATGGCCTAAGTGCCGGACAGAGCGAGTTTCCAAGTATTTGGTTTGGCCAGTCGCGGCCAAAGAAATTATCGGCGTCTGCAAGTCCTGTAACCTTTGCCAGAACGTCACCTCCAAATGGCGTGTAGCCCCCGACCCCCTTCAAAAGAGCCCGAGAGTAGCCAAGCCCTTCCCGTGGGTCTCAATCGAACTAATAGGCCCAATTCGTTCACCCTCAAGTGAAGGACACATCTATACCATTGAGCCCTTGTGTCTAGTCCAAACGGTTTGCGTAGGAGAAACGACGAGTATCCCCTGCCGTCTCTTCCGTTTTCCCAAGCGCAGCCTAACTTCGACTTGAACATACACCCCAATCTTGCCCCTAATTAGAGGGGTCAATTGCACATCGTTCTCTAAGATTACATTTCACTGTATCTACTCTTATATTTACTCCTCATTCAATACCATAATCTCACATTCATAGACTACTGTCTTAGCGCAGCATATTCCTCTGCACAACTTTTGCATATTCCATACTCAAACTCACAGCAAACCTAACCATTTGATCACCTATTTCAGTTTCCTACACTTCACTACTTTGTTATTGCAGTGTTTTAAATCTGTAAAAATTATTTACGATAGATTGTTTATAGTAAAAATATTACAATTCCAGGAAATACACACAACGGACTCTAACCAATCCATATTACCCAGCATGATCGATTCACTCCCTTTTATATTTTAACCTACTAGAAATGATTTTGCCAGAATTTAAAATACCCGTAGCTATATTTCTCGAATATTAGATTCTTTACATTCTTATCACGAAAAAATAACTTGTTAAATGGGTTATATAGTATAAATCAAATCACGTGATACTTGTCTCAACCGGCCATTGTCTATCTTTACCCCATTAAATATTTCTATGTATCGAAATTAGTATTGTTATATATGTACATAAAGTCAGATGTATACATATATTTGCTCAATTTTCACAAACTAAATTTAAATTCAAGTATAGGTGCAATAACTCGATATAAGGCGTTTTTAGTTTCTCTACAATTCCCCAATTTCTTTTCAGAATACCCTAAAAAATCAAAGCCAGTTTAATCCAGGATGTGAATTTAGTTACGCAACAGATTTCTGCTTCTCACAATGGACTTGAAGTCTAGAGATTGCTACGCGCTCGGTTTGAACGCAGCTATCTAAGCTTCAGGCTGGCCGATCGGTCCGATGCGATATTCAATTTCATGCGGCAACACGGAGTCTGTTGTTTCGCATTTCACCATCAATTCGATACACTTTATCATATTCGGCATTTATATTCATGCATCATTCACCTTTAGTTAAAAGCACTAACGTAGAGAAAACATAAGAAGGCTTGATATGTATTTTGAGACAATAACCATGTAATGCGAAATATCTAAGCAAATATCATAAGAATGGTATCAGTTCAGAGAATCATACGCGTAAGAGCTCTGCAAAAGAAAAACTGCTAAGGATTCCCCGACTACAAAAAATAAGAAAATATTTTAAGGACCTGGACGGCTAGAGGAATAGAATAATAGAAAAAAATCTATATCATTGTAAAACGCATGCTTTCCTCAAGTTCATATTTGCAAAGAAGCCCATTCTCTGTGGTGAAACCTAATGGAAGGAATTATTAGGAAACGATGAAAGAAAAATATAACTATTTGTTGATAATTACAGGAGACATGCTTAGCGGCAAGCGGAAAAAGAACTTCTTAAATAATACCATATAACCGCAGGGCAAAGTAGAGGAAGTATAATGTTATGGTGTTTTTTTTGCTGCTAATTGCAGACCAATGTTATTTTAAAAGTGATAGAGCAATGAGGAGCGAAGTTGATTTGACAATTTAAAAAAAGAATATGTTACCATTAACAACAAAACTAAAGAAGAGTAAACTGTTTTACTTTCATTAAGAAGATGATTCCAAACATATGGTTTAAAGATGCTAAAATTAATATCTTGAAATGGACAACAATAAAGAGAACTATATAACCTGAAGTTTATGTAGATAAAATTATAAAAGCGCGTCGGCTAAAGAACCCAGAGCGAATAAGGACGACTTGTATATAGTCGTACTAGAGGGGAATGGAGTAAAAAATATAGTACGAAGTGACGCAATTTAATAAAAAACCTGGCAAACATTTGATAGCTAAAATTATTATTTTTTTGTGTATGTATATTTTTGTTGTGTTAATATTTATATTGTTGAAGAAATAATTCTTTCTTTGTCAGGAGCACTCTATATTAGTTATTCTATTCCAGCTACAATGAATATGCACCATATACTATACCATCGAAGTTATTAAAATATTATAAATAAAAAAAACTCTACTAGTGGCGTTTATTTAAACTTGTGCCTTAAAGCTTCAATCCAAATCCCTAACCTGTCGCTCTTTCATCCCTTAGTGTTAGGTCATCAGCATGAACATATAATCCTTTCAAACTATCTTAGAACTCACAACATTTTTTAGAATCTAGCGGGAGATTTCTCGGTCGGCGCCATCATACGCTTTCTCTAGGTACACAAACACTCCAATTTCTCAATTATCTCGTGCTTTTCAGAGATCCATCTCAATGCGTACTTCGTATGTACAGTACCGTCCCAAATGCTATTGAAGAGGACGAACATTTAGTCATATAGATTCATATTATTGCCTCTCAAAACTTTCACTCACACAATAACCAACATCACATTAAACACCACGATCATAAAGTCTCATATATTCCTATTCCTGCCTCTCAAAGCTTTCTTTCCCTCACAGAAAAACCAACTTAACATTGACATCACAATCATGTACGGAGAATCGTAAAATTGTTTCAGGAAGCTTTTCTAGCGTATGAATTCTTATCATGCACGGTGCAGTCATAATTTAGAGATTGGACGATCACAATACAATATAAAAAAATATTTGATTAATAAAAATTTATTGAACTATTTAAAAATATAAGAGGCTATTTTTTAAGATAGATTAAAATTGTCTCTTTCTTCACTTGCGCAGATATAATTTAGATACATGAGAAATCATGCGCGTAGCTTAGGCCCTCCATCGTAAAGGATGGATTTACGTAAATACCTATCTTTTAAAATCAGTAAAGAAGGTTGATTTCCTACGCAAAATGATCTTTTTATTTCAGCTAAAAATAATATTCTAATGATTATTTTTTACATCAGGATCATGTTTTTTTAAGTTGTAAGGAAACTTGCTTAGCCATAATACTATAAATTGTACTAAAAAATCGAACATAAACATATCATATCATTGAAAGACCTAGTAATGATATAGATTAAAGATAGTAGACATCTAAACAATTTAACAAAACGTTGTGCAAATAATTTGAATATAAGCAACTAGTAAAACTCTCGTAATACCGGAATAAGGAGATTGTAAATTCGATGTATTTAGAAGCTCTGAACGTCTTAAATAGTACATTTACTTCCAAATGTATGAAGTGGAGGAAATAATTGTCTCTAAAAACTTACATAATACGAACTATTCTAAGATTCAACACATGAATATTTACCCACTATTTTTATTTGCTTTGAAAACTGTCTAGCAGAGATGCTTAAGGTGATTTCTAATTATTTCCTTTAATATTTAAAAATAAAATAGCTTTAAAAACTTTCGTACAAAAATGGATAGAGGCTCGTGGCAAGAGATGTGAAATGTGTTGACATTTCACTTTGAAATTTTTAATGACAACAGGATATTGCGAGATGGGCAAAAACTTCGGAGAGCTTTCATAGCAGGAACGAATCATATTTGTTTACTCAAATTATATTTTGATAGTAAAATTAATGAATTGGTTTACATAACACACAAAAAGGAAATATTTTCTTTATGTTCTTTCAATAATTCCTGTTAAATAAATATGTTCCGAAATTTTATTAATAAAGTTTTAACTTTTGCTATCCTTCCTCAAATTGATCTAATTATCCAATATAATACATCCATCAACAATTTAATTTAAAGAAATTACAAATTTGGGGAAATTGTCGGTAAGTTAGTGATATTAAATAATTATACTGTATACTTCGCTATTGCTTTTTAATATATTTTCTTAGTTTGTTTTGCTCAGCATTGTCAAATGGTGGATGTAAATTCTGGCTTGACCTTACCACGGATTATCCAGACATCCCGTAATGGAAGATGTTTGGGGCAACACTTCTTATGCATATCGGTCGTTTAACAGCCCTTTTCTTACCCTCTTCTGCCATGACGAACTTTATCCTACACAGGAGTTATAAAGCTTTCTAGTTATTAAACAGACAGTTTAAATTTTTCTCCTTCATATTACTTCAACGCTGCATTCAACAATTAAGAAGAAAATTGATTTACCAATTGTGTCATCAAGCCGGTGTAGCTACACTAACAAAAGGTACTCGTATATTGTAGGAATTTTTCTATTTTCTTTCTCGTGTAAGAAAAACTTATGAAGAAAAAAATAAATCAATACGGGTGTTTCACCCTATATGTCATTCAACGATAATTCAATTTCTTCTTTCCTCTCATTCGCTCTGTATATTCAATTTTTTTTATTTAAATTACTGTCTTGCAATGCTCAGGCTAATTTCATGTTTATGGATTACCATCCTAACTATGTAAAATTGGGGAAATTGAATTTCTTCTTCCATCGTATTCCTTGTGTTGCCAATACATGCATTTCCTCTGCATATCGAGGGTGGAAATACGAAGTGAAGACTGATATTTATCAATTTATTTAGATTAAAAAATGTGATATTATATAATGATTAGACTAAAACAAAAGAAGAAATATATGTTACAAATGACGTAATAATATTTAATTGAATTGCCTTTTGAATCGATAGCACGAGCGAAACTGGCACGTATGGTTTTAGCTGATATTTTCTCCCAGCATCTTTCCACTTTGCATCTCAGAACTTTGACACTTTGAAGAGATTTGGTACAGAATTTCTGCTCAAGCATCGAATAGACTCCAAAGATTTCGATCATCTTTTAGCATTTTTTTTGCATAATCGCATGGCTCACTTTGGCCTCCAAAGCAAGTTGGCTGGCAATAGTCCTTGGATTTTTCCTGATCTTGTTCATCGTGTTCTTGATATATATTGGAAATTTCACTGATCGGAGTAGGGTTTCCTACTCGTTAAAGACGATTATCTGTCTCTTTTAAAGTATTCGAAGGCTTCAGTATAACTCATTACTTTTCAGTTCAAATTTTGAAAATATTGAGCGCTCTATTATTCCCTCCACTTCTCTACAGATACACGAGTGTTTCACATTTTCTAGTCCTATTTTAAACGGGTGTATTTATTTTGGAAATTAAACTTTGATTCATAGTATTCATTAAATCATGAAAGCGCCTGCAAGGAATTATTTAATAAATGGTATGTCTACATATTAAATTTATTGATAAAAAGCCGTCTATATCCTTGAAAAATATTTGCCTTTTGGAAAGAATGCGCAGGGAAAGAAGAAATAGATACTATTGATTTTATTTTGATTGTTGTAGGAACCAGGAAAGAGGCCTTAGAGAGAGAATTTTGACATTCCTCTGCTTAACTGAAAAAGAAATTAAAATATAGTTAAAGGCATATACTCAGTCCTCGATTTAAATAAAAACTAAGGTAATATAAAAGGCTAAGCCTAAAAAAAAATAGTTCATTGAGAATTTTAAAAACATTGATTATATTTAAATAATATACTTCAAATTTCCAGATGAAAGCGCCAGTTTTCTATAGTAGTATCATTTTTACTATTTTCCAAAATTATTTAGAAGAAAAAAAATATCCACTTTTATCAGGAAGAAAGTGAATAATTTGGTTTGAAATCGTTTTTCTTTGGATTTAAGGTGGAAGTCAAATTTTCTAAAAATGGTTAACTTCCCACTTCATTTGCTTTATCTCCATGATCATATAGCCACAGTGTCTAACGTACTCAAGTGGACATTGGACATTGGATATAATAAGTTGTGAAAGAAAATTTATACACGCATATAAGATCGCAATTGCGTTCATATATGCATATATATATATATATATATATATATATATATATACATATATATATATATATATATATATATATATATTATATATATATATATATATATATATATATATATATATATATATATATATATATATATATATATATATATATATATATATATATAATAGCAGAAGATGGATAGATAGGGATGGATAGATATAGATTTCCCTGGTGAAAGAAGGATCTAAGGGTAGAAACCCCTGGTGATAGGGAATCGCAGGCGTTTATCTTCGATTGGTGTTCTCACTGTTTTGGTCTTATATTCATGTTATTTTGCGTAATCTTTTCCTGTTTTTTGGTGAAGTTGTTCTTGGTTTGTGATTGTATTGCATATTTGTTTGTGTTATTTCTGGTTTGTAATGGTATTGCTTCATTGTTTGTGTATTTTTTTTTTTGTTTCATGTAGATTATGGTAGTTTCCTGTGGCGTTCAAGCCTTTGTAGGTGTTTTTTGTATCTTTTGTTTTTCTCTCGTTGTTTATTTATGTATTTTTAGTGTTCTTCTTATGGTATATTCTTTGCGTTGTTTATTGTGTGTCGTTTTCATATGCTTAAATTTATGTGTAGATTGGTTCCTATTCTCTTTAAGTCTGTGTTTTACTACTGATGAAGTCTAGCGTTCTTCTGTGTTTGTCCTCCAACGGGATGTCAATGTGTTTCTGTATGATTTTATCCGTCATGTGTCGTTGGACTTTTCCAGATTTTTCTGGTTCGTCTTTTAAGTTCTAAATTAATTGGGGTCATCTGGATCATCTGATGTAGGTCTCTCTGCCTCCTTCTTTCTCTCCTCTTAACGGTGGGGATTAAAAGTACGCCATTATTTTGTACCCTTGGAGGAGTCGTAATTTCTTTTTGGAGTTAGTGTTGATAGGTATAGGGGGATGCAGTAGCTTTGATCTTAGGAGTGCGTTGTAGATCTCATTTTTGTTGGTCATGTTCAGGTTTTGGAAACTGAATAGCTTGGTGAGCTCGAACTTCGCTCGCGCTGCTGTCTGAGCAACGTGGCTTCCATATCCATTTTTACCTATCTTTATTCTTAGTACTGCCCCATCAGTGCTGCATGGAGTGCAGCTGTTTCGATGTGGGTCCGTTTGCTACGGAAAAGTGGTATCAACCTAAATTTTTGAGTGTTAGTGGCGATTTTCCATTTTCTTTCGTACCTGTTGACATGGTCGATTTCTCGAGCTGTAATTTGTGCCATGAGTTCCGGACTTTTAAAGAGGGCAGCGATGATCTGAGAGATGTTGTCAGCGTACTGGACGTACAGCAAGTCTTTCCTGACCGGATCGGGTAGATCAAGGGTGCATATATTGTATGGGAGGCAGATTAGGCACCCTCCTTGCGGTACGCCTGCAGTTAGCTCGAAGTCTGGTCCCGTGTAGTCGTATATTTGTATATACGCTATCCTGTCTGTCACCTATTCACATAGAATTTTCTCTAGTGCTGGGTTTAGTCCAAGTCTTAGTATTTTGTACTGAAGCTAAGTTGTCCTTTATTGGTCAAATGCCTTCTTAACGTCTCTGAACACCAGGCAGAGCATACCTTTTTTGTCTAGCAATCTTCGCCAGTTTTTCTGTGATGATTGCTAGCGCCATATCAGTTCGTCCCCTCTCCTGAATTCATGCTGGTGTTAGTTATTGTGGTTGTTATCCTCCATAAATTCTTGGACTCTATTAGCAAGGACCTTTCGAACAACTTGCCTACCACTTCAAGGAGGGAAGTGGTCTTGAAGTTTGCTGGTGTGCCCGGTAGGGTGGCTTCTTCGAGTGGTTGAGGTCTGAACTCACCGAGAAGGGTATGATACGCTTCCCAGTTCGTTCGGGAGAAGCATTTACTCCCCGTGAGTTGTATCTGTATTTGACTTGAAAATATTTTAATCATGATAGCGACGTGGTTGCTTGGGATTAGTGGGCCGGGTTGAATATAGTAATTATAGGGAAATTGTGATCTGATCAGGGTGATATCTGGCTTAGACACTCAGGTTTTGGTGATATATGTGGGGAAGTAGGGTTCAATGCGGGCAACAATATCCCTGTCAATAAGCTTCTTCAAGTTCTTCTCTTTCTTGGCATCTGGTGTTGAGGTCTCCCCCAAATAAGACTGTTATCGCGTGTGCACAAAGTTGGAGAAAATTATGTATCAGGATATAGTCTCGTCTCGGAGGTTGGTACTCTGTGGACACCACCGCAGCTCCAGGGTAGTTTGGATCTCGATGGCCAGATAGGATTCGTCTAAAGATAGGGGTGTTTTGAACCTAATTCCTCTTTCGAGCGTTCAACTTTGTACTTTTATTTGCCTTTTCTGTATTTAGGAAACTGTTCATGGCGGTTATACATCTTGTCTAGCCTGCATCATTTTCTTCGCCAGCTTTATTCCTTTTTACTATTCATCTGCTTTCTCTTTATCCACATCATTTTATCTATATCATTCCATCACGTCTTCTTTCAGTGTAGCTCAAAAATATCATTCTTGATCAACTATCTTTTTGATTATCTATTTTAAAAATGTCTGTACATAAAATAAAGTCAGATTTACGAATACTTTGAATCCTCGAAAATTGTTTAAACTAAACTTTAACTAGTCTTTCTTTAGTTTAGATTGGATATAGGGGAGACTAATTTTTAGGCAGATTCACATTTGTTCTTCTAACCAGGTTGTAATAACATGAATATAAAAATTTCTCTTTGGATAAGGTAGGTGGGGTCTTCCAATGAGTGATCATCCCGTCATTTAACCTCAAGAAAGAGGCTAAGCCGTATGTTAAAGTTTTTAGCTTTAATAAGTGTGTCATAGTTAATTCATAAGAAGAAAAACTACCTTAGAACACACACTCGATATATTATCATAGGTTTTGACTGCATTTGTTAAATGGAGAAATGAAGGAATGATCTATATATGTAAGTTTAAGGATATTTAAATTTACCTAGAAACAGTTGTGGAAAGGTATATTTTACAGATATATTTGTACTATTACCTTTCACTTTCTCCTTTCTCTAAATTCAGTCATTAAAAGTTATTAATATGTTTTTAATTTAAAGTGTTTACGTAATATTTGATTCTGCTTTGCTTTTTCAAACAAGGCTAAAATTAAGTTTCAAATATTATAACAATAGTCCGGTTATTGTATAGCAATAAATAACACTGGCTACCTCTTGCAGCCCCCTTAGAAGCACCCCTTTTTCACTGTTGGCAAGCTCAGACTTCACAATGTCATTCTAGTTTGCTTCCAAACCTAGTTTGAATGAGACTCATATCTTGGCTTTACTCTCACAGAAAAAGGAAAATATTCGAATTATTCCACTGGGTGTCTATGGTAAAACATTTTGAACCGATTGAAAATATCAAAACACTTGATATGGCTAGTTTAAAGCAATATATAACAACACCCACTGCTTCAAACCTCTTGAGAGACGCCCCTTTTTCTATGAAGGTAAGGTTATGTTTTAGATATCATCCTAGCTACACGGCCCGCAATAAAAACTCGTTCCAATGAAGCTAAGGTATAAGTATCATTTAAACTAATTTAGGGAGGCTAGAAAGAATTATAATCGGAAGCCTGATAATTCCTGTAGTCGGCAAGGGGTGTCTCACACGAGGTTGGAAGCAGTTAGTGCTGATATCTATTGCTTTACAGTAACCGTTAAAAAAGGCCTTACATGATCTTAGTTGTCAATCACTGTATTAGTTCCAAGGCATTTTATGGTCATTTTGGTCATTTTTGGGCATTTTAAGAAAAGAAAGATATTCAATCGTTATTGAGAACGATTTATCAGTGACACCTTGACTCCAATAATCTTTACCCAGTTCTAGCCTAAAAATAATTTTACCAGAAATTATCCGGCATATTATTTGAAGCGTGACGAACTAAAATGCGACAAATTTTCAAATCCTGAATCAAAGTTAATCATACACCACATTTAATTATTTCAGAGAAATTCGCTCTTGTACACAACGGATGATATATTTAATTTTATAATTCCAGGCTTGTAATATCTTTGAATCTGCCTTGAATCGGGTGCGAAGTTTAATTTACGGCGAATTTCAGACTTTGACCACACTTTCTCTTCGCTACAAGGTAAAGTACAATTAGTTTCACTACTATTATTAATAATTTTAACTGACAACAAAACTATAAGAAAGCCCCAAAGAAAATTCGCGTTCTCTTTTTACATTTTCGGCTATATATAACAATTAGTAGTGATTAATAATGCTAAAATAAATAAAAGTATGGTGTGGTGATAAGAATATTTGTTTTGAATGATATAATATAAAAGCAAGTCATTAAAGTAAATTTAATGGTAAATTTTAGAAAATATTGTTTAGGCTAAACAACTGTTAAAATGTCTTTTACATTTTTCGTTCTATATATTTTTTCCAAACTTGAGGCTTTGAGGAATTACTATAATTTTAATTGGCATTGCTATTGGCTTTATTGGAGCGCTTGAATATAAATCTTTTGAAAGACAAGTCAGAAAAGGATTTAAAGATCTGTATTTTTATGCATTAGATAAATTCTTGTTCCAGCCAACAGTTGAGGTATTATGGAATGACATTGGCTGCTAAACTCTAGTTTTTTGAAAATTTACTATTGTTGAAATATGAAATCGTCCCAGAATTTCTCTGAAAAGTTAAAGTGAACAAATAGAATGTAGAAAAATAAGTTAGCATTTAGGTAGATCAATTCATTAAGTAAATACAACTAAAAGTTATGTTTGTAAACTTTGGGTGTGTTGGCATATTAAATGTTTCTGAATGTCATTTGAACATTTCTACATTTTGTTTTTTCAACAGGGTAGAAAAATTACGGCTTTTGTTATTGAAATAGATCTGCTGGTTGTGTTGTAAAACTTTTATAGTTAAAACTCTGTAAAATGAATGTAAGAATTCTGTTATATTTCTACTGTATAAGCGGAAGGAAGGAAGATATAAATAAATAAAATACACTGGAATAGATCTGTTGATTGTTTTATCAGATCTTCCGGGAAAGTCGGTTTTTAAGGGATGAAATTAAAATAAATTTATTACTTTTACTCAAAATACTTATTCATCAATGTACACATCATTTACAATTAAATACGAGAGCTTAATGTTGTCTTATAAGGGGACGATGGTAAAGGAGATTATGTAAAAGCTCTACCTAAGTAAACTGTTATTAAAACCTATTGTATGTTTTTTTATCATCCTTGACCTTTCTATACCAAAAGATTATTTGAATAAGGCTAAGAAAAAATAATTTCCTTGTAAATATATCTTAATACTTATTCTCTTCCTTATTTGTTCGTGTTGCCAATAAATATACTAGAGTCGTTAGTATTAGAACTATTTATTTTCTTTCGTTACCTCATCAAAATACGCTCGTTGCCAGATTAACATTCATATTGAGAGGATGAAAAATAAAATAAATAATTTAATAAATGAGTCCAGATATTTTTTTTTCACTTCACTATATATATATATATATTAATATATATAATTCATTTCTTTTCGCTTGATGCTGAATGCGTTCAAATATAATCGCTTCCTTTAGCATGTATGGAAACCAGTATCACACCACAAATTCTTACTGTCTTGCAATCCAATTACATAAGGAAAGAATAACATATATCGATTTTAATGAAAAATATCTGAACCTCTTTGGTCTATGTGATGTTACTCTGCCTTGTTTAGAAAACCTTTGACTACTTAAGATTAAGACACTAAATTTTATTCCAAATTTAAGATATGACCACCCATATTGGTATCTTAGGTGATTATCATGAAATATTTGTAGTACCTCACATTTCTTGTTTACGTTGAATTGCAACTGCAATCATATGGTGAATTTGATAGATTTTATAGGTGCCCGCCATTTTTATTTTTTTCCTTATTATAAAATCTATCTCATTTTTTCTTATGTCAATATAGGCAAAAATAATCACTCTATCAAAAATTATGACCTCCCTTATTGTTTCTGTTATTTGTATATTATTTTGGACGATAATAAATTGTGCAAATCTTTCAATTTTTGTCTTCAATCAGGGAGCCGGATTGTAAATATGGACACTGTATGCAACTTGAAGAGAAACAATGCACTTTCTCGTCGGCTTATGATTAGTTATATATCTAGAAAAATGCTTGGGCTCATATTTTGACAGCGCTATTTCACTTAAGATTGTGCTTAAGTGATGGTGATAATACTATAGGTATTAGTTTAGACTTTATGTAGATTCTCGAAGCTATTGGTGCTTTACAAATTTTAGGTAGTCAGATACGATACGTTTTAATCTCATTATTTTACCAGGGGATCTGATTA
The DNA here is from genome assembly GCA_963969495.1 of Ceratothoa steindachneri. Classification (NCBI taxonomy): domain Eukaryota; kingdom Metazoa; phylum Arthropoda; class Malacostraca; order Isopoda; family Cymothoidae; genus Ceratothoa; species Ceratothoa steindachneri. The sequence goes on from OZ018320.1 coordinate 62,504,456, forward strand.
ATATATACCCTGGATACTGTATTTGTACGCGTGAAAACTGTCTCCGGAAAAATAAAGTGTTTTTACTTTTTTAGGTATATTTGTCAAATTTAGGTCAGTTTGGCTTCATGACATGTTAGGTCGATCTTACTCAATGGATTCACCTATGGCCTCTATTAAAGTCTCCAAGCTAACTCGAAATAGGTCACAGGTCTCATTTCACTCGAATAAGTCGCTGGTAATCTTGGCTTTCAGCTCGTAGTTCGTGTTGCAGCTAGCTTTTTTGGTCTTTCGTTCCACCGCGCTTCAAATGTTAAGCTCTCTGTGTTCAAAAGTATCATCCAACATCCAGGTTTGTATCTTTAAGCTTGTGTAGCATGACCCAAAGACCCTCAGCCACACATAAGGCCTCTCAGACGATACCCAGTCGAACAAAGGCCTTTACTCTCTTAATCAGAACAAGGATGTTACTGTCAGTCTTCAATCTTAGGTCCTCAAAGTATAATTGGGTTGGCATGCCATCACTTTCACTGCTGACGATACCAAAGACCATGATTCACGCAAAAAATTCCTCTGCTTTACTCCATGCATGTCTCTGGGTGCGAAAGCGAGTCACTTGTTGTTCTGGAAGGTGATTTTCTAGCCTTCGCAGAGTTTCTTCTCGTCCGCGAAAAACTACAACATTTTTTACTCTAATGGGCGTTTTAACTTGTTCATCAGCTTCCTTGTCTGTTTGAGTCACTTTTCATCCATTGCCTTGAAGAAAAATTGTTCCTCTTTCATCTTGTACGAAAAGTAGCGAATGTTCTTATGCACTACCAGCCTGATGAGCTTTTCATCCACAAATTTCTACCTTGAAAATAGGATCATTGTTGATAATCTCTTCGGATTTCAGCGACAAACTCCGGCATTCTGATGACGTAAGATCGTCTCCCATGGAGTTTTCTCTTTGCTTTTGTCTCGTAGTCAAATTCTGAATCATCTAGATCCTTTCTGACTTTTTCCACCATCACTTTAACGACTTTGACAAGGTCTAAAATATATTAGTTTGCCTTTCCCGCACTAAATCTAAAGAGGACTCCCTGCCTGCTGCACAAATTTTGGGGTTAAAAGTTTTCCTAAGAATTTTTTTGGGAGAAACAATACTGAAAAAACGGTTGTTTCTCTAAGAGAAAAAGACAGACAACGAAGCTAAAGTTTTGCTTGAAATTAGTAGTAAATAATTGCAAACGAAAACGATCCCAACCCTATACATGAAGTTTTTTGATTATATCGCACTATTACTTCATCCATAGCGAAAAATTATTTCTTAACATTAACAGAAACTTCTTATGTTTCTATATTTAAAGTTTCAGCCCAATTTTAAACTTTTAAGCGAACGCCCAAACCGTAACTCTTTCAAGATCGCTGTTCACTAGTACTTCATCAGCGTCTATACTTTCTACTAATTTCTCTTCTTTCATCAGAATTAACTCAAGGAAAAAATGGAATAAAACCGTAATCGATTACATTGTGTTTAACAGGGAAAATAGGATTTGGGAATTATCGTATACAGATCATTCATTAGAAGTAGCGTCTGTCGATTATTCAGAAGCAAGATCAAAATATATGTGAATGTGACAAATAGAAAATAGCTATGAAAGGGACAAATTTATGATAAAGAGAAGAAACCAACTGAAACTTGAACCTCCAATATAACAAAACTTTATAAATTTCATTACCAAACAATTTTGACAAACTTATTAATAGAGTGTCGGAATCATCATTCAAAACTACACCGAAATACAATATAAAGTGTCTAACAATATGAAATATGATATATTTCAACGATATAAACTTATTTAACAAAGAACTAAGAGAATTTATGATACTTAAACACGTTTGGATTAAAGGAGAAAAGAGATATGAGAGAAACCTATTAGAAAAATAAGAGATTATAACGAACAAAAAGATCCGGGTAAAAACCATCTGCTAGTGAAAAATGTGAAAGAAATAGGGAAAACAATAGCTTGAAAATAGCTTGAGAAACATAGTGATCAAATATTATCACACGGATACAGGTCTAATTTGCTTTAAAGCTTCATCCTTACTCACCTACTCTCTACAATCTCATCAACTGCCGGCTTATCCCTTCAATTACCATCACTAAGTCAGGTTACTTTTAGAAATTCGTCCCAGAGGTGCTATCAAGAAGAGAGCAGTCAGAGAGAAGCAGTAAAAGGAAGACCGACAAATTATTCGCTGTTGCCTTCTTCGAAATTTTGGTCCTAGAAACCAGATCACGTTCTTTAATGAACTAAAGTATTGGTTGAATAAAAAATAGGTGCATTCTGCGTTCGATTATTCTTTTCAATGCACGCTGTGTTATGACCTAAATTTCTTGTCTACTGAGTCGAGGATATTTTCAGAAATTTCCTCAAACTTTTACCCTTGTTAAAATATTGGAGAGAAAGAGAGAGAAAGAAAGAGAGAGAGAGTGAGTGTTTGTTGTTGTACATTACAAACTTACTGTGGAAGCATGAAACTCAATACGCCGTTAGCACACAGAATTTCACTAGTCAAGACAGATTAACACAACTGTGTTTAACTTGGGGTGATTTATATTTGTCTTTCCAAAAGTATGATAATGCTTTTTCGCTTCACGACGGCGGCTGTGTCAATCTTCCCCCTTTTGGGGGACAAGAATCGCTCTCATTTCCCGTTCGCCTCGTCGATTTCCAGGATTATCAAGGTTCATGTTTGCATAAACCGCCTCCGATATACCCTTTGGAGGCCTTCGTGCGCAAAGCCCTCTCCTGACCATGGCTGTGGCTCATATTTAAGGTAATGTCTGCAAACCATCAGTAGATAGAAAGGACCCTAGCTTCTTGCCCTCTAGACCTTAGTGTCTCTATCCCGTCAAGTGCTCCCCTCGCCCTTGTGATCTTGTCAGCAGATCGTCTTCGTGTAATCCGCCCTGATCAGAGGAAGATTACGGAAACCCGTTTATACCCTAGAAGATTGGCTTGGGTTTCTCTCGTATCACTACATTGATTGAGACTTATTGCCGTCCGCAGAAAAATCTCGATTTCGTGATTACTTCTCACTGGAGCCAAGGTAATCTCAACCCCTTTCGGAGTCTCTCTTGACGCCTTCGCATTGAGACCCCATCGACGAAGACCTGGCCATTGGTCTTCTACATTCCCTGTTCATCCTCCCTGTTCTTATTAATTGTATTAAAGTTTATTTGTGTAGAGGTGTTTATCCTTTGGATAACCCTTGAGACGAAACTGGCAAACGTATTCCCTTTTAAAGAGCCAATCTATAATATCGCACTCTAAGTAGAAGGTCCTTACCTTTCTCCCAATTCCATTGCACGCAAGCACAGTGCAGATATTGGCTGTTTGACGTACAGTAGTGAGTACCTTTAGAGATTTTTGGTTACACGCCTTCGTCCCTCGACACTTACATATCTACTCCAAGGCGAACATGGATTTAAGAGAGAGTTAATGAGTAACGTCAAACAACTGAGTTTTTCCGTTAATCTAATCATGATCACATTAAATACATAAAATCGAAATAGGAATAAAGACAGAGAGAACCCATAATTTTTCTCTTTAGACGATATTCTTATTAATGTAAAATACTTCTGCAGTAACTATGTGAGCTTCTTCAAATCCTAATTTCATATTTGGTGTGTTTAATCTTAGAAAAACCAAAAATCTTATTTAGATGTTTGATGAAATTAAAGTTAAATACCAATTTTACCAGTGTTTTCGAGATAATTTTAGAGTAAGGGCGATTTTTCTTCATGATCGACGTATCATGAAGAGATCCAAATTCCACCATTTTTAGATCCAAAAGATTTCCCGACATCCAATCTTTCAGTACACGACATGACTGAGTGGGAAGAGATACCCACAATATACCCACATGGCGTTCACTATAATATAATTAATTATGACACATCTCCCTATAAAATTGTCACAAAGACCACCCAATCTGATAATGAAACTTACATAAAGATTAGAATGACAATCGTGGGACACTCCAGTAAATCATGGGTCGGTCCTCGACGGGAACGATGGTAAAGGAACATTGTTATACCTTTGTCTGGCACCAAACAGTGAGGAATTCTTCGTGGTCCAGCAAAAGCCAATCGTTTCCACGCAGGGTTGTATGGATATAAATAACAACTCTTACATATTCTGAGGAGCATATAGTTGTGTTGTGATTCTACGTTTGCTTTTCAAAAACGACTTCAAATTCTTGAAAATCAAATATGTGATGGAGCTGTATGCCACCATGCCCCACATTCACCATGACGCCAATAGGTGACAAACGATTTAAGAACGCCGACTTTATTTTGTGAAAGGCATAAGTTTGGCGTTTCTTCTAATTCCTCAAAGATTACAACAGATCCGATAATAAAGTTAAATTATTATACCAGTTAAAAAGTAAGGAAGGATTCGAAAGCTTACTGCAAAACGATACTTTTAAAAGAAAAATCCTATTGATTTTTTAAAGATATTATTCCCCAATCAATCCCCAAATAGTTTTATAAACAAATTATCAATCGGAAGTATTTTAGCAGTAAAGATCCTATCTCTTTGGAGTTACGTAGTGATACTGTTTATTTATTTAAATGTCCCTGGAGCTAGGTTCTCTGTTCATATGAGGATTAGTTGGCGCAAAAGCAAAATCTTAAATAAAAAGAAGTCTACCTACTATAAAGGAACAAACCATAAGCTGTAAAACTGACATTTCTTTTCATAATTTTCAAGTATTAGCCTTTAACAACAACCAACATTGACTAAGAACCGTCAAATTTTTATATATCAAGTGAAATATCTTTATTAATTAACTATTTTAGCTACAGTTTGTTAGTTGGTTTGTGTTTTTTAACTAGTGTTTGTTAGTTGGTGTTCGTCTCTCCCAAGCGTCACTGTTAAGCCCCTTGTTAAACCCACCATTCACTCTTTAGGATGGATCCACTTTAGTAAGTACCAAAGTTAACCGTTTTTATATTAAATATTTTTAACTCTTACAGTGCTTACAAAATTTTTAAAAAAGTTTAAATTTATTATCTTTAACTATTGCCGGGTCAATTTCTCTTATAGTTTTTAATTAATTTCTGAAATAAACTTTGAATTTATTAATTACTTTTTTAAGTCAGTTTTAAAGCAAATTTAGCTATTGCCATGTCGTAGAATAGGCTCTCGACGATATACCATATATAACTATTCGTTGAGGGAATTATTTCGAGTGCGTGGTAATCTGATTGACCGAGGTTAGTCCAAAAGGAAGGGGGGCCTGGAGAGGCTTATTTATCTTCAATATGCTTAAGAAGTGGAACGGAGCACAAGAATAATAATATGGCTATCATTAATAAAATAGAGTTTTATTAATTAAACTATCAACAACACAAAAAAAGGTTTACATAAATGGAAAATGGAAAGGGTCGTGGGAATATCTGACTAATCCGAGGATTAAGATTTGGAGAGATATAAAAAGGTAAACAAATAAAAATTATAGGGGGGAAATGGTTCGCTAAACCATTTAAAGCACAGGGTAGCGTTGACAAAAGGTTAGATGATTAAAGGTAATGCTCAGCTTACGTAATTACAAAGTTGTTGTGCAGAGGAAGACGATGCAAAGGAATTTTCGGTCTACTGGCGATTTCCAGCAGAAGGGTTCTTCGGGGGGTTGTCCTTAGCGAAGGGGAAAGACTGTCTTCGAAGAGTGAGAGCGAAGTGGGGCTCTGAAGTACGAGCGATCTTTGTGACAGCCAAACGGGGATGTTCTAAATGAACAATGGAGGTTATTGTTGTAACCAAGTGTTCTCTTGAAGAACGTTAAAAAGGGGGGAATTAAATTATCCTGATGTGATGTCTTGGGAACAAGAACCGTTTCTTGACAAAATAGCTTGAAGAACAAGGGCTGTTCTAACGTTGTTCTCTTCTGAACAACAGGGGGGGGGTGAGAACCGTCTCTTGTCAAACGGGCTCAAAGAACAATGGCTGTTCTAACGTTGTGTTCTTTCTCAACAACAGGGGGGAGGTCCTTGTTGACTTGGCGTCTCGAAGGCACAAACCTTGGCACTCCAGGGATATTATCCTATTCTGGACAATAAGGGGGTGTTCGAGGTAGAGAGTTCCTAGGTACACAAGGGAGACCAGATCGGCGTGATGCCTCGCAAAGATAATCTGGATCTGATCTGCTTCAATCGGGGAAAGCTATGTATAAGTACCCGGAGCCATCTCCATGGCGTATGGGATAATTGAGTGGGGGATTTCGGGGGAATGCCCCGGTCGCGTCTGGAAAAATACCTTATCTGCCCATAAGCCTAACTCAATCTGGCGAGATCTACGTATGGAGGCGAAACAGGGGAATGATCCTCCTTGATTAAATATTGGCTAAGGTGGCGATAACGCGCTCTACTTCCTCTCTGAGATGCACGTGGATAGCATGTGTTTCTAAACATGTGATAGCGGCTGGATTTAAGTGGCCTCAGACCGTTCTATCACATGCTAAGTCATATTTAAAATTTTAACTTATAGTAAATTTTATTTATATTATATAATTGGTCCCCTTTTAAAATAATTAAATGTCTTTTGGGCCTTTTCATGTTTTCTTCAAATGTATTAACTTTACTAAACTTATTCTAGCCGGAAGATGAAAACTTGTAGTTTTCGAAACGAGGTGAGAAATTAAAAGATGTTGCATCCGTTTCTGGTGGCTCTGGGATTTATCCTCAATATTATATATATATAAATATATATATATATATATATATATATATATATATATATATATATATATATATAAAGCAGAAAACATTAAGCTCATGGGCTAATACTTGTAATGTTAAATGACAGACGAATATTCATAAGCATAATGTCATTTTTATTTTGAAGGAAGATAAAAATCAAATAAAAAAAGGTAGATTGGCGAATCAATTAAAGTGACATTAACTCTAGTACAAACTATAATTAAGACAAAAATAGTAGATAATATCAAGGGTTAATATTAGAAAAGAGTTTAAATAGGAATATAAGTATTAGTTATGCGTATTATCATCAAGGGCGAATTGTGGCTGTGTCAAAATAGAGCTCTGAATAATCATCAAGGCCATTTTATCTAGCCTCCTTTAACAAAAAAGGAAGACAATTTGTGGGAGTCAGGTTAACCAAAGGCGCATTCTTCTTTAGCCAGCAATACAAACAATGCGTTATTCGTAGAGGGAGCAAACATTACTACCAATATGTAATGCTAAATGCTCAATCATATAAATAATTCAGTATATTAACTAATATAAATCTTACATGAATTTACGCTACCTCCTTGATGGTTTAAAAATAGGCAGAATTATTTTTTGGCTTAAAGGAAACAAGTCTTTCGATCAACTCGTGAAGTACAGGCGAAACCTTTACCTGGTATTCGTAGGCAAAGTTTATGAAAAGATACTACCGCACAGGGGAAAAATTCCTCTAGCTCGCTAAGAGCGCATAATCATCATTAAAACGGTTTCTGCAAGAAGCAAGAAACGGATACGGCCTTCTTCCTCTCGACAGAGAAATTAAGACAAGGTCAAGAGGAGGGGTTGTAGAGAACTTAAATATAAGATTCTGAACCTCCAGCTGAATTTGCTCTGATAATGGGTCCTCTGTGACTACATGATAGAGAAAAGCCCCAAATAATGATTGAGAAGTTACTTAGGACATGAATTTGAGCTGGAGGCGGAAGTTTTACTGAGTAGCAGCTTAAGAACTCTAATGTACTTCATATATACCAACTCTCATTCAAGAAGATATGATGTAGCTTAAATTTTTAGATTAGAAACACGAATCAGTTGCGGTTACTATGATCAGGAGAGAGTGCAGGTGAGTGGGATGGCTACCGAAATAGATAACATCAATAGATACGATAAGGAGAAGATTAGGACGAACCTCCAGAAATTTCAGATCCTTCCATTGGACTAATGAAAACTAGCGGGCGTGGTCGTCAACCAGGTAAGATATTTATACTCGACCGATGGTAAAGTGCTGGTGCTGTGCATTACCCCTGCAGGTTATAGGGCCCACATTATGAAAATATCTTATGAAAAGAAAAAAATTGCAAAAGTATGAAACTTTCGGGATCGTATTGCACATAAACTAAACAAGTTATACACCGCCCCAGTGAGGGCTAAATTGATATAGCTAGTGGCCTTGATGCAGGAAGCCAGCATCAGCTATCACAGTCAGATGCAGAGAGTACAAAACAAATCTTATATGCTTACAGCAAGAGTGATGAGGATAAATACTCGTAAGTCAGGCAGAGAAAAATACAAAATGTCATCCAAAAAAATAAAGAAACATAGGAAAAGGTCGAGAAAAAAATCACCCGAAGCTGAGAATAAACTTCCACAGAGTAATACGGAACTTAGATTCCATGGGAGCCAGATTCCAAAGCAGTAGTTTCCTCTCTCTGGAAGAAAAATCCAATATTTACATAATCAGTGAGTCTCCAAGAGTGGTACACAGGCACACACTAAAAGTGTGCAGAAATATAAATAACTGAAAAAACAAAGAAGACAACAATATTAAATCAATTAAAAATAATCAAATGCAATGATAAAATAAACATAAAAATGAGAGAATAATTTACACTGAAAATTATCACTTAAAGCAAGCATAAGAGACCAAGCTCAGATTAGTTAAACAATTGAATAACAGTAAACTCCTATAAATAGCTAAGAAATTATCAAAAGAAATAATTGAAAGATTTATATAAATTCATTAAAGAAGACACAGCCCCATTGGAGGCCTTAAAGCACAAATCTTTGATTTTTGATTTGAACAATACCTCCTGTGTTGATAACTAGGTGGCGATCACTCGTCAATTATAAATGCTCTCATCGAATCTACAGTGGCGGCAACAAAAAAAGTGACATTGAATATTGGCAATAGAAATCGATACATAAAATCGCTTTCACGATTTTACTTGCCAACAAGCCAATGAAAAGGATGACTCTCCTGAGCTAAGACAACAGAACTGCGCTTTATTGGAACTCACTGTCTCGTTTGAGCTCGTACAGTGAGGTTTTGGTGTACAACGCTCCAGCGTGCTGATTTCCTGCATTCGTGCCTACATTTGACGTGCTATAACTTCTGTGCAAGTGGATACAATGGGGCGGAAAAAGCTTTCTATGACAGAGAAAAGCCGTGCCTTGACCCTATTAGAGCAGGGAAAGTCTTTTATTGATGTAGCAGCAGATTTAGGAACCTCAAGAAATACGATTTATTGCCTAAAACGGGCAGCTGAGTTATTGCCACTAGGTACCATACCAAAGAGGAAGGAGGGCACTGGTGCAGCTAGGAAGACATCTCCAAGGACTGATAATATCCTAAGGCGTGAAATGATGTCAGACCCTTCTGTAACCTCCGCTTCAATCAAGAAAAAACACCCAGACCTTCTCCAGAACGTCGCCCTCAGGACCATCCGTCATCGCTTACAGAAGGACTTAGGCCTACCGGCTCGCCGCGCTGCCAAGAAGCCACTTCTTACCAAGGCTATGAAGATGAAAAGGCTCAATTTTTGCAAGACCTATAAACATTGGACAGCTGCCCATTGGAAGAAGGTGATGTTCAGTGATGAGAGCACCTTTGGGCTGGTCAGAGGAGAGTCAAAGATCGTGCGTCGTCCCAGCAATGTGTCTCGGTATGACCCAAAATATACCGTGAAAACTGTGAAGCACCCTGATAGTGTGATGGTGTGGGGTGCCTTTAGTGGAAACAAGGGCAGAGGAGGTCTGTACTTCCTTCCCAAGAATGTAACCATGAGGGGGACTAACTATCTCGAAGTTTTGAAGCAGCACATGCTGCCATTTTGGGAAATTCATCGGTGTGAATTTTTCATGCATGATGGTGCCCCTGCTCACAGGTCCCAGTTAGTAAAAAGGTTCTTCAATGATAATAATATTAGTGTTTTGGAGTGGCCTGGTAATTCCCCGGACCTAAATCCTATTGAGAATGCTTGGAATCTGATGAAATCCAAAGTTCAAGAGACAGCATCCGGCAGCATCAAGGACCTGATAGAATCACTGAAGAAGATCTGGGTTACGATCGACCCCACCTACTTCGCAAACCTCGCTGAATCAATGCCCAATCGACTCAGAATAGTCATCAAGTGCAAGGGCAACATGACCAAGTATTAACTTTCATGAAATATTCATAATAAAATATGTAAGTTACATTTTTCTGTTTCATTTTCCCCGAATTGTCACATGTCACTTTTTTTGTTGCCGCCACTGTATTATTGAGATAAGACATAGAACTGTTTGGCGTTTTCCTTTTTCTCCATCGCTCTTTACTCGATGCAGATTTCAACGTAATTTTGGTGGTGTAAAATGTTGCTATTTTCTCTTAGCAAGAGTAAGAAGCGGTTTCTTTTTCTTTTAACAAACTGCATAGTATTATTGTTCCATGACAAGCTTCTATTTTTAGCAGTAGTAGTTCCATTTTTTGAAAAATCACTTTATATCGTACATAAATTTTTTTTTAATGTTTGAATTAGCAGTGATGCTGTTAGTAATGAGGACCTTTCTAATGTCGATCTGAAATTTTTTTAATACAAAACGCATCGAAACTTGCTTTTCTAAAAAAATTCATATTAGCTCTCTGAGTTTTATTTGAGAAGTCGCTTTTACTTTCAACGAAAAGCATTTCTATTGTTTGTGCCTATATGTGTGCCAACAGAGACATATTCAACTGAGCTTTAGATTTCCTTAAATCTAAAATAATTCTTAGTTTTTTGTTCATTTAGCGCGTGTGTATGTATCCTCCTTCAAAGTTAAAAAAAGTTTTTTCGATAGCAATAGAGACTAATACAAAATGCATTTTACCTATAGTATTGCTATCATAAACTATTGCGTTTATATTGTCTTCCACATACAAAAGGGAAAATCATTATCAACTTATATGTCTATCATTATTAAAAACCTTTTAATCCATTTAAATTAAATTCGCCAATGAAATCTTTATTGTCTGATTCCACCCACTGCTCGGTTATTGCAACAAATTCAACATATTCAACAGCCAATAGACGCACAAGATTGTTGAATTTATTTCAATACTCCGTGCTTTAAAATATATACACCTTATATTTTCGATTTCCCCTGACTAGCATAGACCATTATTCATGCTACCACTATCTAGTGCGCTGGATCCGTGCAAAAATGGTCTCATTAATATTTTCCGGCCAGAACTCTCTTGGCTTAAAACGTGAAAGAAGCTATCTAAAAGTCTTCCGAACCTCGCAGATCCTACTCCGTTATGATACAATCAATCTAGAATTAATAGGTCGTGTCGGTGGTAGAACTGATCCTAAAAGTTTATAAAATATACTGTTTTTCCTAGCAAAAACTTTTAAACAGTTAATAATATAAAAAATTCTCACAAGGAAGGTGTTCATGGAAATTACTCGCGGCAGTACCCCTGAAAAAATAAATTTACATCTTGTCTTGACTTATTTCTCTGTAACTACATAGAATGAAACAAAGCTCCTCCAACGTAGTAAGAAAATATTACTAGTACCCACATAGCCTTAGTATCAGCAGTCAATTCGTCTTAAAAGTATAGGCCTAAGTTCCTACTTCCTCTTTCAAAATGCAGTATTATTTTCACAATAGTCTAATAATCACCAAATACATGAGCTCTTATTTTATAGTCAAAACAGGCTTGGGACACACTCTCTTTGAACTAGTTGTTCTTCTGGTTTTCTGTCTTTCTTATTATTTTTGTTACTCCATAGTATCGGATTATCAAAGATGACACTAAATTTTTTCCTTACGATTCACTTCCATGTGGAGAGCCATCGAATCATTTCCCCAATCAATACAAACTAAAATATAGAAGAAAGGAGTTCTGAAGGATAAAGGTTGGAAATTACAAAGAATGGAGTGTTATGCTTACGTAGAGATGATAGAGAGTGGAATAGGCAAAAGAGAGAAATTTGTAATGCGATCGCACGTTATCAAATGTACGAAATAAAACCCTTTTGCGAAGTTGATAGAAGCATCCATGGTTGTACCTTTCCTTGGTTGTTCCCCTGGAATTAATTTGTTCACAACTGGGATCGCTGCTTGATTGCTTCATCGATTGAATATCTACTCTATGCTATTTATTTCTCCTTCTCATTTCCTCTTTTTACCTTATTTTACCTTCCTAAAACGAGGGAGTACATACATTAGAAGGGGAAAATGAGTTGCCAAACTGGGTTCACAGGTTATAGCATGGCCCTGAATATAAAATAAAAAAATATATCTTGGTTAATGGGGACCGAAAATTTAATTTAAAATCTGAAGTAGAGATTAAAACAGCATATGGAAACCATAGCCAATTTTATTCAAAATAGAACTCCATCAGTGAACAAACCCCACTTGTTTCATGTTTATATTCAGCTAGGCTGTCACCCTGGGCTGGTACTCGAAGTATTTCGAGAAAGAAAGTACAGTGTGTCCCGTAAATCAGCACCCATAGGGAAAAATCAAAACAATTATAAAATAAGTCCAACAATTTATTACATATTCTGGTAAAAGTGACCGCAATGCTCTCCAACACAATTAAAGACCCTTTCTGAATCAAAGTTGCAAATCTCTTTACACGCCTCTACAATGCATGCTTTAAGGTAGAAAATGCTCTGAATTTGACTTCATACAATTTGTAGTTCAGGGGCGAAACATATAAAAATCCAGCGGAGGAAGATCAGGGATCCTTCGTGTGAACTCACCTTTTCCTCGTCGTCCAATGCAGTGTTCCGGAAACTTTATTTTAAGGGGATTTAAAACTGTTGTTCATAATGCAAAGAGCACCATCCTACTGAAACCAGTACAGACAATTGCATGACAGGTTCAACAGACTTGGAAATGCTTCCTTTTGTAACATCTTGAAGTACATGTCACATTTTAAATCTCGTCAAAGAAAAATATACCATGGTTTCTGTGTAGCATATCCAACACTAAAGCATGAAGCGTTTGGCATCTTGTTTCCCGGATAGAATTTAACCAAGGAGGATTGATTGATGAGCAGTAGCGAGTGTTCTGATCGATGACTGAACGTAAACATACAAGTTCTCTTCATCAGAAAAGAGAATTTTTTATGGAAATGCCTCACCACTCACGTAATGTTAGGATTCCTATGGCGCAAAGGTCAACCCGCCCATCACGATTATCTTAAATTACACGCTGTTGGAGTTTCAGTTTTTATGGATGCCAATGATGAAGTCACTAGGTGAGGCGGATACTGCTCAAGCAGATGACAGTTCAATTGTACATGCCTCTAAGTGACTAGTTACGATTAATAGTAAACCTACATATATTCATCGTACTGTCATATTGTCGTTATCCGTACCAGTTCATAGAGGTACGCTGTGAAGTTTATCAGCTACCGATCGGTTCCTTAAATTTCGCTATGAATTTGCTAACACATCTGTATGTAATTTGTTCTCGGTCTGGATGCATTCTGTTGAATTCTGTAGCAAATTCCAAGTGCCTGAGGGTTCCAATTAGCAATTAACTTTAACTCTCTCCTTTCTAGTGAGTGACATGTTTTACCTACAACAAAATTAAAAATCGAGCTATCTATTGAAACTTGTCCGAATTATACTAAGCTAAATTTAATCCTCATACATTTATAATTTGAGGAAAAAGTAAATTCCTCAGAGATATTTCCATGTTTTTGAAATTTTCGTCTTTATCTACACTGTGATCAATACACTGCTATGGAAATATAATTCAAAAGTTTGGAGATTATGAAGCGAAGAATCATAAAATATGCCAAAAGTCAAAGACGAAATTCTCATTTATTTCAAAGTTGAAATTTATGTTAGTTCATAGTGATATTTTTCAAAAAAGATTTATAGTCAAGAATCTTTTTTTTTAGGCGTGGTCTCAAACCCAATGGTTGAAAACTATTCTACACAGCTATATAAATATCTTAAATTCTATTGCAACTTGACTTCTTTCACCTAGTCTAGAAAAGAATATTCTTAGTTGAAAAACGTAAAGCGGAATGTATATTTTGTCCGTTCCAATTTTTTATCTTGTTCTTGCCTAAACGCACGAATGTATCCACAAAAGAGAGACACAACTGCACAATTTCAAGTGAAGTCTTATTATAAGAATTTTTGGAAGATGTCTAATTTTATTGGATGTTTTCTCTTAATAGAGCCCTTAAAAGATACGTTAAAATTTTATTGATCTTGTTTAGCTTGTGTTCAAATGATATTTCTCCCGGCTAAAACACAGCCCCTTTGTACTATCCCTGCTCCCTGGTGATAAAGTGCTGAAACTTAATATATATTTTTTTATTTATGGATACCAAAACTAAATTGTCTATTTGCCATTCACTTTTTCCTTAATTTTCTCACAACCCTAATTATAAAATGCATGCAAGAGAAAAAAAATATTAATGATCCTCTCCACCCAACTCGGCTGACCTCCATTTTGCCTGCAGATTTATGACTCAATTAAAGTTGATTTGCCAGTGTTAGTGTAGAGACAACTAAAATCGTTTAGTAGTCAGTCTAGTGGACTCATCCTCTCTTTATTTGTGATAACGGGAAGAAATACCCACAAGTGAAAAGAAATGGAGCAACCCATCTTGATTATATTTAAATGTACGCAGCCATCATTTGAGTCATTTCTCGTTATAGTCAGTGAATTCCATTGAAAACATATCTTTCCTTTCTAGTAGTAAGGACTTGCACGATGATTATTACTTTGTATTTTTGCTCGATTAAGCGAGGTTTTGACAGTTTATCTTTCCCAATCGTGCAATAAAAAAGGTTGAGTGGATTTCATAACTCAATATCAAGTCAGGTAAACGATAGAATTCTGTGATTCTTTACTTTTATTTTAGGTTATTTTGTTTAGAAATTACCGCGCTGCAGCTCTGTGTCCGTCACTTTCAAATTAATGAAAGTTTCAGTTAGCCTTTCTCACCCTGATTGTCAAAGTCTTAGCTTTTTAAATCCATTTGCTTTCCAACCACTCCGCATGGTTAAGAAAATCTTGAAGCTCAAGTCTTAGGATCCGACCTTCAGTTTGGATTAACTAGGGATTTAGATCATTTTACTCTCTCTCCGAGAGTGATTAAAGTTTTAAAAAATAAACCTATTTGTTTACATTTCATAGAAATTTTTAGAATTGTTGTTAACTTTCTATTTGCAAAACAAATACTAAAACGGGAGGAATGAAACCCATTTTTTTGTTCCAATGTGCCAAACTGTACAATTATCTAAAAACTTAAATGCGCATTTGATTTTGGAATTTCGTTTTGACATTAATATCCCTTACTTATAATAATAATACTAATTCCTCCTTATGACATGCAAGGTGGGTATGGAGAAAATAACTATGTTTCTTTTCATATGAGTGAATGATACTAGTTTTATTCTTTGTTGAGAGTAGTTTATTTTTAAAAATTTCTTGGAAATTCGCTATTTTATTGCAATACAAGCTTACATGACCTGTTGAAAGAATAACATATACAAATGCAGGAAAAATGCGAAGAAATATCCATTTAATATTTTAAATAAAATTTAGCTTCACGCAAATGCATCCATACTGTCTTTCTTTGATCAAATACTGTTTCTGAAACAAAGTTGGTGCTCCCAGTCATACATTGAGGGTTAATTAATACCAACATGCTTACAAACGGATTTCAGAAGGAATTTATTGAAGCGTTCTTTGTACATTTTTGTTTTTCTCAGCTTAGAATTTCTCTTGTCTGAGCCTAAATTTAAAGTTCCCTGGGATTGTTTTTGTTGGAATATTTTACACTTTGAATACTTTCTGTTGATTTTTTGTCGGGTCTCATACCCCCTCCTTGTTGAGTGAAAATGTGTTCGCTGGTCAGTTTTTCTGTTAATAAAGAAGTAAACCCTAACCACTGTCAGGCTGAGATTTGAGGGAATATAATGAATTCTCCTAAATAGCATTATAAGTAAGTCACCAGTAGAGTCATAACAAAAATTATGAGTTTAATATATATATATTTTTTTCATTTACGAGACGATAAGTATTATTAGAAAATTCAAATTTTTGCAGGTCCTTTAAAATTGAGCCTTCAAAAATGTATTTTTTCGCTGAATCTAATATCACGCTTTGTAGATGTTCCCTAAGATAGGTGAATTTCAAGGCCTGGATCATTGTATTCAAGCAAATAGATAAAATGACGGCAAACAATGGTTAAATGAATGATGTTATGTAATTATAATCTATTTATTAATATGTTTTGCAAAAAGAAATGTTTGAATCTTTTCAATTCTAGAAATGCTCCTTTCCAAAGAAAGCGTGCAAACATTGTTGCTCACACCAAAGTGGTCTGAAATTCCAAGTTTTTAAAGGGTGTTGTATAAAAAGCATTAATGAGTTTGAAAAGGGTAGTTAAACTCCTGTGAAGAAGACTTCTGGACCCCCAAATTCTTCAAATGAACGCCAAGATTGTATGCTGGTAATGCTCCAGCTCAATTCAATTCAAACGGGAGGACTCCAGTCCGAATCTTCCTCACGATTTGAAAGAGACAATGGTGAACGTTTTAGTGCACACAGTAAAACTGAGGCAGTCCGATAAATGTCTGAAGTCGAGAAAAACTGCAAAGAAGACTCAGTTCACCAATAAAACAATTAGAGATAGGCTCCACTTTTATAAGAAATATAAAGAATAGACTGTTGAAAAAGGGCAAAGTAGTATTCTCTGATGAAGCTCCCTCTCTCTTGTTTGGATCCTGTGAAAAGTCCATCGTTATGAGGAAAATTGGGAACACTTTCATGACTCCTGTATAGTAGCCAAGGAGAAGTATTCTGAAATTCTCCATGTCCAGTACTCCTTCTCATTTTCGGAAACGGAAGCACTAACAATTTTGCCCAAGAACACTGCCATGAACTCAAAATTGTGCTAAAACATCCGTCATCTGCACTTTTCCCCAACAGTTCAAAATCAATCTGAGAATGATTACTATGTATATATTTTTAGTATGATAGTGCACTTTGTCACAAAAAAAGCAATTACCAACTGTCGGGCTGAAAATTACATCGAACCTTTGCGATCATGGCCGGGCACTTCGCCAGTTTTGAACCCAATAGAAAATTTGTGGGTGAAAATCAAACCGGTGGTAGCTCAACAGAACCCATCAAATTGTAACCAGTTACGGGTGATTACTGAACAAGATTGAAACAATATTATACGCTATATCACAAATTTGGTCTTCAGTATGTCGAAACGATATTGAAGCAGTCTTGGAGTTCAAGGGATATCATTATAATTATTCACTGCGCGCAATAATTAAATGTATTTATTAATAAAAATGGGTTTAAGATATAAATTTTTGTATAATTCTCCTTAAAATTTTAATCCAAATATACTAAAACAAAATTCAACGTTTTATTAGTTCTATTAATTTTCTTACATGAAAAAATATAGTAGTCTCAAATCTTTTGCCCATGAGTGTACACGGAATATTATAATGTAAAATTAATGAGAGAGAAAGATAGAATATTTTAAGTATGAAATCTTACAAAATATCATTCAACAAAACATTTGCGATGAAGTTTAGCACAAAATGTGTTTACTCAGTAGCGGGAGACGGTAATTTTTAATTTATGATTTTCGCAAAGGATAGCGAATATTTGTAGTTTGATTACAAGGAGCCTGTACACAAGCGCTCCCAACTTCATCTAATTTGGAGAAAGGGGTGAAGAACCGGATTATTTACATTGTCAAATTCCAAATGGGACAAATTAAATATGCCTCTAGTTTGTGCATTTGTATTTTGAAAGCGAAAAGTTTAGTTTCCACCTAATTAATTGATATCTTTAAAGATACGTTTTGTCGATATCGCTATATTTTTAGAATGACAAATGGGCCGATGTGCGAGGCATGGTGTAATAAAATTGAGTAGGTGAAAGTAAAGGAGTAGCATTCATATTATCGAGGTTTCAGGCTTGCATTCGTTTGAGGTTTCCATTAAACCTTAATTCAATGATTTAAGCTTTGATTTTCTCTATTCATCAAATCGTAACTACTTTGAATGCTTTCGTGAATGAGAAGATATCGAAAAAGACGACCAAGTCTTGAAATGATGAATCACTTAGAAGCGGGATAAGTTAATTGTTCGTAAATAGACCTTCGCATAATTAATAGGGTCCTTTTATGTATATGGATAGAAATAATCAAAAGCAGGTTAGTCTATATACTAGCCTAATCTACTAAACTCTTAGCCATACCCAAGGATTACATTCGAATAACTTCTCGTGATTTTATGGGATATTAATTTTCATTATTAATTTTATTTCTATGTGCCTTATCGTAAAATGCTGAATATTATGGAACTTATGTTTTAAAAGTTCAGAAAAGGAAGCAATACTACGTTAACAGTAAAAGGTTTGCATAAATTATACGGTGAACGAACAATTATTGTGAGCCTGGAGTACTGATGGTTTCAGAATTTTTCTCCGCAATGGTGATTTATAACTACTTCTAGACGTTTCTATGATTTTCTACAGTAGATTCAGCGTTGCTGTGTATTCCAAACAGTTCTGTCGCTTACCTCCATATTGTGGAGAAATTGCATCGTGCATTAGGCCTTTAGCTTCCTCGTTTATCCAGAATTGTTCCCACAACAGATTGAGGTAACTTTCACCTGCTACATTTTAGTAAAAAAATTATCGGCCGAATATACCACTTTGTCCAATATCAGCACATACCAAAGTTCTTACAATTGATGAGGTTCTTCTCTCACCGAGTTTGGATGTTTATTCACAATCAGTAGTTAACCACATCTGAATAAGTCACATCAGCAAATAACATCAAAAAGGTTGCATATGATTTTCTGCAGTTCTTTTAATTTTACTCTGAAGCAAATTACACAAGGAGAGTGCCATCTTATTCATGAATTTATGGACATTATTAACTAAATAAAATGTATTAAATCGTTCGGCAGCTTATTGCCATTTGCAATGCAACACGCCTTGCTGAACTTTAGCAAATGGATCATAATAACAAGTGCAACATTACGAGCCTGCATCAATGATCTGCATCAATAATCTGTTCTTAGGAAAGTATACTAAAAACTTCACAAAAAACGTAGTTTGATGTAATTGACGTAAACTGTGCATAGAAGACAGGAAGACATTAGGCTATCCTAAGAGTAGAAATTATGCAATAATTTGGCTTATTTACTCGATATTTCGTTATAAAGAATCCAAAGCTTTGAATTACCATTACCTTAACTCTAAATATTGATTAAGTAGCTTCATGATAGCCGACATTGTATACGTTGCTATGGTCAGCATAGGTTTTATTCGATTTCATTAACACATAAAAGTTATGAGGTTATTAAAACCAACGAAGTTAAAAGGCCTACCCTGTCTAATGCAGAATTATTGGTGTATAAAAGAATTCTAATGTTTATTATACTACTTTTGAATCCATAGAAATAATTTCAATGATACGGCTTGGATATATACTCATTATAGAGGTTATTTTTTTAGAAATAAAAAATACTAAAATCACTTGAAAATGGTAATTTTGCTTTTATCTTCGCCAGTTAGAGTTCTTAAAATGCTAATTTTCGCGAGAAGTTAGCTGTAAACTTTTTCTTTTAGGTTACGACTTAAGCATTTTTAGCTTAAGTAAATTAGTGGGGGATTAAGTAGCGTTATTTTGCTTCTACTTTAAGCTAGGCATTGGGGAGAATGCTCTTTTGATTTTGAAGGATTAAAGAAGAGCTTTATTGGTTTACTTCTTCTTATATTTCACAACGGAATCATTCAAAAGAACACACCTATGTTATCCTTGCAATAACAAAGAGATTGGACATTTTTGTTTGTATACCCGCAGTATGGCCTTCTCATAATCGGACTAAACTATTAAGAAAAATAACGTGTTGAAGAAATCTAAACGTGCATATTCTTTATATATCGACCTTGAATGTAATTTTAAGATAAATCTCTTTTTAAACATATATTTTATATCGGTTCTAATTTAAAATCTGTCCCCTTCACTCTCACCTCCTTCGTTTTAGTTATCTAACTAAATTAAACAAGCGGAAATTCCATATGACTCCATATTTTGACAGTATCGAGAAATATTTCTTAGAACTGTCAAAACTATCGAAGAACTTGGTAGATAAACGCGTTTGGACGAATATAGATTTCCTTCTTATCTTCAACATTTTACCAGCTTATCTGATCGTTAATTTAAACCGGACATTAATTTCCAGTCTTGTGAAATTAGAAGAAATTAGGTTTTGGTCTCTGTTGCAAGAAATGGTCATTTTTTTAAGTTTAGGAACAATGGCGAATTTGATATAAGGACGTCAGAAAAATGGTTTAATGATTTATTCATGCTTATTTTTGCCGTTTGTCTTTCGTTTCTCTCTATTTAATGTTTGAGTTAACTCGATATATATATTTCTCTTTCAGCTAGCGCTTTTATTTTAACAGCTAATTAGAAGGAAGTGGATGTATAGGAGAATAATAGCCAAGATAGCATCAAAACAAGAGACATTTTATATAACCGAAGTACAAAAGGGAGGTGAAATATCAGTAAGCTTTGATTTCCATTATCAAAAAATTCTGAAATACATTTAAGTTTAAAATTCTTCGAAATTATATGGATATTCTTTCATAGGATGTACTGAATAGTGTTTCAACTAAATTGAATTTAAAATGTTAGCGCGTCAAAACAGAAAGCCATTATTTATCTTTGTGTAGTTCACTCTTTCTCTTGAAAACAATATTTCGATGAAATATTCTGATCCGCACATGGAATCTATTCGCTGACCAAATAAGGAAAGGGAAAATAGATTCCGAGCGCTTTGGTATTTTTTTCAAAAGACCTCTTCAAGTAATGCAAAAAAAACACGAAATCGCAATACCTTTAACGATAAGAAGGTTTTTCATCCCTGTAAATCTAACTACGAGAGACAAAATCGTATAAAATCTTGATTATAGATGTCAAATAATCATTACATCTAATAAAAACAGCCGTGGATGAATGTTAAATGCAGGGAATTGTCAATACACACATTATAAAATGGTTCTTGAGTTAAAATATATAATATTAAATGACTGATTAGCCAGTTTGTCTCCTCCTCTAATTTGGTTTGGACCCCTCAAAGATATTCTTTGTTAATGGCAAAATAACTTAGATATTAATGCATCCTCAAATATTTTAATAACTAGGTCCATCTAATTGAATTGACTCTTTTTATATATCTCAATTACTATAAAACTTCAAGGTTTCGAATATTTAAAATTCAAAAAAGCCCTCCTATACAAATTCATATATATATATATATATATATATATATATATATATATATATATATATCGATATTTTCAATCCCCGTAATAATGTAGAGCATAATGCTTTGCCCTCTTTGATTATGGGTAACTTTATAATAGTGTTCCAAGAATACTTTGGAAAAAGAAATTAATTCAATTTATAACATAAGCTAAGAGTTTTATTAGCCTTTATAGTTCCTTGAAAAGGGTATAACTATAGACAAAAAATATCATTTATGATGCCTGCGATAATAATAGAAAATTGGACGTTAAACTGTCATCATAACACCATAATAAAGATTTTAGTAAAATTTCCGTCCCATTAGTCAATTTGGCATAAATGTTAATTATGAGTCATTTCTAAACATAATTCTCTTCACGAACTACCCACTCCCAACCAGCTTATTGTATTAACTGCTTTATTCTAACGCTTATTACGGGCAACTAGGAAAGAACTTCAGGAAAAATTAAAAAACATGATTTATGTACTTAACCAAAGTGATCAATCTGCTTTATTTATGCTCAAGTACAATTGTAATCACGTAACCAATTGGGGCGGAGCTAAATAAGTCATTCATTTTTACTATTTATATCAAGAAACATTTTATATTGTGTGAGTATTGACGCTTTCCTCAATTATAACATTCTTCCAGTGGTTTTTTATTAGCTCAAATAATACTTATCAAATTAGGATTGAAATCAAGATTATATATAATTTTGTCTCTGCTATAAGGAGTTGGATTAAGACAGCCTATTCTACTATTTAAGCTGTTGTGTTAAGATCTTTGTTTAAGAAGACGAAAGAGCTCAAAACTTGCTTTCTTTCTCCTTGTGAATATCTTGTATATATGCATTGAATATGATTGTTAGAATATTTGTATGATCTGGGACAAGAATGAAACTAGATACTCGAGATGAAGGCAAAGGCAAGAAGTTTTATAGAGTCAGCACAAATTTAGAGGCAAAAAACTCAAGAGGTTCCCTCGAAGGCATGATGGAAGATCTCAAATATTGCTTATTCATTGGTTACCCAGATATTTTCGTAAATGTAATACTTGAAAAATATTTCTTAGTTAAAAGTCACCTAAGTTTTCCTCCCAATCACTTTAATGAACCGTTTGCTTTGCAAGGTAATTGTTGGATGTGGATTTGATTTTCCGATATTCATCAAGTTGCCTTTGTCCAACTAGGAAGCATTCATGCACTTTCATGACTATTTACCTAACGATGTAGGTCCCTTTGCAACCTATTTAAAGCTCTAACCAAAGCTACGTTGCTAATTAATTTCATGTTGATAAAATAAACATGAGAAGGCTTATTATGGTATATTTTGAGACTTTTGAAAAGATAATCGTGTTGACGTTCTATTGGTTGCACCATTTGCTTGAATGTAAAGAGAAATTTGCTCAAAGAATACTAAAAATTTTGAATCATTCCAGAACAAAACCCCTTTCAGATTATTTAGCGCAACAGGGGTATATAAGAGGTTTTCCATTTCTTGCTCCAATACAAAACACAGATGTATGCTATTGCTAAGATCAGGCATTTTACAAGAAAATTCATATATCCCACTTCAATATCATTCTCTCTAAGCCAGTCTTTAACAGTTATAAGAGTTTGGCTCGATAATTTAACCCATGGAAAAACGCGCGATCAATGGTAACATGTTGTACTTTAAGCTAGACAAAGTAAATCAAAGTCGACAATTCTCTTCAAACTAAATCGTCATGCAGTCAGATCAAAAGCTTCTTTGGGCCGACTCCATAGGTAAATATGTTCTGAGGATGGAGAACTTATCACGAGCGATTGATTAGACTAAATGACATTGCCTCAATGTTTTATTCTCATTTTATAATTACCAGTAAGACATGATTTCGCTTTTTACTATTAAGATCAGAAAGGAGAGCCAAAGGCAGCCATTATATAAGTTCTGCTCTCAATCTTATCATACCTTTGGTTCAATATTTAATCAACACTATATTACTCTGCGTGGCTGCCAATTAATTTCACTTTATGTCCAGAGGTACACCTACTAGAACCTTTGACCTACTATTTTGGTATAATAGCATTATTTCAACACAGTTTCATTTAAATCATAGTGCAACTGAATAATTATTCTGACCGAAGCAAGGGCCATCGGCGCACCAGCAGTTTTTTTTTAATCAGAAAGGAATCTCATTTTTCTGTTTATTAAAAGAGAGATTTGAAAAGAGAAATAAAACGACTAACGACATCAGGTAAGAGTGGTTTGAAGTAAATTGAAGACAATCTTTTACAAATGGATTGTTTCTTACTTTACAATGCGACAGATATATACGAGTAGAAATATTGTTTATAGTCCCGTACGACTCTATATCTCACTATGTCGGTCGTCAATCCGTCGGTCCGTCGATCACCATTCTTCCTTTTTATTTTTTTTTTTTAGTAATAACATCGCAACTATTTGGCCAGTTCCTAATCAAATCTGAAATCCTCATGTTGGTTATATAGCCAAGGTCCTCCCAATGCATTCCGCGAATTATTTAGAAATAAACTCATAACTATTCGGCCGTCCCTAACGAAATTTGGGATGAGCTCTTAAAAAAAAAATAACGAAATTTGAAACCCTTATGTTGTTTTACATTCGCTTTCGAATAATATAATTGCAATTACCTACCAAGTTTAGTACGGGAATTATTGAAAGTTTTGAAGGTCGTAAGGTCATAAATCAGAATAAGTGAGAGCACGCTACTTAGGCCAGCAGAAGTTGTTTCTTAATTTGCCTACCGCTTTACGTCCAGCCAGATCTCTCCAGTCTGGCTGATACTTTTGTACTCAGTTTCTAAATTTATCACGAATCTTCTTTTTTGCAGTTTTGCCACAGACCTACATTAGAGTATCTAGCTAAACAGATTTGGGATTACATGATAAAATATACCAAATTTTAGTCAGTCAAATTTAAACAAAGATGAAAAAATTCCAAAGGGCGTGTGAGATTTGAATGGTACTGGGAGCATTTGGGCAACTCACTAGCTTCTACTTATTGAGTATTTGATTCCGTTATTAGCGTCTTTATTTACATATAAACCTGTAATTCTGCGAGTACTGTCAGTTACTTTTATTGCAGATGAGTCTTACATTAGGTTCAGCATAGATACATGCTCTACCATTTTCTCCCATTTCGAGTATTTTCTTAGATACCAAGCGCTAAGTTCTCCCAAACACTCACTATACATAGTTTCATAACTTTCTTGCTCAGAAGTTTTTTTTAAAAATCACTTTGGCACAGGGCGTTCAAGGATTTGGGCCAACTTTCATGACTTCAATAACTACCAATTTCACACAAACAGGGAAACGGTCGTTCAGGTCTTCCATGCTATAAGATGAAATTGTTACATGTCTTGTCCTATTATACTTAGAGTTTTATTTTCTTACTTATATACTGTAGAAGGTTTGTTGCTTAGAATGTATCTGTCTGTCAGAGATTTCCATCTTTGCATTCCAAATGCAGCAAATTATATCATTCAATTTTTATTTTTTTAGAATGAACTAACTTCAGTATTTAATCACCTTGTAGAGATCACTGCTAGCCTTGATTTATGGAACTTGACTTACAAATCTGTTTTTTTATTTTCATTTATCTCGTATCAGACTTACCTTTACTATTTACCAGAGCTAGTTTCAAGAGAAATTTCAGCTTTTCCTGTCCCTACCAAACCGCTTCAAGAATTATACATATTCGGCTCCACTGGATTTTTTGGGGGTAAATGAAGATTCTCTTATTAGTTTTAGTTTCTATACAAAACTATGACACTGCCCTTTGAAATTCTCGTTTCCTTCTAATCACCCCTCGTTTTAAGGAATTGATACTATTGAAAAAGATCTAGGTGATAATGGGCAATCTCTCTTTTTTGGCTATGTTCTTCATAACTCATCTCGCACTACACACAGCTTTGAACTTAGCTGCATATAGAGACGACTGATTTTGGAGTCCTTGGAAATTTTTCTTAAATTTATATTTGCGAAAATCAATGAGACCACATATTCTGACACGATTGAAAATAGATTCATAAAGATAGTACTGGGGTTAGTGATAGGAAAATTTATGCATGTAAAGTAGCCCATGTTGAATAATCCTGAACCTAGCGGTGATAGAATGCACAGTAGAACAGCGATGGATATATCCCGTAGTGTCTTCCTACTCTCGGTGAAGGTACTAGATCCTAGAAAAACTATATTTTATGAAATATTCGTATAAATATAGTGCCTTTTTCCGGTTTTTGACAACGAAAACAAAACACCTTAAATAACATCTTACAAATTAGCACGCGAGTCACGATTATGCAAAACATCCAACAATGAATAAAATATATCAGATTTCCAGGGCCCTTGTCTTTATTTACCAATAAATTTTTAATGAACGTCATGTATGCTATATTAAATTATCCAGCATTTAGGCTTAATTAAAAGGCTCAACTCAGATCATGAATACATTATATTTTCAGGCTCGTTTGCCAAAGCCCTTGCCAGTCCTTCAGAATTATTGCATAAGTATGCCTGGGTTTATAGAGCTTACAAAGCTTCTTGAATCACGCATTAGGTAGCGTTGAGGTCCTTAACCTTTAAAGGCCTACAGTGCAATGTGGTACCATATAATTTCAAGCCACTTTGCCTCTTAATATATTATGATTTAATGTTTATTATCTCTTATATATACATGTAATCCAATTTGGGTATCAAAGAGTTAAGTCAAAGAGGCCGAAAATAGGTGGTAGCCTTAAAAAAAAGAGAGAATTTCTACATTTTTATATTTTACAGACAGAAAAGAAGTGAGATATTGAGATAAAGTGGATAACACCTAGATGAGGGTAAGGGAGAGTATTCAATTTTATTCAGGATTTTTTGCTTGGTGCCACACTACTAAGGTATATTTATTGTTATCTTCATAAAACTACGAAAAGAAAAAGCAAAGAAATTATTTTCTATCAAAAATAGAGCGTTAAATGTAGTGTAAATAAAAATATTTGGAAGGTAGATGTGTCTCTAAGCTTTTGAAGGGCGAAGTTCTTGAAGCGGTCGGGAAAGGAAATGAACCTAACTCTCCATAATTGTTTAGCTTACCTCAATGCAGGCTTTGGACCCTTGACGGCACGGTTTTTCAAAAGTGTCAGATAGATAGAGAGAGAAATAGACTAATTAAGTGTATATTCAAAATTAAATATATTTATCTTATCTAAAAGCCCCCATTATTTTCCTTTCTTATTTTTCTGAGCATTCCTATTCTTTTAATATAATTACTAAATGCCTTTGGAGATCTCCCACACGACGACTTTTATATATGTAGGTATATATATATATATATTGCCCTGAAATCCCCTTCTGTCTTCTCTGTTTGTCTTTCTTGCCCCAAATTCTTTCCCCATTTTCTAATTTAATTAACATCTTAATGCAACGGTGACTTTGGGAATCTTCCCGGCGAAGAAAAATAGGCCAAAACTGCATCACGTCAGAGTGAGCTCTTTATCATCTGAGAGCTTACAAAAATTTACCTCATTTGTTTGGTCCTTATTCACTCTCAACTTTTTCTACTTTTATCTATTCTTTATGGACTTTCTTTTATTTAAACTAATATTTTACCTGGTTATTACTCCTCTATTTTTATCTAATTATTTTGGTTAACATAAAATTTACTCGCTATCCATAGAGAAACACTCATCCAACTGCTTGTTTGTTTTTTCCTACCTTTTCTTCATCTTTCTTTTCCAAAAGGAATAAAGTAAATCATGTGGCCAAGCTATTCTTTTAGAGAATGAGCCAATAAAGAAAAGGTATTGCGAACCCTAAAATCATGAGACGTTAATAAAAAGTGTTATTGCTCTCTGCAAACTTTTTGCAATATACGATCTAACTTTTTTTAAGAACCAATTGTAAGACAATATATGCATCAATTTTTTAAACTCTTATGAAATTCCTAATAAATTACAAATATTAAATGCAATTTTTGGAAATACAAGAAATTTAGGTGGGCGTCTAATAAGAATGTAATTATTTCCTAAATTTGGAGGATTGAAAAAATTTCTCAATTAATTTAAGTAAAACGATTTATCCATAACCCTATATTTTAAGAACGAGATATTTTGAAGGTTTGAATAATATTTTTTCCTTTAGTTCGGTTGTCAACTAAGTAGATTTAATTTTTTTATCAAAGTTATTTTCTAATAATTCCTTCATAATATAAAAAAACTAAAATGGTGAAGTTCAGAAATAAATATAAGTATCGAATTTTTGTGACTTTTTTAAAACTAAAAGAATTACAAATGGTGAAGCTCAGAAAATTTATTAAAATTTTGGCATGGAAATTATTATAGCAAATTTAGATGGAGAAAAGAAAAAAAATTACATAGGCCGTAGGACACAGACCGAAAAGAAGAAGAAGAAGAAGATATAGATGGAGATGGAGATGGAAATGGAGATGAAGATGAAGATGAAGATAAAGAAGAAGATGAAGAAGAAGATGAAGAAAAGGGTGTTCAGGGTGTTAAAATAAAGAGTCTATAAAGAGGATTAAAAAAGGCGGTTAAGATTAGCAAATAAGGCCGTAGGCCAAACCCCTCAGAGGTGCCTGTGTAATCAAGCTCTTCCTGTTAAGGAAGAGAACAGCGGCTTGTTATACTAATGTCATTATTTCATCTGTATCTTTGCTCTTTTTCGGAAAAATTGAAAACGAAGTCTAATATTATTTCAATTTCTTTGATATTTGGAAATAAAATGTGTTAATTCCTGAATGAGGTGGTAAAGGATTAGCTTTATCTTACAATAGTGGGTTTAGTTTTATTTATCATTTTATTTGCTTCAAATAATATAATCTATACCATAAAGGGAAGCGGTTAAGGAGAAAATATCATTTTTCCGATGCCTACCCATCCATAGTTTCTTCTTTCTCAACATTTTTACTTTTTCCCATTTGCACACTCGCTTTAGCAAGCCCTTTTCTCTAGCATGTCTGTCAAGGGATTTCTAGAAAATGAAATATTCTAATATTAGCGTAAGATTAAAGTAATAACTAATCAATGATCTATCATCATCATACTTATTTTAATTAAAATATCCGTTAAAATTGTTGTTTGGTTAAATATGCTAATAATCTGAAAACGATGAGCGACACTTTCATTTTGCTAATAATCTTTAGCCTATGAGAAACCTCTTTATTTCTCCAATAATTTAAATCCTAGAAGCCAAATTATCTATTTTTCTCAATCGATTCTACCCAAATTGTGTTTTAGGTATGAGGCAAAGATCAGAGACATTCTAGTTTTCAGAGACCAAAGTTATTTCCATATCTTTACGTCTATTTCGCTCTGAACTCTTCAATTTGATTCCGGCCAAATTAAACAAACCAAAACTATGGGACTGAGGTTAATGCTTATTCATTAAAGAAAAATGAAACCAAAGAACCTTTAATTAATCCCTCTGTAAAGTGCTGAAAATACTCAGAGGTTTAATGATTTAACTAACAACGTAATAGTTTTATTTTACAAAAAAAC
This sequence comes from Ceratothoa steindachneri, assembly GCA_963969495.1. Taxonomy (NCBI): domain Eukaryota; kingdom Metazoa; phylum Arthropoda; class Malacostraca; order Isopoda; family Cymothoidae; genus Ceratothoa; species Ceratothoa steindachneri. The sequence continues at coordinate 62,533,268 of OZ018320.1, forward strand.
AAGGCAATGGCTTCGCCACTCCTCCCTACGGGGGCAGCTTGCGTTTCGCTACTAAGATTAAAATTTAAAATCTTAAAAAAAGCAGCCAGGGTTAAATTTTTATAAATTTTCTGAACTTCACCAATTATAATATTTTTAAAAAGGAACTCTAAAATAAATTTACCCTCTTTGAACAAATCACGTTGCTTAAAATATAGTTATAGATAAAATAAAAGCAGCCTTGCTTAAATTTTTATAAATTTTCTGAACTTCACCATTTGTAATTCACCTTCTTTTAAAACATACTAAAGCATTGGATAATCATATTTTTTTCTGAACTTAACCATTTTGTATTTTCAAACTGAAGAAATTCATAGAAATTACCTTGATAAAAATTTTAAATATACTTAGTCAAGCCGCTTACACAGGCACCCCTGCAGGGTGTGGCTTACGGCCTTATTTGCTAATCTTAACCGCCTATTTTAATCCCCTTTATAGACTCTTTATTTTAACACCCTGAGCAACCTTTTCTTCTTCTTCTTCTTCATCTTCATCTTAATCTTAATCTTCATATTCTTCTTCTTCTTCTTCTTCTTTGGTCTGTGTCCTACGGCCTTGCATGATTATTTTTTCTTTTCTCCATCTAAATTTGCTATAATAATTTCCATGCCAAAATTTTAATAAATTTTCTGAACTTCACCATTTGTAATTCTATTAGTTTTAAAAAAATCACAAAAATTCGATACTTATATTTATTTCTAAACTTCACTATTTTTTTTTTATATTATAAAGGAATGATTAGAAATAACTTTGAAAAAAAAATTAAATCTTCTCAGATGACAACCAAACTGAAAGAAAAAATCTTATTTAAACCTTCAAAAAATCTCCTTCTTAAAATATAGGGTTATGGATTAGTCATAACAAACTAGAAAGAAATTATTATTCAAATTCAAATACTCAAAAAAATCCCCTTGGGTGTAACTTGGGTGTAACTATCACGAGTAACCTCAAGTTCTCGAAACAGTGTATTGAGGTGAAGAAAAAAGCCCATAGGATGTTAGGGTATATAAAGTGACAGTTTGGATATCGGAATAAGGAGATAGTACTGTGTCTGTACAACTCCCTCGTCTGACCGCACTTGGAGTAGGCCGTACAATTTTGGAGTCCTTCATTTCGAAAGGACATCGCGAGATTGGAACGCGTGCAAGCCAGGGCAACCAAACTGATTCCCTCTATAAGACATAAAAGTTATGAAGATAGATTAAGGGAATTAGATATGTTCTCGCTGGAGACCCGAAGACTACGTGGTAAGCTTATAGAAGTGTTTAAAATACTTCGAGGCTTCGACAGACTGGACTATGGGGATATTTTCCAGCTCAGCGAGGGAAGAACAAGAAATAATGGCCTTAAACTTAAACTGAAGCGATACCACCGTGATCTGTGCGGAAAATTCTTCACTTACAGTATCTGCGGTAGTTGTAATGCATTTCCGACGAAAGTTTTCAACAGTGAATCTGTTGACCAGTTCAAGTCAAGACTAGATAAAGTCTTGCGAAATCGCCGTCAAGATCCTCGCGAGTGCTCTTCGAGGTTGCCAACGGACACCTTCGAAGATTGCGCCAAAAGTACCCTTCTTGTATGGACCGTGAGGTCGTCTAAGGTACTTATTTTCCTTGTAGCTATAGTTAGTGATTCACATACCATAAGAAAGGAAATATTTTTAATATTGTAGAAGCAATAATTGTCGGTTTTCTTCAAGATGGGGCTAACTTCTCTATATTAAATCCATAGATGATGTCTTATGGTAATACTATCCAATTAGTGTTACTTAATGCTCAAAGTTTTAAACTGTGGCATTCAAAGGTAAGTGAAGTAGGCTCGAAATGGGCGCTACTACTTAATCAAATATTCAGGAAATACAATACTTATATATATTCGAGACCATAACAAACGTCTCCTTCAAAAAAATCCCAACGCAACTGAAAGAAAGGAGAACGAGATATATAGGTGTGGGGTGTGAGGAAGTGATGGAGTCTGGCTGAGGGGGGTGTGGTAGGTATCAAGGGCTTTTAGTTAGTAGGCCTTTTTGTGTCTTCCAGTCTAATTTGTTCCGACTCTCAAAGTTTCTCACGGGGAATACACATTTTGGCTGGGTTCCAGAAGGTCCCTCGGCAATCACGGTTAAAGAAAAGAATTCGAAAGGAGAGCGGCGATAAGTAGGTTTTATTCTTGTTTGGGGCCTCCCAATGAAACCAAGCGGAAGAGTTCGAGTTTTAGACGGCTGTGTGCAAGATTTCCGTTATTGTTAGATAGCTAAGTTAAAAGAGGCAGGACTTGAGGATAAGGAAACGGAATGGTGACACTAATAATAACATAAGAGCAAGAAAGCTATAATGACAGACTACTTAACTAGCTCTCTCTATATATTAGTTTCCTTTTCTCTGTCATTCTAATCTCTCTATCGCTCTTTCTCTCTCTCTCTCTTTATATATATATATATATATATATATATATATATATATATATATATATATATATATATATATATATATATATATATATATATATATATATATTATGTACTGAGCTCGGCCTGGAAGCCTGCATTTGATATTGAGGATAAATCCTAGAGCCACCAGAAACGGAGTCAACATCTATTTAATTTTCATAACGTTTCGAAAACTACAAGTTTCCATCTTCAGGCTAAAATACAAGGTTACTAAAAGTGATACATGAAGAAAACATAAAAAAATAAGATATTGAAAATTATAAAATATCATTAAAATGTTTAATAATTATAAGTTAAAGATTTTAAAATATGACTTGGCAATAGTTAAATTTACTTTAAAACTAACTAAAAATAGTTAAGATAATCAACTATAATAACAAGAAGAAATTTAAACTTTGTTTTAAAATTGTTAAAAATAATAAATTAAAAACTGTAAGAGTAAAATCTTCTAACAGAAAAATGGGTTGCTTTTGGTACTTACTAAAGAGGATCCATCATAGCGAGTGAATGGTGGATTTAATAAGGATCTAATGTTTATTAGATAAAACCAACTAACCAAACAGTAGTTAAAATTGAATTAATTAATGACGATATTGCACTTAAGGCTTCATTGAGTATAGGTTTGTAGTGTTTGATATATAAAGTTTCTACAGTTCTAAGTTATTGTTGGTTGTTATCTAAGGCTATGATTGGATATAGTTTTTCTCTCTTTTTTACTTTTGTTCACTACCTATTACATAGCATATTATTTTATTAATTAATGCGTGTACCAAATTTTAGGATTTTATAGATCCACCAGGCGACCATTTGTGAGGGTTCCTCGCCAGGCCTACCTATCTTTGGTTGCTACATGCCTACTTTCCTGGAAATTCGGGAGCTACAAATATACGAAATAGGAACAAAAACAAAGGCACTCACTTCGCTAATGATATTCCCTATAAACCCCCACTTAATAATCTCGTAGGTCAGTGATAAGCCAGATACGCAATTAAGCAAAAATGACAAAGACATTCATATCTCATTAAATAAGTCTCATAGAATAACATAATATATCCAAGCCAACTCGACTTCAACATTCAGCATACTCGCTAATCCTCAGTACCTTACATTCAATAAAATAATAACTACCCACTTCCGTCAGTAATTATTGCCTGCTAATAATATTCATTATCACCATTCATCGTTTTATATTCACTACCTCTTCAATACTTTCCTCATTTATAATTTTATCTATATTAAAAAGAATAACTTTTATATGACCTATCACTTAGGCAACGGTGCCCACAGGACACACACGTTGGAAAAGCATGGAAAACAATTGGAGCGGAAGTCACTTGAAAAAAATAAGGAAATCGTAGCCCGTGGCCCAAACCGACGACAATTGCTTATATTAGAGACCATAGACATCAATGAAAAGCAGCCGAAATTAAATATTAAAACAAATTCGCAATTCATCTTGCCTTCCTCCCGTCCGCCAGCCTCTAATAATAATCCCTCCCCATCTTAATCCTGTAACCGTTATAGAGTCTGAACCATTTAAATAAACTCCATTTCTTATAAATATCTTCGTATAATGTTAAAACAACTAATCACATATATAAAAGCTTTGTATCATATTCCCTAGTCACAACTGCTTAGGTTTTAAGAATGATATGTGTATATATCGAAATGCGTCAGGCCAATAAAGAACTTCGTTTTCCTTAGTGAACGAGTTTTCTGCCCTCGCGTGTCACGACTTTCTAATGAATTTTGTGGAACTAATCCAAGAGTTAAGCCAAGAACAAAAGCGGAATATAAGAAAAGTCTAAGCACTTGAAAAGAAAACAATTATCAACAAGTTATCAGTCGCCTCCAACTATACGAATATATATATATATATATATATATATATATATGTCATAGAATTGCTCATAGTCTGGTCCAATAATTATTCTAGTCCTTGATCTGGACACACCGCTATTGTTTAAGTCGGTGGTATTGACCCTATGACTCAATCCTACGATCATATATATATATATATTGGTAGGCTTTAATTCCTACTGAACGTGCGAAAGCTGGTTAGAGGCGTGTTGTGCCGTAGCCAGGATTCTCACTATAAAAGTCCCACTTGTTACTGGGGGGAGGTTTGTGATTGTTGAAATTCTAAGAGTGCAAAATACAGGTTGAATAAATTAGCCGAAGGGATGCTTAATTAAAGTCTTGCCAAGGGTACGTCAAAAGGGACGAGCCACAAATAAACACACGTAATCAAAATAAACTTTACTTTACACAAATAAAATAATTAGCAATAGTTAACAGGCAAAATTAAGGATTAAATATTAAACACTGAAGTTATGCGTCTAGATTAATAATAACTCAATGGGAGTGTCAATCACGGTTAATTAATTAGGTAATTTGAGAATAGAGGGATACTGGGTTTACAGATTACCATTAATTGATGGATTGTAGAGATGACTACTCAGGTACAGACGGGGTGGTTCGGGTGCCGTTAACACGAGTTATCGGGGAGAGGGGGATAATACGACGGGTTTGGGGCTGCTGGCTGTAGTTCTAGTTAGTTCAACCCTAACAGGATTGAACACTAACAAATAGTAACTTCCAGTAACTATTTGGATGTTCCTTTTCTTTCTCAAGTTACGTTGAGCAACAGGCCGTACTCTTCTAGTCACAGACTCTGCGGGGCGGGATTTACTTCCAGGAACAATCTGAGACAGCGACCAGGTTGACTCGACGGCGCGTTAGTAGTCAATACGTTACGGCCGTGACTCTCGTTCAACGTGATGATTACGCGAGTAGATTTAGTACACTGCTGTGGAGAGGTAAACGGCGAGGTTATTTATATCGCGGATTGTGGGAAATCGAGAGAGAGATCCCATTCAGGACAATTCGCTTATCGCAGCGCCTCTGGACAATCTCCATGCAATCATAAAGAAGGCAAATAAGATTTAATCTTCTTTGAGAGATAGGCGTTCTTTCGTTCGACTTCGTGTCGCCAGTTGGGGGAAGGGTGGGGGGAGAGAAAGAGGAGACGAAGGTCAACTCAAGCGACAAATTTCTTTCGTTCCCACGATTGTCTGGCGGCATGTGAGTATGTACGTTCCATACCCTTACAATATATATATATATATATATATATATATATATATATATATATATATATATATATATATATATATATATATATATATAAAGAGAGGGAGAGAGAACGAGTAGAGTTACAAGTTTATTATCAAATATTTATTTAAAAATAATCACTCGTATGGTTATAATATTGGTTAATTATAAGACTAGTCGTCATAGATAACAAATACTTGATTGATAGCTTAAAATCGAACAAGTCCATAGTCCGGCTAGCCAGGAAAAACAAAAATCGTTCTCCTTTCTTTATTTAAAAGATATTCACTCAAAATTTGGCATCAAGCACCCTGGGACTAATGTACTTCGAGCTGGCAAGTCAAATTTTTATTCGACGAACTGATTCGGTGTGACGAACGAAAGTGTGACTTATTTAATGAAAAAAAAAGAAGAAAAAAAACAACTTATATTTATAACCGATTTTGTTTATATTCAATTTAATTTTATCTAATGAGGCTGTGTGTAATGGGATTCATAGATACTACATTGTGTCTACTAATATCAAATTTCCAAATTACATAGATTTTCCAAGTACTTAAAAAACATAAATTGCAAAATCTCTAATTGAAACTGTAATGAAAAATGGGTATATTACATTTAACAAGGAATCTCTCCAGGGCCCACACCTGACCAATCTAGCAAACAATTATATTTCTATTAGGTATCATTTACCTACACCCCCGCATTTAATTTTATTTTTTTAACTTTATATATCTTTTTCATAGCCCAAGGGTGAGTACCGACTTTATTATTCTGAAATTGGCATAATAAAGTAATAGCTAGTAAGGATCTAAAGTTTGGCCATTCTGTACTAGTAACCTATATCATGGTTAACCTGGATTCTAATATCTACCCTACAAAATAAAGATACATAACAAATGTCAGTAACTACGCACATTTAAATTGACTTAGGACTTATTCTCACTAGAAAGTTTCTTCTTCTTGTAGTCACTTTTGCTCCTGGTAGCTTTCTTGGGTGCATCCGGATTACCTCTTTTTATGCCTCTTCTTTTGACTTTTGACTCCATATTTTTGCCCGTGTCATGGAAGAGGGACCTGCCGATGGCAGGAACAACGGTGTTAATCAGGCTGCAACCCTTTTCACAGTCCCGCCGCGACATGCCTTATTTCCTTTTAGACACTCACGACCACTTCTTCTAAAGAGTAGGCCGCCAGGAAATTGGCCCTCCTTTTGCCTGGTGTTGTAATCACCTAGAAGACTTCCACGGCCATCATGGCCGTGGAATATATAGTTATAGAAGAAGACATATATAAATAAATTTTATGAACTTCACCATTTGGATTTTAAAAAATTTGTAAAATTTCCATACTTATATTTATTTCTTAACTTTAGCATTTTGTTTTTGATATTATAAAAGAATTATTAGAAATAACTTTGATAAAAAAACATAAGCCATTACCAAACTAAGATGAAATTATTATTCAAATACTCAAAAAAAATACTCTTCTTAAATTATAGAATTAGTGATGATGATAAACGACCATAAAAAATAATTTTACCGTAATAACTAGCCAGAGATGATTTGATCAACCCAAGGCATCGGTGAAGGTGTAGTTTAGGGTGCGTATCTTATTCACGACTCTTAATATCACAGTTATGAAAAACAGTTTTTCATGGATAAACAATACCATAGATTAGGGTTGCACCGATATGCAAATTAGCCGATAACCGATATATCGGCGCCGATAAAAGGTTAACGAAATCAAAATAAAAAATCTATTTGAGAATATTTTTGCCGAATGGAGGAGCTATTGCCATATAAAAAAATATATTCTGACAAATTTAGACGATCGCAATCTTGTTAAGCATAATCGCCCTCATTTGTTTACAAACGTATACAATACTATGAATAAAAAAAATTATTCGATAATAGATAAGTTTATTGTAGCGTGAATGCACTATTAATTGAAATTAGTGTATTATTTACGTAATTATTGCTAGAACTTTTAAGTTATTTTAGAAATTAACACGTGCATTGTGAGGCTTAAGCCCAAGTTTGCAATATCTAGATCATTATAGCGTCCCTTCTCAAGCACCATATATGTATCATATGCTGGCTTACCTTATTTAACATACATTATAACTTATTCACTTAAATAGCAGGAGTCCACATCTTCACTAATTACACGTACTAGAGCTAACAGGCCTACCACGGCAAATAAATACAATTAACTTATGATTTCAAAACTTTCCAAGATGGCAGCAGCGTCTCAACCAAAGTAAATCGTAACAATGAATAGAATCGCCCCTTGGTGGAAATAGGGGCAAACAACTGCGCTGACTTATCGCCCGACTATGGAAGTAGGAGAATCCGGAATTTGGTGAAGATACCAATCAAGTATTCGTTATCTATGGACTAGTCTATAAATTTGTTTAACGATTTTATTTTTCTCCATAAGGGGTGGATGGTGTCGCTGGGGCACGACACATGTGCCACAAGAGAAACTGGTGCCTTCTCCTCGATCATCTTTTCTTTCGAGGTTCGAATTTATTGTAATCCTTAAAACTCTGGAATTTTGATATTTTTCTCTCCTAAATTTTATAATTTTTAGTCGTGTGCGAATCTAGTCTCGAGCGACTCAACATCTCACTATGTTGGTCGGTCCCCGTTTTGCTTATATTTGTTTTGATAAAACATTGTAACTATTCAGCTAATTTTAACGAAATTTTAAAACTCAGTATTGTTTGACACTATCTTTCGAATGATATAATTGGGAAAGTCGTCCCAAGCCTAGCCTGGGAATTATTTTTGGGGGGGAATAACATCATAAATATTCGGCCGATTCTCTGCTAGACTAGACTAGGCTATAATATGCTATACTCTACTAGACAAGCCTAAAATAGGCTATACTAGTCTAGGATATACTAGGCTAGGCTATAATATAATACGCTTGGCGATATTATGTTAGGTGTGGTTATGCTAGGATAGGCAATACCAAGCTAGCCTATAGTATGCTAAGCTAGGCTATTGTATGCAATGATATATTGGCTAGGCTATAGTAGCCTATTCTAGCTTGGCTATACTAGGCTAGGCTACTATCGGCGAAGCTAGGCTAGGCTCTGACATGCAATGCTATGCCATGCCTAGTTAGGCTAAGCCAGGCTAAGCTGTAGTAAAATGGGCTACACTAAGAAAGGCTACACTAAGCAAGGCTATACTAGGCTATGCTAAGCTAGGCTATTCTATAATATGCTAGGTTAGACTATGGTATACTCGGCTAAGCTAGGCTATACTATGCTAAGTTAGGACAAACTAGGCTATAATATGCTAGGTTATACTAGGTGTAAGAGAATAGCCTAATGCTCCCACGTTTCCCCACCTCCCTTCCGGGCGGGCTGCGATATCAAACCTTGCCCTTTCTTCCCGATGTCAAGTGGCCTCCCGCTGGAAGAACCCGATGGCCATTTCAGCTAACCACCGAATTCCTTTACGGACTGGTTATCGATAGATGGGAGCCCATCTTTGCTTGCGGTGGTTTCCGGAAGTTTACAAAAGACGAAATGCAGGAGATAATCAAGCAGCTCTCACCCTAAGAAGCGCGCTTGACATCAAATCTATTTCCGGAGCCATGTGAACCTCTCCTGAGTTTCGGGTATAAAAGATGAATTCTTTAACTCTCGGTAGTAGAGCTTGCACAGCGTCTGGCGGGGCAGGAATTACCATCTATCTCGGTATTGTGGTAAATTGTCGAATCACCAAGTCTTCAGAGAGGAGATCGGTCCCAGTTAGGGAGGCTTCTTACCCCGTCGGTCTGCAAGTCAGTGCGGACCCAGGCTCTTACTCACGTTTTCAGAGCCCAAGGTACAAACAGCCTCATTCGGTACCCTAAGCGGGAAAACTACATCTCGGCTTTTCTCCGTGACCGTACGCGTCGATAGGTCACTTCGCCATCTCACAGAGGCGCCCAAGATTCCTCGGAGTTCACGAACATGGGGCCCTCTCTTATAAGAGGTTCCCGTCACCGGCTTTTTCCAGCAGAATCGTGACGGAAATGTGGTATCAAGTCAGTCCCTGGAGAACTTACCTCATCGTCTCCACCCATTATCCCACCACCTTCACTCACCAGCGCCACCCGAAAATTATGTTCCAAGGTAACCCTTCCCTTTCACATTCCCCCAATTTATCACGAAGCCTACCAACATTAAAAGTGTATAGGGATTTACATAGTGAACAGTTATTTACAAGCCAAGTGAGATATCTCAGCTTGACTTATTAATTTATCTCTCAAAGGAACTTATTTGCATATATATTTTTTTCTTGTTTAGCGTTCATTAAAACTTTATTTTCATATTGTTTGTATATCTAACTTCCTTTGGGTCGCTTGCCGGCAACGTTTATATCAATTCCTCCATAGCCAACCTCAAAGCACTCTGAGTCAATAAACCCGTTCAGGGCTCGGGCCAAACGAAGTATAAGGAGTAGTACGACGACCCCTCCTCATTCGTAATAATAGGATATATATATATATATATATATATATATATATATATATATATATATATATATATATATATATATATATATATATATATATATATGCGGTCAATAAGTTTGGCAATTCGGATATAAGGAAACGAGAAATGAGGAAAAAGTGTTATATTATTTTTCAATATAACTACCCTCGACTTCAATGCACTTGCGCGACTTGTCCATGATGTTTCGAATTACCGACAACCAGAAATCTCCCGACTGCTGTTCAATCCACTCCTGGACGGCGAGCTGGACATCTTCATCGTCCTCAAACCGGCGTCCACGCAGTGCAGCCTTGAGATGGCGGAATAAAAAGTAGTCACTAGAGGCCAGATGTGGACTGTAGAGAGGATGGTTGAGCTCCTTGAATCCGCACTTGCGCAGGGCAGCTTGTGCAACTCTGGCCTTGTGGACTTTGACGACGTTGAAGTTGATCATGGGGCGTGAGGTTTCTAGGGACCTAACGGGCAGAGACCTTGGTCATGGCCAAATTGTAGTGGATGATGATAACACTTCCATGTGATATTCCAAGTTCTAACTCGATTTCTTCGACCTTCACCCGTCGATTTTCGAGGAACATCCTCTCCACATGGGCCAAATTGTCCTCGTTTGTCACGTCTGACGGGCGTACTGGACGGGGGTCATCTTCAAGGGACTCACGACCAGGCCGGAACTCCCTATTCCAGCGAGCAATGATTGCATAGGAAGGGGTGGTGTCGGTGTACACTGCAACCATGCGTTCATGGATCTCTTTTGCATTCTTGCCTTTCTTGGTCAAAAATTTGATCACAGCGCGGTGCTCAACCTTCTCCATTGTTAAAAAATTTGTGACTGCCGATCTGCGATCAGCTACTGCTTCTTAAATAGACGAGGCAGGAGCGTGCGGCTGCAGGTCCTGGCTTGTCCTAACTTTTCCTAACACCCTCACAAACAGCTATTCCCCTTCCTCTGTACACCCTACCGATTCGCAAAACTTATTGACCGCCCCTCGTATATATAAGAGTCGGGGGAAACTCCAACTTCCCCTCGGCCTATTCCTCGACACTAGGCTTGCTAGGCTAGGCTATCCTATGTTTGGCTATATTAGGCTAAAACATGGTAGGTTTTTCTATGCTGGGCAAGACAATACTACGCTATGCTAGGATATTCTCTACAATGTTATGCTAAAGTATGTGGCTATACTATAGTATTTTAGGAAGACTATACTATGCTATGCTATCTTATGCTATAATATTGCAATAATTTTCTATAATATACTAGGGTATAATCTGCTATGGTATATAATGCCGTAGTATGGAATACTGTTCTATTAGTTTGTGTCAATCTTTTTAATGTTCTAATTACATAAATGAGGGGTGTTCAAAATTTGCAGCCCTACTTACTAATTGTAAAGTTATTTTTATTCGCGAGCAACTCTACATCTCACTATGTCGGACGTTCGGTCCCCGTTTTTCCTTTAATTGTAATAACATCATAAGTATTCTGCCGATAAAAACAAAATCTGAAAACATTAGGTTGTTTTACATTCTTGTTTCGAGTGATATAATTACCAACGTCATTCCAAGGTTATCCGGGGAATTATATGGTTTTTGCAATAACATCATAACAATTCGGCCCATATGGCGAAATTTGAAAAGCTTATGTTGTTTTTCATTCTCTTTCGAACGATATAATTGCCAAAGTCTTCGAAAGGTTGGGCCAGGAATTATTATATTTAGGAAATAACATCATATCATTTCCGCCGATACTCTGCTGGACTAGACAAGGCTATAATATGCTATACTAGGCTAGGCAAGCCTAGAATAGGCTATACCATGCTAGGCTATTATAGGCTATGCTATAATGTGCTAAGCTCTGCTAAGATATAATGAACATTGGTAAGATATACTATGCTAATTTATGCTATATAATCCTATGCTATGATAGCATATACAATGTTAGGGTAGACAACACTAAGTTATTCTTGACTAGGGTATTATAGGTTAGTATATGGTATACTTTTCTAGGATAGTTAATACTAGGATAGGTTATACTATGCTAGGCAAGGCTAAGCTCTGCTAAGCTATACTAGGCTAGATAGGGCTATCCTAGGGTAGGCTAAATTATAATAAGATCGGGAGGGCTATACTAGGTAATAGTATGTCAGGCTAAGATAGGCTAGCTAACTAAGCTATGCAAGGTTATTCTAGTCTAGGGTATGGTAAGATATACTCGTCTAATATATACTAGGCTAGGCTCTAATATAATACGCTTGGCTATATTATTTTAGGTGTAGTTAAACCTGGATAGGCTATACAAAGCTAGCCTATAGTATCTTAGTCTAGGCTATCGTATGCGAGGATATATTGGCTAGGCTATAGTAGCCTAGTCTAGCTTGGCTATACTAGGCTAGGCTACTCTAGGTGACGCTATGCTAGGCTCTGACATGCAATGCTAATCCATACCTGGTAGGCTAGGCTAGGCTAGGCTAGGCTATAGTGTGCTAGGCTACACTAGGCAATGCTACGCTAGGCAAGGCTATACTACGGTAGACTATGCTATGCTATACTATAATATTCTAGGTTATACTAGGGTATACTAAGCTAGGCTATGCTAGGCTATACTAGGATACGATAAGCTAGGCTTTACTATGCTAAGTTATTCTAGGCTAGTTAGATTATACTAATCTAAGCTAGTTTATGCCTGGCACAGAGAGACTATTCTATTTTAGGCTAGGATATCCTAAGTTTGACTAGGCTTGGCTATACTAGGCTGAAACAGAGTAGGTTATACTATGATATGCTTTGCTATGATATGCCTTGGTACACTATGCATATTTAGGCTACGCTATTCTAGGTTATACTAGGTTATGCTATGCTAGACAATACTACGCTAGACTAGGCTAAGCTATTCTCTATTATGCTCTGCTAAAGTATGTGGCTATACCAGGCTATGCTATGCTAGAAAATACTACGCTATGCTAGCTTAGGCTATTCTCTACTCTGCTATGCTTAAGTATGTGGCTATACTATGGTATTTTAGGCTAGGCCAGACGATGTTATGCTATACAATTCTGTGTTATTTATGCTATACTATGCTATAATATAATATGCTATTTTATACTATCTTATGTTATACTATGCTGTTCTATATTATGCAATGCTGTGCTATGCTATACTATAATATGTAATCATATATTGTGCTCTAATCTGCGATAGTATATAATGCTATACCATGTAATACTGTGCTATTACTGTGTGTCAACCTTTTCAACGTTCTAATTACATAAATGAGGGTGCTCAAAATTTGCACCGCTACTTATGAATTCTTAAGTTATTTTTTTATTTTAATATAATTTGAGTTCTATTTAGTTAGCTACTTAAAGGTTTTCACTTATTATTCTCATCTTTGGGAATTAAATGACTATTATTATATTAATAATTATATCTATTTCACTTTATTTTCTTATTTGACCGTTTGCAACATATTCATCAGTGTGCTGAAGATTACGTGGCCTTCAGTACTACCATCCTACCAGTGGGATTTGACTTACAATTGCTTTTAAAATTAGGACAAGATTGGCGACATTCACACACTTGTGCACTTAAATTGAAAATAGCTAAGTTGTTGCCATCTCAATTCCAAACTTAGGTTGACGTTCTGAAATGTGGATGTGAAAAACTACCCAGCAGCCAATCATGCAAAGGATATTTACCCTAAAGTGCTTGAAAAGTGGGAACGAGGGAACAGTTCTTTTCTAGCCCCCGTTGTAAATTCAAGAGTCACAGTCTTAAACAGATCCAAAAGAACTGAGAGCAGGACAAAACCATATCCCTTGGAAGAGGAGAGCTACAAGTCTAAGACACTTTCATTACAAAACTCGAAAACCGGTTGATATCCTCAGGCGCAAGTATAAAATTGTTTGTTGTGAATTTGGCTACCCTGGTTGCAAAAAACGAACTCAAATTAATTTAAATCCCCTATGGAGATGAATATCTCTGTGAAGGAGCTTGCTTTCATTATAGGTCAGAGAGAAATGATTACTTCTTTTGAACCACATCGGGTTTGCTTTCGAGATTAATTTGAGTAAAATTTATAAGTCAATAAAGAAAGGCAACAAAAAGGGGAAGGAAGAAGAGTGAATTAATTTTATCTCCTCTAAAAAATGAAGAACAAATACTGATGTGAAGATGGAAATGATTATAATTGTATTTATGAAATGACATTAATAATTCCAACCACATCTTCAAATTCCATTAAAAAGCAACCCGGGAATTATTTTTGGGGGGGCAATAACATCATAACTATTCAGCTGATTCTAACGAAATTTGAAAATCTTATATTGTTTTACATTCCCTTCCAAATAATATAATTAACAAATTCCTCCCAAGGTTAGCCCTGGAATTATTTTGTTTTGGCAATAACATCATAACTATTCTGCTGATTTTAACAAAATTTAAAACCCTTAAGTTGTTTACATTCTCTTTTGAATGATAGAATTGCCAAGGTCCTCCCAAGTTTACTCCAGGAATTTTTGAATGTTTTCAAGGTCGTAAGGTCATAAATCAGAATAAGTGAGGGCGCACGACTTTTTGGTCAGTAGACCTTGTTTTATTTTTATTTGTTTTCTTTTAATTCATCTAGTGATTTTTTTATTTTCAGATTTAATCAGTTTTTATATTTTGTTTCATATTATATAGTAACCAAATGATTGTATATCTATTTCGTTCATGTAATATTTATTGATAAAATAATGAAAAATTATTTTCTCTAATCAGTGAGCCTTATAAATTAACACATTTCTCTTTAATAAAAACACCATAGATTTTTATAATTTAAATATGGTCCTCCAAAATATTCTCAAAAGTAGTAGGAATTACCGGGGGAAGATTTCAGAAGAAACTATTAGAAATTCTTCTGGATTATGGTCCTGATGCTCAAATTCCGTATTCGAATGTGACCAGAATGTTTGCAATAGAAATAGATAATCAAACTCCCCTTTACTTTCTCAAGCTGAGCTTGATAAAGTAGCGGCAAAATCTCTTCATATATTCGATGTCGAGGCTCAGGTGTTGCTTCTCATATTATTTCCTTTGGAAATGCTTCCACACGACTCATAACACGTAATTTTATCCACCTAATCTGAGACAATCCATCAACACCATTAATGTCGAAATAACATGAAAATAAATTGTGCAAAGAATGATCATACTCTTATTTCTCTCCAATGTTCGTTTTATGTCATAACATTATTAATGTAACACCTTTACTTTTTAAAACATGTATGCTCACTTATGTAACTTTTATAACTTGATTTCCTGTATAATGATTATTTTGGTTAATAAAAGAGGAAGGTCTCTAAATAATATAACATATAAACCCTCTATATACAGTTTATATATATATATATATATATATATATATATATATATATATATATATATATATATATATATATATATATATATATATATATATATATATAATAAATATATATATATATATATATACATGTAAAAAAAAGTAAAAAATTAATCTAAACGATAATCAATTTTTAATATTTTGTTAATTTAAAAACAATGGCAACTTATTCGTAGATAGGAAAATTAAATGATGGGTAAAATTCATTATATGAAAAAAATGAAAAGAGTTCTTCAGATTAAATCGTCAAACAGCGAGATCACCTACCAAGTTGTGCGAAAAAAAAGGTAGGAATAAAATATTAAAATTATAGTATAGATAGAACATAACAATTACTTTGTTATCGCCTTAAAAAAAGCTAAATAAAATACCAAGGTTTATTTACAAAATGTTTCTTTAAATGTGGTGTTCTCAAAAATGACTTGATTAAAGAATTCAGGTTACAAGAAATTTAACAGTATTCGTGGCTCTTTAGGATCAAATTTTATTGAGATCTGATCATAACTGGAAGATTAGGAAAAATATTTTGGCTTGTCGACATAAATTAAGATAAAATAAATTGCCGTGGTTGTTTAATCATAGGTTTATAGACACGCCCCCCTCGCAACCTAAATATTCCCCAAAGTTCGGGTCAATAAAGATGGGTCTGTTTGTAGAAGACTTTTAGAACTGTTTGTTTGTTTAAAATATTTAACTCATTGAAGTGGTGACCTGCATAATGCCTCCAATTAGATCTTTAGAGTCATTCAATAAAGAACTGAAAGAATGGTGGTTTACGTGTAAAGAGATATAATTTGTGACTTAGGAGAAAATCTTAAGGTATTGGAATGACAATAGAAGTCTGATATGCGTAAATTAAGTTATGATAAGCTGTGATATAAATATACCGAAATTCGTTTTAATTCGTCTGATTTGTCAACATATTGACAATTATTACCAGTTTAATAATTAGCACCATAGTCAGGTTAGTGAATGAAAAAAGATTAGGGTATTTATGCATTATTGAGGAAAGGGCAAATCACATGATTTGCAATAAGGATTATTAACATCCTAGTTAGCATTAACTAGCATTGCCTATACATAAAAATCAATTATTAACTTTGTCAGTCGGAATAAATACAGCTATGTGGGTTCAAAAATCGATTAGAAGAAAGCGATGTTTTTCCTCCTTGTAAAACAACAATCGAACCTATTTTGTCATCGAAAAGTCGAAATAGATTTAAGGATAAAGTTAATAATTATTGTATAAAGAAGTGATTTTCAAAGAATTTAGTGTCCAATCAGCCTTTTCTCTCTACAAGGAATGCTTTTTAAATCTATAATTAACGAAAAATATGCAAATTTAGGATCATGATATTTTGGAGTGTGGAAAATTGACAGAGATGTTGGCAGAATTTTGAGGCATAAATAAAAAATATATAATTGTGTTTTTTTTTTAAATCGAATATGCAGTATGTCTTGGGTCTCCTAAAAGACCTAGGGTGTGGATATTAAATAAGTAGAGGTGTATAAAGTGTAGTAAGACTATAGCGAAATCGAGATAAATAGAAAGTACCCAGAGAATCCCAAGCGACGAACTGGAAAAATAGATAAGTATCTAGTAGGTGTTCAGTTACTGGTTGAAATTACAGCTAGCAGGAGTTAATGGACAAGTTCTGTTAAAATGTGACTATAAAAATTCATTTTTATGTAGTTTAGGGAAAATATTTATCAACTTATTGACATTAACTACCATAAGTCATTGGATAGCACGAGCTAAATTTAATGGTAGACATAGCAACCATACCATGAGATCATGAAGGTTCTCAGACCTCTATCAGTTATGAGCTGACAAATCATAGGTGATTTGGAACACTAATTATATGCTCATTGCAAGGCTACCTGAATTATCGAAAAATTTTGACGTATGGTATCTGCAGTAGTTGGAACGCACTTCCAGTGGAAGTTGTCAACAGTGAATCTGTTGACCAGTTCAAGTCAAGACTAGACAGGGTCTTGAAAAATGGCCGTTTAAGGACGTAAAGCATTTGAGCAGAGATCTGCCCGCACGACTGCTAGCCCAAAGGTACCCTCCTTGAAGGAACTTAAGGTCTTCTAGGGTATTCTCTTTCCTTGTTACTTCTTGTTACTGTCATGTGTGTACCGATAATACCATATGTATGGTATTACTGTCTAATGTAGACCATGGAGTGGCCAACCACTAGTGCTTAAAAATCCTTACCTGAGTTCAACATTTAACACCACGATGCCGAAAGTAGCACCAAACTAGAACTATTGTATTGTTTCATAGACTTCGTGTACCCCAATCAATACTTGATAATATAGCAGGATAGTGCGCCTTATCATTAGGCCTATATTGTCCAGAATTGGTTTGAAAAGCATTTGGAGAGTACTGAAGAATGGTGTAGATAATAAATCCCACAGAATTTTGATTCGTTAAGGGAGTAGGTAACCACTTCTATGCTTCCAGAGATTCGGCCCCTCTATATATCGATTAACAACGCTCTATTCACTTTGAAATCGATGCTAGGTCAAGTGATGCATTTAATTTGGCAAGCTACAGCGAGTTTTACACGGTAATAGTTACATATATTATGATTTTTGCACTTCAATCTCGATCTCACACATTTTGACATCATATAACTTCACTCTTTTGTTCCCAGGCCTTATGAAAAAACAATTTGAAAAAGGATTCATCTTTCTCTTTTGTTTCTTGTTTTGTAAAAAGGGACTTTGATGAACTTTCCTTCACACTTCATAATTTTGTCTATCAGAGAGATATAATCCTGAGAGCTATCGGTGGCAGGAATAAAGGGTCACACCCCCAAAACGGGCCACAACTTTGGAAAGGCCTCATTTCTTAATTTTCTACAAGGATTCAATGAAGCTTTTGTGATAACTAGTGTATTGTTTTTAAAAACATCATATCAAAACATGAGAGTCTTTGGACTTTTCTTATTTATTCTAGAGCACGTGCTCGAGATGACCTCCATTTAGGTCTGTGCATTTCTTGAGGCGCAGCACAAAGTTGTCCATGACGTCCATACAACCTGACCGACTAATGGCTCTGATCTCCTCGTTGATGGCTTCATTGAGTTCAGTGATAGTTCTGGATCTCCCTGCGTACACTATGTCTTTGAGCTAGCCCAATAGAAAGAAATCTAGGAGTCTATGGTCTGGGCTGTGAGGTGCCCACTCAAAATGAGTATTGAGACTGACCACATGGCCACCAAAGTTCTCTTTCAGCTAATCTCTGAACAAGTTTGAGGTGTGAGAGCGTGTTCTATCTTGCTAGGAACCAAAACTTCCCCATAAACAAGGGGAACGGGGTCTACAGCTCCCTATTGATGGTTTTAAGGACCTCAACATACCGCTCCTTGGTCACTGTCACTGTCGCTCCAGATTCCGCGAAGAAGAATGGTACGATGATGCCTCTGGCTGAGATTGCAGTCAATGCCGTGCACTTAAGGGAGTATATGGGTTTGATGGCTACCTCATTTGGTCTAGAGGTCCCCCAGAAGACATTTGTCTTCGGTTTTACCTTTCCTTCAAGATGGAAGTGAGCTTCATCTCAGGTCCAAAGGACGTTAAGGAAAGTTAGAGTCTCCTGAATCTTCTCCAGTATATTGACTACCTTAGTCTTTCTCTGTTCCTTGTCTAAGGCTGTAAGGCTGCTTCGTCTGTATCGTGTATAAGTAGGCATCTATATCCATTACTAGCGCTCTCTTGCAAGTTTAACGGGATATACCGAGGGACTGACTTCGCTTTAGCACATAACGTTTTGGACTCTGCTGAACTGACTCTCACACGCTCTCGACCAGTTCAGCTGTACGCTTACTGCGGCTTCATGAATGGCTTGGACGGTTGTCACTGGCTGTATTGAGGTTCTCCACTCTCCTATATTCCTTGAATTGACCCATCCAGTCCTGAATTCGGCGCTTAGAGGGGGCTTTCCCACATTCGAACTGCGCACGAAAGTGTCCTGCACTTTCTTGATCTAGGCTTGGAGCTCTCATTGAGATCTAGTTGTGGTCATAGGCGTTGCTTCTTCCATGTTCTGCAAAGTATTTGTGATTTGGGAATGAATAAACAATATATCACAAAAAGTGTGTGCATTATAAAAGCTCTTAACTTAAACAATTTATTTTCTATGTGCTTTTCAAAATATTTTTCTGATATTTTTCTGACTTTCACGATATATTTTTTATAAATGAAAAAAAGGATTTAGGACTTCTAAATCTTACCGCTATCAATCACTTCATTTTTCTATTCACTATAAATAAATATATAAGGATTAAAAATATTGGACAATATTGACCTAAAGCATTGCACGCAGCTTCAGTTTTTATAGTATACCACTTGTTAGCGGCTCAAGATGCTTATTATGCATTTGCACAGTACGAAAGTTTTCCCTCCCTTCGCTTCGACAGGTTGTTTACTAAAGAATCTTTGACGTGGAACAATCGGTCCGAGCTTGCTTAATATTTTAATTAATTAAATAAAAAATCAATCTTCGATCAAGGAATTATTCATTACCAAATTGTATTAAATCGTTAAATTTTGTTTTAGGAATTTATAACCTTTTTGCTCTCTTCTATTTAGCCCCAAATTAAAAAGATTTAACATTAATCTTAAAAATGCCCTTTGGATACCATATGAGATATTTGAATTATAAGTGTAATAAATCAAATGTTTTGGAATTTTTCTTACTTGCAACAACACATAAATAACCTGCTGTGAGAGCTTTGATCTCCAAACTTAGCATGAGGCAGTTATTATGATCTATTAAAGCTATTAAAATCTTGTTAGTAATTTTTCATGATAAAATCATTTATCATAATGAAAACGGGACGTGTGTGTTTATTTTAGGTCAATTGCTCTTAATTGACAGTAGGAAACAAAGTCTTATGCATTATTTGCACCAATAGCTTGGAAAAATAATAATTTCAATTAAATCAAATATAATGAATATTTCAATGAAGTTGAATGAAAATATGTTGATAAATGGCTTTTCTCCCTTACGCACTCATAATACAACTTTCTATTTAGATGTATATGTTGACCGACTCAATTTGTATTGCAAATCGTGATTGATAATTTATGTACAGAGAAATTTGTGAAATTAAGGAATAATTTCCGCAAACATCTATAATATAAGGCAAAGATGTCAAACACTTTCAAAGATAGTTTCTAATATATTAGGATATTTAGATAGTGATTTATTATTTTTACTAAAATTCAGGGAATGTCTAGACTTACTATTTCTAAAAGCGTAGTGTAAAAATTAATTTGAGAATTCAACTTACGAATATTCAAATTCAAATACATACATATAGCCCGAGCAGCTTTTGAAGCGCCAAATTCTAATTTTGGTTTTACCGGATTTTAACTCAATCAAGACTACTTCCCTGATGAAAAGCTAACTTCTATGCAAATGAAATTGAATCAGTCATTCAATGCTCTTCCATTATTTAAGCAAAATGTATTTATTTCCTTCTTTAAGCATTTAGAAATTCTCCAAGTACCTATGCCCACTTCCTTGTTAAATAGTTAAACGATAATTAACCCCTTGCAGAGTGCAATAAACTTATTCTTTGGTATTGATGCAATATAAAAAAATGAAATTTGCAAGGCTTTCTGAGTCTCACGTTGTATGATGCGTTTTTACTCTCAAATCATCTAAGATATTTCGCATGATTCTTTAGGTGAGAGTATTTTTTCTCTCTGCTATAGTCACGATTATTGATTAATACTTGGCGGCCTTCGCATTGCATCTTTAGGCAACCTGATTTGTTCCAGGTACAGATACTATCCTAACATACGTAATCAGTTCTTTTCCATTAATTTTTCCCAAGCTGATTGGCATTTGTAAGCAAAAAAATATATGTACATGTTTAATACATAAATTCCTTTCAGGATCCTTCATTCAAATTCTTCATCATAATGCCCAAGGAAGCAGATGAATGAGATTTTAAGCTCCTTTTGATTCACCTCTCATACTTATTTTTAATTGTTCTTGCAGTTGTCTATTATTTTAATATGGACACGTATTTTAAAAAAGCAACTATCAACTTATTATATTTTTATTTTTTTTACCATACTTTTCAATATTTACGGATTTCTTCTTTGATCTGCGCCCGGATGCGAATACACAGCGGTAAGAATTTGAAACTGCGCATAATTTCTGCCCAGTCAAATGCAAATTTGCATTAAGGATAGAGGATCAGGATACATGATTAAATATTATTTGGTTTCTTCGTGGAGTATTTTACTGTCATATAAATTTATATTCGTATCAAAATCTCTTTCCGTCTAACTTATTTATTGATAAACAGTAATGAATTGGAATGGAAATTTCGAGCAATTTTGCGATATATTATTTAGGAGGCATCAATTATAGTAGTAATAAAAAATATAAATGGAACTTGATTTCCACAAATACTTTTGAAAGTCTGGAAATACCCAGGTTAGGGTATAAGTGCGTAATAAAAAACATTGAAAAAGCTCTATTTAAATGACTACTAACTTTAAAATATTGAAGCAAACTTTTATTAATTCCGAAACGAAATGTATAAATTTCATAAAAGTCCTCTGCATTTAATTTTTCCTTCATATTTGATTCTTATTATAATTTTTTAATAAAGTCTAACTAAGCAAATCACCTTAAGTATTCCATTAAATATTAAAATGAGAGGATACGTTGATTAATGGCTGATTAAGTTAAAATATTTGTTCTAACACATTACTAAAGAACGGGGACAAAAAACTACTGAGAATATTTTTGGCATCCTTTTTGGCAAAATAAGATATATGTATTCCTGTGGAAATTAAATCCGAAATTTAAGAAAACATTCCAATAGCATCTGCGTATTGGCTCGGTATTTATCTTTCACTCCTCTGTCCAGATACCGAAAAATTAGATAGGATTGCAATTAGCAGACTGGTGTTTCCATATATCATTCTAAGCTACAGTTTATACTCTACTATGCTCCTAAAATTAGAGCAGTCTTAACGTGTACTGGAGATCCTTGTGTGTAAAAATAAAAAATCTCGACTTATAAGATGTTTTCCAGAGGCCAGAATAATTCTCTGCAATTTAAATGAAAGAAGAGCCGAATCCTCACATAAAGAACCCTAAACAATCACATAAACTCCGTTAAGGAGCTATTCTTCACAAATTGTCCCCTGAAAAAAAGTTTTAAACAAAATTATCAAATTTGGCCTACCCTGTCCATTGACACCTTTTTCTACATTTAGATGTAAAGTTATGATGACACTTAACTCAAAATTACCTTTTTGCACTATTTAATAGTCTTAATAGGGTTATTTTTTATGTCACTTGACCGAAAATCCCAGTCCTCTAAGCATCCACCCCTCATCTTTGTTGCGATACTTTGTTTGTTCTATCTAAGCTATTTCTCAAGCAGTGAGCAGGCATTTTCAAAGAGATGTCATTCAGATTAAACTATCAAGTTACTTTGAGGTATTTCTGGGATCTCTTGTCTGTCGTCTCTCCTTAAGTATACTTATAATGGCCCTTCAAAACACTTGATATCATTCTTAACTGTTAAGATCGATATTTCATCTCTTTGATATTTTTTTTATATAGCGTCACTTTCATAGGCAAAAGTAAGACTTTTGGACTTTTGAAAATAAATTTTTATCACTCATGCACCAAAGGGTCACAGATAAAGATAATTCTGAAGCCGGATGTGGCATATAAGCTTTGAATAATTGTGATGACGTTTACTAAAAAAGGGAAATTTATGTTAATGAAATTTGGTCAAAATATTTAATATAAATTATTTTTAGGATATTGATGATATAGTTATACAAAGATATAAATTTTAGTTTATTTTCCATAAACTAAATGTTTAAGTTCTAAGAAAACATTGATATTTTAGTAAATGTGAACTTAAACCTTTTTCTTTTTCTTTTTAATTATAAGCTTATTCTCTATAAATCAAACTTTTTAGGAGATATATGATAATCGATATTTATTTAAACGATAATGGAATGAAAGTATTTATGTCAATTAATGTATATGTATGATTAAGTGAAGTCAACAGCTAAGTTTGCAATATTAAGTTGCGTGTGTACTTTCTGGAAGCTCGGTAAATGTGTATGTATTAGGCTGAAGAGTGAAAGGACTCCGTAAAATCCGGCTGTTATACATCATTTTTATTACTAGAAATCTTTCGAAGTTTTCTTGTTCATCTATCGGCAACAATGAACAATTATGGTGAGAAAAATATAAATAAATTTAAAGGCCGCCGGTCCCTTCGTTCCGGCTTCTTCAGGTCCCACCATGTTGTTAGGCCAGAGAGACAGGGAACGGAGGTAGCCCAGAGGCAGGGTAAGAAAAGGATATGGAGTACATAGAGTGTAAAGAAAAGTACAGTAAGAGTGAAGAATTTGATATCAGGTGAACTACAACCTGTTTAAATTTTCACGATTGGTCTATTGATATGTAATTGCAACTTATCTAAGTTTTTTCGGTGAACCGAACAATCTTTATCCGTTCATTCCCTCTTTCAGTCTTGTATGTTTTTAGAATTAATTTAGTTATGTGTATATGTATGTTATTTCGTTACTATTAAGCTCTGGGTATGCATTAATGGTTTTTCAGTCCTTCTACTTGAACACTTTTCAATTCATTTTGTTTAGCAATTTATTTATTCATTTTAGTATAGTTGCGCACTTTTTTCGCAATTCACTATAGTTAAGCAAAGTTATTTCCTTGCACTTCATTGTTTTCAATAGGATTGCGTTTATATTTGGGATTCCAGTCACTTTAGATGTCATACCTGGTTAATAAATTTTGGGAGCACTTATCCTATTCTTGCTAGGTGTGTTTTTTGTCCTGTTTAATTAGGATGTTTCATATTCGGTTGAGCTCCTTAGGAGCTGGTTTCTTTCTTGATTTGATGTCATTTTAAATTATGTGTACAATGTTGTTCCAAATATTTCCTATTGGATTCTTTCACTAGAGAATTTTAAGTTGAAAGTAGTGTTTTGTTTGGTGCTGGGTTTTTTTTGGGAAAAGTCGGAGGAAAGTTTTCGATTTACCTCTAGACTCTTCTGCTCTATTTCTGATGATGATGTTGAGGAATTCAATTTTAGCCTCTCTTTATATAACTTTCTACCTTCTATTATGGTTTCTTCTATTGTTGGTGATTAGTTGAGGGCTTTATTTTCAACATCATAGATATCCATTTATTTGGTTTGGATAAGTAGTTTATGGGAATGTGAGGGTTACTGAGGGCTTATGCCTAGAGCTGAGATGAAACTTTCTTTCTGATTAAGTCTCTTGTTGAATATAGGAGTCTTATCACAGGAGTTGCCTTATCTATTATTTTGCCTACGTGCCTTATATAACCTTTTGAGGGCATCTTCAGCCCTCGTATTTTGCCTTCCAGATGATATGAGTAGAGCTGTCCATGTACTTCGATATCTGTCTGATCTCTCACATTCAATTATTCACCGAAAACTAGTAGACTGATATTGTCTGCGAACTGGATATTGAAGAATTCGTTCATTATAGGTGTTGGCTGGTCCGCTGTAAAAATAGAATACAACGTGGTGCTGAGAGATGCCCCCTTAGGTAGTCTAGCTTCCAATTCAAACACTGGTTCTTTGTATTCATTGAACACCAAGTACTCTCCTCAGATTTTTGTTCATCTGGTGGTTCAAGATCTTGTATTGCATGACTGTGACCTAAACGTTGTAAAGTCTTTTATCTACATCTTTGAGCAACAAATCGATTTATTTTTCCTCCGCTCTTGTCATGTCGATCTTTTCTAAGATGATGCCAAGTGACATTGTGGTGCAGAGAGTGTTATGTGTGACATATCCTTATGGCTTCTGTTTTAACTTTCTCGAAAGAGTTTTCCGATGGTTTTGGAATGATGATCATTTTAACTAGTTTAAGTTCGCTTGGAAGTATTCGGTTTTGAAGCAATAATTGAATATATTCTTAATCGTATCAATGATGTTGTCCGGTGCCTTGGTGAAATTATGAATCTGATAATTTCAGAGGGGCCAGGAGCCTACTCTAGCCCCTTTATTTCTTTGTTAGTAGTTGTGGTGCTTGATTCTCTTGACAGATGCTGGGAAGATGTTATCCTGGTTGTTGGAGAGATTTTCGTTAACCATCTCTTCCATTACTGAAGTAAATTTTTTAATTTTATCTGGTGTTTTTAAAAACACGGACTTCGAGGGGCGTCTTAATTATGCTAAAAAAATTCTGTTATATCTTATTTTCCCAAAGTTCATTTGGTAACGTTAGTTTAATTCTTGTAGATCTTCCATCAATTCTATTTATCAGCCTCCAGTTTACTCTTTGTATTAAAATATGGTGGCTCGCAGACTCTTGGTAGAGTATATATGAAAACGAAAGATTAACATCCGTCTTGCTGTTACCTGTGCAGCATATATCACAAGCCAGATTTTATCTTTGCTAGTATGTGGTCTCATAGGCAAAAGCGCTCTGGTTTCAGGTTTAATAAAATAAGGCAAAATAAAATTAAAAACTTTATTCTCATTTGGTTGACGCATTACTTAATTTAGGGAAAATAAATTTCAATCTAAATCTCATAGCGAGAATCAAAAAAGTAATTAAAACACTAAAATTGAAGACAAATAAAGGTAGTATCACTAAATAAGCAGAGCCAAGTAAATCATCCCAAAACTTAATGAAAAGTGATAAATAATATTTTGGATGAACTTTGTGACAGAATTCAAATAATTTCTCGTGCCTAAAGATAATAAGTTCTGCTCTTCTGGCGATAAATCTTACGTTTCGATGCCTCCGTCTTATCCTATTTATCACTTTAATTTATGGCTTTAAATTTTGTCTACCTTTAACTACCACATGTACGTTTTATTGTATTTTTTTTAGTTTAAAGATATTTACCAGAACGCCATGGGACTGAGTCTTCATTATAATATAAGTCTTTTGTAATGCGCTCTTCAAGGCCTGAGGCCTTCTCAGAGCGCACATTGTGCTGAGATAAGAATGGAAATTCAAGAGGGGAGAAGGCAATACTGAAAAGATGCGTTTTCAGGAGACGCTTAAATGTGGTAAGAGAGGGAGAAGACCTGATTTCAGCAGGAAGAGCATTCCACAACTTAGAGCGCAAATTGAGAAAGAGCACACCCCCATTTAGCAGAGGGATGAACGAGAAATATTCAAAAGAGGTGCATTAGTGGATAAAATTGAAAATAAGAAAAGAAATAACATCACCATGGCTTGATGGCTTTAAATCTCTTTAGAAAATGATCAAATTTTGAATTTGTTTTGGAAGAACTGATATATGAGAAGAAGATATTTAAAAAAATAGTCTGACGTTTTTCATAATTCAACATGAATTTCAAAAGTTCATAGCATGTATTCGATATTTAAATAACCATTTGCAAATGAGAATGAGATATACTATACTCGCGGCAGCGATAAATGAAAGGGAAGGGGTGGCAAGCATCATCACAGGTGTTCCCTCCCTGTTGCCATATCTCCACAGATCTATGAATGCCTCTTCTCTCTCTGTCTCTCTCTTTCTCTCTCTGTCCCTCTCTCTCTATTTCTATCTCTGTCTCTATTTCTCTTATATTTCTCTGTCTCTCTCTGTCTCTTTCTCTCTTTCTCTCTCTCTCTCTCTCTTTTATTGTCCATTTCTCGCTGCGGCGAGTATGGTAGGGTGGATTTATTCTAACCTCTCATCTTAGAGCAATGGAATAGATTTTATATCATACTGCTGAAATTTCACACAATACATAAATACAATACGGATCATAAAAATACAAACGCTTGTATTACTATTAAAACATCTTTAGTTAATTAGGCAAAAAGCTCTAATGTTTATAAAGTTGGTGTACTATGCGTACATGTATAAAATATACACACGCTGATTGCTTTTGACGACTGAAAACAAAGTTTTCTTCACATATTTCCTCTTTTCTGTGCGGAATAGCAAGTGCGATATGAAAACACGCTTGTTATCGATTCAAATGTTTAATTTATTATATTCAATCATTTGAGGGTATGGAACGTACATACTCGCATGCCGCCAGACAATCGTAGGAAAGAAAGAAATTTGTCGTTTGAGTTGACCTTCGTCTCCTCTCTCTCCCCCGACCCTTCCCCCAACTGGCGACACGAAGTCGAACGAAAGAACGCCTATCTTTCAAAGAAGATTAAATCTTACTTGCCTTCTTTATGATAGCATGGAGATTGTCCAGAGGCGCTGCGATAAGCGAATTGTCCTGAATGGGATCTCTCTCTCGATTTCCCACAATCCGCGATATAAATAACCTCGCCGTTTACCTCTCCACAGCAGTGTCCTAAATCTACTCGCGTAACCCTCACGTTGAACGAGAGTCGTTGCCATAGCGTATCGACTGCCAACGCGACACGCTGGGTTAACTTGGTCGCTGTCTCAAAGTGTTCCTGAGGCAAATCCCGCCCCGCAAAGTCTGTGACTAGAAGAATACGCTCTGTTGCTCAACGTAACTTCAGAAAGGAAAAAGAACATCCGAATAGTTACTGGAAGTTACTATTTGTTAGTGTCAAATCCAGTTAGGAGTGAAAGAACCGGAACTG
Source organism: Ceratothoa steindachneri (assembly GCA_963969495.1). NCBI lineage: Eukaryota > Metazoa > Arthropoda > Malacostraca > Isopoda > Cymothoidae > Ceratothoa > Ceratothoa steindachneri. The sequence goes on from OZ018320.1 coordinate 62,561,382, forward strand.
CAGTCAGCAGCCCCGAATCCGTCGTTTTATCCCCCCTCTCCCCCAGAACTCGTGTTAACGCCACCTTAACCACCCTGTCTGGACCTGAGTAGTCGTCTCTACAATCAATCACAATTAATGGTAATCTTTAAACCCAGTGTCCCTCTATTCTTAAATTACCTATTTAATTATCAGTGATTGATACTCCCATTGAGTCATTATAAATCTAGACGCTTAACGTCAGTATTATCCTCCCTTCCTTGATTAAAGAGATTCAAGTAAGTAATTCCCTGATATTGCTATTTATAATTGCTGTCAACCCGGACTAATCCGGTTTAATATTTAATCCTTCTTCACCTAAATGCCTGTTTAACTATTGCTTCTAATTAATATTTTTGTGTAAAGTAAAGTTTATTTGTGGCTCCTCCTTTTTAACGTACCCTTGGCAAGACTTTAATAAAGAATCCCTTCGGCTAATTTATTTAACCTGTATTATGCACTCTTAGAATTTAACAATCAAAAACCTCCTTCTAGTAACAAGTGGGACTTTTATATTGAGAATCCTGGCCGTGGCACAACTCGCCTCTAACCAGCTTTCGCACGTTCAGTAGGAATTAAAGCCTATATATATATATATATATATATATATATATATATATGATCGTAGATTGAGTCATAGGGGCAATAGCATCGACTTAAACAAAAGCAGTGTGTCCAAATCAAGGACTAGAATAATTATTGGACCAGCCTATGAGCAATTCTATGACAACCTACAACACTTATAGTAGGATTTCTACTGAGTAATCTCTTCTCATTGCTAATATTTCTCCCTACATTAACTTGAAGCTACATATGAGGCTTCTTAATTTTAGAGGAAAAGTTATGAGTCTTAGGGAGATTACGAAGCACTCACTATATGAATATAGAAGCAACTTAACTTTTTAAATTCCCTTAAGACTCAATAGGAGTCTGGTCTACTAAGAAATATTATACCTATTGCAATTAAATTTATTATGATAGCCATACTTTCCTTGATCTGTCTATTTAACTTTACTTTTTTTCAATAATGCAAGCTGTTCATGTTTTTTAGCCTTATTATTCTGATAAAATAAAGTTTTATTAATATTTCCTTATGTTTTTCCCCTTTTCGCATTCTTTAATTTTGCCTTGATATCTATTTATTTGTTTCGTAAAATTATCTTACACAACTTCTACCCCGTTCTTTTACCTTATCATTCCCCAAAAGATTTTTAGTCTCTACATTTGTCCAGATAAAAATATATTGAGTGAGATAGAGAAAAACTAAAACCAAAGTTAAAAGAGTATTAAAGGATTATTTTTTAAATCCCAAAAACCGATATTGAAACCTCGCGAAAATTGATATTTTCAGTATTTAGAAATTCTGTGTATTTATGTAGTTTTTTAACGCAATGGGGATGTTTACCAGATATGTCTATTTATTGATCCAAGCGTTGTGTTGTTTAAAAGGAAATGACAGTAGATAGAGAATTTTAATAAATTAATGAACAGCTTAAGGTCTTAGAATATCGAGAGAAAGAGACTTTCATGTTTGGTCCATGCACATCAATGCTAAAATAAACACGTATTTAAACAGAGGGACAGTCTTTGGAATAGGAAAGTAATACTCAAGAAAAAAAATTATATAAATAAACAAGGTCTACAGACCAAAATGTTTAGTGCTCTCCTTTACTCTGATTTAAGACATTACGACTTTCAATAATACCCAGAATAACATTGGGAAGACCTTGGAAATTATATCATTCGAACGAGAATATAAAACAACATAAGGGCTTCGAATCCCGTTAGGATCAGCCGAATAGTTATGATTTTATTGCCCAAACAAAATAATTTCCGCCTAACCTTGGGAAGACCATGTAAATTAGATCATTCGAAAGAGAATGTAAAAAAGATATAATAGTTTCAAATTTCGTTAAAATGGCCGAATAGTTATAATTTTATAGTAAAAAAAAAATAATTCCTTAGCCAACCTTGAAAGGACTTTGGCAATTATATCATTTGAAAGAGAATGTATAAGAAGAAAGAGTTTTAAATTTCGTTCAAATCGGCCCAACAGTTATGATTTTATTTCTCAAACAAAATAATTTCCGATCTAACCTTTGGTGGACTTTGGTAATTATATCATTCGAAAGAGGATGTAAAACAATATAAAGGTTTAAAATTTCGTTAGAATCAGCGAAATAGTTATGATGTTATTGCTAAAACAATATAGTTCCCGCGCTAATCTTGGGAGGGCTTTGGCAATTATATCTTTTGAAGGAGAATGTAAAACAACATAAGGGTTTCACATTTCGTTACAAACTGTCGAAGAGCTTTTATTGCCAGAACAAACGAAATTCCTCGGCTAAACTTGGGAGGACTCTGGCAATTATGTAACTCGAAAGAGAATGTAAAAAAACATTAAGGTTTTAAATTTCGTTAGAATCGGCCCAATAATTATGATTTTTTGCCAAACAAATTAATTTCTTTGCTAAACTTAGGATGAATTAGTCATTCATATCATTCTAAAGAAAATCTAACAAAAACATTATGATTTGAAATTTCTTTAGAATCTGCCGAACAAGTATTTATGATGTTATTGTCAAAACAAATAATTCATGAGCTAATCTTGGGAAGACTTTGGCAATTATATCATTCAGAAAATAATGTCAAACAATTTAAGGGTTTTCAAATTTCTTCATAATCGGCCATATAGTTACAATGTTATTACAATAAAAAAGCAAAACGGGGACTGAACGACCGTCATAGTGAGATGTATCGTTGCCCACGACTATACTCGCATGCGCTTAAAAACTGTTGATATAGTGTGTTGATTTATACGCAGGACAATATGGCCATATAATAATTCATTTCATCCCATCAATCTTGAAAAATGTTGTATTTTAATCATAAGATTATCTTAACCCTAGGATGCTTGAGAAACTTCCACCGCTTTTCTTGTTCTTTTAAATAGTCTTCTGAAATGCTTTACATAAATTAACTGGCTAAAATGGTAATACTTTTCTCCAAGCTGAGAAACCTATACAGATTATTTTCTATCGGATAATCTCTAGTAAAATGGTGTAATTGATAAGAGAAACATATAAACTAAATGGATGGATAAAAGTCTCTTGTGAAAGCGTCGTCTATACTACCCTCAAAGTGAAACCTGCAAAACATTTTAGCTTGTTGTTTTGATAAAATTAGTGACTTGACTTTCTATTGAAAATGGACCATTTGATAGTACTTCTTCCGACACCCTGACCTTAAAGCACTAAGTAAGATAACCGGAAGTTCACTAAGTAAATTAATTTATCCAAAATGTGCAAAAATGATTACATTAGAGCTAAAACAAAGAACAACACAAACAGTTGTATTTGTGTACGACATCTGAAAAAAGACACATTCAAATTCCTTCCTTCTCATATAATCAAGAAACGGCAGAAATATTTTCAGAGACACAATGGTAGGTTGAGAATAGTAATATTAAAAGCTTTATTCCAAATGTTTTCTCAACACCTTTATTTTTGGAGCAGGTAAACCAGTCAATCAGTTATTTTATATCTAAGATAGTTATTCTTTGCACTCATTAAATCATAGTTTTATTAAAGTTAAAAAAGTTGTCACACAATTTTATCTATTGAATTGCAGCAGTCATTTGAAATATTGTGACCATGAACATTTATTTATGCAAGTAAATTTATACTGAAAATGAAATATATTTAAATAGTATTATTGATAAAATAGGAAACATTCTAATTAGGAAAGCTCTTTGTCGTGGAATACCACTCTATACGATATACTACTCATATATTATATGGGAGGTGACTTAATCACCTACTGCAACGCGAAACGTTGAAGAACTGTTTGCAGGGATTAATGACCGACTAGGAGGTCAAACTTGAGGCGTTGAGTTTCAAATCCTTAATAATCTGACAGAGTGCATAATTGGTTGGCGAGATTACTTGAATAGGCTGAGAGTATCGTTGAAGGTTAGTAAGAGATGAAACAACAAAATTTAATTTTATTTACAAAGATCAAAATAAGAAAAATAATAGACAAAAAGGAATAACTTAAATTAAAATAGTCTCTTCATAATTATTATGAGGAGGGATTCTCAAATAGAATTAATTGATTAATGTGACTAGGCTCAGATCTAAAGGGGAAACTTGACAATACTAATAATGGAGGGGGTTTTAGTCTTGCGGGTGGTGACTTCGAGAAAGGTCCTTCTTGCGATGAGGCGAGTAGGGAACAATTCGATGAGGCAATTATGGCACGGTTCGATGAGCCATGTAGGGCACGGTCCAAATTGGGCAGGTGGGGCACGATCCGAACCAACCTTCCGATGAAGATAGCCAATCATCAAAGATGACTTTCGACGGGAAAATTTGGATTGATCTAATTCCACTGGAAGAGGAAACCTCTTTTCCTCAAAGGTAATCGATGGGGATTTTCTTCGGTTCGATTAAACGAAGGGAGACTGTTAAGCAAATTCAAAGGCTTGCCGATCAGAGAAGCTAACAACTGATTGATAGAATAACGGTGGAGAAAGTCTGCTGTCTGATGAATTTTAACGGGACTTGACGAGACGATGGGGACGGCCTTGACGTGCGTGCGGGATACCATCGCACGTGGTCTCAAAGAAATTATGTGTGTGTGTGTGGAGGGGTGGGGGGCAAAGGTTGTTCTTTTACACTCTTAAAGTCATTTTTATTGAATATACCTGATGTGTTAATTCCCTTGTAAAATTAGGCAAACCAATTTGCATCATTGAGCTAAAGAGAATAAAAACCGGAGAAAAATCAATAATCTTTTCCCATAAATAGGAAATTGTATATGTATTCGTACTTGAATATTTTCCCAAAACATAGAGGTGAATATACTACATCACTAACACAACATGCATAACAAGAAGAGGTTTCTAAAATTACATTGTGGAGGCAAACTCCAAATGCACCATTAAAATTTAAAGCAATGCAATTGGTTTCTCATCAACCAAAAAAAGCAGAAATGAAAAACTTTTACATTAAAAATATTTAGATTTTTAGTTTAAAACTATTTAATTGAATACGCTTATGTACAGGAATGCATCCCCCACTGTATGCACATGAAAACTACCCCAAATATATAGAGTATGCGCATAAAAACAAACCTAATGATAAATTAAAAATATAAATTGCATAGATATTTATTCAAAACTTAATGTATTTTAATGTACGTAAGACCAAAAATGCAAGAAAGATAAACTGTGAAAAAAAGAAAGTAGACAAATGAGGACCCGAACCCTTGGGATTGCATTGCAACAGGAAATTGACAAAATGCAAAAGTTTGTATCATTTATTTCCTTACTTTTCCCATTTCCGTTTTAACGGTTGTTTCATGTTTGTTTTCTAATTTTATCAAAACTTTTATTATTCTGCAGAGAATTTGGGCCAAACCATTTACAAACTATTTTAGAGTATTATCCCGGTTATGTTCCACCAAATCTATTTGAGTTTTTTCAAAAGCTTGAACAAAATTGAACATATAGAATCTTTGCATCAGATTTACCTTCTTTAACCTTGCCACTTCTTTAATCTATTTTTTTGGTCATTAGATGACCTTTGTTTTTTTTTTCTTAAAAATTGTGTAACCGCCGTTATTAAGACTTGCCTTCGTTGCCGAATCAACCAAGTTTATTGAAAGTAAGGCATATGTATTTCGCCAGACATTCAAACATTCGGTTTTCTAGCACTATTTACTCATTCGGTCCTTTAAACTCTATCTAGCACCAAAATGTATCGGTAATTCTTTGACTTATTGAACTTTTGAAGATATTTTGAAAGAATATTTAGCTTTATCTTATCTCTTATACTCTTTTGTGCATCTACAAATTATTGAATAAACCCTTAACGGACGTTTCATCACTAAATATTTCGTTGCCGAACCCTTTATTATCTTGTATGGAATTTTAGGGAGGAATAAAATAGCTAGACTATTTTTCTAAAATCTTATATCGATTTCATGTAACAATTAAATAAATTGATTTAATTAAGCTGATTTCATATTTTGACTTCTCCATCTGTTGTTTAACAACAGATGAGGACTTGGTTGAAGTACAGCATTGTTTCAAGCTTATTTTATTACTAATTTCTAAATATTGAATTTGGTAAAGTAAAGATGTTTAACTTAGATGTATGAGTTTTAAGTGCTTTTTATAAATAAACTGGCAAAGGGCCATAAAGCTCTGTCTGACATTGAATGATGCGTGGCATAGTGAGCTTCCTGTAAATAAGTTGTATCATGAGACATCGCGAGTTTGAAATAATAAAATAAAAATATTATTTTCAACATGATGGAGTAAAAACCTCTCAGATGACTATTGCAACATTGATGACTTGCAATACCTAAGATATATTGTGATTTATACTAAATTGAGTATGCTGATTCCGAATCTGTAATTAAAATTATTCTAGCACGTAAAGTCCCTGAGTTACACACATACACTTTAGTTACACATATGGGCAGTGTTGCTTTGGCTACCGTATTGAGAGGATGTGTTGTGTGTGTTCGGTTCCTGCTTTACACTCCTGCTTTATCACGCTGTTAAATTTAGTCATTATAGTAGCGGTTTTGAAACGCTATTTTCATCAAGTGATTAATTGCATTTTTCTTTCAGATTTATCTCTAAACTAATTTGTAAATGAAATAAGATTTTACAAAAGTATATAGCAGGATATATACAAACTAAGTTAAAAACATGAATCGGCGAGGATGTATAATTAGCCCAGACAACCTTTGTTATATCTGTGGAAGGTATATTCTAAGCAACCAGCGGAAAAAAATAAATAAAAGAGTGAAAACTGCATACAATTATTATTTTGGTTGTAAAAGTGGTGACGAAGACAAACCCTTCATCAGCTATTGCAGTTAAGATAATTCATTGCCTGAAGAGGAGGATACCAATGACGATGAAATGTATGGGAATGATTCTAAGGGAGAGAAGATCCAGTTGATAAATCAAGAAAGATTGAAAGATTTGGTGAGGAATTTGTCATTATCAAAGAAGAACACAGAACTGTTGGGCTTCAGACTACAGCAATGGAATCTTCAAGAGGACGGGGCAAAAATATCTACTTTCCGTAAACGCCATGAGACCTTACCTGCCTTCTATCAAGAAGAAGATGGTGCTTGTTTTTGTACTGATGTTAATGGCCTCATGAATCAGCTAGGAAACGAGCATTTACCAGATGAATGGAGCCTATTCATCGATGCAAGCACTGCTAGCCTCAAAGCTGTGTTGCTACAAAATGGTAACAAAAACCTTCAATTCCTGTCCCACTTATTGTTGGGATGATAGAGACATATGACTCAATGAAATTTATTTTAGGTGTTCATTACTTGCACCTTAAGTGGAATATCTGTGGTCATCTAAAGGTAATTCTTTTATTTCTTGGACTGCAGCTAGGATATACAAAGGAGATTTATATGCTGCTTATGCCTATGGAACAGCCGTGACGCTAGGAATCATTATATTGATAAAAAGTGGCCCGAAAAAAAAGAACACATAGTTGGCCGATATAATGTGAAGCACATGCCTTTACATCAAAAGAAGATCTACATTTCACCAATTCATATCAAACTTGGCTTCATCACGAATTTTGTTAAAGCAATGGCCCATGATTCTGATAGATGCCAGTATCTCAAAGAGAAATTTGTTGCAAAGAAAACCAATGCTAAACTTAAAGCTGGCATTTTTGTAGGGCCGCAGATCAAAGAATTAATACGAGAGAGGGAGTTCAGAAATAAACTAACTCTACTTCAGTTGGAAGCATGGGATTCATTTGTGCATGTAGCGCAGAACTTCCTTGGTAATCATAGGGCTTAAAACTATGAAAAACTAGTGGAAAACATGCTAAAGGCCTATCAACGAATGGGGACCTCGTTGCTGGCAGAAGATGTTCTCGCTACTCTCTACGTGGACAATCTTTTGATATTTTTTGGCGCGGCCCAGATGCCCGGCCACCGAAATCCCTAATCTCAGTATATCCTGAAGGCACTGCTATTGAATCCACCGACTGAAAGTCGGATTTTCTTAAGATACATTTCCATCTAATATGGGTGATATTAGTGACGAACATGGGAAAAGGTTATACCGAGATATCGCAATGATGGAAAGCAGTTATCAAGGCCGCTTCAACGAAAACATGATGGGTGACTACTGCCGGTTCCTACAACCGGAGAATCATATATCGACGTACAAGCGCAAGAACAAGAGTCTTAAACATTTTTTAACAAATTTATAGTTAGGTAAGTACTACCTCTTATAAATGTAATACATATCTTGTATGGGTCTGCAAAAGGACGTACATAATGCCAAATAGGGTGCCACGATTCCAAACCTTTGCCCCAAAACGTCTCATTCTTCTAAAATTCGTGTGATTGCGGCGACTTATACCCAAGTGGAGAGTCGCCAGATAGCCTCCTAAAAAAGAAAAAAAAAGAAAAAAACGTTTTTAATTCGTAATAATTACATCATTAATTGATCCAAAGTGACAAAGTGAGTCATATAGACTTGTTGCATAACTCAGAAACCTTACCTCTTAGGACAAATCTGAGCATAGATTTGAAATCAGCGCTCCGGAACTAGGTAGTTACAATAACATCTACTCAAGTAGCAGAGACAAATTTAAAATTTGTTGGCTTGTGTATAATTTGTAAGGTTATAGGAAAAGTTAAAAAAAAATAAATAAGGGCTTTTAAACAAAAGCATTTTATTCCACAATAAAATGTTCGGTTATGAGATATGTGGCGACGAAACGATAACGAGCTAACGGTCGTACGATGAAGCATTCGGCGACGAAAATTCTGGCGATGAAACGTCTGGCGATAAAACATTAGAACACGGTAAAAACCCTTTAGAACAGTGAAAAATGCTAAAATAACCTATCCAAAGCTAATGATAAGGGTAGATTATATGCGAGTAACTGGCAAACCTTGCTAATCCTTGCCCTTTTCAAAGGTTTTAAATAATCTTTTACAGAACAATGGAGTTAAAAAGAAACTAAAGTTCACTCCCAGTTCCCGATCAGGGATATCCTAAAAATGAAATCTGTTGAAAGAAGAAAAAGTGAAAAAATGGCGGAAGAAACTAAGACAACAAAAATCATCAGCCTTAAAAGAAGAATTTCCAACCAAGCGCCCCCTCTCCACCCAATAAAAGAGGAACGATAGAAAAGAAATGAGGAAGTTTTAAAGATCTCGCCTAACAGGAATCAGACAAACTCAGGCTCTTCTTTCGAGGATCTCAGATATTATGACGTTTCGACGACCTTCGTTGAGTCCAATATCCCAGTGACTACCGAGCGTGGCATTTGAAGAAAGGCTTCAACTTCAATGGATGAGAAAGGGGAATAAAACTATTTGCTACATCAACTAAACCTTTCAGTGAGCCAATGATCTCCTGAGAAACGTGGATGGGATAATCAACGTATAACTTAAATGAAACTATCAGGCTTCTTTGGGTGTATGAAAATGATAGATAAAGAAAATAAAGAAGGGGCATAAGAATTAGAAAAGGGTAGGAATAATGAATGGATGGTAAAAGTCCCCACTACAACTAGAACAAAAAAAATAATAATCAACTGCACCTTCTCCAGGCCCAACAGGATTAATTCAAGGAATACTTGTTGATGAATTTCCTGGAAAATAACTATGATACTGTCAGGGCAATTAGGCAAGAAAGAACTGAGGCTCGTCCAAATGTAGGCAAATATCACAACCATCCAAAGGAAACACCATTTATTAGCTTGTCTCATAAATGATTATTATAATGATATACGAATTTCTTCAATTCTTGTTTTGTATTCATTTATCTTTCAATTTCTTTTATTCTTGTATATTTCAATTTATCTTTTAACCCATTAGTGCCCATTGTCCTTTTTTAAAGACCAAAAATATATTTTATAATATCTCATTAATAAATGTAGTTTTCAGAGATATAATTATTTGTCATAAAAAGTATTAGTTCTTTCCTTTCATAATTTACATTAGTTTTCTGGTGAATGTTGGACTTTCTGTTGTTTCAGTTTTCAGCGTTTTGTGAATATCTAAAGAGAAATTACGTTTTTAGTTTCACCTATTATTCAATGAAAAGTTTTCCGGTAAGTAATTCATATATTTCATTAATAATTTTATATTAGGTAAATAAATGTTCTAACTGTCCTTTGAAGTAAAATTTTTTTTTAAAGAAGATTATTCAAATATAGTATGCTCTAGAAGTTTAGTCCTGAAATAAAGACCATGGGCATATGGTTGCCATTTTTCCTAAATTATTTGAATACTCAGTAAAATTGAAATTCATTCTATTCAGTTCGTCAAGCTGTAGAACATACAGAAAAAATGACTCTCCTACTGAATGACAATTCATCAATATATTTGAAATCCCCCTAAAATAATCCTAATCAAATGCCAAGAATCCAAAAGCCTATATATAAAAGTGTTATTATCTATAATATCAATTACCTAAAGAACCCAAATGATCATAAAACTTATTGTGATAATATTTCAGCATATTTTGACCCGATTTCACAAATATATATGTCGGGGTATGACATTATATTATATCAAAACCATATTATATCTATGGAGGAGGGAACAATAACTTAAAGGCGAACCGATGAAAGAGACGGAACACCACGAGTTTAGACGAAAAAAAGTGCGAGATAAGAGTGCAACGAGGTCGGGTAAATTATGGGCAATGGCAAAGCTCAAGGATATTTAAAGAGGTATGTGCAAAAATATAATTTTATTTACATAAAAATAATGAGAGAATTGATGGGCAAAATTACATCAGAGAATAAATGGGCAAAATTACATCAGATGAATTAATGGGCCAAATTACACCAGTAAACGAGGGGGGGGAGGGGAATTGTAGTTAAGAATCAGGCTGTGAAGTTAAAATTAATGTATTACGGGAGGAGACTATTCAAATGGGGGGAATTAACTCAAATGGGTTACTGAAGGGAAAGAGGGGTTGGATTACGGAGGATTCCGGGTGAGATGTTGGGGTAAGGCTTCACGGATGTCTTCTGCACGTGAGGCGAGGCCACTCGGAGCGATCATTAAATGGAATTACCTCACTGGCTGGGGCTAATTCCAATACACAAATAGTTCGGCCGTCACTTTTCTTTCTTGTTAGCACCTGACTTGGAACTAGGGGCATCTTCTTGGGACCAGGCGAGACTTCTCCTATCTGTGTCTGTCTCATGGGAAACAAGGACTATATATGTCTGAGGCTCTCCCCGCCGGGGGGGAGGGGTTAGTGAGAAAAAGCTCTACTCTCGAATGGCCTTGGATATGCTTGCCGAGGCTATTCTAACCCGTGTAAAGGTGAACCGTGGTGGACGCAGTTCGAGGCTACCGCTTTTGGAAAGGACGGGGGGGTAGGCTACCAATTTAAGCCTAACAGAACCTTCCACAGCACATGGAAGTTACGTGTGGACAAGAAATTCCACGTGGAATTCTCTCACAGAATTCATTAGAAATCAGAATCACGGGCAGCATACGTTCAAACAGATCATCCAAGTGCCTTCTGAAAGATAATAAGTTCTTAAAAAAAGGAGATTGTGGTTCATATAACTACAGATTTAAAGCGATAATGGAACTTATTTTGAAGTCATATGATAATAGTATTTTTCACAATTGGGAGCAATCATCAGTCTGTTACTCAAGTTGGAAATGCGAAAAGATTTTCAACCAGTCAGAAAAAGGAAAGAGTTATTCCCCAGCCATTTCTCATTGGCCAGTCTAATAAATATATGAGATGCGTGGATTACTTAGTCTGGCTTATTCAAACACATCGCATTTCTAAGAAATGTTACTTCCTTTTATTTCAAAATTTGCTTGATATAGCAAAGGTTAATTCCTGGAGCATATATTGGTTAGTAACTAGAAGTCGTTTGTCATTAATAGCCTTCAAGAGGCCAGTTATAAGAGCTTTTATGAAACTATCCTATGCTTCTGATCCCGAAATTTCTGGACAATCAAAGGTACTTTGTGCAAAAATAATACCAGAATTAGATTTTCTCCTACAAGACATATTCTCGATCGAACTGAGGGAGAGCAACATATGGAATGTGTTCTTTGTAAGAAAAAAAAGATTGAAACGAATGTAAAGCTTGTAATGTTGGACTTCATATGAGTGAATATTTCAATAAGTGGCATTCAAAGTAATCTTTTTTACTTAGAGAAAATAACGAATAAGGATTTTTATTTAAAAATGGGAGGTAGTTTATATTTAAAATAATAAATATTGCCTTAATTGCAACTTTACCGACCAAAAATCTTCGACTCAAGGCAGTACAATACGAAATTTGGATCCGCCTTGGAGAAGAATGAGGCGAAAGCTTAGTAGGAATAACAAACCCCTTGACTCAGTTAAGCCTTTATGAACTTCTGTTTGTAAATGTGACGAAAATACAAGGAAGCTTGTAAAATTTCGCATCTATGATGATAAATTTTCCTTTATACGTTTTATAATATCATAATGTATTCTAATCTCTCCATCAAAGTTTGTTTCTTACAGGTTTTAGCCAATTTTTATAAGAAATAACTGATGTTTAAAATCGTATATTGTATTAGTTAAATCGCAGTTATTACTAACATCCAATGAAATGGTTTATTAGCGAAAATCCTTTTCCTTGTGTAAGGTGCCGTGTTTGTCCATAACCTATAATGCCTTCTAATGATTAAAGTGTTAACTAATTCATCTCTCTCTTCATATTTTAAAATATTTCCTGTATATTCTATTACCTTTCTTGACTTAATATAGTATTGTAAACAAAGTCTTGGATATATTATGTTATAAGAAAAGCTCGTGCCGTTTTTTCTGAAAAACTGTTCCAATTTTATTGGTTAAAAAACAAGACAAAGTCTAATTAAATAATAAGAATTACTATGCAAAAGGATTTGAGCTATAATATTTATTCTAGAAAGACAATTAATCCATATCGGTAGCAACCGTATAATTAGAGTTGCTACCTAGCCGCAGTCTATATACTCGTATATGTCATTTGAGCTTCCATAGCCGAATATTTCATAATTGAAAGCATATTTTCGTTTAAAAAAGCAAAGTATTCTTCATCTTGAATCCTGTATTCGCCTCACAATTCTAAGTATTTAATAGCCACATTTGCCCCTAAGGTTTTTATGAAAATTTCATGGCTAAAGAAATTAAAGGACTAGACACATCTGAATACAGTTAATCTTATCTTATTTCTGTGTATTTTTGGTTGATCAAAGAGTTGCATTATCCTAAACTAAACGAGATTCTGGTTTTTTATGCTGCTTTTGAACATATGTATACTGTTCATGGGTTTTATGTTCATTTTTCTTCAAAGTTTCACCTGAATATTTTTTGTTATTTTTTTTCAAGATTTGGGCAGAAAGAAAATATAGATCATTTCTTTAAAAATTTAAGGAAATTTCAGAAACAATTGAATTCTTAATGTCGCATTTTCTCATTTTAAAGTTCGACCAACCACTCTTAACGTGATATCTTATCGTTGTACATTTCTTTCATCTTTCACGTGGGTATTATTCATTCACATTTAATTTTATTTTTTATCCCTCTCCCTTATGAATGAACATGTGCATAGTCAAACACAATGGAGCAAGCTTGTCTAATTTATAATTTAAGGAAGAAGTGCAGGACTCAAATGTCGTTCAACTACAGCTGGTTCATTTTAGGGGAAAAATAACCTGTTTTCTGAATAATTTTACGTTCAAAAAGTCAAACTTAAGTTGAATAAAGTTGATACAAGAATATCGTAGTATATATGGTAGGATCTTTAGCTTAAAATTCATTCGTCCTAAATGATTGCTAGAAATATTTACACTTTATGATCTTGATTATCCTTGCAAGCGTTTCGAAATGGTTTGAATTTTAGCTGATTGAAGAAAGTCAAGATGTTCAACGTGATCAGAATGGAAGATAGAGCGATAAGTCTCATTGTAAATCACTTTAAAATAAAGGCTACTCAAGTGAAGATGCAAGAAAATAATTGGTTTCACAGATAAAAAGAATTTCACCTTGAAGGTTGTCACAAAGAACCAAAATAATATAGGGTATGCTATAAGAAAAAAGACAGACATACTCAACATTTTTTGATTAAGGGGCACAATTTTGATGTAGTGAATCCCAAAATTCCATTGGTTTCGTTTATTAAGCGCCACATGGTGTTTTTATAGTTTTTTTTTACATGGTCTGCTATTTTATTTATATGCTAGAAAGTTCTTTCTTATTTCTTGAAATAAATGAATTCTGGAGATTTTTTTTACAGCATATGAACCTTAAGCATCTTTGATTTCTTTCGAACAATTAAAACGCTTGCTAATATTTTAAAATTAAATTCACTATTAAAAATATATTGAATAGAAAAAGTAAGCTTCACCTTTACACAAATTAAGTTGAATGCTCGGCTAAGAATTAGTTGTAGCCACTTTTTACAAAGCGCCCCTTTACAAAATTAAATTTTTAATGCATATTAAAAAGGTTGGAAGACAAGTTATATCCCTGAAGATGAACTGTTTTGATAGTGATAATTTTGTATGGGGTAAGATGAAAATATTGATAGCTTTCCTAGTGCATATAGAGTAGTTGTCGTTAAAGACTCTAATTTCAATACCGAAAGAACTACGAGAGAACTAAGTGTTTCTCTCTTCTCCTGGATGAAAGCAATGATCGGATGCCAAGTATTTAAGTAAGAGTAAATAATTTGCACCATCCTAACCTTTTATCCTTGAAAAAATCTCGTGACTAAATAAAATGCACATAATGATCAAAATGACAACCGCTGGCATTTCCAAAGAGAAGAGGGGTCGATTCTCGTATGGGTGGGGGATAATATTGTTCTTTGACACCAAACAGCAATCATAGAACCGATCTTGGTTACGCAATTTCGCAATGTATTATATTCTTAAATATCCAGGAAATAGTGAGAATCTAAGTGTTTTCTAACTATATTTTCAAGTTCATTATCAAGGAACTCGAAAATATAGTTCAAAATTACTGGATACCTTTCTTTATTTACCTGGGGGGATTTCTGCAATTATTGCTTCTCTTACGCAATTTTGTGTGTGTACCTTTTTATCCAGTAAATTATCTTTACGGCAAAGCGTAATTACTTTATTTTGGAAAATTTGCACTATAAAAAAGTGTTTTTAGCAGGAAAGGCTTAAGTTAAAATTAAATCAATCGTTCTCTAATGAGATGCAGTTTAAAATTAAAATAATTTAACATAGAGAAAAAGAGATGACAGATTCAATAAAAATTTACCACTTCAACTGTATAAGACGAAGATTATGTTAATATATCAGTTTGAGCTACATAAAAATAATTCCAGAAAGATATTAAGAAATTTCAGTATACATAGTAGAATCAGAGGAAAATATGTAACATTTTTATATAAACTTTGTTTAGAATAACAACCATATTACTTTTATCCAGACGAGTGACTACAAAAGCTGATTCGATTGGTCTTTCTTACACTCCCTTCCTTGGCCTGTGTGAAGATTGTTCCTCAATGAAACCCGATCGAGTGCCATAATGGTTGTCATTGCTATAATAACCCGATGCAAGGCTGCGTTTTGGGCAGTTTACTTTCTGGTATAGAATATAATTTCAACCAACAAATTGGTAGCGCCTTCTCCCACCCACTTGTACTTTGAAGAAGTTAAGAGTAAAGGTTAAATTAGGACAGAGAAATATTCTTTGAAGGGGGTTGGATCGTTTCATTTGATCAACTTTTACTGGAAGTAAAAGAATAATTATTAATATGATAGTGTGCCACTCCTTTTGGATCTGATCCATGAGCATAATGTCTCTTGTCTTATATTAGTCAAGAAGAGAGAGAGAGAGCGAAAGGTAGGATAGAGAGAGAGCGAGAGAGAAAGAGAGAGGGGAAGAGAAATAGATAGAGAGAGATCGTGCATCAAAGGAACCCCACATAGTGTCGAGGGAAAAGATAACTAAATTGAAAAGCAGAAATATTGTTGTTACAAGCCAGGGCAAATAAATAATGGTTAAAGAGGAGATTGATAAACAAAGAGAGCTTAAATAGTCTCTAGGCTACTCTTAAGTGTAAGAGTACCTGATCGTGTGCAACTTCTTTTGTAAATGGATCTCTACATATATATACTATATATATATATATATATATATATATATATATATATATATATATATATATATATATATATATATATATATATATATATATATATATATATATATATATTTATATATATATATAAATATATATATATATATATATATATATATATATATATATATATATATATATATATATATATATATATATATAAATAAATATATAAATATATATAAATATATATATATATATATATATATATATATATATATATATATATATATATATATATATATATATATATATATATATATATATATATATATATATATATATATATATATGTGTGTGTGTGTGTGTGTGTGTGTGTATACAACGAGTTTCGTGAATTTTACCTATCCGTTAAAAATGTATTTAGCGAAGACAATGCTGGAACTAATTAGAAAGATTTTCATGTTATGTGAAAGCAATAGGTATATTATATAAGAATCAATTGATACATTCTTTTGGGTGAGATTGTTTGAAATATCCTTTGAACAAATCTTCCCTGTTGATGACCATTAATGGCTCCTAGAGTGCATGTGTGGAAAACTCTCAAGGTGATTGCATGAGTAATCAATAAAGGCAACTTAGCCCACAATGAAAATGAAAGGAAAATTCCAAAAAATACTAAATGGAAATTTTGCATTCCGAGTTGATTATCAGTGTTGAAAGAGGATGATCCCGATTGATTGTAGTAAAAACACACGGAAGATAGCCAATTACCTTACAAAAATGTTTTGTCTGATGAGAATAAA
This sequence comes from Ceratothoa steindachneri, assembly GCA_963969495.1. NCBI lineage: Eukaryota > Metazoa > Arthropoda > Malacostraca > Isopoda > Cymothoidae > Ceratothoa > Ceratothoa steindachneri. Next base: position 62,578,330 of record OZ018320.1, read on the forward strand.
TTTAATTTAAATTGTATAATTAATTGCAACAATTGCACACACTGGTGACAATAGAATCCACATATTTATGCGTAACGACATATAAATTTACTTTTTCTTTCAAAAGGCTAGGTTGGTCTATTCTTTTTCGATGGTAAATTTACCTGCCTTAGCTACCTTAAGATGCTTAGATTAAAATGTTTTCCTGAATTCAAAACGATCGAGCATCTCTTCATTACCATCACGATGCCAAGAAGTACCTTGATGAAACATTACCTAATTCAGGAATCGGGCAGCCAGGAAGTATTAAGTGTCTACCACGGTCACCAGATTTAAAGCCAATTGAAATTTTGGGTTCATTGGCAAATTGATGTACCTATACAGAAGAAGAGCTACACCAGTTAAATAATTAAAGCGTATGGATGAAGAAGTATGTAAAAATATCGTACAAATATTTATTTTAAGTCTGGGAATCAGTGAATAAAACAGCGCAGTCCGAACACTTACCCTTTTGTTTTGATGTTGTATTTGTTACCTATAAAAGTCATCTGAATTAGTTAGTAAGCAGGTATCTTATGTGTTAAAAAATCTATACTTGTCACAATTATGCAAAACACAAACAAAGCAAAGTAAAAGCTGATTCCAAGGGCTTTCGTCATTATTTACACTGATCTCTTCATAAACTGAACAGAAAGAGAAAATGCAGGAGCCTAAATAGTAAATGTGGCCATTTTTTCCCCAAAGCCTGCGTAGTTGGAAGGACAAAATCATATATAATTCTAATTTGCAACAAACGAAATAATAGTGGTATTTAATGAAAACAACCAGATGTTCATGATTTTGTGGAAAGTATCTATACATATATTCATATTTTAAAATATCGGTTTCAAATATAAATAAACATTAAAAGAATATAAAATAGAAATGACTTAGCCCATTGTATCCAAAGATAACAACAATTTCAGGCTTCATAGCCCACGAAAGTCGGGGTTTTTTCTTTAAACTTCCGACAGTTGCAAAGTGCATTTCTTGACCTTTTTCTGGTCATTCTTTTCAAGACTTGGATTAGCTTTCGCTCTTTTTCGGCCAACGATTTAAATGTTGGAGTTATTTCTCTTAATTTATTGCCAACGAAATAGTTTTAAGTAGTTTCTTTAAAATATAACTTCAATCAAACATCGGCAAAAAGTCAGTTATATCATGTAAAACAACAACTGAAAAACGCCGCATTTTATTTATTACTGATAGTTCTTTTTGTTACACGTCTTTCCCAATAGTGTTATTCTGGCATTTACGGGCGATACTAATCAGATATGTGACAGAATTTACCTTTGTGGTTATCTTTTTAAAAAACGGGATTAGGAGTCAGGGACTAAGGCGGAAATATCCTTCAGAGTAGTTAAAATTTAAGATTTCACGAATGACTGCTTCTTCAAATATTTTTATTTCGATTGTTGAGTTACATCTGAGGATCAGTTTTGTTTTCTTGAAGACGTTAAGGTGATGTAAGATTATAGAATGGTTTGCGATATTAAAGATTTTATATTTCCCGCGAAGATCACGTTATACGGAAATGAGTTGGGATAGTGAGCATTCCCTTTTGGCGACATAAAAATCGAGGCAGCCACAACATGGAATAATATATAATTCTGGATCGGAGAGGAACAGTGCGCTGGCTTATTATGAAGAACTCAATTAAAAGTAAAATTGGAAGAGAAGGAATTCTGCGACGCTTCTGCAAATTCTTTGAGGCTTTAAATTTTGAAGTAAAAGACAGGGAAATAGATCGCTTAGTGTAAGATTTGGTGCCTATCTTAATTGGAGAGAAAAAGGTTGACTACCGGATTTCCAAGTGGTAGGATTCAATTAGCTAGGGTGGATAGTGGACAAATATAAAGGGATTTGTAAAGGGATTCAATTTATTTCCAAGAACAATAAAATCACAAATCCTGTATTAACGTAGAAAAAGTGAATTTGTCATAGAAGAAAAGAAATGACGGTATGGTTTCGGATTTGACGGTTTAAGATCGACTGTAAAGGATGGACCCCTAGAAGTACTTACATACCCCCTTAACTTAGAGAAATGGGAGCACGTTATTAAATTCCACTTTATCTGTAAAATGGATATTTATGTGTAAGTATGTAGTTGTTGTACGGTGAGGAATGCGTGAAAATTCTTTCTATATTGTGGCCACGCTGAAGAGACAACTTTTATACTGCGGAGGTATGGATCTGCATAATTGTCGTGATAATTAAGTTTAATAAAATTTTTCAATAAAACGATTACCTTACTTAAGCCATATTTTTGCGGGTAAAATTCATGATTGGTGGTGAAGCTATTGCTTGAGGCGACTAAATCTACAAGTTGAATAATTATTTCCGTTGGGAGAGAGATATTGTCGTAGGGACAAGGTCGTTGAGTGACCTTGTACTGACTCTTCTCGGACGGAACAGGTAGGGAAGGGTCAAACTGAGCGCGTAGGAAAACAATAACAAACTGAGCGCGAGAGTTGGCCTAAGCTAAATAACTCCTAGGGGTTCTGGGTTGAGATAAACTGGTTATAGAAAAATACTTTACTATATACAAAAATAAGGAATATATGTAATTCTACAATGGATACACAACAAGAAATTAAGGGGGGGGAAGGATATAGAAGAACGATCCAAGGTCAAGCAGACTTTGGGTTTAACGGGTCCTCGATAAGGCTCGTTCACTGGACGTACGAACGAACTTCTGAGAGAAAACGGGTAGGCTGAATTCCTATGGAGACTCACGAAAATCGGATAGCTAGGGCCTGGAGACGTCGGGGGTTTGCAATGTCTGGTTGCAAACATTTTGTTTAACCTCGCTGAAGATGAACGAGGGAGTAAGCCAGGCGGGAACGGAGATGACCAGAGGTTGATAAAGGTTTGTCTGTTCACTAGCGTCTATCTGGCGAGAACCCTTGTCTTCTGCTGCGAGCGAGACAGAGTCGAGGGCGGCTTGTCGCTTCACGAGGCTGGTGGTCACGGGATGGCGGGTGATACGCACGGGATCTGCACGGTACTGCTATCCTCAACTGTACTCGCGACCCTACTGGCAACTGTACTGAATTCTTGTGGCCCTTGTCTTTGCATTATGTGGCCTCAGCCGAAGTACATCACCCAACGCGCAGAAAGGGAGGGGCTCTTATCAGATGAGGCGCGTCCTGCGTGGATTCTCACGGTCACGCGGGGTTTCTGATCTGATTTGAATTCGCCTAGCCTCAAACGCTCTCGTTATCTGCTCCGAAAGTGCACCAGTTCCAAGGCGATGTATGTACACGTGTGGCTTACGGCCATTCCATGGCATCCCACGTTGGGTTATTTATCTCTAGAGGACACTTCTTCCCTACCAAGATGGAGCTTCCTAGGGAAGTGACATCTGACTAATGTGAGGGGATTGCAGCTTTATTTTGCATTAATAACCGGACACGAAAGGTGTAATATCAGGGAATCTAATACAAAATAAATCAAATTAAGTGGTACTCCGGGAATACAATCGTGTTCTCTCAATATCAAAACAAACAAAATAAAAAAATAAAAATAATAACAGGAAGAAAAACCGGACTAATTTGGATATAGTTATAGTTATTATTGTCCTGGCAACCTGGGGCTTAAATATACAATTATTATACAAAAAAAATAAATTATCGTGATATATATATAGGTGAAACAAAAAAAATATTCTTACGAGGGGCGGTCAATACGTTTTGCGAATCGGTCGGGTAAAAGAGAGGTAGGGGATTGGCTGTTTGTGGGGGCGTTAGGACAAGTCATGACCTGCAGCCGCACGCTCCTGCCTTGTTTATTTAAGAAGCAGTAGCTGTTTGCAGATCGTTAGTCACAAATTTATCAACAATGGAGAAGGTTGAGCACCGTGCAGTGATCAAATTTTTGACCAAGGAAGGCAAGAATGCAAAAGAGATCCATAAACGCATGGTTGTAGTGTACACTGACCCGCCCCTTCCTATGCAACCATTGCTCGCTGGAATAAGGAGTTCCGCCATGATCGTGAGTCGCTTGAAGATGACTCCCCTCCAGGACGCCCGTCAGACGTCACAAATAAGGACAATGTGGCCCGTGTGTAGAGGATGATCCTCGAAAAGTGATGGGTGAGGGTCGAAGAAATCAAGCGAGAACTTGGAATATCACATGAAAGTGTTATCAACATCATCCATGACAATTTTGCCATGCCTAAGGTCTCTGCCCGTTGGGTCCCTAGAAACTTCACGTTCCATGATCGCCTTGAACGTCGTCAAAGTCCACAAAGCTAAAGTTGCCTAAGCTGCCCTGTGTGAGTGCGGATTAGAGTAGCTCAACCATCCCCCCTACAGTCCAGATCTGGCCCCTAGCGACTACTTTTTATTCCGCCAGATCAAGGCTGCACTGCGTGGACGCCGGTTTGAGGACGATGAAGATGTCCAGCTTGCCGTCCAGGAGTGTATTGAACAGCAGTTGGGAGATTTCTGGTTGTTGAGAATTCGAAGCCTCAGGAACAAGTGGCGCAAGTGCATTGAATTCGAGGGTAGTTATATTGAAAAATAATAAAACACTTTTTCTCATATCTCGTTTTCTTATATATGAATTGCAAAACTTATTGACTTCCCTTCGTATAGTGAAACAAAACTAAAAGAATTGTCCTAAAAAATATTAATATATGAAACAGTTACTAAATAATAAAATAATTAATACAAAAGGATTTCTAATCAAGTGGTCTGCTAGACAGTTTTCGCAGCCCTTAATTTAAACGATCTTAAATTGAAATTCTTTGAGAGAGAAATTCCCCCTAATCTGGCGACCGTTGTTACCTTTGATATTTCGTTAATAGGAGAGTGGCTTATGATCGGTCTCGATATTTAATTCTTTCCGGAAGAGAAACATCGTAAAATTCTGGACGCCTCAGATAATAGCGAGCGTTTCATTCTCAATTACCGAGTAGTTTTTCTCGCGGAGGAGGAGTTTAAGCTAGCAAACGTGAAGGGAACCTTTCACCATTGTTACTATATTTGGTAAGGCCACAGCTTATCCCTTCGTTACTATATTTGGTAAGGCCACAGCTTATCCCTTCGTTACTTGCGTCGGTTCGTATGCCAAAAAGTTTATGGAGGTCGGGTAAACGGAGGATTGGTGCTGAAGCTAACTTTAAAAGTTGGTCTACCTCAAGATTGAAAGATTTTCTTAAGTGTATGGGGAGGGGATACGGATAAGAACGGATGGGTTCCTGGGTAGTGAGACCGATATGGTGCTCAAACTGAGAAGCATAACCAGGGATGTCTGAAATAACGTCACTGAATTGCTTAAGTGAGGCTTCTTGTTGATTCTTTTGAAGGATTAAAAGCTGATTATTTTTACTTAACTCGGAAGAAGGGGATTCGGTGGGGTCTTACAGGACGTGTAGAGGATAATCAGTGTCTTGATCCACACAGACTACTTGTACTAAGAACAAGGTGCTTAGCAGGTAGCCGGACTTCACGGCCGATTCTTCGTCTAGTGTCACAAGCTGGTTGGCACAGGTGCGACGGTGTTATTTCTTAAGCATATTTACGTGAAGTAGCTTAGTGTCGGGCGGAGTTTGGATTTAATAATCAACGGGGCCACGCCTCTGTATCAGAGGGAAAGGGCCCTTCCATTTATTCATAAGCTTGTTGTTCTTTATAGGGGGTAATAATAAAACCTCTTCTCCAGGGTTAAATTTCCGATCTTGGGCCATACACTCAAAATACGCCTTGTACTTGACCAAGTTGGTTTCAGCATTCTGATACGCGATCTCTGCGCACTTTTCTAGCATCTGTCTCAAAACCACGAGGTGAGCGTAAGAGGATTAAATATCTTGGTCTAACATTTGGTTGGAGAAGAGCTGCTTGAGGAAGCTAAGGGTCCCTCTAACGTTACGCCCATAAAGGAGCTCAAATGACCCTAAAACTAATGTGCGGTAGGTAATTTCCGGGTACACAAAAAGGGCTACCAACAGAAAACGGTGCCGTCCTCTGGGTTGTTCGGCGCACAATTTCTTGTAAAATAGATTTGAGTGAGCCGTTTAGCCTTTCACAAAGACCGCTCCTAGCTTGGTGAAAGGGGGGAGGTTGAAAGGAGTTTATCATTAGAAGTTTGCCAACATACTCCATCATCTGTGAGGTGAACTGGCGGCCGTGATCGGATAGTATCTCTTTAGGTAATCCCACGCGTGAAAAGATGGAGACACTTGCTTCGGAGTTGCGGTCGATCTTCTTCAATGACACGGCCTCAAGGAATTGGAGGGCAAAATATATTAAAGTAAGGACATAGCTGTGACCTTCACTCGACAGGGGATGTATTGGAACGATGAGATCGATGGTGACACCATAAAATGGCCTTGAAATTAGGAGCCCTTCTGCAGCGATGTCGGCTTAATTCTTCCCTTTGCGGTCGTTTTTTGGTAGATGACGCAGGCCCTGCAGTAGCGAAGGATCTCATCATGTGCACCTGCCAATAAAAGTATATAAAATATTTTGGGGGGGTCTTTATGTGGCTAAAGTTGCCTGAAAATAAGCTATGATGGGCAGTGCGTAAGATGTGAACAAAGTAGGCACGTGGAACACACATTACTTGAGATCGTGGGTTATCGCCTTCGGAGCACGCGCAGTATAATAATCCGTCGGTAACGAGGTAGGAGATCACCTTGTCTTCTCGAGTGGCCTTTTGTTCTTTAGCCTGGGCCTTGGCCCAAAGGGAACGGAGGGAGTTTCAACTATTGTAGTTCTTTGCGAAGTCTTCAGTTTTCACGTTATTAAATTTGGAAGAGCAGGAAGTTACTAGGGTTGTGGGCGCCTCTGAATCTTTTAGCTTTTGGAAACGGGTAAAGACGGGTTAAGTCACGGAGCTGGAGGGTACTCGTGGGCATTGACAAATAAGGACGGAGCAGAATTTAATTGGAGCCACGACTACTTCTCCCCAGTCAGTGAAGTACGAACAATCGATGAAGCCTTTAACAATGGGAAAACTATTGTTACGTTCCAAGTAATCCTGCACAACAGCGAATTTATCGTGGTCCAGTGCTACAGGGGGAAGGAGCCCCTCTGATACTACTATACAGGTGCACCCTGTATCTCTTACAAGCATAGATTCATGGCAGCCATTAATCGTTATCGATTAAAATTTAAGTACCCCAGGGGTATTCTTATCAAATAAGAAGTTTACCCGGTGGCCAGCGGCGCTTGGGGTGCTCAGGAGAAGATAGCAATCTGGTAGTTATGATGCGAGTGCTGACGTGGCCCATACCTATTGACTTAGTGAGGTGAGTTACTTCTAAGCTGGGGGTCCTGGGGGCAGTGGCTCTTCACTTGGCCTTACACGGAAGTAGTGAGGCAATACGCAGATGGTAGTTGTCCTTGAAACAGGGAAGATTTGTAACGAGCCCAGATATATACGACTTCCACGGAAGTAGTGAGGCAATACACAGATGGTAGTTGTCCTTGAAACAGGGGAGATTTGTAACGAGCCCAGATATATACGACTTCCCGGTTAAAGCGACAAATACGGGTTGATCGGGAGCTGGCACCGGGTCTATCGGCAGAGGTTATAGCAACTTTTACTGATAGGAGTCTGGTAAGGTATCATCTATTGTCCCGTTGTCTTGTTGCCAGCTCCCGTCCTACCATCTTGGTCGCTCTCACCGGGACGTCGGATACATCTGGGGTTGTTATGACTCTCATCTGTTTTCAGGACAACAAACTTCTGTGTATTGCCTCACTACTTCCGTGACAGGTCTTTAGACTATTCCTTTTTATCTTGTCACCCATTCTTTGGGTTTCGTTATGGAGACATACAGTTACTTAGAAGTGACCTAAGACGGGGAATATTTTTGTGCTGATTTTCCGGGAAAGTAGGGCTTATTCGACGTTTTGTCGTTAGTAGTTTAATCCTGTAATATTTGTGACCTGTTTGTGCATTATATTTATGTAATGCATTTGAGGTAGCATTCCTTATATTATTTTACCCAAGCAGATATCTGAGAACCTTCCTGCTGGACTTTTGTATTTCTATTGGGCCAAGAGAACTTAGTTCCTCCTCTTGCCTTCACAATAAATATATATATTTAAATTGTAATATTAATTAATGTGGCCACTCTTGGGCTAGATCATGCGCTCCAGGAAAAGCATGAATGCCGTGCACATGTTGCGAACGAATTCCTTCCGCATGTTGACCCACATGAGGTTAGCGGAGAGATTCAGCTCGTCGACGATGCTGTGGAAAACTTTGCAGGCCTTGCACTAGACGTGCGCACACAAGCTGTAGTCGAAGGGATTGAGGTCGAGCGACTGCAACGATCAAAATCATTCTTCCAGAAGTTCATTTTTTACCCAAACCACTCCTGCATGGTTTTAGCCGTGTGGGCCAGAACACCTTCCTCCTGAAAAGACGTAGTCGGCCTTCGTCTTCATCTTTCTCACCCAGCGCAAGACATTCGTCGTCATGATTTCTCTCTAATCGGGGCGGTGAGTATGCAACCGGTCAGGAGTCCGGCAACTTGGTCCTGGAGACGTGGCAGACATTGTAGACGTCCTGGACGAAGCTATTTATACGGTATTTATGCTTATTAATGAGCGAATGGATCAAAAAGATTTTATCATTATAAAAATGAGAATTGGATTGGCTTTACACTTCAATTTTTTGAAAAGGCAACGCCAGCGCTCTCAAAGTTGTTTCCGTATCAGGTCGGTAAGCAGTGGCCTTTTTACGAACCCCCAGCTCTTGTGCCCCTTTTGTATGAAGAGCCACAGATACCGTGGCCACCAAGACATTATTCTTCTTCTCGAGGTGACATTGAGCCCAGTAGTTATATCGGACTGGTTGTGCCCCGCTCGCAGCAAACCATGGATCTCGATTCTTTTCATCTCCATCTCGACACAATTGCATAAAATGAAAGAGAACATTGAATGACACGTGGTGGAAAGTACATCTTTAAGTTTGTTTAACGCAAATTTTCTATCACACACGTAAACCCCTCGAAAGATAAAATAAAGAGTATAGCAGAGCCTTAGGAAAACCAAGTAATCCTAGAGAATATTAAATCAGATTTTTTTAACCCTTTCTCGTCTGCTTCTAGGCATTTCTTTGAGTGGCAATGCATAATGTCAGAAAAGTTCAATCATATTAAGATGCGGATGATGATGAGGCCTTTTTAATAGTTAGACTGACCCAATCATTTTTTTCCATTATAATTGAGGTTTTTCTTTTATAACGGTGCTTAAGATCGCTATCAAACTATAACAAATTTTTTCCAACTAAGACGCCTTCTAGTTGCCATTGCACGTTGCACTACACAGCGTGGTTCGATTGTAAAAGTCTTTCAAAAATACACCAGAGAAATAAAGCTTGCATGTAATCACAAAATTACATGGATTCACGTACCTAAACTTCTTTTTTTAATCATCACCCGAGATTCGCGATTAAAAGTAGGCGATTCATCTTGGTGCCAAATAAATTCTCTTCTCAATCTTCGCCCTCCCGATGCGCTTTTAATTTGGCACCAAAATGAGCTTCGCAAATTTTTCCCTTTTGTCTTTTACCGAGGAGGAGACGCTTAGAAACTGGTGGGTATTTTAAATTAAAAACCTCCCCCATAAGAAGGATTCAGTCTCGCAAGCCGTGTCGGGTGCATTTATTTTGATCTACAACTAAGTCTACCAGGTAAAATAGGAGTTTAAATCAACTCCCAAATTTGAGCTTTCTTAAAAACCATCCGATTTCAAAGAAATTATAAACTTAAGTTGTGGTTACCTTTTAAAACTACTTTACAAATATTTAACTAAATCAGGCAAGTGCGTTAGCTATTAACGAGGCTCAAGTAAACTTTCAGTGCCTAAGACTAAATCTGACCACCGTGACCACTAAAGCATAGCAGATGAACGAGCGAATTAGCGTTTCCTAAAATAAAATCTTATAAATCTGATCTTTTAGATTTTAAATCTTAATTTTCACTAGTGCAACGATAGGTATTTTCACTAATAGGAAAATAACGCCAAATATGCAGGTATTCAAACATAATCATATAACACTGTTTTATTGCTATTTATTGTTACAAATTATATTTATGTTTACTACATGTTTACAATCATAGATATTCTAGATGGTGGTTCTTGTTTAATTATCCGAGCGGGCCAGTTACTTAACTCTCGAACCACCAGGGCTATGTAACATAGCAGTGGACATATTTTCACTTTTTCTCAGATAACCACTTTATTTACAAACACGTTAAAAAATTAAAGGGCATTGCCACTTTAATTTTTGCGTCTTAGCTTTGGTTAAATAAAAATAATATCTTATTTTAATTATATTTGCGAGTGGCTAAGTGAGACTACTATTAGCTCCTCTTGGGATCTCTTTCTGGAAGACTTAAATACCACCTCATTACATTAAATTTTTAAGTTGGGAGGTTTGCTATGACTGGCCATTCAAGGAACGTGCGTTTATTGCCGAACGGGTGCAAGATTACGAGAGTTGTGTGCTATGAAAGGAAAATGAAAAAACTTTTGAGAATTTAGGAACAAATAGTTGTTACATTTTAAAACATCGACCCAAATCAGAAATTAATCTGAAATCTATTAGGAGAATGCAACTGAATTAGTTCTTATCAAGGGTCACATTAAAAATTAGCTCGTTCATTCATTCTAAAGGGCTGCTAATTTCGAATAATCCTTTTATTTTCGTAAGAAACAACGTCGCCGAAACGGAGAATACTTTACTTAGCAGGATTTATTCTTCGTCTCGATCTCGTTTACTAAATTGAACCATATTCAAGGCTATACCACTACCTCTCTTAGTCAGGAAATGCACCTTAATGAAATCAGGGACTATAATTAACCTACACATTGATTTTATTCCAAATATGCGCTATAAGAAATGATGATTTTTCTTAATGAGTGACCGTATTTTTATTATCTAGTGGAAAATAAGGGATCATCTTCAAAATGTTTTGATATTTGATAGGAGTTAACTATGAAGACCATTAGATACTGATGTTTGTTCATGTGCAAAAATGAAAGCCAATTTCACTTTTGCCTCTGAATCTTAGTATTTTCTGCATTCTTTTTTATTAATGAATTACGAAGTGGGTTACTAATAGATATTGTGTTGCCCTCTTTGCACTGTGTTACTCGAGCCCCAGAAAGTTCAAAACATCTGATTTCAACCAGAATCCAACTTGGTACATAGTGGCACAGAGGAGAAAGGTTTAATCATAGAGTAGACACGCCCTCGGTAATTTATGAATAACCAAGAACTTCATGGTGGCTTACTTGCACACTTGCCTCATCCTTCCAATATATAAACCATTTCCAGATCCTAATTCAAGTAGGTAGTTCAATTTTGTTCCCCATACTTCCGTACGGATTCACAAACTTTTGCAGAATTTTAGCGTAGAGGCACAAAAGGTTCACAAGTTTTGACATAAATCATATGAAGAGAGATTAGAAACTTTAAAATTGTTATACTTGGAAATTAGAACCCTCTTTGGAGAACCGATCGAAGTTTTCAAATAAATTAATAGTTATACAGATGTTGAGTTTGAATTACCTTTTGAGTATGACAATATGGCCCAAACTAGAAATAATGTATTGCAATTGAAAAATAGGCAATTCGTCACAGTAATTGCGCAAACCTTTTAACATACAAAATTACAGAGATATGGAACCATTTCCCGCATGAAGTGTGGCAAAGTTCTTCTCTTAATATGTTTCAAAATAGATTTAATAAGTACTCTCTCAATAGAAAGATTTAGATTAGCTTTATTTCATCAAAAATCATCTAACCTATAGGGCTAGAAATAAAGTGGACCACCTCGTTTTTGCTTCTACGTTATTCTGTAATTCAGTATTTTAAAATGATGCTTATAATCTCGTGCTTTCCCTACAAAAATGTCAGATCTGGCTGGAGGCCAGGAAGTAACTAATGTATATTTAGCTTATAGATTTTTAAGCGTATTTCTTTACTGTCATATCTCCTCCATTTCTAGTATTACACACCCCTCCATTAGTCCTTATTTAACAGAAAGCTCAAGCTTTTTATATCCAGATCTGCCGGATGTAGAAGAGGAAATTTAAGAGAAAACTCTAGATTACGAAAAAATATTCGACATGGAAATATAAGTAAGGAGGTGTTGTTTAAAACCCTTTAAGTGATTTTATCTTCCTGATCGCTTCACAGTGTTTAATATCCAGACAATGAGTAAAATAAATAAATCACTATGGAAAATTATATAAACATGAAGTGAATAAATACTGATGTTAATAGGTCGAGAGTTTGCGATTTTCCTGACCCAAAGGGATCATCTTTATTGCGACTGGGAAGAAATCACGAATTAAGCGTTCTCCAGTTCTCTATCACCTCTATAATTTAGGACTTTAAGTTAAATTGGCCTCATCGGATTTTCTCCTCTAACTTCCCTACTTATTATTAGATCAACTCTGTTCTTAATGGAAGATAAAGCCTTAGACTTTCGCTTTTATACTCGAAAAAAAGTATGTATATGAAATACTTCCGTTTACTTTATTAGTGTTCTGATTTCTCTCAAGCCCCCCTCCCTCTCTGGGATCTTTTCTTCAGGGGTTGTTCCCAGAGAGGCTCTGGCGTTCACGTGGCGAGGGGGGTAAGCCCTGGGCCCCCTAGGGGACCCATGGTGCTGCCAACAAGACTTTTAACATACAACTCTTTCTTTCCTCCTCTATTACGCTCTTACACCGCGCTTTATTTCCCCCTGTTCCTTCACCTATCTAGTGTTCCTTGTCAATACCCGACCTCTGCTCGTTTAATGGATTTGTTCTGAATTGTTCTTTCATGAAGGTAAAAGAGGCTGGGCATCTCCACCGCCTTCGTCTACCGAATGCCCAAAGAGAAACCCATCGTTGGCCCCTTTTCTTGGTGCGTAGGAGAACTCGGGCAGCCTCTTAGGGTTATAAAGAGGGTGTGGTGGATCCGTATCCATTCTCCAAGAGGACATACCGGACGTAACTGATTGTATAGTTGCAATAGTGCCTGGCCCTTGTAGGCCTCCATGGTGGGGAGCCCCGAGGGAGAATGCGAAGTTTTGTCTTTTTGCAATGGCTAGCCATAAACAAAAAACCTCCATTTCTCGTAAGGGCTCTCGTGCCAAACGTTCCTTAGCTTTCCTTTCAGCCTTTCCTCGCTAGTTGGACCCCTATTCCAACAAGGTAGACCAAGATATTGATTATCCTCGCTTTCTTGTCATGAATTCATCATCTGACATCCCACTTGCAAAAGTCGATGTGTTTGACGTCAATGAATCTTTTGAGTCCCGCTGTGGTGAACACCGCTGGATGTGGTCAAGAGGTAGTGGTGATGTCGTAGTCGAGGTGTCATCCCACTCTCAACACAACCTTGTGCGAAATCTATCTTTGATAGCTGAAATTCCAATAACTGTCTCGCCCCATCCACGTCTGAATTTCGTCAAAGGTGTCGTCCGTTCAAACGAACTAAAGGACTACGACCCCACCCGCCTTCAGAGTAAGCTCAGAACCCAACGTGTCACACACGTACACAGGGTAACTAAAACATTAAGCTCCACTAAAGTTCCAACCGCCACACTGATTTTAATATTTAAACGACAAGAACTACCGCAGTATATTAAAGCTGGGTACCTACTTGTTTCGGTAAGTCCCTACATCGAACTACCCTGACGCTGCTTCAATTGCAATGAATTTGGACATGTTGGCCAAGTTGTCGGCACCCTCGCTCCTGCGTGAATTGTAGCTCTGGCTACCATGGCCCCGAATGCACCAAAACGCCCCACTGTGCCAACTGCGGAGGTAGCCAGAGTGCTGCACCGAAACTCTGCTCTATATTTTTATATGAAAAGGAAGTTCTCGCTTTGCGCGACTCCCTACGTCTAGATATAAGAGAGGCCCACCAGCGTGCCCGAGCACAAACCTCGCCACTCGGCCGGCTATTCTCTCTCTCTCTCTCTCTCTAAGAAAGTAGAGGAAGAGGTGACGCCCCCTTGTCACGGGAAGAGAGCTTGTGTGTACCTTTGACTTTTCGAGCTATGTCGGCGGGGGTACCTCTTCTGGGTACCCCTGGTAGGGCCTCCCTTGTCGATTTGGTCGAAAACGAGGTTCCAGACTAAGTGCGTAATTCCTTCATATTTCTACTCTATCCTTCTCCTTTTTTTACTTTTATCCTATCTCTCCCACTTATACAAAAAAAAAGCCTACTCCTATTATGTCACTCTTTCCCTTTTTTCCCTCTATCTACATATAAGGACCTGGCAGCTACTTCACGCGTCAGAAAAGAGGCTTTGGAACCTCTTTAATCTACGCCAATCGACGCTCACTGGTTGCGAGAGACTAGGACTAGAGGGGTCCTAGGCGTTGGGGCACGATGAATGGGATCAGGGTAGTGCCCTGTTAACCCCTTCCCTGGCGCGTAATTATTGACCGTTCCCAGTGCCCGTTGACGGGTGCCTCTGGTAGCATCGGTCTGAGGTGACGGCCCTTTGTTTCCACGTTGGTTGCCAGGCCAATAAAAAAGCCTTGGGTCGATTCTCTTGGTGGGGCGGGATATCCATTGAACGCTGCTCCGAGATCCTGGCCATTGTGAAGGGAACTAGTAGAAGTTTAGTAAGGGGCGTGCTTCGTTGTTGTTCACCTGCTAAAAAATCGATGGCCCCTTCGGGGACCGTCTGTGCTTCTTGGTTGGGAGCCACGGCACGCCGAGGCTTGACGAATCGGTGGGACGAACAGCAGCACATGAAGCGTGCCTCCTGGAAGACTCCGATCAATAGGCGGGAGCGACTCACGCAGGAAGCACTCACCAAACCCCTTTTTATATATTGATTGGTCACAAGCTTAAGAAATATAGAGTGTTCAAAATGGCAGGCAAGAATGGTCCAGCAGTGCTAAAATTCACGTGTGCCACATGTACGAAGGACAGGTGGTGCGTTGACTTCCCGGAGGGCTGCTATGCGAAATGCCACCCAGGCAGTGTATGCACCACTTGCATTTTAAAGAAGGAATTGGAGGAAGTAGTCGCCTACTACAGGGAAAGAACTACAGACCTGGAAAAGAAAATCGAGAGGCTCAAGGAGGAGCACTCCCACCAGATCCGCAGGCTCGAGAAGAAGTTAAACGAGCTCTCGAGTCCTGTGGCAAACACCACCTCGGCAGAAAGCCCGGTCCCCAATGTGGCAGAGATGCCAAAAGGAAAAAAAGATAAAAAAGACGAAAAAGGGAAAGAATAAAGAGAAGGAGAGAGAAATAGAAGAAGGAAAGGTAAAAGAAGTTAATGAAAAGGATGACAAGGGTGAAAAAATGATAGAGAAGAAGAAGAAGAAGAAGAGGAAGAAGAAAATGAAAAGCCTGAAAAGACCATGACGGGCAAAAGAGAGGAATCGGCGAGCTTACCTCAGAAAATAAAGACTCCGAGCTCAGCAGGCAAATGTGCCAGGATCAGCCTTGTGGGTGATTCCCAGGCACGGGACCTGAAGCCCCTGCTAGCGGCCTGCCTTCACACAAGCGTTAAGGTGAGCTGCCTCCTAGGCTGTGGGAATAAGCATGTAAGAGCTGAGGCCGAGAAGTCTCAGATTTCAGAGACTTCAGTCGTTGCCCTTATGGTAAGTGGCAACGACCTCTAACTCAGAGGAGGTAGGGTAGGCCCTACAGGCGAGATTTTAAAGACAGTTATGCTCCCGAGGTGGGGTCCAAGCCGGACTGCCCGCGTGAGGAACATGTCACTAAACCAGCGCCTTGCAGACCTCTGTATGGCGGAGGGTGTCTTTTTTGTCGACTCCTACGCCGTATTCTATGGTAGAAAAGACCTCTACAAAAGGGATGGGGTGCAGCTCTCCTTTAAGGGCAAGGCTTACCTAGCCAACCTCATCCAAGATGTCGTGGAGCGCACCCAAAGGAGTGTCCCGCCCATTGGAAAGGCGGACGTACGCCAGTACGCTCGAGTCACTCCCCAAACAACCTTCTCAGAGGTTGTCAAAAATGGTGCCACCGCGACAACCAAGAAGCCGGGAAACGGAAGTGTATAGGGGGCCCTACATTAGGGGACTCCCTGAAAGTTCTTCTGTTCAATGCGAGGTCCATCAGGAACAAGTTTCCTGAGCTCCGTGGCCTCGTAGCGACGAAAGAACCCAAATAGTAGCCATAACAGAATCGTGGTTAAAAACCTCAAACCGAGACTTTGAAGGCGAATTCACGGTTCCTGGCTACCAACTCTTCCACAAAGATAGGCCAGACAGAGAGGGTGGCGGTTTAATGTTGTATTTCAAGGATACAATCAAATCTACGAACTCCAACATTATATCCGATCACGACCTTCTAGGCGTTGACCTAGAGATAGGTCCTGTCAGATACAGAACCCTTGTGCCTTACAGACCCCCTTCCCAACCCGTTGAGAAGGACAAGGAACTGTATCAGCTGCTGGGTGAACTTGTTCGAGGCAGAGTGTGCATCGTTATGGGCGACTTCAACAGCCAAGTTTACTGGAAAACCAGTGCAGCCTGTGGCGAGAGCGCGCTACTCCTGGAGTTCGCCAACAACGAGTTCCTCACTCAATGAGTCAGAGAAGCGACGAGAGGTGACAATATTCTCGACTTGGTCTTCACCTCTGAGGATGATATCGTTGAGGATCTCTCTGTAGGCGAAGAGCTCGGTAGCAGTGATCACCAGCTAATTAGATTTACCATCAAGATCGCGATGGTAAGGTCTGTTGCCAGTCAATCAAGGAAACTTGACTTAAGAAGAGCAGACTTTGCAAGCCTTCGTGCTGAACTGACTGACGTGAGGCTAGAAGTGAGCGATGCTGTTGAAGACTCGTGGAATAGTTTCAAAACCACATTCATGAGTCTTCAATCGCTTTTCATCCCTCTGAAATGCTCCCGTCCTTCTTCTGTTCAACCAAAGTGGTTTAATCTTGAAATCAGCCAACTGCTCAGGGAGAAGAGAACTGTGTACCGACAATCAAAGATCTCGGGTGACTTTGACGAATACCGGAGGCTAGCCAGAAGAGTGAAGTCCAGCATAAGGGCCGCTAAGCGGTCTGATGAACTCCGAGTGGCGAGACTCTGTAAAGAGAAGCCCAAGAAGTTCTTTGGATATGTAAAAAGCCGTAAACCAATCCGTCGAACGATTTGCCCGTTGAGGAATGAGGAGAGGACATTAAAGCATTCAGATGCAGAAAATACTAACCTCCTCAACGACTACTTCTCTTCAGTGTTTACTGAAGAATGTGGTCCCATCCCCCAGCCAACGGATTCCTACTCGAAAGAAAAGCTGGAGGATATGGACTTCATCGAAGTTGAAATCAAAAAGAAGATCAGTGACCTAATGACGAATAAGTCACCTGGCCCAGATGGGTTTCTACTTACAGTGTTGAAAGAAGTGCGCGATCAAGTGTCACGACACCTGAGCGCAATCTCCAACATGTAAATCCGGACCAAATGCGTTCTTAGAGACTGTCGTAAGGCGGAGGTGACTCCTATCTTCAAGAAAGGAGAGCGTAACAGACCATCGAACTACCAACCTATCAGTCTGACTTCGATAGTCGGTAAACTCATGAAAAGCATCATGGTGGACAAAGTGACGTCATATTTAGAGTCAAACCTGGTACTGAGGATTTCCCAGCACGGCTTCCGAAGGCAACGGTCATGCCTGACGAACCTTGTGGAATTCTTCCACTTCTTTTTCAGTGAGCACGATCGGGACAAGGCGGTGGATGTGTTCTACCTCGACTTTCAGAAAGCCTTTGATAAGGTACCACACCACCGCCTTCTCCGCAAAGTGCAAGCACTGGTCATAGACGAAAAGGTAGCCGGCTGGATCAAAAACTGGCTAAGTGGCAGACGGCAACGGGTGGTGGTAAATGGACAGTCTTCTGAGTGGGTGACCGTTACTAGCGGGGTGCCTTAAGGTTCTGTCCTGGGACCACTACTTTTAATCATCTACGTCAACGACATGGACGGTGACATGGTTGCCAAGATTTCCAAATTTGCCGACGATACCAAGCTTGGTATAAACGTTGCAAAGGATGGAAATTCTGCAAGCCTGCAGGAAGATCTTGGGAAGATTGGGGAGTGGTCTGATACGTGGCAAATGCCTTTCAACGTAAACAAATGCAAAGTGATGCATATCGGCCACCGAAATCCTCAATCACCCTATATCCTTCAGCGCACTGCTCTTGAATCCACCGACACTGAGAAGGACTTAGGTGTAACTCTTACTAGCGACCTCAAGTTCTCGAAACAGTGCATCGAGGCAGAGAAGAAAGCCCAAAGGATGTTAGGCTACATAAAGCGCCAGTTTGGATACCGTAACAAGGAGATAGTACTTTGTCTGTACAACTCCCTCGTTTGGCCGCACCTGGAGTATGCCGTACAATTTTGAAGTCCTTCGTTTCGAAAGGATATCGCAAGGTTGGAACGTGTACAAGCCAGGGCAACCAAGCTGATTCCTTCTATCCGACATAAAAGTTATGAGGATAGACTAAGGGAATTACATCTGTTCTCACTGGAAACCCGTAGACTACGTGGTCAGCTTAACGAAGTTTTCAAAATACTTCGAGTGTTCGAAAATGTTGACTACCGGGATATTTTCACACTGAGTGAGAACAGAACGCGCAATCACGGCTTCAAACTTGAACTGAAGCGTTACAACCGAAATCTGTGTGGAAATTTTTTCACTTACAGTATCTGCGGTAAGTGGAACGCACTTCCAGTGGAAGTTGTCAACAGTAAATCTGTTGACCAGTTTAAGTCAGGACTAGACAAAGTCTTGAAAAGTGGCCGTTTAGGGACGCAAAACAATTAAGCAGCCATGTGCCTGCTCGAATGCTAATCCAAAGGTACCCGCCTTGAATGGACCGTAAGGTCTTCTAGGTTACTTACTTTCCTTGTTACTCCTTGTTTTTACGTGATGCTGGACGAAACCGACCATCACACGCGAGTTCCGACCAGCCTGAAGCACTTCACCCTAGATCTACTTGCAGCTTCGAAAATATTCAGAATATGCAGTCGAAGCATCGCTCTCATACCGAGATAATTAATGTAGCCCCCCTCTCTCCAGCAGCTCTAGCTGGGAGAGACGCTCAGGGTGAGACTCTTGAATACATCAGGCACTATTTGAAAGAATCCTTAACATCGACCAGTAAAGGTTCATCCACTCGGCCACGAAACTCAAAGCCCAGTGGTAAGAAAAAGGATTCCTCACCTGGCTCATAAACCACCAATAAGCGGGCAGCCTCTGGAGCTGACTCGGCCGAACCCCTAGAATTTCCAATAGACTCCTCCCCTATGGTTGAACATTCACAGCCCCTAAGTCCGTCTTGCCCTTCGCAGGACGTAGGCCCCATACTGATCCAAACGATGGCAGAAATACACCCAGCTCCACACCCCTCGCTCAGATCACCTGTTCGCCCGCTCACCCTTCAAACCAAGATCTGATGGAAGCAGTTGATACTCCAACATCACTAACTGCGGCGGTTGGACCAACTTCTCAGACACCGAAAATACCCTCGACCCATGAATCCGGATCTACTGGCCGAAAATCCCTTCTTGATCTTCCTTTTCCGCCAGGTTGCGAGCCCGAATTACAATCAAGGGCCTTGGTCGGTTCTCCAAAACCCACGAAAAAACCCTCAGTTACTACTCCATTTAAGATCTCTCTCCCTGCAAAAGCAGGATCCTCAAAATCACCTCTCCGTCTCTCAAGCTCTTTGGGAAGAACCTCAAATACATTATCGGCCTCAAAAGAGAAAAAGATATCCACAGTGGTATCTAATCTTCACACATAATATCTTCCATTTTACAATGGAATTGTTAAGGAGTTCTTCCAAAGTGGGAAGAACTCAAAATTCTTTTGACGACTATCACCCCGCTGTTATTTGTCTCCAGGAGAATTAACTGGGTATACGGCCCTTTCTGCCGCTACCCGGTTTTCTCACTTTCAACTCTATTGCTCCTGCTGGAAGCCCCTCTCATGGAAGGGTGTCAATCATGGTATCTTCATCCTACCATGTTTCTCTCATCTCCCTACATAATACCCTTCAAGCTGTTGCTGTGAGGGTTTTTTTTACTAAGCTTTTTACCGTTTGCTCTATTTACATACCCCCTTGTTTATCATTGTCAAGATCCGACATTTTAGAATTTATAGACCAGTTGCCCTCCACATTCTTATTACTAGGAGATTTTAACGCCCGTCATCCATACTGGGGTGACATCACTCGAAATGCCAAAGGCAGTGTTTTAGAGTCTCTTTTATTATCTGACCTTCTTTGTGTTTTACCTTTTATCATGTCCAGACGAACTCTTTTAGCTGTGTTGACCTGTCTGTTTGTTCCCCTGATTGCTTCACGGAATTTTGATGGTCAATTCTTGATGATCTCCATGGGAGTGACCACTTCCCTATTGTCTTGTAGGCCCTTCAAGTTAGCCCTCATACAACCATGCCCCTTAAGTGGGACTTAGGTCATGCAGATTGGGAAGGTTTCTAAGAGGCGTCCTTTACAAATGCATCTTTGGGGACCTTCAATGGAGTGGACGCGGCAGTGAAATACTTTACATCGACTATCTACAATGCAGCAACACAGTCAATCCCACGGAGGTGACCTTTCACGTGCCACTCAACGTGCCCTGGTGGACTTCGACGTGTGCAACAGCTATCAAAAATTACAAGTTAGCCCATGCCTGATTCCAAAAGAACCCAAATTTGTGCAACAAGGTCGACCGAAACCAAGCTCGTGCGCTTCGCCAAAGAACCCTTCGTCAAGCTCGCCGAAATTCATGGCGCAGATACGTTTCATCGATCTCCTCTACGACACCTACTGCTAAGATCTGGAAGAAGATTAATAAGATCAGGGGCCGTTATGCTGATCATCATACCCCCACACTCAATTTAGACGGTTCCTTGGAGAATGACGGCCTGGCGGTCAGCAATGCTTATGCTGACCATTTCCGTGCCGTCAGCAGTGTCAGACGTTACGATAAGGCTTTTCAATCCTACAAATCGAAGGAAGAATCTCATTCTCTCAACTTCACAACAAAATATAACCTTCCGTATAACGCTCTATTCAGCATTTATGAGCTGCAAAGCGCTTTGTCCCTTTGCAGATCTACTTCCCCTGGCCTTGATGAGATCCATTCCGACATGATTCGGCACCTACATCCACACTATACTCTCTTTCTGCTTGATTTGTACAACCTTATATGGGTGAAGGGTTTTTACCCGTCATCATGGCGCATTGGGACCACCCTCATCTTTGTCGAACCGGGCAGGGACGGGTTGAATGCAGATCACTACCACCCTATAGCTTTCACCAGCTGTTTGAGTAAGTTGCTGGAAAAAATGATATTAGAGCGCCCAAACTGGTTCCTAAAAGCCAATCATCTTTTATCTCCATTTAAATGTGGCTTTCGCAAAGGTAATAGTACCCTTGACCTACTAGTACGTTTGAGAGATCAGTCCGGAAAGCTTTCTCATTAAAGCACTGAGTCCTAGCCATATTTTTCAATAGTGAGAAAGCCTACGACACAACATCGAGATACGGCATCTTGAAGCAGTTATACGTCTGGGGGATGAGAGGCCTTTTACCTTCACTTATTCAAAGGTTTTAGCATCTTGATCCTTCAAGGTACGTGTTGGAGACGCATACTCTGACCTGCAACCCCAAGCGGAGGGAGTTCCTCAGGGCAGTGTTTTAAGTGTCTTATGTTTTATAATTGCCATCAATGATATTATTTCGTCTCTCCCAGAAGGTATATCCGCAACTCCGTTTGTTGATGATTTAGCACTATACTGTTCCTCACCTTGCCTTTCATCAGCAGCGCGTCGGCTACAACTGGCGGTCGATGCTGTATCCAAAAGAGCACAACTTAAATGATTCCGCTTTTCCACGACCAAAACCAAAGCAATGTATTTTCACCGAGGCAGAGGGGTTGTTGTTCCGCCATCTATATCCCTACAAGGCAAAGATATAGAGTTTGTCTCCGAGTTTCGGTTCCTTGGTGTAACTCTCGATCCAAAGTTATCCTGGTTACCACACCTACGCCGACTTCGAACAGGCTGTCTGCGGGCTCTAGACATTTTGAAAGTCCTCTCACACACTTCGTGGGGCAGTGACCGACAAACATTGTGGACATTATACACAGCCCTCGTTCAATCCAAATTGGATTATGGCTGTCAAATTTACTCATCGGCTTCCCTTCAGCCCTTAAAATGCTGAACCCCATTCGAAACCTTGGAGTTTGCCTTTCTAGTGGAGCCTTCTGTACTTCTCCTGTCAACAGCCTTCACTGCGAGAGTAGGGTACTCCCTTTGCCCTACCATAGACTTCAAATCTGCATGCGATACCTCTGCCGAGTACAGCGAGCCCCTGTATCAGAGGTTTACAGATGCCTGTATGCTGCCGAATCAACGGCGGCATATGATAAGTTGTAATCTTTCCCCCGCCCTTTAAACCTTCGCATAGGAGATCAGCTTCCTAAGCTGGGTGCTCCAAGGGTCCTTACCCTTCGTTCCTTACTGAACCCTAGGTGGCGTGCTCCTCTCCCCACAGTATGTACCAACATTTGGAGCCTGGAGAAGTCCTCCATGGACCCTTGCATCATTAAAAGCCTGTTCTTAGAGCATTGAATCTCCCACAAACAATGCTGCCCACTATACACGGATGGATCTATGTCGGACGGTGGCGTGGGCGCCGCAGTCATCTACCCAGGGGGAGAATTGCTAACTCTATCTTTGCCACCAGCAGCATCCATTTTTACCGCTGAACTTTCAGCAATCCTTTTAGCCTTTAGACTCATCCAAATTTTACCTTTTAGTGATTTTGTCATTTTTTCCAACTCAAGAAGTGTCTTACAGTCAATTAGATCCTTTAATGCGTCCCATCCCCTGGTCACAGAAATTTGCAACTAACTGATCCAAAATGCATCCCGATATAGAATTATTTTTTGCTGGGTCCCTGGGCATGTGGGGATCCTGGGCAACGAGAAGGCTGATCGGCTGGCCCGCTCAGCACATTCTGTGTCCCCTGAGAACTCTGCTCTGCCTTTTAGGGACTACTTTCCTTCAATAAGAAAGTATATTTTTCAACTGTGGCAGAATAAATGGGATGACTGTTCCTCATCCAAACTATACAAAATAAAAAGTTCTATTCGCTCTTGGCCCTGGAGTCGTCATAGAATGCGGTCGTTAGAGGTGGCCCTTTGCCGAGTTCGCATTGGCCACACGAGACTTACTCACCGCCATTTTGTTTCGGGTGATGCCCATATTAGCCCTCGCTGTCGTTTTTGCGGTGGGGACCAATCGGTTGCCTACCTTTTATTGTTTTGTAGCCATTTATCATTCTCCGGTTGTCCTGTTTCCCGACCCTTTTAACTATTCCTCAACACACCCGTCTTCGAATCATATTGGCGGAGGAATCTTTCAACCCGTCGTTTTTTAAATTTTGGTCACAAAGTGGTCTCCTCCACCTTTTATAGATGATATTTCTCGTGTTCCCCTAAGGGCCATATAGAATCCACTTGGATTGGGCAGCAACCCACAGGTAACTTATCTTAAATCTTAAATCTTTCTCTCAAGCTCTTTTTTCCTCTTTGAATCTCACTTGTAATTGCTTGAGCTCTCCATAAATTCAGCTTTACTGTTTAATATCTTCATTACCTTCTATTTGCTTCCTCTATTAATAAAACCCATGAAGATTGATGTTTTTTTTCTCATCAATCTATTGCTATTAACCTTTTCTCTTTGGTGACACTTAATTTATTTTGTCTTGTTTTCCATCTTTAATCCTTCGCCCTTTAGTGATATAGTTTGCAGAGCCGCGGGAATAAAAGATAACCTTTCGATAGTATGACCAGAACTATATTTTATTTTTCAATTTGGTTTTAATTGTAATTTTTTTAATATATTATCTTATTTTTCTTTTGTTTTAATTTTCGTTCTTCCTAGATTTTCTTATATGAATCCATTGACTCACCGGTATTAATTAAGAAAATGAAATTTTACATAGACCATATTATTTCGAGATTCATTAAAGGTGAATAACTTTAAGTACTAAAGTAAAAACTACTTCTTAAGTCATCCGTAAAATTTCCATCCTTCAGTTAAATAATTTTCCGCAACATTATTTTTGTCCCATTTTACACCTCGATTATGGACACAATGGATCAGTACAGTATCTTTTTTGCAAGCATAAACATAGAACAGGAAATAGCGCTAACGTAACAAATTCGATTAATTTTGTGTTTATTCCTCCGCAATTCCTGCAGCAATCACGTGAGTATTGCTCCAATTTCGCTTGGCCAATCAAAAGAAGAAGCGTAAACACCAAATGTATCGTATTTTCCCATTACTTTTGCTAAAGATGAGGTTTAAGATTTCTCTACCATCTTAGCGAGGGGGTAGACGACTCATTTGATAATCCAGGCAATGATGTTTCCATACATTGCCTCATTACTGGAATTGACTCGACCTAGCTAAGAACTGGGTAAAAAGCGAGCATTTGTTAAGGTATTTTTATTAGTTAGAGTAGATTTATTGGTACGTTTTCCGTATTTTCTTCATTCAGTTTTCACCCTAAAGAGCAGGTGGACTTGGTTTAGAGCAGAGGAAACGTTCATAAAAAATAACCAGCATCGTGTTTTCTAATCTACATATCTCTTCTTGTAGAGAAAAGGTTAGGTATTTAGAACGTCACACAATTGTGGCCTATCTTCTGGGAAAGAGGGCTCAAACTCATCTTAAGAAGATGTTCATTGGATTGATTAGATATTAACCCTATTATTTTGTCATTTTTAGTTGTTAATATCAAATTTTCTAAACTATGTATTTTTTTTAGAGTAAATATACAACAGTACAACGAAGTATGTCATTTATTGTTTCAATAGGAGAAAAAGAGAATGAAAAAGATATTTGGAGAACATAATGGCTGTACTCACCCTTTCTGAAATTTAATGTGAAAGCACTCAGATACGCGTGTTCATAAACACCCATAACCTTCAAAGGACACGAGATATCAAGTAAATTTAAAAAAAAGTATATATTAAATGCAAGTTTTATTTGTTTAAAAACGATTGGAAAAGATAGACACTAGTGGTTAAAAATCGCGGATATTATTTTACTTATTAAAGTAATAAATAAATATTTATTTAAATATAAATATCCTCAAGGAATTACTTGGTTTATATACATACAATGATGGTAAGCCCTCCAAAACAGCCCCATTATTTATGGGATCTAGAAATATAAAATACTATCCAGGTAAATTAGACTCAAGAAAAAATGTGGTGTTTATTTTCTGTTTATTAACCATTACACATGGATTAGGAATATTTTGAAGATGGGCCATAGTCATTTGCTGGTTCCGTTCTCTTATAATCTTATAATAATTAGCAATCGAAAGAAGTTTTTTTCAAGAATATAAATTCAGCTTTGAAAATAAAAACAAAATACAGTTACTAGATGATATTTATCCACTAGTATTGAATAGGACTTCAAGGAGACTTAATTCACTCTGGGGCAAATTTGATTTATAACTCATCAATATTATAACATGAAAGTCATTTTTAAAAGTAAATATATGATAATAAACTTTTAAATGATATATGATTATTATGAAGGAAATGAAATATTAAGTATAAGGCATTTTCTTAAGGGGGTTTCATTATCCTGGATTATCCAATATATACCTTTTTTCCTTTTTTTTCCAAGTATCCTCTTTGAATCTTACTTATAATTGTTTGAACTGACCCTAAATGCAGCTTTACTGTTCAAAAACTTCATTACCTTTCATTTGCTTTTTCTATTAATAAACGTCATGATGATTGATGCTCTTCTTTCTCCTTAATCTATTGCTATCAACCTTTTCTCTTTGGTGATATTTGATTTATTTTGTCTTGTTTTCCATCTTTAATCCTTCGCCCTTTAGTGATATAGTTTGCAGAGCCACGGAAATAAAGATAACTTTTCGATAGTATGACCAGAACTAGATTTTATTTTTCAATTTGATTTTAATTGCATTTCTTTTAATATATCAACTTTTTTGTCTTTTGTTTAGTTAACTCAAGAAATAGATAAAAACATCATATAATAATACAAAGAGCACACAATAACCAGGAAAAAATCTTATGAGGGATTGAAAACAGTTCTTAACCTACACTACAGGACTTAAATACTATGACAGTCTAACAAACGCTAAACTACAATCGAGATCCCTGAACCAGCTGGTTTCATAAATAACTATGTATAGTATTGTTGTTAAACTGCACGTGTTCTAATAATTAATGGCCAAATAAACTAAATGCTAAATACCAATCTGAATAGCATTCGTAGAGAAGGTAATCATTTATGACGCAGAAAAAACGAATCAGATTTAAGAGAACTACATAAACAGGAAATTAAAAACCTACACTTATATACTCTCTTGCTTACACATTCAGGCATAATCATCATTAATTTAAGCTGCTATCGGTCTCTAATGAATGACATTAAAAGTAAGTGAAACAATGTCTTATTCACTCTCCATGTCGGTTTTAATAGGGCTTTTAGAACTTTAGAGAACAACCGAGACTGCAAATAAATATAAGATTTTAAATACCTTCGCTTTCTCATGACAGCATTAAACAATCAAACAAATTTCAGCCTTCAAAATAATATGCGTGTATTAAGGAAATGACCCCCCCCCCCCAAATTTTTTCAAATTCATTTTTGCTACATATGCCGTTCATTAAAACCCTAGGAAAAATAAGCGAAAAATCAGCCTTTTGAAAAAATATGCAGAATTTATATTTTGGTAAAATTTGCAAACAAAATAAAGAATGGGCATCACATATATATTGCATCACATGTTGTAATGGAAAATGGAAGAATTTAAAGTTTGGAGTGCTGAATGCTTTGCGTTACCCACAAGTTCATATCACTGACTGATATAGTGGTTTATCGGACATTTAGTAAAAGCATTTGATGTTTTAGATACCCTGAATAATGTCTATATATAACAATTACTTTTACGAAAATGACAGCAATTAAATTTTGAGCAATAAACACTTCACCCATATAAATATTTGTATTTCTTTGCCATCTTTTAAAACTCCTAATCTTTGCTCTGCCATCCCCTCAGTACCTCATTCATCCGAAATACCAACACCAAAATAACTTGCCGAAATATTATCCACTGTTTCAGAAGAATTCGCAGATAAATATGCAAGTAATGAGTCATATGAGCCACCAGAGATATCTTAATCTCCAAACTGAGTTAAATGATTTTGTTCGTGTCTTAGGTTCGACAAAACGAGAGATTGAGGTTTAAGCGTTGAAACTTATAGAAAAATAATTAGTCTGTAAAATTATTTCCATATTACCGTCACCACTAATTCTTAAAGATTTAAAAGGAATTTTCTTTATATTAAACAATTTCTACCTTAGCAATGAAATTCCATGACTTTATGAATAGCTGTATTTACCTCATATCCTAAGCAGAGGTGATTTTTCCTGGATGCGTCCTATATAGATTAAAAACTGTTCTTTTGCACAATGGAAAAAATCTTCCATAAATTCTCGTTGATTACTCTGCTGTTTTAAAGAATGTTTAGGAAAATATATTTTTATTCTGGAATGTTTTAAGTATAATGAGCACAACTTGTCAAAATGCGCTGAGATAAAAATAGTAACAAATACCTCATAAATGATCTTTAGCCCGATTTGATTACACACGCTGTCAATTACCACCGACGCGCAAATCATTAGTTTCCTGTCAGAGAATTATTCATTGACCTCTAGTTAATAAAGAAAAAAGCATTTGGCCCCTCTTCATATAAAGTTAGTCGGGCTAATTGAACAACAGTTGTTCAAAGCGTTCTAGCATGATTAACCCTCTTTCACAAATATCAAAGGCAAATTTACAAAACTTGGTAAAACGAAAATAAAGCAACGAATCTTTATCGGCCCTCAAATTCGTCAACTCATGGTAAACAATGAATTTGAAACTAGATACTATGAACGAGTTAGAAGTGGACGCCTGGAAAAGTTTTAGGGGTGTAAAATGATAAGCTGCTAGGAAAGTAGTAGGCTGTCAACTACAAAAATCCTGTAAAAAAGATTAATTCATGTAAAATTGGGCTGCAATATGGCCTAAAATGCATTATATTCATTCTCATCTTTAATTTTATGCAGAAAATGCAGGAGTTAATGGTAATTTTGCCAGGATATACAGTAGCGGCCATAATGATTCGGAGACTTAGGTTTTCATCACAAAACATACAGTAGCTAGAAACCAAATGATGATAAGTAATGCATGATAAATTACATATGTAAATAAGCTTGGCAATAAGTTATATTTTATATTGTACTTGTTAGGATGAATTAAAATGCAAGTTACGTACAAAGGAGCATTTTTATTCTAAAAATATAGTGGTTAATATGATCCAGACAGAGATAACACAACAGACCTAGATGACAAGGTACAACCTACGTCTGTTAATTTTTCATTTTCTCTTGTAATTTTTCCTAAAGTTCTTTCCATCAGGCTGATGGTTTGTTCATCTCTCTTTGAGGCTTTCTTAGATGTACCAGTAGAAATTACACTGATACAAGGGTATGTGTTATCCATACGTTATATAATTTTATGTACGACACTTTGGGGGCTCTTAAGGGGATCGTACGCAATTTATAGGAAGCTGTGCAAAAAAATATCTACGATTTCCTTATTTTTTTAAGTGTATTAATATCATAAAACTATTTTTAAGAAGAACAAATATTATGGACAACCCTATAGGGGGAAGAAGAGACCCCATTCAAGCATTGATATTTTGACCATTTAAAAAAATGTGTTTAAACTATAATTCATTTTTTCTCATTTATTTATATAAAACCCCATCAAATTTGTTTCCGGAAATATACCCCCTTAAAATATTTTTTAGGCTGGGTTTCCATCCATAACCTAAAATATATTAAGTAATTCAGAAATATTGAACAAGAGAATTATTTCGAACCTTTTCTCTTCACGCTGGTTTTTATTTGATTAAAATCGGCCAATAAATAAGGACTGGCCAGTTTTTCCTTCATCAATATTTAAACATTGGAGAAAAATACAAGTAAAAAAAAAGTAACAGAAAATGAAAACCTACGGCACGTCATCAGCTATCCACAGCATTACATAGTATAAGTTTCCATATTTTTCTTTTTTCTTTCTAATAATTTATTTTTCTTATTGGTTTCTGGTCCCCCTCTGAATGTACTACAGACTATTATTACCTCTCAGTAGAGATGGGTGCCAGAGCTTACCACGCTGCTCATTGTTGGCAGGTTGACAAGAATTAATAAGGTCTTAGGCTTTATCTGTTTCTTTTATTCCGGTGTTACTGACAAAGATCTATTTTTTTTATCTCTTTGTCTTGCTCTTTTAAAAATCCAGTTAGGCTACTTGAATCCAAATTGATTTTCTTCAGTAGACTTGCTTGTTCATAACCTTATTGTGGTCAAGAGTAGCATGTTTAGCGATGAATTCCAATCCTTTCAAACAGTAGAATTTAGTTTTTTTCGCTCTGTTCCATATTTTTTAATGAAAACTTTCGTTTGCATTCTCTATTAGTCTTCATATACATTTTTCGAGCAATTCTTTGCGGTCAGACCCTTTTTAAATTTTCTTTATTTTACTTGGACCGACTCCTATTAATAGCTTCATAATTCACTAACTAAAGAAGATATAAGCCTGAAAACTTATATAATTCTTTATGGAACCTAGACGAAACATTATAGAGTGAAATCGCATAAACGTAAATTTTACCAAAATTCGGTCTGCCAGCCTATATAGTCCCTTTAACCCTTTTATCTATGGCTCTGATGGAGCCTCTTGACGTAGCTTAATACTTAACTCCAGGATATAGGCAGGTGTAGTAGGTCCTCTATGCATGTTTGTGTCTTGGAACTTAACAGGTTAATGACTAAAGTTGTTAAGATTTCATGGAAATAAACTACTAGCTTAAATTAGTTGGTTCTCTCGAAGATAGAAGTACGAGTAATAGAATTATGGCGTTCGAATCATGTTGATCACCATATATTTGTACAACTTATATCCATGCTTATTTTATATCTGTAATTCATTATGCATAATTAACATTTCTTTAGTTTGAAGCTACTGTAAGTTTTATGATTGAAACCTAAGTGTCCGAATCATTATGGCCCTAACTGTAAATCTAGCCTAGTAAACAGATAAAAAGGGAAAATGTCCCTAGTAATATTAATTGAATTCTGCTGGATTCTCAAGTGAGGTCCGATGATACACAAAAAGAAAGAATCATTACACTTAAAAATATTTCGAACCTTTTCTCTTCACGCTGGTTTTTATTTGATTAAAATCGGCCAATAAATAAGGACTGGCCAGTTTTTCCTTCATCAATATTTAAACATTGGAGAAAAATACAAGTAAAAAAAAAGTAACAGAAAATGAAAACCTACGGCACGTCATCAGCTATCCACAGCATTACATAGTATAAGTTTCCATATTTTTCTTTTTTCTTTCTAATAATTTATTTTTCTTATTGGTTTCTGGTCCCCCTCTGAATGTACTACAGACTATTATTACCTCTCAGTAGAGATGGGTGCCAGAGCTTACCACGCTGCTCATTGTTGGCAGGTTGACAAGAATTAATAAGGTCTTAGGCTTTATCTGTTTCTTTTATTCCGGTGTTACTGACAAAGATCTATTTTTTTTATCTCTTTGTCTTGCTCTTTTAAAAATCCAGTTAGGCTACTTGAATCCAAATTGATTTTCTTCAGTAGACTTGCTTGTTCATAACCTTATTGTGGTCAAGAGTAGCATGTTTAGCGATGAATTCCAATCCTTTCAAACAGTAGAATTTAGTTTTTTTCGCTCTGTTCCATATTTTTTAATGAAAACTTTCGTTTGCATTCTCTATTAGTCTTCATATACATTTTTCGAGCAATTCTTTGCGGTCAGACCCTTTTTAAATTTTCTTTATTTTACTTGGACCGACTCCTATTAATAGCTTCATAATTCACTAACTAAAGAAGATATAAGCCTGAAAACTTGTATAATTCTTTATGGAACCTAGACGAAACATTATAGAGTGAAATCGCATAAACGTAAATTTTACCAAAATTCGGTCTGCCAGCCTATATAGTCCCTTTAACCCTTTTATCTATGGCTCTGATGGAGCCTCTTGACGTAGCTTAATACTTAACTCCAGGATATAGGCAGGTGTAGTAGGTCCTCTATGCATGTTTGTGTCTTGGAACTTAACAGTTTAATGACTAAAGTTGTTAAGATTTCATGGGAATAAACTACTAGCTTAAATAAGTTGGTTCTCTCGAAGATAAAAGTACGAGTAATAGAATTATGGCGTTTGAATCATGTTGATCACCATATATTTGTACAACTTATATCCATGCTTATTTTATATCTGTAATTCATTATGCATAATTAACATTTCTTTAGTTTGAAGCTACTGTAAGTTTTATGATTGAAACCTAAGTGTCCGAATCATTATGTAAATCTAGCCTAGTAAACAGATAAAAAGGGAAAATGTCCCTAGTAATATTAATTGAATTATGCTGGATTCTCAAGTGAGGTCCGATGATACACAAAAAGAAAGAATCATTACACTTAAAAATAGCTATATATATTGAGTAAAACAATTTTGCTCTTTAGTCAAAATTTATTATCTGCCTGCATAATATCACTTGTTTAATTTATTCAAATAAAAATTTAAATGAAACTTACTCATTTATTTACGCGATATATGCATATTTTTAAATACATTTTTACACTTCGTTCTTTGGTATCCTTCTGTCTTGGAAGACAATGGAGATTGTGTCATGGATGTCAGTCTGTGGTAGAACTGTGATTGTAAAAGTTGGGAAAGGGGCGCTCGAGTGACCTCTCCATGGTGCAGGCCTGGGCGAGGTGTATGGAGATACCTGGTTGTCCAGTCGTCAAGATCTCCCTCTCAGCTTTGCCAGTGTTATCCAAAGGAATGCAGAGCAGTACGTTTGGCACCAGTTTAGGAGCTTCCGGAGTCAGTGAACACAGCGCACTGGTCTGCCTTCGGGGTTCCACTCCTGATTTGAAAAGCTTACTCCCCTACAGTTTGCCGTTTGATCAGTTTAGGATCTCATCCGCCTGGTAGCCGTTAGCTGCTAGATGAAGCTCCTCATCCTAACTTGGTGGTGCAATGTAAACACCATCTGATCAGGCAGATGAACCACCAGCTGAGGCGGTGTACCGTGGTGTGGCAATTAGAGCCAGCCCTTGAGAATTTAGGCGAAAAGCATTCTTTTTTAAAAGTTGAATTTAATTTTGTTTGAAAGCTTTCTACTTTAACTAAATGGCACCTAAATTTGGATTGCCCGGAATGGATTGTTTTACCCACGAGTTTGTTACTGGTCCATGTTTTTTGACAATTTTCATATTTTTACCTAAAGGATTTGCATTTTTTTTAATAGTAAGGTTTATTTTTATGATACAAGCCATACACACAAATTATGTAAATATAAAAGCAACAAACTTCCTGCACGGTAAGCTATTAAACCAATATAAAAGAAAACATAATCACCAGCAAGAAAATTTAAATTTGATCAACCAACTAAATAACTTCATAACTTACTCAAATGATTAAAACGTATTATATAAATACATATACCTATTTATACTGAATAGGCAGAAAATGTAAAACAGTAAGAAATAATCCAAATTAGAAAATAAATCAAAAGCCCTGAAATCGACAAAAGAAACAAGAACCAAATAAGATGTAAAATTGAAGAAAACCGACAAAAATCAGAAAAGAGATTAAAGGGAAACAAACACAAGAATAAACCAAAAAGAAAATATATATAAATAGTAATACATAAGCTCTATAGACAAAATCAACTTATAGAATCTTTTCTCTTATTATAGCGCAATTTCGTCTCCTCAGCCTTATGGCTGATCGGCAGATTGCTCAAACGAGTAGCTCCTCAGATAGATGGCTAAATAGCCGGTTAATCGAGTGTGTATCCTGTGACATTTTTAGTTTTACGATATCCTTTGGTTTGTTTGGAAGCATAAGCATTGTTTTCACTCATAAAAATGACACTGTATGAACTTGCTAGGAATGTGCAAAATATCGAACGAGAGGTTAAGTATTTTTAAAGAAGAGGTATTGTGCATCAGCAGAGAATTTGCAAAAATGGAAACAACATGAAACTTTCCCTGTCCCATTACTTAACTGCATGACGCTGTCACAAACAAGGGTGTAAAAGCAAATATGGATTGAGAATCGATACTTGGTTAAAATGGTCAAAAATACCTATGGAAACAATAATCCTTTTTGTTCCTGCATGGTGCAACAACTTAGCAACCACTCTTTTTTGTAAAGAATAATTAAAAATGTCATGCAATGCTATTACGGACTAGAATAACTATCTCAATGAAGTGTGCGCAAATTAGTTAAACCAAAGTCCTATAAAAATAGGTGTAAATGGATTGACAGTAGAAATAGATGAATCTATGTTCTCACAAAGAAAGAATAATGTCTGGACAGTTTGCCAGTGTAGTGGGTTTTCGGAAAGATTTGCAGGGAAACGAACGAGTGCTTCATGTATGAATTTCCTGATAGATTGGCAGAGAACATTATTATCTATAACTAAAGAATGGAATTGATTGCTTGCTAGAGATTCAGTACAAATATTTGACTGTTAAAGTGCCAGAATGTGGAACCGCTCATTCTCTGATCGATTTCTATATGTGCGATTTTTTATGGAGGCAACGAAATAAAGGTAAAGACTTAGTAAATAAAATTTACAAAGACATTGGAGACTTTTATATATTATATAATGGTTAGCTTTTACTTTTTTTACTTTCCTTAACTTTTTTATTTTCACCTTCCTCCTATTCGCCCCACCAAACAATCCAAATAAATATTACATAAAAATAATCTCTCGATTTTCACGCATGTAAAAGGCAGTTCAGATATCAATCTGAGGAGCAACTCACTCGAGTAACCGGTCGTTCAGTCATTTGGCTAAGAAGACGAAATTGCGCCATGATAAGAGAAAAGATCTGACTCATAATCTAAATACAAAGGATTGAATGCTCACTAAAGATAATGAGACAAAAATTAAAATTAAAGAGGCACAAGTGAAGCTATCTCTCCCTATAAAATCACCTTTTCTATTTGAACTCTCTCCCTCTATCCTACATATATTTTTTATCTTTAAACACCATTGACCATTAAATGACTAAAACTCAAGATCAAAGATTCAACAAGATCAAAATCATAACTTTTTATGGAAAATCAAAATTTTTATAAGGTTGCTTCACTTTTGAAAAAGAGCTTATACACGTAATTTAAAAGATTACAAAGATGTCGTACTTAGTTTAACTCCACCCTTGAGAGAGATCCTAATACGAAAGAAAGCTAGAAATTAAATCTCAGGTGTGGCTCGAAGCCTCTTTTTTTTCTTTTCAGCAGAATATCTCTGGTTTTAATAACTGCTCTGCCACTTAAGGCCTGTATAGGTCAACGGTTTCTGACATCTCCGATCCATAGAACTCAACTAGCGGGCCGTCATGGAAGGCCTTATGGTGGAAGAAGCGAATCTCGCTCTGGTTCAAGGAGTGATTCTCATACCACCGAGAGTGAAGGTCTTTGAATTATTTCTTATCGACTTTGAGCATCGCAATCTGTCGAAATTGGACCAGTCGT